>OX940975.1:12485680-13137831 GCA_954871275.1 Leptopterna dolabrata | reverse complement strand
GTTGTGCGGTATGGTTTCACGACAGAGTTTACGACTATTTTAATGATACATGTAAATATTTATCCCAAAAAAGAGTGTGTCATATTTGACTTTATAAGCATAAAAAATAGGTAAAAATGGCTAAAATTGCGAAATGATACACTTTTACGAAAAGTGGTATGGTTTCTCACTATATCATCATTTTACACAAATAGTTCTTTGAAAGTTCGCTCTTATAGCCGTGCTGCATGACTGTTTTCCTTCATGCTCGATTCCAAACGTGCAATATAGAAAATAATAAACCAAAAGCGTCGTTGTTTGGTAAATGCATCGAGCATAGCAGATTTGTGTACCTACTATAAATTTAATTATATTCATTTTCCTACCTACTATAAATATAAGAACGACTGATTTTACTGTTGATCACGGAATGTGACTTATACAACGAATATACATTTATTGAAAAACATTGTATCAAAAATAAAGTGACCCGAATTAGAGTTTCCCTGAAATGTTGGTAATGTATTTTACGATATAGGATGAAATGATGTTGTTTTTAGTTTGGAAAAAAAAATAAGTTTGTCTCCAGAATCAAAATGGATACTAGCGTTTTACTATCGAAGTTTCTGAAAACCCAAATGTGGTTCATTGTGTGTCTAGATCTGTCTGTTTATATTACAGTCTGTGTTTCCCCAAAACCTCGCCAAACGCATAACTTCCTCAATTCAAATTCTAGGTTGATGAAATTTTTAGGGATCATGTGACGTTGGCTGTCAGAATGATCGGATCATTGGTATGAACACTGCGCAAGCGCAATACGTCAAATCCATGGTGCTCGCTTTCTTCGAACCGCTGGCCTGAATTTGTTCAAATTTGGTACGTAGTTTGGGTGTAGCTTCTAGATCTTCTAAATGATGTCCTGTGAGTTTCATTAGCGATGAAACTTATGATAATCATTATGGCGAATGATAATCAATAAAGCGGTCAAATTAGAGTGGAATAGAATTCTATTCATAGGAATAATTACTTTTCCTGGAAATCTCATAAAAATCGGGCCGTAGGTACGTAAAAAATTGAGTAGGTACCTGAGATTTCATGTTTACGCATGTGCAGAAGCCAAACTACGGACGATTGGTATGGCTTCTGCACATGCGTAAACATGAAATCTGAGGTACCCACTCAATTTTTTACGTACCTACGGCCCGATTTTGATGAAATTTCCAGGAAAAGTAATTATTCCTATGGATAGAATTCTAGTCCACTCTAAATTGACCGCTTTATTGATTATCATACGTTTTATCGATCTATACGATCGACGTTAGGTAGGTACATAATAGTTTTGGTTTATTATTTTCATTAATGAACCTATGGAATCGAGTATGAAGAAAAACAATTTTAACCCCCCCCCCCCCCCCCCCCACATTTGATGGTTTCCGTTTCAAGGTATGTAGAATCCGAAAATGCTATAAAAAAATTTCTGTCCGTCCGCCGTAAACCGTACTTCGCATTTCTCTTAGTTACCATGAACCAAAAATAATGAAATTTTATTTTAGGTCCCGTTTGGGGTCTAGCTGGTCCTTGAAGCTCGGCGTTACTGTCAGTCATCTCTAAGGGGAGGGGTTGAACGGTATATTTTTTAAATTTTCAAGTTGATCTTGAACTAAAGAATTTTTTGAGACCATCCGGAGCACTGTACGTTCGTTTGCACCGTAAAGCTTCGTCAACATGATAGTGAATCAAACGGTATAAATCCGGCCCAGATATCATCGCTAGGGAGCGCCTGATTATAATCAAGGACGGCTGTATGAGGTCGAGTTGGGTGTTCTGTGATAATATTTCATTTGAAACATTATGGATCTTTTGGATAGATAGGTACTTTTGCAACTTGAACAAACGTTGGAGTATTATTGGGTAAATTATTACACAACGGTAAATTATTACGCAACAGTTTATTATACTATCTACGCAGAAGGGGCTTTTATACTGGTAAATTATTACACAGCGGCTTCATGAATAACTACAAATAATTATTGATTGAATTATTGATTCCCGCGCATTTGTATGAAACTTTAATTCCCGGGCTGGCTCCGGTACTCGATTTAGGACTTTCCTGGGGGGAGCTCGAGGGTGTTGACCACAGAAAATAGTGATCTACGCAGAAGGGGCATCTATACAGGTAAATAATAAGCCGTTGTGTAATAATTTGCAGTTTTTGTTTGGTGTTTTTTTTTTTTCAACTGAGTTGTTTCCGCGTTGCCTCCATCGATCAGGTTGTTAGAGGTTAAGCGAGGGGTTGAAGTGTTGGATATCTGCATATCTCGCGTTCCAATCGTCTCGACGATGTTCTTTGGTACCGCGAGCGGACTGGAGGGCGGGCCGCTAGGAGCGCGGCCGTCGATCGGTGGACCCTTCCCCGCCGCGTCAACTCCTCAACGGGGTTAAGTTGCACTGGGTTCAGTCGCAAGGTCGTCGCGTTTCCGTCAGTTTCGCGTACCCGGCGTTCACCCGCGAATGTCATCGTCGTCGCGTCGGAGCCCGCGCGTGCCCGTTGTTCCGGCGTTCCCCGTCCGGCCCGTCCCGCTTCCGTCACGGGGTGTCCGTTGAGTGTCCGGGAACATCGCCCTCTCACAGTCCGGAGGCGGAGTCTGCCACCCGTTGAGCAGCATGTGACATCTCCTGACCCAGAGATGACGTCATTCTATCGACAGGTATCGATATACATGCAAATTCAAAAATACCTACAAACCGCCTTGTCAAATTGGACCATAGAATCATAATTTAGCTATAATAATTGTTGGTTGTCAACGATTGTCAGGAAAGGCGCATTATTCCGGTATCCTGATTTATTTATTTATTCATTAGATTATACGGGCTCCCGATTTAATTTTTCTAGGTACCTGTTCCTATACTGTATTTTGTTTGCAGCGATATTTAAGTTCCTTTCATGCAGAATGACCAAATGAGTAAATTCTCTAAGTACCATACTCAATTTACTAACGTCATTATCAGCCATTTTTCAACTTTTTTTTACCATAAGAATTCCAAATTTAACAACTTATTACCCTTTGAACTATTAGGTGATCGAATAACGGTTTATTGCACAAAATTATCTCCCGCTTCCATTTTTGTCGATTTTACGTAATGTATCATAATTTTAATCCATTTCAATTTATATTTTTGTCAATTTTTAGCGATCCATTTTTTGGCCCGTTGAAATATCCTGTCTCAAGACGAGTTTATTCTCGAATCCTCATCCTGTAACAGTTTTGTTGAATTAATGAAAAAATGTTTGGTGACGTCTACTCACGGCGATTTTTAGAAACTTTTGACTCCCAAAATGCAAATTTGACCCACTTTTTTCTTAAACAATTTTTTTTTGGTACTATTGAAATAGTATTTCCCAGTCACGGGTCACCATTATACCACATTTGGTGTATCAGTTTCAGTCATTTTCCTAGTTTTCACCCAGAAAAATAAAAAAACTCCCCCTCATCCCCCATTCTTCCCTCCTGGTTTATGAGCAGCTGAATACCATCATCCCTCCCCAACTTGATCAACATTTTTTGCCAAGGTTGGGCTCATAATTGTAGATTCATCGTATCCATTACATGGCTGGACTGGCATTCGTGGGTGCAATACCGCTGATGCCAGTGGAAATTTTACTCCATACACTAACTTGCTGAAAATTTTACCAACACTTTGGTAGGTCCAAAATAAATGGGACCGTCAAGGAGAAAACCCGCAGAACCCCGGTAAAAATATAATCGAAATTGGGTGTACCTGCTGAACTAGAGCAGCTCGCAACTTGGTTTGTCAATATCACGCTCGAGCAGGTGAATGTTTTTGCCAGATTTTGATTGAATTAATATGCGGCCACCCACGTCTGCGTACTGTAGTAACCTGCGCAAGCTCCGTAAGTTCTTGAAAATGGCATGGTGGATGTTATTTACGTGACTAGGGTTATGAAGAGTGGAAATCTCCCGCTGATGAAATCCGTACTTATTTGACCATCTTGTGCTCAACCCGCGGCCAGTTCGTACTCGAAGGGGTACAGATAAACAGACATAGGTACCTACAGATATGGGACCAAAGTTGCACTCTGCGGCGCGCTGAACACTTAGCGGAGTTGATTCAGGTGTTCTTATGGTAAATGACCACAAAGCTTGCACTACCCATCATGGGTGACTGGAAAGGAAAAAATTTACATTGCTACACATTGGTAGATCATTATACATAGTTTTACTTATTTCAAATTAACATCGAAACGTTTCCAATGTAGCCATCCATAATTTTGCTGAGATATAAAATTTGATATCAAATTTGATTAAATTAAATTAATTCTCAAGAACATTCAAACTGCACATTGATCATCGTTTTAAATGTCGAGACTACTGCTTTGTGGTAGGCAGAGCTCGTGTTACGAGGCAAGAGCTGGACTGGCATATTCATCAGGTTACATACATAATAATTAGGTACCTATACATAATATTGGTCTTCGACTGGACCAAGGAGGTGTACACCAATTTCATCTTTTGTGGCGAAATTAGGTTCCAAATATTGTGGAAAATAACCTAAATGTTTTTAATCTAGACAGAATTTATTCCCTCCTGGATATTTATAAGGTGATATCTTGGATATCTTGGATGCCTTCATGTAGATATCCAAGGTAAATGTAAAGGGCTAGTTCCGCTAGTCGAAGTAGGTACAATTTATTACCTTCCAATCGAAGGAATCCGTTGTCATTTGCACGTCCAGTACGAAAATTTCCTATTTTATATGTTCGAGAAAGGAGTGAAGCGGAAGGGGTATAAAAGAAATGAAGGGAAGTGAAAGGTTTTTTGTGAAGGGGGCAAACTTTCTGGTCTTGGCTTACAGCTATGTTATTGGAATTGAGTTTTCTATTTTTAGATATTAGGAAATCCAATCCTACCTACATTCCAGAATTTACTATTCTGTTCGTGGAAAAGCAATCTGGGTAATACTTTACTTGTTTCCCTGATGACAATTATAAACTTACTTGCTAGACGGGGAGTGTCCGCAGCCAAAGTGGCGGGCGTACAGCTGGAACGTGTGACCTACCTACGGGAAAATACAAAGGTGGGAATGCGGTGAAAGATGCCCACATCCCTCGATCGATATACACAAACATTGTGGTTACGGAACTCAGCGCCTAATTGTTCCCGGCTTCGTTTGGCAAGGAAATACAGCAAAGAAGTGGGACTGTCGACTTACACCTAGTGGAGATGGCGTTGATGCAATGTGGAACGTTGGTTTTAGCGAATTTTCAAAGAAAATGAAGCTATTGCAATGGCTTCGAAATTTAAATAATATAAATTTTTGGAAATTTTCTTCATAGAAATCCGTTTCAGACCATTCTAAAACGATTCCTGAAATTTAACACTTTTTTATATGTATATATATATATATATGTGTCACTCCAGACGATAACTCTCGATAGAATTGAGATAAACAGCTCAAATTTGCACAAAAAATCTATCTTGGCAATCGAAAGGCTAAGTTCGAAGATGGGCGAAATTGGCCTACTCTAAGGAGGGTTTTGGCGCATTTAAAGTGCGCAAAAATTACCCAAAAATCCCCAAAATGTTATTTTCCAACAAGTGATCCCTCATTTTAAAGGTTTTTGCACGCTGAACACGATGGTGGAATCGGATTTTAGATATCTTGATCCGTTCTCAAATTAGAGCATTTAAAGTGCGCAAAAATTACCCAAAAATCCCCAAAATGTTATTTTCTAACAAGTGACCCCTCATTTTAAAGGTTTTTGCACGCTGAACACGATGGTGAAATCGGATTTTAGATATCTAAATCCGTTCTTAAATTAGAGCATTTAAAGTGCGCAAAAATTACCCAAAACTAGGATAATCTTTAAACTCTTACCCCCCCCCCCCCCACCCCCTTAGAGTGGTCAGATTGAAAAATGTGAGAAGTATTAATTGAAGACGAGAGTTCGAAGCAAAAAAGGGGGAGGCAAACGATTAGTACAACTCCTTGAATTTCCCATTTGACATATAATTGTTATGATACCTTCATAGATAGACAAGTACCGGCCCACGTATTACTAGAAGGAAGACGAAAGAAAAAATCTATTTCAAATTATTCAATTTAGGTACTAACAGTAGGAGGAAGAAGGTTAGGTAGGTATCTTATCAATTTATTATCAGTATCATACGAATATTTGATATTCAAAGGTAGGTAGGTACTTAACATGATAAAAATAATATCAATGAAGAAGGAAGGATCTACCTACCTAGTAGAGCAAATCTTGAACTGGTTTTAGATACCAGGCCTGAAATCGTAGTCAAGAGGAAAGGCCATTCAGAAGGAACAAGGAATCTACTCATAACAAACGGTAGAATCAGGATGGACAAAACGTACAAATTAAAATAAATACGAAGAGAATATACATAGAAAACCAAATTTTAGACCGAAGTTTTCCTTTATTCAAAACCATAGCCATTAATTCGAATATTTCTTTGAAAATTCGCTCATTAAGTCATGCTGCATGACTGGTTTATTTTTGATTTGGAAAGCTGGAGTTGGTCTCGTCATGTGGCCTAGGGGAATTTTCTTGGACCGGATAAATGGAATTTTCAGAATCTTATGGTGTTCAGTGTGTTCCAAAAAGACAGGGAAATCTCGGCGAAGGAAATCAAGTTCTGTTGTTCCTCAAGTTGACTAACAGGGGATCCGAAGAATGTTGGATGTACAAATAAAGTAGGTAAACAGTATCAAATGGTTCTCCTCAGGGCTTTATTAAGGTAGGTAAGTGGATATATATACATGTTTCGGCCCTCAAGCTTAGGAGCTTCCTCAGATTTAACTTGGTACATCGCAAATATACAATACCTACATAAGTAGTACAATCCTGCTATATAGGGAATACTTGGGGGGGGGGGGGGGGAGAAAACCAGGGCTTACACAGGATGGATTCAGGGTGCTCAACCTACCCTTTTAGCTGTTATCGACAGTAAAATTACGAATTGTAACGCGTTCGTTGCACTTCAGATGTTTTATTTTTCAAATATTTCTTGGCATACAGAAATTACCATCTTCTCTTGTAATTTATGTTGATTCTATTCGAATTATGAGCAATTATTGGGTTTAAAAAACAATTCCTTTTCGTGCAAACATGTTTTTGGCTTGAGGAATGATTTCCTGTCAAGAGCCAGATTTTTTTTTTTTTCGTACACAAGTTTGGACAGTCCTTCCATCCCCCATCCAATCCTTCCATCTTTTACGCTAGGAATCCCACATTTGTCGTTTTTCGAGAGAAAAATACTAAAGGGCTTCTCATATTTTATCGCCAGCGTCCCTTTGTGTTATTTGGTTCGTGCGTTATAATTAGAGACTGGAATTATATCCACGAAATTTGGCCAAAATGTATGCACTCGAAATGGGCAAAATATACGCAAAATTTAAGCAAAATTACGTTAAAAAAATTAAAAATATTTCTAAATACATAATGTTCCTGTTATTATCGCGACCTTAAAAAATTATAGAAAAGGATCAAGGAAGAAAATGGAATGAAAATGTACACACCGTTTTTTCTCGACTATACAATATTTAAATTTATACAAAAAAAGTCACTCGCTATCACAATTATAGCACAATTGATCACAATTGATTTTTCCAAATTGTCAACCTTAAATCTCCTACGGTTGTCGCTGAGGAGCAACTTTAAGGAGAAAACGATATCTCGACATCACAGGACACGATGGGTAAAAATTTCAATGCTGAGGGTTCACCTGGGGTAGGTAAGCCCAGATGAAAGGTCAGACCCCTCTCAAAATTCCCCACTTTCGATTAAAAATGCAGAAATATGCACAGAACGGCCAAAATATGCAAAAATCTCCGAAATCGAACAAAATTATGTAAAATATGCTATTTCAATTTCAATTTAACACACGCTAAACGCTTGCGATACCCTCAAAACGGAAAAGTAGAACGATATACACGATAAAAAACACATATGAAAAATATGCAAATTCCAGCCCCCAGTTATAATAGTATTTCCTTTCTTTACGAGTGATCTAAGTAATATGTAAAATTAACAAAATGTAAAGTTTTTATTGTATAGAAAATTAAGTTATACATTTATGTAGGTCATAATGAGCTGAAATATTGAGATTGTGTTGTTGGTTTTTGGGAAATAGTTTCATATATGAATTTCATCGGTAAAATTCGTCAGTAACCCGGTAGAACCCCTTCAAAAACCTCATTGCGGGAAATTGTTACCCAATGAAATCAATCAGGTATAGAAAGTTCTGTTTACGATAATCAGTACATTACTATAAATAGTCGTTGCGTTCACGTTTCCTACAAATATAAGGGTGTTTAGATAGGGATCGCTACTCCAATTTCTGAAAATCAAATTTGCACGGAAGGTGCGTCATAATCTACTGAACACCTCATATCGATCTCAGGATGGATTATTATCTATATCAAAGGGAGGTTCGTTCGTTCTCTTGGTACATACATAGGTTTAACACCAATGAAATAAACGTTTATATTTATCTGGAGAAGCGAGAGAAGTTAGTGTTGGCCGGTTTACAACTAAACTCGACAGCCCGTCTCGATGAGTCGACGGAATTCTTAAGAAGCTTAGCTTTTCAACTTCCCCAAAACGTATTTTCGCCGATTATTTCAGTGCTCATGTTTCTCGCTTGATTTTTTGTTCTTCAAAATAATTGCCGTTGACCCCGCTGCCTTCTCATGGAACTAGTTGACAAAGCATTGGCATAACGAATCGTGAATGCGGAGCTACGGCGGATCAACACGTTGGACCTGTACACACGTTGTAACTGTCTCTTGGAAAACTTATTTTAACGTTGAAATATCCACACAGAAGCTGGTGATTGATGAAAAATATTGCACATCCACATAACTGTTTAATAGCTAATAAGTGCAAGCTGAATCACCCTTGTGTTACGCAGGATAGGTAGTATTAATTTGGATTACATTGTTAAAATCCAAAAACTCCTCATGGAGCTGGAATTTATTTATTTTGTACATGAAAACCCATTAACGCACGAATTTCTACAACAGTTCTTTCATCATTAGACACATTTGCCAGGTTTCATTATTATCCAAATAAATTTCTGAGTTTTCCACTCAATTTCACACCTAAATTTTGGATACAAGCAATTCTGATTAGTTTTGAAATAAATTATGGAATCCTGAGAATGTTCATAACAATTAATATTGTTATTGATTTTGCTATTAAATATATCCTATCGTTTCTTTATTCATAATTCATGTAGGTACTTGTGTGTTCATTGCTACTGGAAGTATAAATTGACGTACCTACCTACTCTAACATTGTTTGTAGTTTTGTGATTGTTTGACATTCTCTCATTTACCTTTGGTTAAACCTAATATTATCGTCCGATGTGCCTTGCTGTCACTGCGGACTTTCAGTAGACCCGGGAGGTTCCTACCACTTGTTGCATTATCGATTAACCCTATCGTTAGAACTACAGTTGACCTCATTAATTCGTTACACCGTTTAACAACATCTTGGCGTAGACGGTGTATTACGATGAATGCAACTGTGAATTTTAGGCTCTCCTTGCAATGGCCTTCAGGTCTCATATGAAACGGACCGGCCAGTCATAGTTATTGATTACATTTAGGCCGGTCCTCCCCGATTAACCTCTCTCCCTGTCCGACCTTTCGCAACTCATAACGTTTACAGATTTCTTATTAGGGCTTTTCATCATGTAATTAAAAGTTTCATCTAATGTGAATCTTCTCCTGTATATCGAAAACTCGTGCTTTCTATTATATCAAAGAAATCGAAAGGTCAATACAATTCAAATTGTTACCCCCGAATTCTAGGGCGATTTTATTTAATTGATCTATCTTATTAATTATTTCATGATACGAATAAAGTTTTCACCCAGTCCCTTCCCAAATAATGATGATAACATAGTAGATATCTGTAGAAATATATGAGGAAATTTGTTTGAAAAAAAATCATATACAAGGTAAATGTACGCATGCCAAAGGGCATAATGGAAACATGGACATAATATTTCCAATATTTTCCATCGAATAAGAAGTAATTCTCATCTATACAGACAGACTGACTATATTATAATTCATCCTTCTCAAAAACAGTATATCATAATTACTTATACTTATAGTCAAATTTGACTCTTATAATAACGTTTTAATAAACGCACTAAGATATTTCAAGGCTTATATTATATGCTGCGACTTTGAGGAAAAACACGTAATTTCATGGGGCTATTTTTATGAAACGAAGAATCCGTTAAGTGGGCTAAGGTCGCCCTGTGGATGTTGAAATTGATGCAAGAATTTTCTATTTTGAATAATTATTGTCATCAAAGTTCGATAATCACCAACTAAAAGCCCTTCCAAACTCACTAATTCACAATTAATTCAAGATTGATCCCGAGTAGTCAACTATTCGCCACTTTAGCGTCGGAATAACGAATCCCCATTACGGAGCAGGTCACAAAAAACAAAACTGAAACTGGATTAGACGGAATCTGAATTCGGAGATCGATTCTTATTCAAAAACTTGACTCATCCCAAATAGTTCCACTCAACGTTTATTGCCGACTTTATCGCTGAAACCAATCACTAAACCTTTTTGGTGGCATGAGTGCTCCTGCCTGACTAATCAAACCTACCATTCGTTCTTTTAGGGGCATATAAACGGAACTCCTGAAGAAGATTAAGGCTACCGTTAAAAGAGGTTTTGGGCGGGTTTAGATTGGAAAATACATCCTTTCTCCATTGTGTTTTTTCTTGTTAGGCGTAACGGTTTTTGGTTTATTATTCTGTGAATAATACACCTATGTATTCGCTCAGCAAAATATTTTTATAACACCCCCTCAAACTTTTTTCTTTTACGTTTCAAGGTGCATAGATTCCAAAGATGCAATGTCCGTCCGCCGTACGCCGTCCGCCGTACGCCGTCCGCCGTCCGCCGTATCACGTGTACAGGCTTCATTTTCGGTCTAAAAAAATCGTTCTTTCGCACACATGCTCCATTTGGGCCCTAGTTGTGTCCCGAAACTCTTCAGCCCGATCGGAATATACCCAGGGGGGTTATGAGTGAAAATGTGTGTAAAAATAGGTACTTTTTACGTTTTAGCAACATATTGGTAACATGAGCTTCTGAGATATCGTTTTCTATGTTTTTGGGGACGAGAAGACCGAATATGAAGTCGATTTTGACCAAAGAGTGGAAAATTGAGTTCTACCAAATGTTCAGCTCCCAGAATTGATTTTTTATGAGTGAAAAACCTGGGAAATCGTCTGAAATCACCATCAGTTTGTATAATAACACTGGAAAAAGTGTCAAGACGTGGTTCTGGACGATTAAATGGCACTACCAATGATCAAAGATAGTTAAAAAAAAAAGAAAAAAAAGAGCGTACCTAATTTGTGTTTTGGGGGCCAAAATTAATGGAAACCATCAGAAGTAGCTATTTCGATTATTACGCATGAAAGAAACAATTAATGAACAGCCAACCTTTCTGTAGGTATGTCCAATAGAATAATAAACCCATGTGACAAGGACTTTGCAGCGTTTTAATTTTCTACTTCCGAAGTTTCATTTTGAATCAGTAAAATATTTTTTCCTCCTCCAACAAGTTTTTATTGGAGGAGGAACTGGGTTATGGGATAAAGATCATGTCTACCTCGTTTCATGTTGTTGTACCGCTATAGATATTGTGCTTGATGAATACAACCATTTTTTTAGTGTTATTTTACAAATTTCATTAATTCGTACGAAACCTAAATCGTTCTGCGCGACAACATGCACTCCGTTTGCGAGAATGGTAAATGCAATTACCGTTTCATGGTCTCTAGCCATCTTCTTCGTGTCAGGACCAAACACCTTTTTTCCCTCCATTTACGATGTCTTTAAAACGCCACTGCGTGATCAGAAGTCCCCTCCGGAATCAAAGGCGGCATTTGGAACGAAGCAATAAACGATAACATAAAACGTACATAACATACGTTCTTTATAAGCGAACATGAACACGTTTTCACTGGGATGATAATCGTGCGACTTCTTGCATTTCATTGTGACAGACGGACGGCCTCGTCATATTCGCTTTCCGCGGGCTGGAATTCGTATGAATATGGAAAGAGCGTCTCACGGAAATCCATTGCTTTCTTTATGTTGAAGAGGACAATTCTTCTTGTGCTTCGCTTCCCAATAGATATACCTACGGTTTCCATCGAACTCGGAACTAAAATTGAATAATCTTGGACTGACTTTAACAATATACGCCATAGCTCGTCGCCTCAAAACCAATTTATTTAGGTGGAGCGCGTGGCGAGGCGTGAAAACCGGACTCAAAATTAGATGGAAAGGCCATAATTATGATAATTTCATCACGCTTTAATATTATCGTCGTAATACGTACGTAGGTACATTTATAATACGTAATTGTAAGTGGTATCAACAATGATTACATTGATCGTGGAGGTAAGTGCCCTAATACGGTACAACCATCGTTGGAAACTCCACTTTTCTCACACTAAAGTATTACACAAGCCACACAAAAACATCTAGATATCTTGATAGAGTTTTTATAAAGACAACTCATCTCGAAGGCTACCAATAAATACTAAGGCTGAAACTTAATTTTTATAATTTATATAATTATTTCGATTGTAATTATTATGCCTCGTTAATATATATAAATATCCGCTCAATTCGGTCATCACTTATGTTGTGTTGCTGCGGGAATTAGATGTGTGAATTTGACTGACACTGACGTCGCTACCTGCTTACCTACAGAACCAGCTCTGCCAGCTAACTCACTGGGGAAAAAAAACACTCTGACTTTAATTAATGAACCGCTTACATCACAGTTATAAATTATTCGATTGACTGAAGTGGTGTTGATGCCTCGGAGGTCTTCACCATCCCAGCAGTTATATCCCTGTAACTGCTCATCTCCTTTCTTAAATTGCTGATGAAGTCAACTTGTGTTCAGACTCAAGTTTTGTGAGTTGTGTAACTGGAAGGATGAACAATGTTTGTGGGGCTTATTGGAGCGACAGCCCATATTATTATTATAAGGTACGGTATCCGTGTATCAGTCATGCAATCCCGCTCAACCGTTTTTCGTGCGGTTTCTTTCTGTCTTGCTTCTGTGGGTGGAATAGGCAATGTTAAGCTGTAATTGAAATTACCTGCTCATTTTTCACCCGCAGGCTGATGGCCCTTCCCGAAAAAATGCGGGTCAGTAGGTATATCGGCATTTATAGTTTGAATTAGATCTTCATTTATTACGAAATCCAGAGATAAATTTCATTCTTTGGCATTGTCGTGATTGTTTCTAATTTGAGACACATTGTTTTTAATTTTTTTTTTCACCCCTTCATAGGCTCCCTCGGACTGCCAATTTATTTCTCACCATACACCCCAAATTCGACTTCTTCCATTCCTCACTTTCTTCCTTAAAGACTTTGTTGTCTTCCTCCCCCATCAGTTATTCATGAAATATTTTAGTTTTTTGTTTTGTTTCAAGTTCTTTTATTTGTACTATTTACTTATTTTAGTATATTTTTCACTCCTCTTGAATGTTATAGTGTAATTGGGCTCGCCCGTGAAATAAATTAATTAATAAATTTGAGACACATATCCTACACTAAACTGACACTATGACGCTAAGTGTGACATTTTAAATTCGAGCTCAGGCACTGACCGAGCTGGGTTGATGGTTTTCGAAAGCTTGGAACCCACATTACTCGGTTGAAAAGTTGAAATCGAAAAATTCTATTAATAACTCAATTCAATCCATTTCTGGTGTCAGAAACACAAATCTAGTTATAATTTTGAATTTAAAAGCCTACTCTTGTGGGTATTTTTTGATAGTCGGTTGGTAAACATGTATTTTTCTAGTAGGTAGAAACATGCAGGAAAGCTTCCTTGCATCCTCCGGCGACAATACGTATTAAATGTAGTAACGACGTGACTTGTGTTGAATAATCAACGAACTCGGGAGAGCAAGATGTATGGGATCGAGATGACATCAATACATCAATATGCACTTCAAGCGATGACCACAAGACGCATTACTCGATGACGTGAGCCCCAAGGTTCGGCGCCTGTTGGTATTCGTATGCAATTATTGTCCATCGTTTGGTCTCACTTGTCTCAAAGACGTGCCGTGCACGTTGAAGCGGCTCGCATTGATCCTGTAAATCGAATTGCTGTTACCGTTTGATCCGTATCCGCTTCCTGGATGACTAACGCCGGATATGTCGTCCTATGAACCAAACTCCATACCCGGATAGGAGTAGGTCTCTAAGCTGTAGGGATGGACCCTGGTCATTTTTCAAAATTCTGATGCTCGCTGAACCGAAGTACCTCGACGTATTCATAGATGTTTACCTGATTTGGATGATTCGTACCTATCAACACCTGATTTGGATAATTATTAAGACAACAACACCCGAATCAACACCTGATTTGGGTGATTTGTACGACAAATGTTTACCTCATTTGGATGATTTTTACGACAAACTTGTACATATCAACACATAGGTAAAACAGTACCCATTAACAAAATCTAAAATAACCGTGTTTCTTCAAAAGAAATAATAATCACGGAACAACGAACGCGATTTCATCAAGCGATGCGTGATTATAATCATTTGTTCTCTAGCATTGATAATCTAGGATGGAGTAGAGTATACCATATGAATGACGCACATGTTGATGCAGCTTTTCGGTTCAAACTTCGGGGCCTTACGGTGGACAAACGGCTGGACGTGCGATGCTTCGGGTGGTGTCAAAAAACCTAAAATTCAAAAACAATTTAAAAAGTCATAAAAACCGTACATATTGAAAGTTTTCGAGCTACGGGGACCTGAAATTTCCAACCCTTAGAGATGACTGACATTATCGCCGAATTCCGAGAACAATCTAGACCCCGAAAGGGGGCCTACAAACCGAATGTCAGGAATTTAGGTTCATGGTAACTAAGGAAACTGCTAAGTTTCCTTAGTTACCTACGGCGGACTGACAGAAAGTTGTTAGTTTATTATTTTCAATAGTGAACCTTTGGAATGGAACATAGAGAGGAGGAAAAATTTTATGGTTTCCGTTTCAAGGTTAGTGCGTAAAATCCGAAAATTGCATTTGAAAAAACAATTCTGTCCGTCCGCTGTACGCTGTACTTCACTTAGGTACCATGGACAGCAATTAATGAAATTTGGTTTGTAGGTCCCGTTTGGGCTCTAATTGGCCCGCGAAGATCGGCGTTACTGTTTGTCGTCTCTAAGGTGTGAAAAATAGGGGTTGAAAATTTCAGAACGCCGTAGCTCGAAAAAATTCGATAGAAGGGTATGGTTGTTTCCACGTTTTTAAATCGATCTTGAACTAAATAGTTTTTTGAGACCACCCGGAGCGTTGTACGGCTAGCCCTTCGTTTGCACCGAAAAGCTTCGTCAACACGATTGTGAATGAAACGGTATAAATCCGGCCCAGATATCATCGCTAGGGAACGCCTGACAATAGTCATTTATGGATGCATGAAATCCAGTTGGTTGTTCTATGTTTTGTTGATAGGTACCTACCTTTGTAACTTGAGCAAACGTTATGCTTCATGAATAACAGAAAATAATTATTGATGATTGAATTATTGAATCCTGTGCATTTATATGAAACTGTAATTCCCAGGCCGGCTCCATTACTCGATTTAGGGCTTTCCTGGTGTGGAGAACGAGTAGGTATTGATCACAGAAAACATTGATCTACGAAGAAGGGTCATCTGTACCGAAAAAATAATAAACCTTAGTGTAATAATTAGCAGGGTTTTGATTATATTGTTGGATTCTACGTATCTTGTGATGGCTACCATTAAAATTTGAGGAGTGAGGTAAACTTTTTTTTTAATTTTTACTCGGTTCCAAACGTTTATTACTGAAACGAGTAGGTATCCAAACGTTTATAACTGAAATAATAAACAAGAATTACGTTCTGCTGCAGGTTTACCTTTCTTTTCTATGACAGCAGAAACTAAGAGCTCCTAGTAGCGTGAAGTCCACAGAACCTTCAAATCAATGTCACTGACTGAGGTGAATATTATTACTGACAATGGGGCGGTTTTATGAGAACAGCGCTTTACTGTTTAGATTAGAGCTTTGTAAGTCGTACTGTACCTATACCTAATCGTAACTCGTGGGATCTTCAAACTGAAATAACACTGTAGTAGATAGGTAGCTCAGTTCCAGACTTCCATAAACCGCTGTACAATAAAATAGGTTCCAAAATCACTGTGCGGTGAAGGTGTTACGGGCACGTTTTGTCGACAAATGAGGGTAATTTGGGCTAAAGTGAAACGGCATGTGCCTGACAATAAATTGTAGATGCGAGATGACAGATCAAGAGAGAAACAGTTCATGGAATACTTCATGAGTGCAATGATAGTATAGGATGTACCTACTAACGTTCGGTAAATGTGTATGTATTTTGTACTTGTATTGTACTGCTTCTGTTATTCGTTAGCCCTCTCATTCATTTTTTGGAAACGCATCAATTATTGGGATTAGTGGGAAACTGTAGTGTCACTCAAGTACCTGTTTCCCTCTGAACTAAACTATGGAATCATGTGCTCTGCATGACTTCTTCTTGTAGTGCCGTCAACGAAGGTTGGCGACCACTTCACCGAATCGGTCCCTGTCCGTTGCTAGCTGGAACAGATCGCTGTTGGTTCCAGCGTGTACTTACTCTGAATGTAAGAAAATGTTGAGGGCATGCATCATAAAAATTGAGCATATCGTGTATACCAGTTCATAGGGAATAAATGAGATTCACGAAAGGGTTGACTCTCAACCGGCAAAAAAGTTTATGAGTACGATGTTAGATGTATTTTACTCCTTGAATTCTCTTCCATCATCGTGACTCCTTCATTCCTTAGGGACTGCTCCTGGTTATACAACTGAAAAAAGTTCGTAACTTTTTACGTCGTGTGGTGGAAGTCAAGAAACTGCTGTGAAGGACGATGATTCATCATAACTGTTGGATTGCTTCTCAGATACATGTGTTGACATTGTAGCTTTGAATTTCATGTACAACTACTTAATATATGTACGGAGAAACTATTATTGGGTTCCTATAACATTTTTGTTATTAGTACAAGAGTTAGTACCTACATCAGATTTCTGCCACTACGTACAAAATAGCTTGCCGCCTAATTTAACTCGTAGCACAAGCGTTTCGCGTTATATGATCATAGTTTTTCTTAAACTAGTATATTCTATGGGATGTTTCGCTTTCGTGGGGACTATAATTCGTAGCTAGACTTTTCCTTGCATTAAGTAGGATATTGGTTCTGGTTAACCTTACCACCACTAGTACGTCTAAAAATATTACATGTTATAGGTACCTGCTCGACTAAGATACACGATAAATGGGCTCGTCTTTTGGTATTATAAATAATGCGCAAGTACCCTGCAAAGGTCCTATTCGAGAGCGCAAGGATTATGTGAAGCGAGCAAAAAACTTTCATCAGTTTGAACGAACCCGATGAGTTGGCGTCAATTGGGGTGAATGAAATTACGCAGAGTGATTGGATGAGTGAAGAGTCTTGCACACATCAATCTTGTCTGTCTCTTGATTCACTCTCGAAACAGGTCCGTTCTGCTCATCACAGAGAGTCCCAACAGCAGGTAGCAAACAGCTCTGAGTGGCCTGCGGCACGAGATCCAGCAATCAAATCGCTAAATGAAGAAGGAAGTGAGGCGGGAGGTCCTGTTTAGACTTCTGCTCTATAATTAGGTCTAGCAAATCCGGGAGGCCCCTCGGCTCCAGAGCGCTGGCCTGTTCTTATACACGCAGTTTTATCCCACTTCCTTCCTCATCATCGGACATTCAGAGCTGCGACCCCACGTTGTAGAAAAAATATTAATACAAAAGAAATTCCACCAATTGTTTATGATGAAAGTTTTGTTACTGCTCATTCAATAAAAACCCTTAGGTTATTGAACTTTTTCGAAACCTTTTCACTTCGTCAGTTGGCAATACAAAATAAATGCTTATCATGAATCGAGAATAAAAACTTGATCCTGCTTACACTTGATTGATTGAACTCTGTACTTGAATCGAATTACTACATAAAATTTCAAATTGAGAAGAAACAGGTTCGTGGATCCTTGTGCAGATTTTCGCCTTGACCCGCCAAACAACGTTCAAAGAAATTTCTTTTGTGGGTGGCGGGAGACAGGTTTCTATTCACACATCCAACAGAGGGGGAAGGTACAGGTTTCTATATATGCACATCCAAGAGCGAACTGTGAAGCACCGAGCTTGCAACTTTGGCGGGCAAAATGGATATCAGTACTTTTTGCGTCTGAGGTTTTTCTTAGCGGGTAAATTTTTACAACATAGTTGTTTTTGGGCCTACTGTTATACCGGTTTCGGTGATCAAACCGTCGTCAGTAACAAACAATAACCGTTGTTTTTGTTTGTTACTGAATAGGTAGCTGTTTTTTACTGACGACGGTTTGATCTTCGAAACAGGTATAGCAGCATATATTTCTATATTTAATGGAAATAGACAACCTTTCTATAACTCGATTTTTCGTTTGAAGTGTGTTTCCACGATTTCGTCGCGAGTGATCTAGTTCTTAATAATAACTATTTAGGATACGTATTCATTATATTAATGTTTCTCATTAATTATCAATACAAAATAGAGGTCTAGGGAAAAGCCGTCAATTTTTCACAATCCCTTGGTGGGGTGCAAGGTGTTCCCAATTCCAAGCCCACCCTGTTTAACTTCACTGAGGCCAAGGCAAATAGAAAAGTAAATTCAGATGAACAAAAAATGTTGAATGAAACGTTGGAACCGGAATTGTTTTTCTGAGTAAAATAATGTTGGTATAAAATGCAGCATGTAGCATTGCAGCATCAGATATCTTCCAATTTCCTGTCACTCCTGTGGGGAGCATAAGGCCAGCATGTGATGTTTCGTTATTGTACAAAATGCAGGTTTTTCGCGTTTGAAATTATGCAAACGAAACTACGCTTCCATTCTGGCAGGAGGCGCTCCGAGAGAACACGACGGTTGCAGGGCTGTTGAAAGCGAAAAAACTTCCAGCTCTCAGATAGTGTGGGGTACCGGGTCGTCGGTGGAGAAATGGGGATCTGTTTTATAAACGGAATGAAGTGATGAAGGAGAATTTCACAGCTAACACGAGGATGTTGACGTCTGCTGCGTTGAAACTCGTTTTCATCTCAAGTTTTTCTCGCGTTCGTTAGCTGGGTAGCGCGGACTGAGTATAAACCGTTTTTATCGACTTGCGATGAGCTGGAGGCGAAGTTTTATTGGCAAGAGCGGATGCTTGTTACTCCTCCCCGGGTCGTTTCCTAGTGGGGAAATGTAAACAAGAGGTCGCCACGTGTTTGTCCTCACACCGGCCACACCAGGGCAGGCCGTTGCGACCAATGTAAGCAATCGAGGCAGTTCTGGGACTCTCAGAAGTGCAGATTAATTTTCTCGAGTGCAGATTAATTTTCTCGAGCATATAAATAATATGATCGGCTGGTCAAATTATTTATATGCGCCTGGCTGAGTAGTGAATAGTGATCGAACAGTTCCTACACCTAATCGGCAAAATCGTGTAGGGTTATAACTACTGGAACATTTTGTTGAGTATGTAATGAATGCATCCATGCGCATATTACAGACACTCGTCGCATCCTCTGTGCTATTTATACGCCCGCACGACGGTGCATAGATATTATATTTATATTACCCGTAGTGCAAGGTACCTACTACGCGCAGTATCACTATTTTTCTATGTGTTTTTGCATATTAAGACCCAAAACTGAAGAGTCAGTTACAGAAGCATGCATTAAATTTGGATGAAAATTGTGGTCTGGGTATACTAAAATTATGTATACCCAAACCCGCTCCTGCATCAACCTAAATAATCATAATTTGGCGAAATATAAATATTAAAAATAAAATAAAATGTAAAATATGAAATTTAAATTAAAGAAATATAATTTTGTAACTGGGAGCCCTCCCCCCCTCTTTCCTCTGTCTTTACCGCCATTTTCGAATTGCATGTAGACATGTCCAGAGTTTGTTCCCCAACTAGACCTAAACTCATTTGATTGACACTTGTAGATTTGGTCACTCGTGGTTGTTCCACGGTTTGGAACTTGAAACTGTCTGAAACCGTAAGCGGGGATTTATTTTTCTCTTGGCGTTAGTTTGCCCCCCTCCATACAGATATGAACAACATTCAAACGGTTCGATTTATCAAATTCGATCCCATGTGAATCCCCTATGAGCGGATTATCCCAAGACCTGAGATACCTATTATTGTACATGCCTTGTATTGTGCCTTGGTTGATATTATTATTATGCCTTGGTTGTGATGAGAAATCTGGTAATATCCAGCATGCAAAAATTGAGAAATAATAGGTACATAAATATTATTGTTCGTACCTAATAATATAGCGTACCTAATGTAATATAGTCTACCTAATATAATATAGCTTACCTAATATAATATGGCGTACCTAATAATATATAGTCTTCCCAGTAACAAGCGTACCTAATATAATGATAGTTCGATCCTTCAGTTCAGATAATTATTATTATCATAGCTACTGCTTCACGGTTGGATTTTTTCATAATCCAATAATTGTGCCATCGTTTGGAATTCGTGGTGCCGACTTCTAACAACTGAATCATCAGTCAGTGTGTCATTCATCTCAAAAATCGACGAATATTTCGTCAGGATTGTGTGGATTAGTGTCCATAGATACAGGGTAGGTTTTAAAGATCTTAGTGCTCGAAACAATATCCTGATGAGTAACAATTATAATAGCATTACTTGTTTGATTAGCACACCAACCCACAAAATTATTATTAGGTCAATTATGTAAGTTGATATTGTTGATAAAATCATAATTTCGTCCGTCTTGTACATTTGTAGATGTTCCCATGTTGAATGTAATTCGGCGATTACTTTCCATTATAGCTGTGAAACACCGTTAGGACCTTGAGTTTGAACGAAACTTGTGCGATATTTTTATCTCCAAAGCAGTCCAACTTGGGTAACGAGAATTGTAAAAGCTGGGCCAAAAAGTGGAGTTACTGGAAAGAGGGAAAAGACAATAGCAGAATATCTGCCTAGATAGCGATGTGAACCGGTTGGATTCCAGTACTGTTCAGTGTGTGAAGCAAAAGCCGTATGGTTTCTGTTATGTTTGATAGATTTTAATCTAGAAATACCTAATGAGTTAATAAATAGCTAATATACTCGCCCGATTTGGAGGTTTTTGAATAGGCAACGCTACGTCACAAGTTGCTGGTTGTATAAAACCACATTACTATCCAGTGCATATCCGGTGATCCGATTAGTTTACCGATTCAACTATTGGAGCCGTAAATAATAGCAACCGCAATTTGTTAACCACCCGTATAATATGGGATTTATGAAGTAATATGCCGAAATAACACTAATTTTATAGAGAAAATAGATAAGTACGTTCCACAACTCGTACAAGGCACAATGGACCCCTCGACTATTTTCTCTCGTCTCAGCGAATTCCTTTTTAGCCTGCTCCCTTAAACGAGAAGCTTTTAAGCTGAGTGAACGGATACTGAGCTTTTATCACAATACTCTTTCTTTCCCCAGGGCAGTTCCATGCGGAAATATTTGCCATAACCCGAGTAGAAATGTTTAGCATCGTTTTTCATATCGAATTTGACGGATTGACTGTGATGGAGTGCAGACGTGAGTCGATTCAGAAAGGAGGGCGAGTTGGCGAATGTCGTTTTTCAGCTGTAACGGCTGCATTTGGAGTTTGAGACAACAAGTGCATTTTTGTTTCGAGTCCGCTAAATGGGCGTTACGCATTGTTTCGTCATATGACGATATGATCTTGAGAAATCGCACTCCATCGACCCATTGCGATGTACCTAACTTATTTTAGATAGGAAATGTAGTTATTAAACACTAAACACAACCACTTTATCCACTCTCCCCACTCCTCTGTATTCACTACGATGTATTATTGCAAAAGAGCATTTTTTAAAGCTGAAGGAATAATGTTTATATTTCTACTACATTGATTACATAGGACGGTTACAACGAGAACAGTACATTCTGTACAATTTACATTTTTTTATGGAACGAGTTGATGCTGTGAGGCTATGGAACTTACGTGACTTGTAGTTACTTTCGGACGTTCCAACTGGATGTTGTTATAGTTTACACAGGTGTGAGCTTTATGAGGAAAAGTAAGGATGAAGTTAATGGAGGCTACTTCACATAGGTAGAAGAAACTACGTAGCCACGGTCTGGGTTGCGACTGAATTGGGTTCTAGTTCAAATATTTGGGATTCGGTTATATATTTTAGGGTTCGATATAAATCATCAGGATCTTCGGGATCTCTCGGGATATTCCAGAGTCTTAATGGAGCAAATGGTGGTAAAGTGGTACTATTTGTTATGTGAAGAGTTTCACTCAGTTAACATGATTTAGAAGCTAACCGTGGAAGAGCAACATGTTTCGTTCAGTGTTTGGATTTACCCACATCAATCCATTGCTTATATGAATGAAACACGCTGCAAATTATTACACAACAGTTTATTATTTCCCTTATAGAAGTCCCTTCAGCGTAGATCACTGCTTTCATTGGAAAATACGTACACCAGCGTGCTTCCCCCAGGAAAGCCCCAGAAACTAACGAAAAGTGGATCCATTAATAACTTACTAAAATTGGTGTTGAAGAAATTCATGAATGTTGACTTAATAATTAATTACAGAGGGCTCTTCATGTAAACAAGAGTTGCTCAGAACCGAAATATCTGATTATTTAACACAGATTTAACATACAGTATGTGTTAAATTTGTGATACCAGCTGTTGGTACGTGTGATGAGTATCGCGGTATTACTCCAGAACGCCCCAACGAGCAATATGAACATAAACTGATTCTTGAAGGCTGATTAATTCTTCGTAAAGAATTAATACGTTTACCATGCGATGCGATAGTAAATTTAACATTTTACAGCAAACTGCAAGTACATGATTTACTCGTGAAATCTCTTTCCTGGTTCGTTCATAAGTTGACTTTTCTTACTGGCGCGTCCTAACGGCTCCGTCGAGTAGGTTCCATCATTTTAGTACTGAATAATTCATGCCAATTAACAGTCTCATCCTAGTCCGTTGTTACATTGTGATTCAAATGAGAAAACTATGGTTGTTGGAATAATGAGCAGCAGTTTCGGGAATTCGCACTTTCGCGTATTCAAAGCCGCTCTGTTTCAACTCTGTTTAAACTCATAGGCCATGAATAGTTTCCTTTGATGCTGTGCCAGATCTTATTGCTCTTGTAGAGAAGCAAGTTTATCACTTCGATCGTAGGTATAAAAAGAGTTTCCTACGAGGGAAAAACAGCATCGCTCCTTAGGTCAATTTATTGTATAGGCCTTCGGAAATATTTCTCTTCGAACAAACTCGTTAAAGGCGTTTCCGCCACCTCCGACCAATAAGTCAAAACCTTCTCGGGAGCAGTTGAATCAGATCTGCTGCCTGCTAATCCTTATGAACCTACAGTAAGACTGTCAATTAGGTCAACACACCCTTTCAAGGAAGCATTCGTTTTAGGTCGTGTAAAATGATAATTAGTTTGTGCAAAATGGTAAGTAACAATTTTGGAACGCCTCCCTTATAATTTACGACTGATGAAATTCCAGGTTGGTTTGACCACTCCGTCTCAGCCTACTCTATATTATTCTATAGTTAATTGTAATGCATGTTTATAATTATGGGAACTACGTGATTGTACTCATGCACCCCGAGCAGAATTTGCACTTGGGAGGCCACCAGATTTTCTTCAGATTGTGAAAAATGGGTAAAGTAATCGTTCGTTTCGGGTTCAAACTATCACTATCTTCATCATTATTTTTATGGTACCCTCGATACGTAGGTGCCCCAAAAGAGCAGCCAGCAACCAGTTTGTTGGACTTGTTGCAACACTTCGGGAATTTATTACGCCTCGCAATGAAAGAGAATTACTTAAATTGAAAAAATCATCAACGCATTTTTTCCAGAAACAGGCCGGTAAAAGATAAGCGCGAGAATATCCTCCCAAATTGTCTTTCAAGTGATTTCGGCAGGAGCACTCAAAAAAGTTACTGTAAGACGGGGAAAACTGCGATGAACGCCAAGGTTCACCTCGCTGGCCTTGACGGCCCGCTATGCCATAATAAAATGTCAGTGGGGCTTAAGTATGTGGTTGCTGGTTCCGAATTTTGAGGTGTCATGTGCTGTATTTTCCGATCCATGCGCACCCTCCCTAAATTTCAGACTTATTAACTAACACCTAGATGAGTTAATGTGATGTTTCAATGTGATAATAAAATACGCTGCCAAGGACATGGCACGGAAGCTTCCTAGTGGCCTTCACCGTATGCCACCATTAAATTTTCATACATAAAGATTCAGATTAATTAACGGATAATTAACATAAAGATTCGCATTAATTAACGGAATTATTCAACTGTTATTTAATAATAAGGGTACCTAATTCGAAGTTAGTATTCATGCTCTAAGATAAAGTAATTAGTCCACGTATAGAACTGAGAACGCAATGAGTCCCTATCAAATTTCAACTTCAGGGTGAACAGGAGAGAATTTAGCACATCAGCTGAGCAGGGTGCGGAGCCCGTCATTTCATTCGTTAACGCAGAGGCCCTTCCAGGTTTATAGTTCTTTGGTCTGGAATGCTCGACGTTTGGAATGTACGCGGGCCAATGCCACTGTCACCGCTGATTAAATCATGATGAATGTCGTATGGGACCTCAAGAGACCTTACCCGCATCATCCCTGAAAATCTGACCAGAATCCGTTCAAAATTGATGGAGTTATGACCTTAACAAGAAAATCTCGTTAGCGCCTGCGCAGAGGCTACCGTTGATTCGATCATGATGAAACTGATAGGGGATCATCTAGCGCTAAACCCACACAATTTCTGAAAATTTGATTGAAATCGGATCAAAATTGTGGAAGGTATGGCTGTGGCAAGGAAATGTGGACAGACAGACGGACAGACAGATACGAAACCAAATTTGTTTAGGATGCCCTGAAACGCAAAATGTAAGTGGAAATTTTGATTTTGGAGCACAAAAAATTTTTTCATTTCGAAAGTGAAAACAAAGCTTCCGCTGCCTTGCAGACTCGGAAGCAATATACCTGCCTACCTATTCACGAAACGGTTCGATCTATATGTTTGTGCCTATTGATGCAATCCGTTTCCCTTCCCTTCAGCATCTTCTTTACTCACGCAGTAGATGCTGATAATTGATCGATCCGAGGACCAAAACGTCATCTCTGATTATTCTGTTATAATATATAATATTGTTCATTCTGTTACTGGGTAGGTAATGTAACATGACTGGATGGAATGTTACTAAACGCTCTGAATAGTAATGAACTCTCATTTTTTCGTGGAAAATGCATTTCATTCGTTTGGTAGCAGTATTTTGGCCTACCCCATCCTCATCCCTGTTCAAATTTGGTCTCTTGCGGATTATAACCGTGAATCCCCTATGCTGTAAGATAAACGGTGCGAGTGAGTTAACTGTAAGACATGGACAAGGTCCGCCTATCTACTCATAAGGCAGGTTGTCCGGTGTAGGACTGCCTTCCAAGATGGGCCTAGCCTACGACCAACAGACATACCTTCGCCGTCCTCGCCGTCGGAACGGGAGAAAGAGGTTGAAGACCTCAGCATCTTCCAGTCTTCCGCATTTCAGCCGAATCCGCTTCGACACTGACCCTGCCCGAGCTAATTGTTCTCAAACTGCCGTTCAAGTAATGATAACGGACTATTCAAGGCTATTGTGTCCTATCGGACTTGGAAAACTGAACTCGGGGAATTGAGTTTTGTGTCATTAAGGAGGTAGGTATGTAAGGTTTGTGTCCATGGTAATATCAGTTCGTATCATACGTCTTTGTGTATCTATGGGAGGGTGTGAGGGGATGGAGTTCGAATTTTTGTTCAAAGTACTTAGGTAACGAAAAAGAGCATTTTCCTGGTTGTGAGTTGATCGGCAGATCTCGATGAATTTAACTAAATGTTGAGCCGATCTCAGACTATGACGTCAGGTCTAGAGGAGGGGGGGGGGGGTAAAAATAAACGTAAGAAAATAGAGATTTTCTGACCGATTGTACTTACTTAGATCATTTATTATAATAAGCAGTGGCAATTCCTGAAAATAAATAGTTGGTGTACGGCAGACGGTAATAATATAAGTTCATCTGTAAGACATCAACTTGGATATAGGTACTTAGGTACTTCGGAGTAAATTGTAGAGGTCAGGAGTGGATCATTGATGCAGTGGTTCGTCGCGATTTCACGGTAGTAGTAGAGATGGCGATGGTAGGATTCTTCCGTTGTCTGGTCCTGATGATGATGAACTGGAGGATGTCATGAACGGTAAGTTTGCAGATTGAAGAAACTGGTGCGATTGTAAAAAAAGAAAGAAAAAAAAATATTTTGCTTAGAGCAGAGAAGATTCAGTCATTCAATAATGGCAGAAAGCAGCTGGCTTCAGCATCAGTGGTGAAGTGAATGGGAATAATTATTCCTTTTCCCCCATCAGTGATGTTCTGCCTTCGGCGTAACTCTCCTTAGTTATGTGAGTGGGATCCATGAATGTTAATTGGAGTGGCGGCTTCAACTTCACTACTGTAGTAAATAACTGATGCCTTCCCCATTTTCTCTCCATACTCACTTGGTACTGCCTCCCCCATCCTACTGTCATTGTGAAATTACCATATTGTTAAGTTGAATTCCTCGGCGTTATGCTAAGTGTGTGTTGGTAGGTACATCAAGAACTGTTGATGATACAGATTTTTCTAGGAATCTTGAGGTCGAATTGCAGACATTGAAAGATATTCGCTCGAGTGAATTCATGAATATACTTAGGTACTACAGTACTTTAATTTCTGAACATACTATTATGTGTGGTAGGTAACCTTACGTGCTTTGCGCAAACTAATGATTTTTAATAAGTATGCGTTAAGTATACGTGTACTTACATAAGTATGCGTATACGTATGGATAACAATAGTTTAAAATTCCAAATTACATTGATGTCACCACAAATCATGACCCACCCCAAGCAAACTGGATCTATCCTACAGGTGAGATTAAAAAACGCTTTACGCACTTGAACTAGATTTGGTAAGTACAACGCTATTTGTACTCGCTAATTGTACGCTATTTACTTCAACAATTTATTGGAATCGAGTGGGTTAAGCCAATTGGTCGTGATTGCTACCTTCAACGTGTTGTTTTCCTCCATCTTCAGTTGTACATTTTACCGGTAAAAGTGCTGCAGAAACATGTCAATGCCGTGACAAAGCTACCCAAACAAATTTCATAACTTTTTTTTTACAATTTCCAGTCGAACAGCGCGCCCTTAGTGACCTCATTGAAAACAGAAGTAATTTGCCGTTTGAAAACATAATATTTGAATACCTACCCATTGCACTGCATATTAATTGTGTGCACATTTTCTCCATTTTAATATTGCAAACAAATCATCAGTACCTTAGAGAATCTGGTAGATGTTTCGATGTAGAGAGATGAGTTGAAATATTTTATTTGTGGTCAAAATTAAATGGTGTTGTTATTGCCTGTTATAGCATCCTGATCCTGAAAGTTATGAACTGATGGTATTTCTTGGTTTTAAGCTCAGAGGTACCTATTCAAGCTAAAAGCTAAAAATTCAGTTTTATGTATACTTTCCTGACCCTCGTGGCAATCCCGCAGAGTACCACCTCGACACAATTTAAAATTGAGCCGTGGTTGTTCCCTTTAGGTGAAGTCAAAATATACTGCGTTTGTGGGATCATTCGAATCATCCGTTCAGCCTTCCCAGCAACCAACCCCGACAAAACAATACTCCTTAAGTTGTTTCGACGAGTACCAAGAGAAAATATATTGCTGGATAAAGCTGAGAAAGGATAGTTTTTCTGGAGAAACTACGAAAAACAAGGAAAGTGAAGCTCGAGGGAAACCTCGCGCTTTACTCTCAAGTTAGTTCGTGGACTAAGATTCATGATGGTGTTGTTGTTGGCCAATTTATCGCCAGAGCAAAGCTCTTTACATTATTTTTACCCGCACATATTTATTGCGTTGACCTACTTGACTCTACTTGCATCCCCATCGAGTTCAAATCCATTACTCACCTCTTGCTTTCCTCGCGTGTATGAAATAATACAAGGTTTTATAATCAGAATTTGCAAGTATGTATACGGAACAGCGGTGGTTCATTCTAGTTACAATCTTTATAACGCTTGGGAATTTTGTGAGGAATTCTCTTGTTATGTTAAAATGGCGGTCTTCGCGTACAATTGCTTTTTCGCTAATTTTTTCGCTCATATCACCGGTTCAATTCAACCAAAGTTTGCTGGCATTTTCAGGGCCACGATGTTGAGTCCTGATGCTCTGATGGTTCTGTCGATGGCTCTACTAATTTCAAAATGATTGGAGCGATAGAGGCTTCTGGCCTAATATGAAATCGTTGAAGTAACACCCACGTACGACCGATTTTGCTGAAATTCAAGGGCCGTACTCTCCAATGTATTTACAGTTGGACTCGGTAGATCCACGCTTGCGCACATTTGATCTCTTATTTGAACAATTCGCGCTGCCTGGATACCTTGTCCGAATTCAGTAGATAAATTTGGTAAAGCTATTCTGCCCACCCATTTGGGAGTCTTTTCTTATAGTATATCATTATTACTTACAGTTCTGTTTGGACTCCCTTAATTCAGTTGCTAACTCATTAGCTTAAAACACAGTTAGTTACCTGCCTGTTCTTTTTCTACCTGTATCTGTCTCACTTATTTGAATTAATTGTCTCTTTCTGTAAGTTCCTGCTAATTAGCTGAAAATGATTAGGTATATGACAGAAATGGAGAAGTCTCTCTCTCGAATTTTGGTTCACTCTCCCGCGATGTTGATTTTAGAGTCGATTCCTAAGATCTCATTTCTTCATTTTCCTAATTAGGAATTCCTTATTAACAAAGTTCCTAATTATCCCACTTTTTCCAGCGTCCAGTTTTCTATTTCGAAACTCAGCGATTTATAATTGCGTGAACATCAAAATAAACATTAGAACTTCGTGAAGTCTGAAATGGTTTTGAAACTTCACTAGTCAGTTTATGTATTTTTCAGAAACTTGAATACAATTAAGAACCTACTTGCCCACCTGCCGTTGGACTTATTTTTCAGTTTTGTAACATTTATGAATGATTATGATTTCTGGCTGATGCCAGTTGGATGAAGGAACGTACCTACTTATTGCTGGGTAGGTAGCTTATGGGGTATGGCGGTACTATTTAAATTTGGAAAGTGAGTAAGTGGGAGTCTGATTTTCACATGTAGTTAGTAGGTGTAGGCATCAGTTTCGATCTATTTCGAGATCTCTTTCAGTCTTACAGTATTTCTCTCATAGGGATAGTCCCAGTCCTTGTTCATATTGCTGTGTGGGCTTTACAGACCATCTGTTAATATCTTAATCTATCTGTGCTGTTGCCGCGGTTGATTGTATGTCTTAGTATATCTGTCAGTATTTTTTATCTGAAGCTAATAATTAGACGTACAACTGTGAAGCAGTGATGCTGATTGTATATCATTATAATTCATTATGGTGAGGTTGTAAAGTTGTACTTACTTGATACAGAAATTGCTAAGCTTAGAAGAGTTTTTTGAATGGAAGAATGAACGTTCACGTTTTTTGTAGGTGACCGTCATTTCTTCCTGATCTGCTTTTTCTTCCAATGTTGACCGTGTTTTGAGGCCTCTCGCCCTGCTGTGTGATGAGTTCCATTATCCCTAAAATTAATGACGGTCTTTCCAAATGGGAACACCACTTCCGCGTAACTGTTACTTATTTCTATGTCCGGCACGACCCCTGGCGGACATCGATAATCCAATTTGTTACTCCCCAATGGTCGCAACTTCGGGTTGTTTCAGTTTCGATATAACAACTCTTTGGGAGGAAACGAAAGGGCTATCTCTTGGGCCGCAGGACAAATAATTAACGGCCCAACTTGGACGCCACCTAATTGCACAAAACTAGGTTGGTATTCGCTTGCCAGGCACCGGACAGCTCCCTCGCTCCTTCTACAGCATCTCAAACTTTTGGGGTAAATCACTTCACGGTCGGTTTCCCACTTCCTGGGAGTTAGTTCGGGCCGTGTCTTTCGAACCAGGGTTGTTTCCATCCCAGGACACCCATGCGATGACAAAAAATGCACAGCTCTTCTTTCCTCCTTTATATTTTATTCAAAACTGTTCCTAAACTGTGTAACTTGGGATTCTATTAGTTTCCCTCCCAAGTCCATCTGCATAAAACTTTGAATGATAGCGAGCCCAGTCCAACGAAATTCAAAACTTTATCTCTTGTAAAATTAAGAGCAATTATTGATGCGGATGATCTCTAACTCACTACACTGTTACCTACGATAACACTGAGTTACACTAAGTTCTAACGAGATTACCAAAATTCTCAAAGCTCTCGGTTACTGGTTCGAATAACAATCATCAACACTAATCGATGCGCTTATCGCTGCAGTGAGTGTAGAACTAAGTAGGTCTCCTGTCAGATGAGTACTGGAATTTTCGTTTTTCAAAATAAACATCTTGCTCCCAATTTGGGGCTGTTTCCACAATGATGATCTAAATTATTGTCACAATGTAGTTGAACGTCGACAAAAGCTCCAAAAAAATGTGCAGCAAGAAATTCAAGTTGGGTTGCAACTCCATGGCTTCGATATCGATAGCTTCAAAGACCCTCCTTTATGCTCTTCTTTCCTCTATGTTTTATTCAAAACTGTTCCTAAACTTTGTAACTTGGACTTCTATTAGTTTCCCTCCCAATTCCATCTGCATAAAACTTTGAATGATAGCGAGCCCAATCCGACGAAATCCAAAACTCTATATCTCTTGTCAGTTTAACAGCAATTATTGATATGGATGATCTCTAACTCACTTCATTTGTTAATACGATAACACCGAATGACCTTAAGTTCTAACGAGATTACCAAAATTCACAAACCTCTCGGTTACTGGTATCAACACTAATCCATGCGCTTATCGCTGCAGTGAGTGTAGAACTAAGTAGGTCTCCTGTCAGATGAGTACTGGAATTTTCGTTTTTCAAAATAAATATTTTGCTCCCATTTTGGGGCTGTTTCCACAGTGATGATCTGAATTATTGTCACAATGTAATTTAACATCGACAACAAGCGTTCGTCAAAAGCCCCAAAAAATGTGCAGTAAGAAATTCAAGTTGGGCTTCAACTCGGCTATCGATAGCTTCAAAGATCCTCCTTTATGCTCTTCTTTCCTCGTTTATGTTTTATTCAAAACTGTTCCTAAACTTTGTAACTTGGAATTCTATTAGTTTCCCTCCCAAGTCCATCTGCATAAAACTTTGAATGATAGCGAGCCCAGTCCAACGAAATTCAAAACTTTATCTCTTGTAAAATTAAGAGCAATTATTGATGCGGATGATCTGTAACTCACTACACTGTTACCTACGATAACACTGAATAACCCTAAGTTCTAATTAGACTACCAAAATTCACAATTTCTCCTGGTTTGGATACTGGTTCGAAAAATCAATCATCAACTAATCCATGCGTTTATCGCTGCAGTGGTAGGTCCACTGTCAGATGCGAGTAGTGGAATTTTTTTTCAAAATAAATATTTTGCTCCCATTTTGGGGCTGTTTCCACAATGGTGATCTAAATTATTATCACAATGTAATTTAATATCGACAGCAAGCGTTCGACAAAAGCCCCAAAAAATTTGCAGTAAGAAATGCAAGTTGGGCTGCAACTCGGCTATCGATAGCTTCAAAGATCCTTACAGGTTCCCTTCTAGCACCAAAACATCTGCGAGTCGTTGTGGAAGGGAGTTACCGCAATATTACATGTTCCATTCATGTGTTTGTCTCTTGGGGCGTCGCTTTTGCTGAGACAAAAGTCGTCCTTCTGTCACGTTGGCGTTGGTCCGGGTCCTTTCTTGTGCTAATAGGGGCTGAAGCTATATATGCCCTGAGGCCGAGATTTGAAAGTATGATAAGACTCAATCGGAACCCTCGACTTTCAAATGTTGAATTGGGCAATTTGACAACTTAGACGTGACTGTGTGAGAAGCTGTTGGAGTCGGATTCGATCTTTAATGTGACGAATGTGTTTATCTCGGGCGCGTTTAGGGGTATTGTCCTGAATCCGCCTTCTGCTTAGCTTGGATAAGTTTCGTTCCCTTCGAGATGGCGCACAACACAAATAAAAATTCGAATCCCCTATTTCAGGCACCGATAGGTAGGTTCATGATTAGTAAGTTGAAAAATAATATATTATGAAGTTGTATCATTTTGAGAACTGAATGTAAGGATCTAGAAAGGTCTAGCAAACAGATGACGTAGCGGCCTAATTATGCAGTATCGTGATATCTGAACGGTTTTCAGTGCCGTGCATGCTCATCATAAAAAGTGCTTACTAAATGAGGAGATGTGAGGATGGGATTGGGGAGGCGTTCCTAGATGAGCGGGGACCCTGAAAAACGAAGTAAGGAGATAGTTCGTGACGGCGCTGAGGCAAAAGGCTCTGCTGGAGGTTCGTGACCCGTTTTAGTGTGAACAAAAACTGGTGAGGATCCCGAACCTCTCATTAACTCAGCTTCCGACCACGGGGACAATGAGAAGCTGACTGTGTCACTCAATTGTTAAAGCCTCGGGGTTGAAGTGCGCACCGCCTGAAGTGCGTGCGCTCCTACCCGGAACGAATTGGAATGAAATTAACTATTAAATTTTCTATATGGTCTAATCTTGAGTGCTTTCTCTTGGGAACGGGCCGTAAGTATAAGTTATGAGAGGTTTAGCTAGGGATTTCTCAGAAGAAACGGATAGTTTGAAGTCTAGCACTAAGAGTTATTGCAAAAAAGACCTCCCAGGCGTATCTATCCCCACGTTTTATTCCTGAGTGAATGCGCCTAGAAAGAATGTTTTTTGGTTTATTATTTTCAATAATAAACCTTTGGAATCGATATGAAAAAAAAAAAAAAAAATTTAACACCCCCTAAAAATTTGATGGTTCCCGTTCCAAGGTATGTAGAATCCAAAAGTGCAATAAAAAAAATGTCTGCCCCTCCGCCGTACTTAGCACTTTTCTTAGTTACTTGAACCAACATTCATGAAATTTGTTTGTAGGTCCCGTTTGGGCTCTAGTTGGTCCTCGAAGCTCGGCGTTCCTGTCAGTCATCTCTAAGGGGTTGAAAACAGGGGTTGAAATTGTCAGAACGCCGTAGCTCGAAAACTTTCACTTGATGGGTATGGTTTTTTTTACGTTTTTAAATTTATCTTGAACTAGTGAATTTTTTGAGACCACCCGGAGCATTGTACGACCAGACGTTTGTTTGCACCGAAAAGCTTCCTCGACGTGATTGTGGATGAAACGGTATGAATCTGGCCCAGATATCATTGCTAGGGAACACCTGATTATAATCGCGGATGGCTGTATGAAGTCGAGTTGGTTGTTCCGGGTCATTATTTCATTTGAAAAATGATGGATCTTTTGGATTTTGTTGTTAGATGCTTGTTGATAGATGTTGGTAAGTAGGTGCTACAAGAACAAACGTTGATTATTATTGGGTTGACTATTATTATGAGAAAAATTATTATTCGGTAAATTATTACACAACGGTTTGTTTTTACTTTATGCTTCATGAACAACCGCAAATAATTATTAATGACTGAATGATTGAATCCCGCGCCTTTGTATGAAACTTTAATTCCCGGGCCGGCTTCAGTACTCCATTTAGGGTGTTCCTGGGGGGAGCTCGAGGGTATTGACCACAGAAAACAGTGATCTACGCAGAATGGGCATCTGTACAGGTAAATAATGAACCTTTGTGTAATAATTAGCAGCGTTTATTTTATTTTTTTTCTTTAATGAACCTTGGAAGCAATGGTTTGAGTTTCAAGGTTCCTATGTATAGAATCTGTAAATGGAATTTAAAAAAGGGGGAAAAACAACGGTGCAAATGAGTACACGACGGTTTATTATTTTACCTGTGTAGATGCCCCTCTGCGTACGTTGTTTTCTATGGCCAAACCTACCCTCGTGCTCCCCCCAGGAAAGCCCTAAATCGAGTACTGGAGCCGGTCGGGGGATTGTAGTTTCAAATATATGCGTTGGATTTAAGAATTCTGTCATTAATAAATTATTTGTTGTCAGTAAGCATAACGTTTGTTCATATTAAAAAGCACATTATCAACAAAATTCAGATTAACCTCAAATATCATCATCATCATCAAATATCATTCTTCAAACGAAATAATAATCACGGAAAGGCCAACTAGCTTTCATACCGCTGTGCATGGTTATAGCAATCCCTGTTCCAGCAAGCCTGTTCCCTAGCATGATATCTAAATAGCGTTGTATATAGCAATCTATATATTATATAATTGTAGTAATGATAGGAGTTAGGTGAGGACATACGTACGGAGTTCTACCGGCAATTAGGTGGTTAGACAACGAGTAGAATAGGTTGGGCGTGACTTATATAGGTCCTAGCGTGGAGATTCGGTAAAGAGCGGCTGAAAATGTTAGCAGTTGGTGTCGAGATCTGTACCTACCTATCTCTTGTATTATTGCCGCACAATAACACATTAAAGGTCTGTGTAAGTACTGACAGTCAAGAGAAGTCATGGCATTTCATGTAGAAAAAGAACCATAACAATCAGCAGGTTGGGCTGTGTTCGGGGCTGACTCATCGGGTAAGTTATTTGCCGAAGATGACAACTGGTAGAAAACTACGTAATCGTTTCCCATTTGGCCAATCTGCCTCACCACGACGGCAGTACCTGCCTGCGGTGGCGCGAAAAGCCTGTTCAGCTTCCTACTGTAATTCATTGTGCAGCCGAAGACATAACAGTGTCGGGTGGTGCCACCTTCCTCTACCCAGGCACCTCCTTCTACGAGCCGGATGCCCCACGTCAGCAAACCCAAACGATTCCGACCCCTCGAGATGTTCAAACAGCTCTACTTCTACTAAGTCAACTCGATGTCCCCCTGGTCGTCAGAACCTTTTGTCACCGCGTCATTGCTTAGGACTCTTGTAAACAGAAAGGCAAATTAAAATCCTTGTTGGCTTGGACATTTTGTACTGACTTGTCGACAATTTTACCTACATAATTGTAATATCGACTTTCTCTAAACTTCCTCTACATAGATAACATAGGTAGACATCTTAGGGTCGGCCCCTCAGAAACGGGGCCTCGGGTTTCCTAATGGGGTATGCACACGGGTCACAAAAGCGGTTTATATTATTTTTTAATGAAATTAGATTCCATTCTGAGAACTTTGACACCAACCGTACTGTCCTGCGATCAGTAGTTCTTTTTCTATGGTTTTTCAACGTTTCCAGAGGTTCCTGCGTCACAGTTGGCAGAGAGGTCTGGTCAATGACGTAGGAACAGAAAAAGAACTACTTACTTATCGTAGGAGAGTGCGGTTGGTGTCAAAATTCTGCGGATGGATTCTACTTTCATTTTTTTAAATAACAATAATAAAAAATAAATACTTGCGCGGATCCCCATTCCCTTTTCTTGGACGAATTTCGAAATTTTGTTGAACGATACAGGATCTGAACAAGAATCTGACGGTATGAGAATAGGAAACACGTTGAATGTGCGATTACCTGTTGCTGATCTTCTTCATACAAGTTGGATCTCCATTCCTACTTTATGTGTTGAAAAACTGACATTTCCACAGCGTATGAAATTTGGTCATATGAAATTGGCACCCAACTTTTGGGCGCTGGGGAGCGGGTTTTCGCCAGTATATTAGTATTCTGTGGTCTCTATCGTGTTCTTTACACTGTCCTTCCATTTCGTCTACCACTCTGTGTTATAGGAGTTTGTACGTATAGCATTTGTTTTTTAGGTGCCTAGGTACTTATTTTCAGACTTGTAAAATACCCGATGGACGATTATACGGTTAAGTGCTTATAGTTCTATAGAGAATAAAACAAATAAACCTTACGTTTACCACAGTCTATATGAACGAAGCTCTTCACTCAGATTCTGACCATCATCACGTACAACCTACAACTAGCATTAACACAGATCTGTATTTATGTTAGTTGTCAGTACCTGTTGATGCTCAGAGTCTGAGTGAAAAGCTTCGTGCTTTTCACTGTTTTGCAGATATGACAAGTGCAGTGGCAGTGTGCTCTCCAGATATAGCTACTGGGCTATTAACTCTACAAACAGTTGTTATTATATGAATGCAAATTAACTCGATGGACCTGTAGAGCTCAGCTGTTATGTTCTTAATATAATAAAAATTATATTGTTGGAAAAAATTGTGGTAATCGAAAGGTTGTGTTTTTTTCTCTGCATCTTATGATGACTCATAACATAAGGTCTGCAGAGAAACGTGTAGCTCCACAGAGAAAATTATAGGTCTACAGTGAAACTTATAGTTCTGATGTGGAAGGTAATGTTTTAGTTTTCGATAAATTTCTATTTCTAATAATTTTGTTTCTTTCGTCCCTCTTGGAGAAGGCATATTTTGTGTGAACATGGAGTAATATGAAGGGAAGACGTAAGAGAGGAAGGGTATTAGGTACGTTGTACCTTTGTACACGTTTGTACAAAGTTTCCATTTCACTCCCTACCTTTTTGTCATTCACCTGAATCCACAGAAAAATCTCGATGATGATCGTTCGCACACCTAAGCAAAAATAAACTCGTCATTCATGTAGGTAATTTTGTACTTCAACACTTTTTTGAAAAATCCCACCTGCCTCCTAAACCACCATGCAATATATATTACATGTTGCTGTTGATCTACATATTCCCTGTTTTAATCTCTCACGGCTGACTATTACGTATAACACTTCGTTTTGCGAGTTCACCGAACCTGATTTTCACGATAAACGCGTGAAATATTTTATGTGTCATCAGTTCTGTTTCTTCCATCCTGGTGTGAAACAATATAAATCTCGTGTTTGATACAGTCTCATTTTTTAACAGAGATGAGGAAACAGAAGAAAAAAATCAGTCGTGCTGAGCAATAAAAGGGAGAGATAGCGTGGCTGTTTTATTGGCAGAGGGTGCGATATCATCGACAGGAATAGTATAAATTGGACTCAGAAGGCTATGTATAGCTGGGTGATGCTGGCTTAAAACCTTTTGACTCCCAGTATCAACGAAACGAAGGACTTGAGGGCTGTTCGCATGACTATCGTATTCACAAGAAAGGATGTTGTTCCCTTATAATTGATGATGTACTCGCTTTGGGTGATAGTTTCCATGAGCATCCAGACCATTGTTATACATATTTATATTATCATGCCCTCGAAATATATATTAGACGCGTTGAAAGAATGAATAAAAATTGCAGTGATTTATGTAATGAAATAATTCAACCAGGTTACCGAGTGTTGATATATTTGTGGATCACATTTTTATTACAGCTCAATCAGTCTTTTACTGTCCAATTAATGCAAGCACAGTGGAATGCGACTCGTAGATATTCTCCACAAACCAAGGCAGTAAAGGCGGATAGAAGCTGACTTGAGCTTCTGAACACCTGTTGTAAAACACTGTGTATGTTCAAGGTCGTCCGGACATCAGAAGTCACCAAAATTTCCGTCGCACATTCAAGAACATTGATTTAATATCTGAGTAGGCAAAGAATAAAAACCAGGTTTCCAGGTTTTTGACTCATAAAAAATTAATTTTGGGAGCTGAACATTTGGTAAAACCTCAATGTTCCACTCTTTGGTCAAAATCGATTCATATTGGGTCTTCTCGACCACCAAAACATGGAAAACGACACCTCAAAAGCTCATGTTACTAACATGTTACTAAAACACAAAAGGCACCTATTTTCATACACATTTTCACTCATAACACCCCTGGGTATATTCCAATGGGGCTGCAAAGTTTCGGGACACAACTAGGGCCTAAATGGAGCATGTGTGCAAAAGAACGAATTTTTTAGACCGAAAATGAAGCCGGTATGCGTGATACGGAGGACGGACATTTTTGATTTGATGACATTTTTGGAATCTACGCACCTTGAAACGGAAAAGAAAAAATTGTGAGGGGGTGTTACAAAATTTATTGCTGAGCGAATACATAGGTGTATTATTCACAGAATAATAAACCAAAATTGTCACGGATTATCAATCGGAGTGATAAGACTATGGAAAACTGATAGCAACAATTGTGCCAACCGGCCCGCAAAAAAATACCGTACAAATTAAAAAGGACTGTCGCATTGTGCCCTTCCTGTATAGGAAGGATTGTCGCATTGTGCCCCTAAACTGTGAATATCACTACCCACCTTAGCGACCTGAGTTGTGAATATCACGAAGTACCACAGAAGTTAACATATGAATTCAACATTCTAGAAGTTACGATATGGACTTCTACATTCTAAGGGCTTTCATCTAATAAGAGCCATGGGAAAGCGATGATCACGTACCTGTTGCACCGTTGGATACCCACTAATGACGCAGTCACCTGAGTCACGATGCCTTCGAGGTTCGCGAGGCGATCCAAACATGCATCTCGCTGATACCGGACGGTATTGTCTAAAATGAGGAAGATACCCAAATTGTTCTTCCGTCCCCCAAACGTTTTTGTTACTCAGATCGAAGGATATCCACCTCTTCCGTGAGTGAGAAAACGATTTCATGAAATATTCACATGGAAAAACCTCGGGATACCATCACCGGGTATCAATATTCACGACCACTCAAGATACCCCCTTTGGTTTTCTTCAGTGTCTTCGGTCCTCTACACCACCTTGCATACGCTTAAATCTAACAAACTGTGAGCGTGTTATTTTTTGAAGAGGTACACAATAAATTGCATAACCTGAAGTTTCAATCCAGTTAGGCTAACGTGATCTCATACATATGCTTCCCCATTATATAACATTAATAATTCATTACCTCATTTAATACCCGTTCATTTACATTTTTGATTATAAACTACAAAAGCTGCAAATTATTACACAACGGTTTATTATTTACCTGTACAGATGCCCCTTCTGCGTAGAGCACTGTTTTCTGTAGTCAGTAATACCTACCCTCGCGCTTCCCTCCAGGAAAGCCCTAAATCGAGTAATGGAGCCAGCCGAGCAATTACAGTTTCACATTGAGCTTCGCTCACTAACTGGACCCCAAATGGGACCTAAAAACCAAATTTCATTAATTTTCGCTCGTGGTAACTAAGGGGAGTACGGCGGACGGACCGCAATTTCAGGTTCCATGGTTCGATTGCTATTATATCCCACTAACATGAATATTTACTGAAATTAAATCACGAATCACCTCCCCAACTGATGAACGTAACTGAACTCTTCTACGGGTATGTATAGAAGTAAGGTTTCAAATCATCTCCATCAAATAGTATTGATAATAGCGCCTCTCCTTCGATTCCAGTCTGATTTTGGTTTATTATTTTCAATATTGAACCTTCGGAATCGGGAACGAAGAACCCCCCCCCCCCATCCTTTATCACCCCCTCAAAATTTGGTGGTTTGCATTTAAGGTAGGTAGAATCCGAATATGGAATAAACAATTTCTGCTTGTCCGCCGTAGGCCGTCTGCCATACTTCGCACTTTCCTTAGTTACCATGAACGAAAATTAGTGAAATTTGGTTTGTAAGTCCCATTTGGGGTCTATTTACTCCGAGAAGATCAGTCATCGCTAACTGTCGAAGGGGTGAAAAATAGGGGTTACATTTTTCAGGACGCCGTTATCTCGATTTTTCTTACGTTTTTAAATAATTGATCTCGAAATTGGGAATTTTTTGAGACCACCGGGAGCATTGTACGTCCAGCCTTTCGTTCACACTATGGCCCTCAGGTTTGCACCGAAAAGCTTCATCAACATTTTCGTGAATGAAACGGTATACATCCAGCCGAGGTATAGAGGTCACCTGTTCATACAGCCATGATTATAAATAGAGTCAGTTGTTCCGTGATATTATTTCATTGATTTACTCCATGGTATTATTTCATTGATAGGATTTTATTGATATACCTACCTCTATAACTTGAGGTACCTACTTTTGTAACTTGATATAACTTTCGTAACTTACTTTTGTAACTTGAACAACAAATAAGTAGTAATAATTAGTGATAGAAGTCTTGAATCCACCTTATATTTATGAAACTGTGTCTGCCTACTGTACTCTGTTGGCTCTAGTACTCGATTTTGGACTTTCCGGGAAGCGCGAGGGCAGGTATTGACTACAGAAAACAGTGATCTATGCAGGAGGGTCATCTTTACAGGTAAATAATAAACCTTCGTGTGGTAATTTGCAGCGTTTTTTTTCTTTGCACTGATCGGGCCAATCCCCCATACTTTCACTTCCTCCACTTATTTTTCTTCTTCTTTTTTTCGATTTTTGCATCCTCACTACCGAAAGTAGGGAAGCATTGGATTCGTGATTGAGTAAAGAAAATTCGTGTCCTCCAAAATGAAAAGTTCCACAACCATTTTGCGTGTCAGACATTGAGGAACATTTTTGGTTCCGCGTCTGTCTGTCTATGGTAATTCCTTGTAACGCCTATAACTACCCGAAATAATGGTCGACATGGGCTGAAATTTGGGAGGGAGTTGTGGGTTTGTTCACAGATGGTCTCGTACGAAAATCATTGAAAAAGTACTGTAACTTTTGTCTGCGCATGCGCAAACGTGAAATAATTGAAACGCCCATAACAACCCTAAATATCGTTGAAATGAGTTCAAACTTGGAGGGTCGATCAGGAATAATATTTTGATAGCTCCAAATGAATTTCATTGGAATCGTAGAGCAACTTCCGTTTGCGCATGCGCGAACATACGTTGACCATTTCCTTGTAACGCTTCCAGCTACGCAAAAAATAGTAGTAGAGAGCTGAAATTTTGAGAGTGCACGCGGGTATGATTGCAGATGGTCGCATTCCAAAATCATGGAAATCGTCCCGTCTGCGCATGCGCGAACTTGAAATACTTGAAACGCCCGTAACTACCTTAAATATTGTTGAAATGAGTTCAGATCTGGAGGGGCGATCAGGAATAACACTTTCATAATTGCATATGAATTAATTCGTCTGCGCATTGCGAGTATGAAATGTTGACCGCGTCCTTGTAACGCTTGTAGCTACGCGAAAAATAGTCGTAGAGAGCTGAAATTTTGAGGGTACACGCGGGTTGGATCGCAGATGGTCCCGTACCAAAATGAAACTACCCAACTATTCTATAGGTTCATGTGATTCAAGTGAGGTAGCTATACTGCCTACTCGAAGTGGCAGACGTTTTCTCTAGATTTTTATATTGGCTGAATGAATTAGCTGGGTGAATTAGCTGTTCTCAACGTTGTACTTTCCACATACTACTCCCGAGATGACTCACAGTTATGGTCAAATGACTAATGTGTCCTGTTGAACTGAAAATATATGGGCATCATAAATCCAAACGGTGATACACAGTTTCGATACCGTGTAAGCCATTAAAGTTCTAGGGAGAGGAGTAAACAGCGCAGTATGTTATATAGTACACATTGGAAAGTTCTGAATGATGTTATGATACGCCCGTTCAATTACCGTTAGATCAACAACTCATGGGTAGTAATCATAACCGAGCAACAGGTGATAAATCGAGAATCGGACTTCTAATTTCCAGTTCACGATGTTTGCTGTTATAATGATGACGATACGATACCTAATATTACGGGAAGGCGTGGGTGATATTCACATCACATTATTATAATAATATGATATAGTATGATATTCACATAATATTTATAATATTATCATATAATATTAACTTATCAAAACGCGCCAGTTAGACACAAATGATTATAATTGGTATCAGTTGTGACCTGCGGACGTACGCTACTGCATTTCAATGTTTTACTCATTCATACAATACGTTTATTGATCACCGCATAATTTTTCTAGCTCTTCACCACTGATATTGAATAGTTCCGTATTCGATGATCACGATACTGAATATAGTATTCATTTGAGGGTTTTTCATGAACGTTTACGTCCGCTAGAAATCGAAATTAGTGACCAGAGACGTCCAGATTTTGTGAATCGTGATCAGCTAGAAACTTCCTATCAGACCGCAAAATTTCTATCATCATCATAACGCAGTAGATTCTTCGCAGCCCTTTGTTCACAGCGGCAGTTTTCCACTAGAAAACTAGAGAACCTGCACATCGTGACTGAGTAAATATAAAGAGTAGTTGGGAACTGGTTCACCAGTTAGTTCATGATATTTCGAGTAATTCACACTCATGTTTCGGTTCAAACTTCCAGTTCTTTATTATTAAACGGACGGCTGCTCTGAAAATACTCCAGGCGGCGAAATAATTCATTCAAGTTTTTGAGCTATGGCATTTTGAAATTTCAATCCGCATTTGTCACCCTCGCCTATTGACCCACCTCGCCTTGCCTATTGGCATATCTACCTGTATGGAACCATTTGATTTTTGTTCTTTACGTAGGCAAGTACCTTAATTAAATCCCAAAGACGTTTGATTGGCCTATTTTCGACCAGGCAATGGCCGATTCAGTAACTAACCTTGAAAACCAGAACTCCAACTGTCAGTAATTACTGTTATTTACCTAGTTGTGTATCAGTAGTTTCAAGATTAGCTTTGCTTACGAGTATACAAAGGCCGTAAGAGCTGGAATTCGGAGGGTAGGTCTTTAGACGATCCAATATTACGGTGGTCAAATTCAAACCGTTCATTCAACAGTTTCCTATCAGTTCTTCTGTGTATGCATAAATCTGCAATCCTTGGGATGATCTCATGTGATTATAATCCGGATGGACTTAAATAAACGGAAGTTGAAGGAGCCTTCAACAAGTACTTAGTTATCCAGTTTGTCCTGAAGTCATGGCTAACATTCACCTTAGCATACTTTTTTTTTAAAGTAACTAAACATATCATTAAGCACTTGCTTGCTAATTAAGTTGTTTGTTGAGTAGTTGGTGATTAGGTTTGGTTTGATTTTTCAAAAATATACAGAACAAATCAATATTTTTTGTTTATGCATTTACATAAGGTCTAGTGAGCTAGGGTATGCCCAGAGTGCTTAACCTTTCGTTCATTCTTCTGACTCCGACTTTTCTTGATTCGAATTTATGATCAATTTGCGTGATTGATTTGCTCAGGATTTATGTAATCCTCAGATTGGAAGGCCTGAAGCTGAGCCCATCCCAAAGACGAGAGCCCGCTCTCACGATGTTTGGTCGCCCGCGGGCTTGAACCGCTCAAGTTCGCAGTAATTGCATCTCGTTGGCCTTTCAAGGTTCCACAGGTGCCAAATGACCTATGATGGGCTTCGAGAGGCCAATAACTCGTGTTAAGAGCTGAATACCCAATGGAGGGCGTTTATCGCATCGTCAATGCGTCGATTTACTGCACATTCCCCCAAATTCCTTACTCAATGAGAGAACGCCTATAAATCACTAGACGTTATTGTTTGGAGCTGTGTGGGCATTTTAACACTGCCCATACCTTTTGTGACCCGGACATCTTCACGGAAGAGCTGCGATACTTGCGACTTTCCAACCCTCTGATTATACTGGCATTTCGGTACTGAGAAATGAAACACAATTGAGACCTTCGTAGCAGTTACCAAGGGTGGGATGCTCCTCAATGCAGCTCCTTTTTGTAATTTTTTCGCATTTTTATGAGCGTTTCATGGGTTTAACGTGCACACATATTAATAAATATACATATTAATACATACACTACACAGTTACTACTTTCAGAAAGAACTGTTATAGTATCATCGACAGATTCGTGGTCAGGATTGTCAAGAATGTGGGGGGGGGGGGGGGGGGGAACGTGGTATCTGTCTGAAAAGATGCAATAACTTACTGGAAAACACATGGGGCCAGTCCGGTGCACAATACCGCTTACACTGAAATTCATGCAAAAGCCAGATTTTGCTCAACTCTACCACGTTTTTCCTCATTCGAACGCCATTTTCTCAAAACATTATGTAGATAAAAATAAATTTGAGCACACCGTAGAAAAGTTGTTGAATTGCCGATGTTTTTTCCGAAGAGAGGAATTACTGTCAAGTTCAGGAAAAAAGTTGTAATTGACAAAATGTTCAGTTTGGCGTGATTTTTTACTTACCCATCTCTCGTAAAAATTTTTGATTATGTATTGAGAAGAAAGAAAATTTAACGCTCTTTCTAATGGTATCCTCAAATTTGAATTTACTTCGTAACTTGAGGGAGTTACTGCCATTTTTATGACTCAAGGTGTAAAACACACAAAAAAATGTTAAAGTGAAAAAGTCGGATTTGATGGGGGTTTCGGAAAAAATGTTATAGCACAAAAGGTGTTGCAAAGGTAGAATCGATCCCTGAAGTTCGAATCATTAATTCTGGGACACCCTATATTGGTGGGCTGTAATCCCTCGCCCCTCCCCCTCTCAAAGTTAGGCTTTAGTTTGGCTTGGTTGGAAGCAAAATGTTTGTACAATTATCGAGAGAAAAATGAAAAACGGAAGTGGGATGAAGGACTAAGAAGTTATAAGGTAGGCGAACAAATTAAGTCTATTGCTACTAAAACGATGATTGCGTGTAGTAAAATTCCTAAATACCGTCGTTCAGAAAACGACTTTATTGGAGATTATAAGGTTCCCCGTTGAGGTCCCCGGTCTAAGCGACTTCTACTATACCATCAAGACCGTCGAGTGTTGCGGGTCTAACATTAAACCCGTAGATTGGAGCCGTCGATAAAATCAAACTTTCTCTCTTATCTGTAATTTTAGATGAATTAAGTGTGCTCCCGTTATATTGTTGTTTTTTTACTATGATTTCAATCCATCAGTAATCATGAGTGTATTATTTCCTACTGGGAGGTCTTTACAGTTGAGTACAAGATGTATAATGGATCTTAGTGAAGAAAATTGATTGGTACCGGTAGGTCGGTGTAGCCCTAAGCCTTCTTGCGCCGGTGGCCCGGGGAGGGGGGCTTGAAAAACTGTTATACCATCCTCGTTTCTCCAATATACTGGCAATCAAACAAGCGCTTTTATTATATGCATGGTTATAACACATGTGAATCTTACTTGTTGTGCCCAAATTTTCTGTTATGCACTTCCCCTACCCGTGATTGATTTTTGGTTTATTATTTTCAATAATCAACCTTTGGAATCGAGCATGAAAAGAAATCCCCCCCCCCCCCCCCCTCAAAATTTTATGGTTTTTGTGTGTAGGTAGGTACATACCTCGAAACCGAAAGTGGAATAAAACTATTTCTGTACGTCCGCCGTACTTCGCACTTTCCCTCGTTAGGTATACCTTGAAACAAAATTATATAATGAAAAAGCAAATAATGAAATCACAAAAGCCAATACTGTTAAGGCTCGAGACCGCGATCAGGGCGAACCCTCCTGCGGTTCAGTTCTTTTCATCCGACTTCGAAAATCCTTCTTTCATTTAAACGGTTGAGATGTTTCCTAGTCTTCTCCACACCAGAACGAACTAGGTAATACGTTTTTCTTCATTTAACCCTGTTTCAAAAAACATTGCACAGACACAAAGGATTGAATCTTACACGATAATTATTGCTCGTTAGGTGGAAAATTGGAAATATGTCGGGAGTCCTACTTAGGTCCAGTGGTCACCAGAATTTCAAAAATGGTCAGGTAGGGAGTTCGTGGGGCCGTAATGGCGCGTTACAGGAAAGATTGGGCGGTGGAGAAATTCATATTTTATGAAAAATGTTATTGTCGAACGTTAGAGGGCTACTTAGCTATAGGTAATTCGCTCTTGTCGAATGCTTTGTGTATCTGCGTGTGTGCGTGTGTGCGGGTAGTTGGTAGGTATCCACCGCAAAAAACGACCCTACTATAATATCAGTGATCTAAGCTTAAGTTGTTCCTATACAGGAACATAATAAACCGTTGTTTAATAATTTGAAGCGCTTTCTGTTGCAATAAAATGTTGCGTTAATATGAACCACATGTAGTTAAGGATAACTGGCACATATGCTCCACTACAGCGAGCGTTATGAATATTACTTTCATTCAAATCAGTTTTCCACTAATGCTTAAATATCAGACCACCATAACCCACGCAGTCAGTAAAAAATGTATTTTCTCGTAGATGTGAAACGTACGTACCTACTAATGACTTGAATACAAACGTAATGTCACGATCAGTAATCATACCTATATTAGTAACCAAAAACAGCAGTCAGCCTATCAATTATTCATCAGAGTGTTACTACATATTTTTCAATATACAGAGTCAATGGATAATAATTATTATGTGAGTAGGTATATCTGATTTGTGCATTTCAATGCGTATAAGGCGGGTAGCCACCGCTCGATCCAGATATCGAGCAAATGAAACTGAGAATCCAAGTTGCATTGAGAAGGCTGGTGAGATTCTGTCCTGTTAAGTAGGTACATTCCAATGAAAACAGGGGTTTTCAATGAAATTCGGTCGTCAGCTACATAACCTGTTTTTAGCTTTACTTTTCACCCAGTAAAATACCTACCATATTCGCATGGGTGGTGAGTGCTTATTTTTTGTGAATTGGCTCATTCCCTTTCTGTGTCGTGGGTACATAAATAAGGATGATGGGATACTGAAAAGTAATTTTGACCGACCCTAAAAAATTCTCCATCATGCTCATACTATGTATGAGTCAGACAAGCCAAAAACGTCTGCCAAGTTCGGTGGGCAGTATAACTTCCTCACTTATTGTAACATGGACGGGTAGAATCAGTTGGTTTAAAAAAAAAAAAAAGGGAACCATGAAAACGATTGAATAGCAATAAATGGAGTGTAGTAAATTACGTAGCATGCATAGGTAATTTTAACATTTTTCAATATTTCATGTTTGTGCATGTGCAGACGACAGTGCGATTCCAATGAAATTCATATGGAACTATCAAAGTACTATTCCTGGTCGACTCTCCAAGCTTGAACTCGTTTCAACGATGTTCAACGTAGTTATGGGAGTTTCAAGTATTTCACGTTTGCGCATGCGCAGACGAAAGTTACGGTACGATTTCAATTATTTTGATATGGGACTGTCTGCGTTCCAACCCGCGTTTACGCTCAAAATTTCAGCTCTCTACCACTATTTTTCGCGTAGTTAACTGCGTTACAAGGAAATGGTCAACATTTCATGTTCGCGCATGCGCAGACCGAAAGTTGCTGCACAGTTCCATTGAAATTCGTAGAGAACTATCAAAGCATTATTCCTGTCGACCCTTCAAGTTTGAACTCATTTCAACGACATTTAAGGTAGCTATAGGCGTTTCAAGTATTTCACGTTTGCGCATGCGCAGACGAAAGTTACTGTATTTGTTCAATGATTTTGGTATGGGACCATCTGTGACTCAACCCGCACCTACCCTCCAAATTTCAGCCCATTTCGACCGTTATTTCGGGTATTTAGGACAGGCGTTTCAAGGAATTACCACAGACAGACAGACAGACAAACAGAACCAAAAATGTTCCTCGATGTCTGAAACGTGAAATGCGAGTGGAAATTTTCATTTTGGAGGACATTATTTTTTTTCGACTCTTGCACGAATGCAAAGCTTCCCTACCTTCGGTAGTGAGGAAGCAAAATTTTAGATTATAGATAGTGTAGCTTCTGAGGTCCCTCAGAAGATACTCATACAATATCTCTCATAATTTATCTCAAAAATATCTATTTTCATTACTTCAAAACTTGAATATGACCCAAAATGTAAAATGAAATATTTGATAGTTTCATACCATATCATACCTTTTTTTTTTTTAGTGATAGAATAGAAGCCCTTTCTTCTAAACGATGCTGATGAGGAATGGGTGTTCGTTATAATACTGTCGCGACGGGGCTGGAGTTACATTGACCGTGGAGTTACATTGGTTTGACACTGAAAGATTTGCGATTACACGTGTACGAAAATGGTCCTCGTCAAGTGGGATCCTTGACTTATCGTCGAAGGGTTGATGGTAACTGATGACCGGGGAGAGGGCCATCCTAGGGGATTCATCCAGGCGCTGGAAAGGGTCGGCCGGTAGATCGATGGTTGGATTTGCAGAAGGTCCCGCTTTTAGACTAGAACGCACTTTGACAGCAACTTTTCACTGTGTACCTACTCAAAATAATAAATTATCAAACTATCCGAAGACAGTAGCAAGTCGATAAATGGGCACTGGAGGGGATATAAGGATATCATTACTTAGAGTCGAGCGGCATTTGCGGTTGTATATTTAATGATGTATGTTTAATTAACAAGTGACCCTTGGAACCGATAAAAATCGGAAAAATTTGTCAGTATACTCCTTGTGCCCCCAGAAATTGCTGTTCAGTTTTCGGTGTCTCGGCGACGCCAAAGAGAGCCAAAACACCGATAATATAGAGGGATCTTACTACTTCAGATTTTGAGGATATAATACTGTCAGGTAGGTATCGCTGTATAGGTTTTGGTACGAGCACGAAGCCAGTCAGTGGCGTCAATCAAAAACAGGTTAATTTGTCGCAGGTATGCGGTGTATTAGTTTTACTAGAAATACGTGAGGCTATTAGACAGCGGACCCACTAGTCTTGTATTATGACCGAGGATTGAGGCTGTGTCCCCGATTTTATTAAGAAATTTTTTCAACAGATGGCAGCACTATCGGGGGCAATTGGTCTGTCTCTATTTATAAGACCGAGGGAGGAGGGTATTCAAGGGACAATGAAAAATTAATGCCGGTAAAAGCAACATCTTTTCGTACAGGAAAAAGCAAACAAGCTTTTGGTTCATTTAAACAGCAATTTTGTTGGTTCATTTCAGCATTTTGTTACATGCACCAATTTTTCACAATTTCTAGCGATGTACTGAGCAACAAAAACGCTGCAAATTATTACACAAAGGTTTATTATTTACCTGTATAGATGCCCCTTCTGCGTAGATCACTGTTTTGTGCGCCAGTACCCTCGAGCTCCCCCCAGGAAAGCCCTAAATCGAGTACTGGAGCCGGTCTCGAATTAAAGTTTCCTACAAATTCGCAGGATCCAATAATTCAATCATTAATTTTATTTGTAGTTATTCATGAACCGTTGTTTAACAATTTAGCTGCATAGATGCCCCTTCTAGTAGATACTGTAATGAGCCGTTGTGTAATAATTTACCGTTGCGTAATAACTTACCAACGTGTAATAATTTGCCAATCAGTAATACTTAACGATTGTTCAAGTTGCAAAAGTACCTTCCTATCAACAAACTCCAGCCCCTTATACTTGGTATAATAATGAACCGTTGTGTAATAATTTACCTACCGTTGTGTAATAATTTACCGTTGTATAATAATTTACCGTTGTGTAATAATTTGCCGTTGTGTAACTATTTAACATTGTGTAATAATTTACCCATCAATAATACTTCACCGCTTGTTCAAGTTGCAAAAGTACTGTAATAGATGAGGGGTTTAACTACGCCGCCCATACAGCGTAGTTTCCCCCTCTCCATCCTCTAGAAAGGTAGGGAGGCAGTGTGACAGCTGCCCCCGGAGACAATGGTTAGATTATAACGCGTTGCCTCCGAGAGTTGATGATTCGTTTCCGCGAATCAACCGCCCCTTCAGCCGCGTGTCAAAAAGATCGGGAAGAGCATCCAAGATGGACGGGATTCCCATATACCGTCACACTCCTCCCCTTAAAAACATACTTCTTTGAAGAAGAAGTATGTGAAGTTAGACACGGGACTGAAAGTAGTATGGAGTTCTAATTCAGGAAGATTCATCTGAAAAACTCCAAAGCTGACAGCTTCCATCGTAATAGTACTACTGAGAATTGTTACTGGTGGAGAACTTAGCTCCTATCAATATCACTTGGCCAAATTGGAAAAAAAGGAAAGAAAAAAAGTAGTTGTCAGAGGTTCTGGTTCAGGAAAGTTCATCTGAACAACCTCTAGGTGACTAACCCCCATCATATGATGGAACAACTGGAATATAAATGAAAGTAGTTGTCAGAGGTTCTGGTTCAGGAAAGTTCATCTGAACAACCTCTGGGTGATTAACCCCCATCATAAGATGGAACAACTGGGAAAACAAGGGGAAAAATTACAAAAATAGGTGTTGAACGCCAGGCATAACAGCCTTAAGAATAATATCATGAGGTTTGATATTATTAATGGTAGTAATCTTGAGGTTGATTGTAATATTAATAATCATGAGGTTGATTTGATAAAAATAGAAAATCCAATGGCCGAAGTGTATATTAATAAACAAAGGGGTATTAAAAAGAGGATTCCTTCTGGAAAACCTCAGAGCTATTCCTTCTGGAAAAGCTCTCAAAAAGTGGAGGGGGTACCGAGGATAAAATCCAGCACATACCCACCAACCACGCTCTGCTACCATGTAATGGATGAGGGGTTTAACTACGCCGCCCATACAGCGTAGTTTCCCCCTCTCCATCCTCTAGAAAGGTAGGGAGGCAGTGTGACAGCTGCCCCCGGAGACAATGGTTAGATTATAACGCGTTGCCTCCGAGAGTTGATGATTCGTTTCCGCGAATCAACCGCCCCTTCAGCCGCGTGTCAAAAAGATCGGGAAGAGCCAGCATCCAAGATGGACGGGATTCCCATATACCGTCACAGTACCTATCAACAAAATCTAAAACAGCCTTCATTTTTCAAATGGAATAGTATCGCGGAACAACTAACTCTTCACACAGCCATCCGTGATTATAATCAGGTGCTCCCTAGTGGTGATATTTGAGCTGAATGTAAGTGTATAATTTGATTCACCCTCCTGTTGACCAAGCCTGTCGCTGCAAACTTGGAGGCCTTACTATGAAGGAACGGCTGGACGTACAGTGCTCCGGTTGGTCTCAAAAAACTCGTACTAAGTTCAAGAAATATTTAAAACCGTAAAGAGGTTCACGTAAAAAAAGGCAGGTACCTATAGGCGTACTGAAAATTTCAACCCCCATTTTTCACCCCTTAGAGATGACTGAAACGCCGAGCTTCCAGGACCAACTAGACCCCGAACGGAACCTATAAACCGAATTTTGTCAATTTTGGCTCATGGTAACTAAGAGATGTGCTGAGTACGGCGCCGGCGTAGGTACGGCGTTTGGACAGAAATAAATTTTGTTTATTGCATTTTCGGAATCTACATACATAGGGTACCTTGAAACGTAAACCATCAAATTTTGAGGTTTCGGTGGGGGGGGGGGGGGAGGTAATTTTTTTGTTTCATGCTCGATTCCAAAGGTTCATTATTGAAAATAACAAATAAACCAAAATTTACATGCATGTAGTTAAAGGTCGAAATAATTAGAGGACGATGAGCATAATCATTACAAGTTGAACTGTGATGAAAATTGTACTATTCTCACTGAGTTGACTATTTGACAGGGCATCGAAGTCTGTGTCGAATGGGACGTCTTGAGGTACCGCTTACACGACAATGGCACCTTCATCGTCAATCTCTTTTTTCTTTATCTGCTCTTTATTGGGCGGATAAGGGAAGAAAGGGCCCTGGACCACGACAACAGTTGTAGGGAGGGACAGGCCACGGATTGCTATTGAGCGATAAGAAGGTTCCATCCCGTGTGCTCCCTCAAATCTCCCGCAGTCTCGCACAGTTTTCTGGAGTGGGTTTGTGCTGTGGTGGGGGTTTGACAAGGGTGTTCCGGGACATCGGAGAGGGAGGGGATACAGAGGATTAGGGGTAGACAGAGGGAAGCGTTGCCATAGCGACCCTACCGGCGACCAGCCCGTTGTTGTCAGTGATGCACAGCTCCCGGTGGACTGCGTCATCTTGCCGCACTGCACCTTCCGGTTTGTTTTTTCCCGGGATTCTCTACAGTATGATCGGAAACGGAAATTCCTGTTCTACATTTTCCGTGTGATCACAGTGAAATCGGTACATTTTGAAATTCGAAAAACCGTGCGTGCTGTGAAAAGTGCTTATCAGGGTCTTCGTGTGTACGTCTTTCAGAATATTAATTTATTCTACCAACACCCAAACACCAGTAGCTCTCTGATCAACTTCAAACAACTATTATAGTTATTATTATTTTTTGTTGATTTCTAGGCAGGCACCTTCCATCGGGATCCGCTCCATTTATCCATGAATTACCTATTAGGTGTAATAATAATTGTATTGCCAGTGGAACAGCAGCAACGCGGAAATCATGGGTTCATTAAATTTGAAACGCTTATTAATTAATTAGAAACCAACCAGTTACAACCCACTACTATCAGTCGAATTGTCAACTTACTTTCATAGTTCAGTAATTTACATCATGTTTATACTTCCTACCTATATCAACCGCTAGGCAAGTTAGTATGTTGAGAAACCATGAATTAAAAATGCATTTAAAAAAATCACATGTCCCTTATTGTCATTTATGATTTATGAGTCAAAATTATAAATGACAATAAGGGACATGTGATTTATGTGTCAAAATCATAAATCACAATAAGCGACATGTGATTTATGTGTCAAAATCATAAATCATAAATCACAATAAGCGATGTGAGGGAAAAGAAAGACAATGTGAGGGAAAAAGAAAGACAATTTACCTACTGCCTAACTGCTGTCTGTGCAAGCTGAATACCGCACCTCAAAATATCAAGTGACGGGATCATGAAAAATCGCTCCTGCACTGTTGTTCCCACTGAAATTTTTGTATGAATAAGAAATATGTAGTGGAGAAAACATTTCTCAATTGAAAAAAAAAAAAATGGTATCCGGCTGGAATTAAAATATCTTTCAGATCTGTCTAGAGTTATTCAGTAAACGTAGGTACTGTCGAAGATTTTGCCGATTCAAGCCAACAATAACAGTAACAACATTACTCGAAGATTTCGAACATCTTGTAAAAAGAGATCGCCATTGAAACCTAAACGGAACCAACGCTTGCATACGAGTCTGCAACACATTGGGACATTTTATGTCCCAATGGGAATTTAGGGATAATTGACGGTATTCATGACGGTAAGATTACCACGATCCGGGTTACATGGTGGTGCAAGGTTAACACATTCGATACTCGTAAATAATTACTTTCGTCATTACCTATTGCTGACTACCTTGTTTACCCGCCTTTTTTTTCATCATGCCCAGCTCAGCTACCGCGCCAGGTACGGGGGTACGGTTAACAAGAAAATGTTCAATAAAATCACACGATTCCAACGAGTGGTGAACGATTTTTGTACGATGAAAAATGGCAAACATGAAGTTCCGTAGAAACGAATCGGTTGTAAGCGAAAATCATCAGAATGGTCGGTTAGAAACCGGCATCCCGCCGTCCTTTCCTTGTTTAGTCTCCATTACTACTCACTGTAACGCTTTTGTTTACCGGTATCGTATAACGGTTTCGTATAACACTTTTCGGGTCCATGTGCCAAAGTAAAGACATCAAATGTCAAAATAGATACCTAGTTGAGATGTATTGCATATTTCGATTGCGTTCACGTCTAAATCATCAGTAAATCTCGAAGTACACCGAATTATTGTGATGAGCAGTACCGTTGGAACGTTTTTAACGATATCTCATTAAATTCTCGTACGAGGTTCTTCAACCGAAAAAATATGGGTAGTAAAATTATAGGTACCTATAGGAAACACTATAATTTTTTGAAAATTAATTTGGTGAACTATCTATACATATAATAAAACAGTGTCTGTTTGTTTGTTTGTTTGTTTGTTTGTCTCGGCATCAATTGAGAACGGCTGAACGTAGAAAGTTGCGGCTGGTACCATTTGACGCAGAATTTACCTGGGAAGGTTTATGAAAAATCCGCATTTGAATCTGTCCATCCGTTGAAACGCTATGAATGAAATACTACTAAAAAACGTGTTATAATCACTTCTATGAGGACGTTTATGCTTATAATAACTTTGAACGGTTGGACGTAAATCCGATTGTAGTTAGATTCTGGATTCAGCTCGACGAGTAGGTACATTCAAGTGGTACTTCAATCAGGATGTTAGTGGGAGGGGGGTACAGGTTATGAGAGGGGTAGGGGGGGGGGTCTACAGAAATTTCAAAACTACTTGACCAATTGGAGTGCAACTTTGGGAATTTGTTGTGTGAACATTGAGGAATGTTTCTAACCAGGTAGGGAGGGTTCATAGGATACGGGGGGGTTAAAGGCAGTTAGGGTTGGCATTGGGGAAGGTTTCTGATCAGTTGAGGAGGGGGGATACAGGCACATTAAAATACATGACCGTTGGCTCCATTTATTTAAATCGCAGCAACACGCGTCGGTTCAAATAGTATAATATATCATAAAACAGTGTCAGTCTGTTTGTTTGTCTCGGCATCGATTAATGAGAACGGCTGAACGTAGAAGGTGGTATCTGTTATGAGTGGGGCCTGTCCTAAAGGGGGTGTCTGTTCTACCGTTGCGAAGCGCGGGTACACAGCTAGTAGTATATAATTTATTTATTTTCGTTGATTTATCGCTTCTGAGTCTACCAAGGCGTCTACTGTGTATTCGTAATCCCATGACTTCCATAATTCAAATCCTGTTTTGTTGAAATATTTGGGGACCATGCGGGCTTTAGATGGCCCTCTGTGAATTTCATCACGATCGGACCATTGATACGGCCAGTACGCGAAATCCGAGGTACAGCTCAATTTATCGCGTACCAATAATGGCCTCAGCCGCAAACAAAGGATTGATCTATATTTGCGGGCTAAATGGATATCAATCCTCTTTGCCGCTGAAGAGGTTTTCTTGGCGGGTAAATTTTGGTTTATTATTTTCGGTAATAAACCTTTTGAATCGAGTATGAAATTTTGTTTCAGTGCCCCCTCCAAATTTGGTGGTTTCCGTTGCACAGTACGTAGAATCCAAAAATGTAATAAACATCGTTCTCGCCACTTGTGGTGGATTTATATAATTTCACGTATACATAAATTTAGTATTATATTAACCGAGCGACTTTTGAAAAAATTACGCAGGTAGGTAATGAACTTATAAACGCTTGCGTACAAGTCCGCAACAGTTGGAAATTTTCATGTTGTATCACAAGCTTCATCTTGACAGTAGTTAGGTAACTAAGAATTGTTCTCGCTTGTTCTTTCTTCATCATCCGAAATGAAATTGTAACGCTGTATGGTGTGACGACAATTTAGGGATAATTTACGGAATCATTTACAGGTTGCAAGGTTGCCACGATCCGGGTTACACAGGGCTGCAAGGTTACCACATTCGATACTAGTGAACAATGACTTTCTCCATTACCTATGTTGCTGACTATCTTGTTTACCCACCTTTTTTTCATCATGCTCAGCTCAGCTACCGCGCAAGGTACTGGGGTACGGTTAACAAGAAAATATTCAATAAAATCACACGATTCCAACGAGTGGTGAATGATTTTTGTACGATGAAAAATGTCAAACATGAAATTCCGTAGAAACGAATCGGTTCTAAGCGAAAATCATCAGAAATGGTGCATAACGCTTTTTCCTGTCGCTTTTTGGTAGCGCTTTTCGAGTTTTTGTCCCAAAGTAAAGACATGAAAATGTCAAAAAGGTTGAGCTTTGACGGCATGTTGGTGGAACGAAACAAGCCTTGGCCATTCGTTATTTCCTATTAGTTTTAAGGAAAGCAAACCCGATTCAGTTTCGAAAAATACTGCAGTTATGTCCGATGTTTCAACAGTTCAGAGAAATAGTTCGTTATGAAACCAAAATTTCACGTAGAAGTAATTTGCGTTCTGGCATACCACCTGAGAAAACCAAACCAATCTCAAGCTCGACAGTGTATTGTTAAGGCTGGAAAGTAGTTTTCTTCCGATAGTCAATGTCGGTAGTCGGTACATAAAGTTCGCGGGGTTACAAACGTGGATGCTCTGCTCATGAATGGTGGTACAAGCGAGTTTACCAAACGTTACATTTCCATATTCCAGTCATTTCTCATTAATCATAATGAAGGATTCACGTCAAGCAATCCTGGGCATTCCTGAAGCGACATCGAAGAAACTCGTAATGTCTCTGAGGTTCCTCCCTCGCTGTACAGGAGACACTGTAAGAGTGATTGAATGGAGTCCATTACCAGCCTTTCACCTCAGGGAGCGAGGGTGAAAGGAGCATCCATGAACCTACCGAACGACTTGGTATATGTCATCCCTACCCCCAACCAGAACTTTTAGGTTAAATCAGTTGTGCTTGTAGCTCCGAGTGTAGCAAATCCTCAAGGATTAGCTCTGATATCCAACTGAATTCATCATCGTTTCCCACTACTGCTTCTGAGCTTACCAAATCAAAGAGTAGCGGAAGAAAAAGAAAAACGGAGTTACTGAAAAAATAGTATGTTTTCAATAATACACGAAAAAACGCGAAAAACACTGTTATACCGGTTTCGGTTATCAAAACAAACCGGTGAAATAGACTATTTTTTTCAATAACTCCGTTTTTCTTTGAAATGGGTTTCCTCGATTTCGTTGCGAGTGATTTAGTTGCTAGCAGAAGCATTGCGATCGTCCTTGGGAGGAAAAAATGACCACCAGTGGCATACCTCATTTCACATTTTACCGCAATGGCTATCATTCAAACTGCGTAGGTACTGCTGAATCCATGTTGAAATCCATCTGTTAAATTTAATCGGAGTTCATGTGGGCGATAAAGCTACCACGGTATCTGCAAATCTCATTTTTATCAGTTGATGAGACGTTTGTGCATGCGCAGACGAAACTTTTAGTTAGATTCTGACGAATCTGAAACGGGACTAACCTGGGTCCTGCACCTGTACCCTCCAGATTAGAGCTCATTACCACCGTTCTTTTGTAATGTTATGAGCGATGTTAGTACTCCACGTTTGCTTATGCTATGACGAAAGTTATTGTCCGACATTGATGAAATTGATAGGCAACCTACAGCCTAACCCTCTTATACCCTCCGAATTTCAGCTGAGTACTGAACACTCTTCCTTATAAGGATTCGCGGGCAGACCCGGAATCATATTTGTCGAAAAAGGTCTGAAATGCAAAACGGTTGGAAATTTCGACCCCCCCCCCCCCCCTCAAATCAATGTACATCCCTCTTTCTTTGATATTAATAATATATGAAGAACTGATCAGCGAAACTGTTAACCAACAATTTTGTAACCTCAGTCTCCACCCTGAATTCACCTTCGTGCAGCATTGTGATCATAAAAATGTCAAGCGTCAATAAAAATTATTTGATCTGGAGAAAAAATCCAGTTTGTATGTGAAGTGAGATTATATTGAATCCCATATTCAACATCACGGAAGCCTTGATAAATTGTGTATTTTAAGATGTGTTGTAGGAGGCGTGTTGTTTTTGTGTATGCCATTGCATATTTGTACAAAAAGCTTGAATGGAAGAAATCCGTTATATCATACAACCTGCTGCGCCGCGCCGGGGAGAAACATAATATTTTGATACGGAAGATCAACGTGGGAACCGGGAGATAATGCGATATGCTTCAGTTATACGGCTTCTGCTTAGAGGGCAACCAACTTTTTTTGCCCAAGTACCCCATTGTTCGATTCGCTCACCTGAAGTGATGCAAAATAGGTAAAAGAGGGTGGTGGACGTGAGTCAAAAATTTAGGACCAATTTCAGTAGTGACCCAGGCTTTTAGTTCGTAGGTACGTACGGCTTTTAGTTCGTAGGTACGTTTCACGAGCTTCATAATAATTATTCATATTTTTAATGAATATTGACTCTATAATTTCAAAAACGCTGCAAATTAATACACAACCTAAGATCCGGAATCAATTTTAAAAGTCATAAAAACCATATTCGTATATTTTGGCAGTTTTGGAGCTACGACGAATTGAACAATCCCAGTTTTTCACAGTATTGCCGAGCTTCCAGGACCAACTAGACCCCAAATGGAACTCACAAGCCAAATTTCATTAATTTTGGCTCATGGTAACTAAGGAAAGTGCGAAGTATTACTTATGGCGGACGGACAGAAATTTGTTATTCTATTATCGGATTCTATGTATCTTGAATTGTGATGGGAGGGGGGGGGGGGGGAGTTGTTTCTTTGTTCTCGATTCCAAAAGTTCATTATTGAAAATAATAAACCAGAATCTGATTGGAATCGGGGGAGTGGTGTTAATTTCAATACAATTTGTAGATAGTGATGATGTGAAACCTTACTTCTATACATACTCGTAGATAAGTTCAACTAAGTTCATTAAGTGGGGATGTGGTCAACCTCCAATTTGAAATTCTAAACCGGTTTGTCTCATTCAATTTATGGTTTCATTCAAATTTGAACTCCAGGAGTAGAGGTCGATTTAAATAAAACTTCGAATGAAATGAATTACAATAGTTGGAAATTAAGTGTTTGTCTGCTTGAAGCTACTTAGATGTCCTTGTTGTGTTTTAATCTGCTGCTTTATTTTTTATTTTCTCTCTAAACCGCTCATCATTTTGACTGACGTTCTCAAGTCTACACACTTAAATGAATATTCTCTGAAAGGTAGCTTGTAGATACTCAGATTAGGTACCTCGTCAAAAATTGCCGAAGAAGTAAATTGCACTAAAACTTTTACTATTTACTACTTTTTACTAATTTAAAAATTTTGTACTATTTACTAATTCACTACCGTTTTCCTATTTTTAGTAATTTACTGCTACCAAAACTACTATTTCGTTTTCGAATTATGCGCACTTACCTCTTCAGGAACGTGGATTATTAGTATTTTGAAGAAGGAAAAAGACTCGAGTAGCGGCTTGTAATCGGTGATCGCATGGAGTAAACTAAAATTAACATGAGGTTAACTGTTTGGATTTACAACTGATGCATCATTCATTGGCGTTTCGGTATAAAGTACCTTTGGAAAATTACCGAATAAGGCACTTCTGGTCTGGTACCAGTAACCAGTAAATTCTGCTCTTGATGGTATCTTGCGATGAACTGTGACATTTCCGGTGTTGGGAGGACAAAAAAAAAAAAAAAATGTCTCGCAGAATATCGGGCCTTCTACTCCTCATAAGGGAAGGATATGTTTGTGATCCAGGCATCTGCTTTGAGGAGGTCTGTCTGGCCTCGATAAGTATTGCAACCTCGAGGAGGAATGAGAGTTTCTGGTTATTGAAAACACGCTGGAATATTAGGAACTCCCTTGCTCCCAAGTTGTTGACGCCGGCTGCCTTATCGGGGGTTCGACTCACTCCAATCGGAAGGGATCCGTTCAATGTAAACTGAAGACTGTTTTTATGCCTGGGGAGGGCTCAAGGGCTGTAGGTGGAAAGGTCTTAAACAAACAAACCTGCTAAAATTATCCGAGGCTTCAGCAGGGCCTGTTGTTCCGTCGAATATCACAACAAGTAAAACTAATTCCGTATTAAATGTTTCCATCAATTGATCCCCCAAAATCCCCTGAAACCAATTATGTCTATGGTCTCACGTCCAGGTTTTTAAGCTTCGTTACCTCGCAGTTAGAATATTGTTATTTTTCACTTGGTCCTCGGAAGCTCGGTACAACAAATGGCGGAGATCTTCCCGGAATTGATTTGGTTGAGCCAGTCACAGCTGGATGAATTTTGCTTCAATCTGCTGTTTAATCCTTGAAGAAATAAGCATTCATGAATTCATTGTCCTTTTTAGGGACACCCCTCAGAAGTTAGTTACCTGGATGAAGGGTGCCCCATAGTTTTCCATTTTCTTGGAAGGTTGAAGCTTAGAAGAGCGGATAAATCCGAAAAAGGCTGCAAACTCTTCAACAACAATTTCATGTTTTTTGTCGTCTTATTTAATTTCTGTCTAGATTCTAGATCATGTAATATCTTAGAAAAAGAACCTTAGAAAGGAAAGTAGGTACCGTTTAATGAGACATATGTTGAGGGGGCGAGTTTGTTCCTCGATGGTAGGTTTGTCTGGGCATAGGTAAAAAAGGTTTCCCAGAAGAACTTGCACTCGGTGACCAGATGTTAGATGGGTAGTTGGGAAATGGCTCACTGGTGAGTTCAACAGTAATATTGGGCCCAATCCCGGGCAACTCTTCCATTAAAATAGGCCCAGAGATTTTTCTAAACAATTAGAGTTTTGCGCTGGCTATGGCTTGTGGAAATATACAGACGGAAGTAGGGTATATTAGAAAGTTCTGAAACGCAGTACGCGAATGGATAGGTTTGTGGATTTTGGAGCACAGGTATTGTTTTCTTCCAAAAGGTGATCCAAATTACGGGAAAGATTTTTGATTCCCAGTTGAGGTGGATCATAATGCGGTTGCTGTTGCAACGGATTATGCCAGCCGAGATGTCAGTCTAGTGTAGGTTGGTATACTTTGAAGTTGATATGGAACACCGTTTTAGTGATATTCCGATGGCAACCACCAACTGGATTATTATTCCGCCTTGCAGTCGCTCCTGTTAACTTCCTTGCGATGCGTAATTCTCATCAACTAGGTAATTCATTCTCACCCGGGTCTGCTTGACTCACTAACACTAATCCTGTGGAAGTTTCGTGCGCATTTGGTACCTACGTACAAATAACCATAACCAAATAACCATGCAAAAGAGTTTAGGACAGTAGTAGTTATTCTTGGAGCGGGATTGATGAAGGGTTTTCTAAAAACTCATCCGATTACCATAATGAGTAGGTAATCACTTCGAGTCTGAAATTATCGTGTGGTTGCATATTTGGTTGAAGAGAGTAAAAAAGAGAGTATGAAAAATTGTTCGTTCTTTGCAAAACCAAGGAAACAAGAAGGAATCGGGAATGAGCGAGGAGATCATCCTGCACCCATCAGAACTCAAATTGTTTCGAATTCACATGGCACAGATGTGATTAGTAATGTCATAGTATCCCTGCCTGGTGTCACAATAACCATGTTTTATCCGGTTATCCGGTATCCAGCACGATTTCCGAATTTCCCATTCTGGGCTGGATTCAGTGAGTTGATGGTGGTGAGGGTGGGGGGGGGGGGGTGTGTTTGGAAGTGCATGTTATGTGATATCAAGCAGTCCATCGATCGTTATCACCAGTTGAATGTTTGTGGTTAAACTTATGTAATTATACTGTACCTGAAGCTGTATTGTGTATTCTGATCAACTGGTGCTTCATGAGGAGTCGTAGTCTAGTTGTTTTTATTAGAAATTATGGATTTCTCTTTGAATAGAATTTAGCCAATCGATTGATTATTTGCGGAGAAACTGGTGTTTGATTTGGGTGTTTTTGGTGGTTTACTTGACTCACTGCCTTACAAAGAAAGAACCGAATTGTTCATATTCCTCTCAGAAGTTATGAACTCAATTTGAGGAATGAGGACGTATGACTTGGTTCGACGAGAACCGACCGTTTATGACGCGTTCTTCCAGCGGTTAGCCATCACAGTCTGGCAGGCGGCATTGCACATCAGTCCAATAAATGACAACGAGGTGAGTAAATCCAAAGAAACTATACTATGATGTAAATCCAAAGAAGATATATTATGTATGCACCAATTTTAAAAATTTGTGCAGCGCCACAATAACCTTGTTACTTTGAAAAAACTGCCTGAAACATGAAATTGCTGTTCGTCTAGTAATATTATTTTGTCATTATTGACTGCCAGCTCATCTTTTACTCGTAAGATTATTCACAGTACCTGCATAGTAACCTTCAAAAGTAATGTCTACTATTATAATCAAGAAGAAGAAGGTAGGTAGTAGGTACCTATTAATTGTGTAAAAATTTAGCATCCACATCCTGATCTTGCTGCGAACCTATTGAAGTACACGATCCTTGAGTGTTGAGATCCATGTCTCCTGCCTGTCTCGAAAACGTTTAGCGCGTAGTAGGCCAATAATCAATGTTTCTTTATTCCCTCACATGCGAATGGTATGGCAAACGTAAGGTAAATACTTACTGGCAGTCGTGTGGAGACATTTTTGAACTTGTGCGTTCAGTCTTTTCAAGCATTCGATAAACTAAAACATCTCATCTTACCAGGCACACTATCAAGCCTTAAGGTTATACCAGATCTCATCTCTCCAGGTCATTGAACCAGTAGACGCCGTTCAAACGAGCTGAATTGTTCATTGCCTATTTCTGGACGTACCTGGTACCTACGTCAAAAGTGATACACTGTAAATGCATCGAATGTAAACAAAATCGGGTGTAATATTGGTTTTTCACAACCAGTCTGCCCTCGCCTTCATTCCAGCTACATGTAGTGTAGCTCATAAATATACAGAACGGGCGAGTTGTTTAAGTATATCAAACTGCAGTGGAAATCATTATTTATAACTATCCTCAAGGGACCGGAGTTCTGTTCGTTGTAGCCGGTGTTCGTTCAAACCAGTTATTCATCACTTAGTAATAACTGTTCGCAGTAGACGATATATTGGTAGTTACTACGAACTGTTCGTTGTACAAGACAGTGTGTAGGATTCCCGTTAGTTGGAAAATGTTGCATGCGTTGTTGCTTGAAACTTTCGAGCAGAAAGCACGGTCGAGATCGTCGTCCTTCGGCCCACGAATCCTTCTCACCCTTCTCGAACTGATTGATGATTTTTTCGCGGCTCCTGAGGATCGTTGCGATTGTCGAGCGGTTACCGTGCAAATCTCTTACGAGAAAACTCGACATCTCACCCGCGTCAACACTGCAAATTATAGAAAGCCTCACCTCAGCTTAGAACTGTTGGCGAGGTCTATTTACGGGAACACGTGTCACGGAACTAAAATGAAACTGATCATGTTGAACTGAACAACTGATCATTATCTAGCAAACGTGATTTCTCGTGAAACGTTCGTTGTAACCGATAACGTCCACCCAGCGGACCTTCTTCTTGTGTTCGCAGTACCCGATAATATGTTCGTTGTATAAATTATTACTTATAACTGTTCAAGGGATCAGGCTTTTTTTGTTCATTATATCCGGTGTCGTGGTAAACGATTTCCACTGTATTGTTAGGACTTCACAATATCGGCACCTCCCCCCCCCCCCCCCCCTCCGAAAAAACATGTAAAAAATTTGCCTTCTAGGCTTCAAGAAGGATTGATCCGTTTTGCCGCCATATCCATGCATCACGGATTTGAATGTACATATATGTATATATATATATATATATATATAAACCTGTTCCTTTCCACCAAACCTTGAAATTTCTTTCAGCGCTGTCTGGTGGGAGCTTTTCGCCTGGTGGGCAAAAAGCTGCCCGCCAAACCGGATCTGATGGAACAATGTTGAACGTAGGTATGACCTTGTCCTCGACACTTTACATAATCAATGGTGTTTTCGGGGATTGTTTGACAACTAAATCAGTTCAATGAACGTAACAGTATACAATTAATTATAGTGATTCCTCTATTCCGCTGTCCTGTCTTGGCAAAGTTTTGAAAAATCTTGACAGAGATCGAAAACTTCATCAACCTGCCACAACACTTGATGTTTTGTTAACTCCTTTATTCACTCCAATGTTTTCGTTGTATGAAGACTTTCAGTGTTGAGTTTTATTTGAGCTGTCCTGAGCTGACGATCTCCCTTGAGTAAATAGGAAATGGATGTATTACTCAGAGGGAAAACTCTCTCCCTCGAAAATAGCTTAAAGCTCAATCTTCATTTGGGCACACCCGCGGGAACCTCAGTTTTCCAGAGATTCCTCTTTATTTTTTCTTCTTTCTCCTCAGGGTAACGAACATTTCCGCAAGTTTAGTTCATAGGTATAGCCTTCCTCGATTTGTATGTATTCAGCCATTTCAAGCAAGGGTAGTGTAGACAACAGTGGGTACCTACCCTTCCCTCACCATATACATGTAACACCTATAATAACACCAAAAACCTCTGACTCAGCGGGATTACGGAATTGTTGAATGCAGAAGAGAGTAAAGTTTGAATTTAGAGAGCCAGATATCGGTAAAAGAAAGATTATAGAGAAAAATTGGTGTCGAATTCTCAGGATGGAATCTACTTTCATTTTAAACTGCGCGCCTCGCCAGGGGGCAAGCCCCCTGGTCCCCCGGATGCTTACTGCTTAGAGCCTACGGCTAAAATTCAAGAAAATTTTTCCACTTCATGGAAAAACATTGAATCATGGATATGTTTTTGGGCGCTGTATTTTCGTTCACTAGGTACTTACTTTATGTAGCTGCACGTAGACGACCACTATTCGGATCTAACAAATTCCAACATCATCATCATCATTTCATTATTAGAAGGCACATTTTTAGGTGCTACCTTCCAATCGCTACCTTCCAATTCGTTCAATAAAATGGTTTGTGCTCATTCACCAAATGAAATAATATCGCAGAACAACCAACTCGATTTCATACAGCCATGCATGATTATTATCATCAACTTCAGGGCCTTACAGTGCGGTTGGTGTCGAATTCTCAGGATGGAATCTACTTTCATTTTAAAAAATAATATAACTAACTGCGCATACCCCATTGTTTAGTATAATCCGTAGATGTGGAGATAGTTTCATTATTGTTTCGCTGGGCATTGTCGGTAACTACACACGCACATCTCCAAATTGTTTATCGGTTGCAGCGTTGCATTTTTTTCGGTCGCAAATTTTAGAATGACCCCCCAGGGCAAAAACATATCCATGTTAAAAAATTATTAATTGCAAAAGTTCTAAGTTCGATTAATTCCAGTTGAATAGAATGGAACAGTTAAAATTTGGTTGAATAAACTAATATTTATATAACAAGAAGGTTTTGGGAAAGGAGCGTTCAAATTTAGATTTTAGTGGTTGAAAAAAAAAAATTAAAATGTCAGGAGTTTACAGTGCAAATCCTCGAAAAATTTAGAATAAAGTAGAAGAATGAAAGTGAGTAGGTTCATTACTTCGAAAGTTCGCTCATAACGTCATGTTGCAGGATTTGGATATTTTTTTTTTTTCCTCCCGTGTTTTCTACTTGTTCTAATTGATATATTACCTAGGTACATAATTAATTTCATCAGTGATACAGAGCAGTCGAATATCTGTCAGTTATTTATGTTATGCTACATTTTACCAATTCAAATTATATTTATGTTATTCAACCTCTTATAAAGCTCTAGTGGCTTTTCACGATCTTCTCATTTAACAATTGGTTTATTCAGTGGCACATGGGAGGAGTCTTGGATAATTGAGGTTATTCATAGGAAGTGGAACCACAGACTGTACTGCAACATTGTGAAACCTTGAAAGTGAAACCCAATTTGAAATTGTTGAATTAACAATTACTGCTTTATAAATGCAGATAGCGTAGTCCAGTATTCCTCGCCCCACCTGTACCGCGAAATGCAAATGAATATTCTTCTACACAAGGATTCTTTAGATGACAATATTAAAACATCAGGGAACTTAGAACATCTGCAGAAGTTAACAGTAATTTTGTTCCCATCGCCGCCTTTCCCACCTCACTTCGAACAACTAATGTAATACGTTCATTCTTGTATACCTACCTAGTTCAGTAAATCAGTTGAGAATACTGACGTCCATCAGAAAGGATTTTCACATGTAGTTTTGACGTATTTAGAGCATAATAATAATTATTGTTATACTCACCAATTTAAGTCGTAAGAAGGAAAATAGCCGGTTGCTCTTTGCGGCGCTAACAGGGCACTTGAGCGTCGTTTCTCGAATCGTGGCACCAAAGCCTATTCAACATGTATATTATGCATTCTGTCGGTCCAACGAGTATCCAAAATTTAGCAGTTTTGGCTTTAGCCCATTATCTGTAACACAAAAACGAAAAAAAAAAAAAAAAAAAAAAAAAAAAAAAAAAAAACTACAGGATAAAAATAAAATAGTCTATTTCCACGTAAAATAACAAAAACTGTAGACCGGTTTCGGTTGTTACACCATCGTCAGTACACTATAGAATTCTATAGTGTACTGACGATGGTGTAACAACCGAAACCGGTCTACAGTTTTTGTTATTTTACGTGGAAATAGACTATTTTATTTTTATCCTGTAGTTTTTTGCTATGGATTTCCACTATTCCGCCGCGAGTGATTTAAGTTACAAAAACGGAGCAAAATATTACAAAACGTTTTACCATTTTCCGATGTAGATACCACTTCTGCGCAGATCATTGTTTTCTGTTTGACCATAAGCGGGCCATGTACCTATTCGCAAAAAATATTTAGTACCTTGGCTTCGCATTTCCGCATGCGCAGTGGCCGTACCAATGCTCCGATCGCTCTGTAATTAATAGGGGCCATCCGGGGCCCATCCCGCAGATTTCAGCTAAATCGTATTCGAATTAAGGAAGATATGCGTGTGGCTAGGATTTTCAAACACGCTGACGGACAGACAGACACCAATCCAAGGTCTGTTCTAGTTAGTACCTATCAACAAAATTCAAAATAACCATCTTTGTTCAATTGAAAAATAATAGCGCGGAACAACCAACTCGATTTTATAAAGCCATGCTTGATTATAATTTAGCAGTTCTCTAGCAATGATATCTGGGCTGGATATATACCGTATGACTCACACTCATGTTGACGAAACGTATCGGCGCAAACACGGTCTAAGTATCCGTGGGTCCGAACTAAAAGGCCTTAGGGCCTACTGAGAATTCGTGACGGCTGGAGCGGGTTTGCAAAGCTCCGGGTGGTCTCAAACCCTTCTTTTGAAAGTTTTCCATCTACGACATTCTGAAAAAATGTCAACCCCTATTTTTCAGAGGTGGCTGACAATAACGCCAAGCTTACCAACTCGCAGGCTTACTGCTGTAAATTTCATTAATTTTGGTTCATGGTAACTATGGAAAGTGCGAATTAAGGCGAACAGACATTTTTTTAGATTTCTACGTACGAATATCTTGAAACAGAAACCATTAAATTTTGCCCGGTGGGGGGGGGGGGCTTTTTGATGCTCGATTCCAAAGGTTCATTGTGGAAGATAATATAAAAAACAACTTTATGGCAAATTTTGATAGTCCAATTTTAAATCTTGTGGCCCATTTTAAGGGTATTTTTGCAAAACAGACTCAAAAAAAAATTAATAGACGTAATGTGCGACGTTTGGCAGTGTCATCCTTTTTATCGATTTCATATTTTCTGTTCACAGCATGCAGCGGAATTGGCTTCGAGGAACGTCACTCCCTACAAACAGGTTAGTTCCTGCTATACTTTATTCATCACACACCCTTTCTCCACTTATTCCACACGCCCTTTATTCCACTCACCCTCTGGACACCTATGATGCATAAACTTCGGCAGCTGAGCCAAATGTGTGAAGCGAGGTAGTTCACGGCGCGACCCCCTTGGGACGGTCGTTTGAATGATGGTTGGCTCGGACGATGGGGTTCCCACAGAATGACCGAAATTCATTTGGTTCTCATCTTCCTCCACACTTCTCCCGGAAATAGGATGTTGCATTTTCAATTCTGAACTCATCTCGTTCTTGCTTACATATAAAGTTGTGGATTATATTACATATTGAGATTGAGTAGCTCATTGTAATGTTAGTTTGGGAAATCGGAGCCAAATTGAACTAATCGACGTTAGTAAAAAATTAAATTTTGACGCAAAAGAAACACTACTGTTGTTTTGTTTGCGTCAAAATGTACTTTTTTACTTTATTCATTTGTAAAAATCTTTTGCGTCAACTGAATCGAATATTCCTTTTACTAGCGGCCAAGCCATTATTAGTATTAGTAAAAATTATGGCTCGAGGAATCCGTCGTAGGCATACGTGGTAATACCATTTAAAACAAAGGATAGTTATGGAGGGGCATTGAGCGTGTCACCTTATTGTATGTTTTTTTCTACTCCACTTATTGCAGACATACCCACTGATGGTCATTTATGTGTCATTCATTCATCATTTATCATTCAAATGGTTGAGGTCATTTATGTGTATTTTAATCAATCATTGGAGTTTATTAGCTATGCAAACTAATGAGAACTTATTAGGTAACTTGGTGAACCTAGCTGAATTCATCCGGTTCGTTGCATCCGTCTGTAGTGAGGAGCCATAAGTACCTACTAACAATATTGGTATTTTAGGTACTTGCCATAAATGATTGAGGAAATAGGTTACTTGACCACAGAAAGAGTAATTTCACTGACACCTGACCAGTAGCGGTGCGTGGGTTCTGAAAACAGTGGGGCACCAATCAGGGACAAAAACCGACAGATTTTTGTACAAAATACCTTAAGGCAACCACTCTTCCTTTTATTTACTGATTGATTGATTTTCAGCAATTCGCAAGTTAGCTTCCTAAAATTGTAATCCACACTATCGTCGTGCGAAAACGTCGAAAATTTCTACTGTAAATTAGCCGTGTGGTACAAAAATATAGTAAACTAAAATACAAGAAAACAATGACCGGTACCTACTTGAATGGAAAAGCTAGAAGAAAGGTACTTATGTATGTGTCTTGACGCCGATCAATCACAAGACCACAAACAGCAAAAAGGACAATACGCACGTAGGTACCACAAATCCAAATCTCCGAACGCAAACGCACAAAATTCAACGCAAAACCTGGGAAACTGGCAACAGATTCAACAGAGAAAGCGAATGTGATTCACGAGACAACAAAAACAAGTCTAAAGGAATAGAAGCATCTCGTATCGAGATGACAATTTGAATCGAAGGGATCGAATCTGTTGTGAACAGGAACGATTTTTTGGGTGGAAATCACATTCTGGGGACAGGGCCAAAAGTGGGCGAGGCGAACTAAATTTCACTAAATTTCTCGACTGAGCGTGCGCTTTTCTCAGTTGCCATCGTAACACTAGGTCCAAGGGCCTACCAGTTTCAGTGGCCTAGGTTTCGATGTCGATTGCAGGACTGTATTCCGATAACATGTTTGGTCTTCGAAACTACAGGGCTGCTAACATTCATGAAGGAACCACCATGGATGCTCCACTAGAATATTGAATATCCATGGCCAGAGAAATCTTAGAGAGTCACTGTTAAACATTGTGAAAAAAGGTAGGTACAGTGTACGGAGGGAAATCCACATGCCAACTGAACACATGGTTGGATATTTTTAATTTTTTTTAAATTGGCAGTGTCCTCTTGGACGCAACGCCAAGTGACACCTGACAGAGAACGAGTACATTGACACCTATCATCTCTCCAACACCAAACAACGCAAAAAAGTTAACGTGGGTTATTTTGATGGATGGGAATTTGGGCGAATTGTAAGTTTTCATCGTCAAGTGTCCTAGTGAATGCAAGAGGAAATAGGGCGCTTCAGATTTTCATGGGAGGTGGAACCAGCTCTAGTTTATTATTTTGTCTACCCCAGGGACACCCAGGCATTAGTCAGTCATCGTTTGTAAAGATTATGCGCTCAACGTATATCCGTATCCCACTGCCCGATGTCACCCCAAACTCTTCTGCAGGAAACGGAGGAGTTGGAGGGCACAACAAATTCTCAATCAGAGCCCATCCTTTCCTATCAGTAGACATTGTTCGACAAATCGGTTTCCGAGGATTGCGACCAGCCGTCCGGAAACGCTCTCATTCCCTTCTGCCCTTTTCAAAGCTAAGCGAGCAGAGGGTTCAATTCAACATCTACCCGGAGTGTGAAATCGAGCGCGAATCGAGATTGATTGAGCAGTGATTCGTTTCCTTTCCCAAACCGTTAACAACGAATAAGATTTGACGTAACTGAGTTTTGGTAGTGAGTGTGTGTATGTAAGTATTGATATGGGCCAACCATTCATTTCGAACGTCAGTTCGTCATCTAAGCCGAAAAATTGCCGTTCGAAAACATAGGGACATCAATTTGCGCTAAATCCACTGTTCAGATTCCGATTTCTTGCTTGGAATAGATCAATGCAAACGAAATCAATTAACAAGCATCAATGCAAACGAAATCAATCAACAAGCAGTTACAAACGAATGAATGTGAACCGTGATTATTTGCCCAAGACTTCCAAAATATTGAATGTCAGAAATTGAAATAGGTAAGCACCTTTGCCTTACCTCTCAGTGCCTTGTTCGCGGAATAAAAATAAGGAACGTAAATATCAGAATTATTTCGCTCTAGACTACATCCCCACAGTCTAGTACTTTTCTGACTAGGCCTATTTTCTCTGGCCTCTTCGCTATACTTCAAACATTAATTTTTTTACAGTCACAAGTCAATGCAGTTCCGTTGTTGACCACTGTTATTCTCCACAATCAGTATCACGTTTATAATAGCGTACCCAGCCAGTGCTTAGAATAATACTGCAGTATCACCGTTAGGTCACCGGACAGTCTTAAAACCGATAAAGAAGTTAGAAGTGGAATACGAGTTTGTTCGTACTCAAAAATAAATGGCTAATTACAAATAAGTCAAAGCTGCCTTCAAAATTTGTGACGTTTTACCGACGTTCGAGGTATCAGCATAATATATGAGTCGCCTGAGTGCTTTCATACATGCGCGGAAAATAATGAATTAATAAGTAGCAAAACATATAGGTATGTAATTACGTATATGTAGGATACGTCCACATAAATCCTCTATGATAGTCATTTCATGAACGACCGTGTGAGGTAACTGTTGAAACTTGACGAATAAGGGAGTGTGAGCTTTCATTTTGAACCAATTCTGAAAATAATAAAGTCTTAATTTACGAGACTGTAATTGATTACTCTTTGTTTCCCTTATAATGAAATAGGTAGTAAATTTATAACAGGTATTTTAATAAATTTCTTTGGAACTTTGGAAAATAATTGTGTGTCACGGAACACAAAAGCTTCGAAATTAAAGAATGTTAGGTTTGGAACTGTCAGTGGAAAGAAAGACCTTTTCCTGATACTCAGTTGTTTCCGTTCAATTTTGTCTCCTCAAAAAATTTTTTTATTATGAAGCTCGTTCCGGTGTAACAACAATAACGATAAAATTATTTTCAGGGGTGGGATGAGCAGTGTTTAATATTTACGTGTCATAATAAGACTGTTTTGGACCGATAAACATTTCCATTCCATTCCATTGCATTTTAGTGACATTTAGCGTTGGGGTTGTAAGGGAACTCAGTTGCGTTGAATTAAAATACGAAAATTACTTATCTTCTAATTGAATTGGTGCGAATAAAACAGTAGAAGTCCAATTTAAGCCATTTTGGTTGGGGCCTGTGGAGCCCCCAAGATCATTACGATAATAACACTCGTAGGCGCTAAACTAAGCGAGGGTGAAATTGATTGAAGGAAAAAACTGTACGAGTCTATTATAATACTTGTACTTTTCTTGCCGTCAAACACGTGCACTCACTAGCTGGCAGGCTCCCAGCTGTGTTTGCTTTTTGTGTGGAATTCTTACCGAGGACTCATTATAACGTTTTACAGACAACCACATTGTGTTTCAGATGTTGTACAATAAATCAACATGATATAAAGCTTATGTTTTCACTTGAATTTTGTTGAGAATAAAAACAGTACAAATCCAGTAATTTGCTTTTTAATCTAAGTCGATTTCAAGTTATTTTTAAACATAAAAAAGCAGCTGGCAATCGTGGCAAACGAATCGTCAACACATTCATAGTGATTCAGCGGGTAACCAAACGAATTTTTGATTTCGAATTAATATCTCGAATAGCTGATTTGGGACATGTGCTATAGTCATTCTCACCGGTTCAGTTAATTTGCACTGGATGTATTTCACTTGGATAATTGAGCTAGGTGTGATCTAATTGCTTATCTGCCAGTAGCGATTATTGAATATCGGATTAGAGGCCCTGAGGACCGTCTGGAGTAACGCGAGAACTACAATAATTAATGGGTGTCTCATTCGATACCTACTGGGATTTTTGTCTTATTTGGTACCGAATACCTACTTGATAGTGACAAGCAGCTTATATAAATGTATTCTCTCTGATCCAGTTGGATCCCTCAAATCCAAACATAACGTGTATAAAAATCAAGTGACTTCATCCAGTATGGTTTTATTATTTTATGATAAACTTTGGAGCCCTGACACGACAGTTCGGTCTTAGTCAATAAACGTGATGAAATTTCCTCTGAACTCAAAAGGCTGAGCCGGGAACGAAATGTGGAGGGACAGAAAAGTTGAGTATAATAGTGAAAAAAGTTGTGCGTGGGTGGAAAAGTGTAACCTCAGCAGGTGACCTCAAGTCAGGAAATTTGCAGACAGCACCTGTATAAATATGAGGACCGTTCCTTTGAGTCTTCCTTAGAATTAGCTTTACAAAGCGAATTCTTAATATGAACATACCTGCAGGGGGTTGACCTTATTTGAGAGCTGAAAGGTTATTTGAGAAATACAGAGAAAATGTGCCCTCAGAATTATGGCTTCATTACAGTAATTCAATGGCGTTATCAGCTTAAAAATGGATGAGGGGAAAAATTTTGCTGGCGGGGTTTAAGGGCTAGTTAAGTAGGATTAAGGTAAGTAGGTGTAATAGGAAATTATTAAATGAAGAGTAAAGAAGCTCCTTCCAAACTCCTCCTCTTTCCTTTTAGGTAAAGGCTTGTTGATTGAAAGGCCTTTTATAAAAGGTGGTCACAGGCAATGTGCGCAGATTCCAAATAACGTTAATCTTCATCACAACTCAGCAAATGGAAGTCTGGTGATGATGAAGCTCGAAACTAACACCATTTTGCAGGAAAGAAAACTAACGATCAATGAAATACCCCTAATGGGAGCAACTCTGCTGCGAATGTGAAAAATAATTATAACAATTTGTGTTAGCCGAAGTTATCTTAAGTGAACACACTACTTAATATTAGGTAGTTGCAATGAATCTATGACGGAATTAGGTGGACATGGTGTCCATGGTGTTTCTCTGTTTACCGTTCGGACGCTAAGATGAATTCCGCTCAATCGGATTGGCCCAGTTGATCAGGGCGCGGTGGATTGGCTGTTACCATGGAGTGGGAATCTGATGACAGTGGGGCATGGACCCGCGTGCTTATCCCACAGGTGCGCCCATGGCTTGACAGGAGGCACAGAGAAGTGGATTTCTACATCACAATGTTCCTGTCGGGCCATGGATACTACCGGTCCTATCTGCACAGAAGGGCGCTAGCAGACCCCACAAAGTGCTGGTAGTTTAATGCACCAAACGACGAAGCCAAACACACGTTTTTCCACTGCACCAGATGGAGCAGAGAAAGGGAGATTCTAGAAGAACAGGAGGGCGAAATCACACCAACTAATGTGATCGGGAAGATGATTTCCAGGCAGGGAACCTGGGAGAGGATTGTGTCCTCCATAGTCCGAATCCTCAAGGCAAAAAAGCTGGACGACCCGTTCCTCAGGTGAATAATAAACTGGAGACCGCAAGAAGACATCAGAAGAGGGCGGTAGATCGCCCAGTGATCGACCTCACTCGGAAGTAATGCTGAACAAGTTATTCCGGGGTGGATAGGTCAAGACGATCAGGGTTAGTGGGTTTTTAGTGAGTGAAACCTGACACGGCTGTGGAGTGTGGACCCTCCAAAGCGTAAGTCTTTTTCAAAAATTTCCCACTGTTTCCCTCGTTAAAAAAAACGGAATTCGGTGGACCACCCAATGACGGAATTAGGTGGACATAGTGTCCATGGTGTTTTTCTATTTACCGTTCGGACCCTAAGATGAATTCCGCTCAATCGGATTGACCCAGTTGATCAGGGCGCGGTGGATTGGCTGTTACCACGAGAAAAGGCTTCTCGATTTTCTCGAGGGAAGGAAGTTGAAAACATTGGAAGGCAGGCTGGGCCGGCCGGCTGTGTAGATCCGGACGGCAAAGCGAAATGGGAAGGGAAACGAATTTACCCACCTGCAAGTGCCACCTACAACGGTTTCGCGTTCGGGAAAAATGAGAAAATAGAAATAGAAGCCGGATAAAGGTAGGTGAAAATAAAGACGAGGTCGGACTAGTTGATTAGATGAAGGAAGGAAACGATCGTGACTGGTTCTGTAATGTGAATATACCTCGCCTTCTTTTATCGAAAAAACGACGGTATCTTAGAATGTATGAAACGAGCTAGGTACCTAGTGAATGGTTATGAACGAAATTCAGACGAGAAGGGAAAAAGTCTGGTCCTTCAGGAAGTACACTCGGTTCTTGTAGACATGACAAACCTTTGCTTAGTGGCAAAATGCGGATTGTTCCCGACTTGAATATGATACCTAGCACCACTTCAAGCTCCGACCAGGACAGTATGGACCACACAAGAAAGAATTATCAAGTCCCAAAATGTCTACTAGGAATTCATGAAAGAAACAGTCATCCAAGAAAAATGCTGCAAGTAATTACACAACGGTTTATTATCTACCTATATAAATGCCCCTTCTGAGTAGATCACTGTTTTCTGTGGTCCAAACCTACTTTCGTGCTCCGAAAATCCCTGAATCGAGTATCGAATATTACATTTTCATAAATATGCGGGGATTCAAGATTTTTTTTTTTTTTCAAAATCCTTTTCCTACTTTTTCTTTAAAAAAAAGTAACAACCAGCTGGATTGTATACATCCATGCGTGATTATAAATCATGTGTTGCAACGATAACCGGGCCGGACGTATAATACCGTTTCATTCACAATCATGTTGGCGAAGAGTCTTGGTGCAAACTTACTGTGAACGAACAGCTGGACCTACAGTGCTCCGGGAGATATCAAAAATTCCCAAGTTCAAGATAAATTTAGAAAACGTTAAAAAATTCGAAATAACGGTGTCCTGGAAATTTCTACCCCTATTTTTCACTCCTTTGAGACGATTCACGGTAACGGCGAGCTTCGCGGACCAACTAGACCCCAAATGGGACCTACAAATTTCCTTAAATATAGTATACTTACTAGATACCTGTGTAGGTATATTTCTTAGTTACATATTATTTATATATATATAAGGTATTTGTTTTGCTGATTAATTTGAATTGCTGATAGGGTGAATAGTGGTGTCATGAAGTACCCAAAAAATTTACCCTCCAAGAAAACCTCCTCAGACGCAAAAAGGGTTCATATTTATTTTGCCCGCCGAAGTAGCATGATCGGTGCTTCGTACCTCGCTCTTGGGTGTGAATATAAAAACCTGTTCTTTCCCCCTCTGTTGGATATGAGTATCGGAATCCGTTCTTTCTCCTTGAAATTTCTTTCATCGCTGTTTGGCGGGGGCTTTTTGCCTTATGGGCAAAAGTTCCTATACTCTTGTCCAACAGAGGGGGAAGGAACAGGTATATACGCACATCCAAGAGCGAGGTGCGAAGCACCGGCATGCCAATTTGGCGGGCAAAATAGGTGCGAATGTTTTTAGCAGCTGAGGTGGTTTTTTGGCGGGTAAATGTTTACAGCAGGGTTGTTTTGGGGGGGATATTACATATTTTTGCATTGATGAAGTAAACATTTTTTCCCAGTAAGTAGGTACCTAAAAATTTTCTCAGTAGGTAGCTACTTACTGACTCCTTACTAGCTACTTAGTACCTACAGGACAAAAAAACTACAGGATAAAAAGTACTTAAAGGATAAAGTACTAATTAAGTTATACTTAGTACCTACTCAGTCCTACTTAGTGCCTGCTCACTGCTACCTACTTAGTATCTACCCGCTACTAGCTACTTAGTACTTACTCAGTACTACCTTATTAGTACATATTTAGTAGGAACCTACTCAATTCAACATGTATACCTACTTCGTACTTACACAATACTACCTGCTTTTTTCATTGATGGATGAGTAGATACATTTTTTCCTACCTACCTTAACATTTTTTCTCACTACCTCCTACCTGCCTACTTACCTAAAATTTTCCTGATGGGGGGAGGGGGGGGGGGGGGCAAAATGCACGAAAGACACTTCCTTGGAGCATAGCGAAAGTGTGTGCAAAATTTCAGCTCGATCCTTTGAGTCTGTGAGGCTTTAGCCCTGTCAAAGAACAACAACGACAGTGACAACCAGAAGTAGAAAAACCACAGTCATGCAGCATGGCTATAAGAGCGAATTTTCGAAGAAATAACTGATTTTATGTAAAATGTGATGTTTGGGATATCCCATTCAAATATGGGCAATCTTAAACTTATTGGGTAATTACACCGAGAGAAAAATGTGGCGCACCATGCCCGCTAGGAACACTCGGAATTGATTTCCCGATAGGAAACCTAGCGGGTGTGCCTAATCCCAAGCGGGTAGGGTGTAAATCGTATCGGGTGATGGTAAAAATCTATCGGGAAGACGTAACTCCAATCGGGTACGACATAAATTTCTATCGGGCTGCCATAAAAATCTATCGGGCTGTTAGATTAGCCCCTCCTATCGGGTATGGTTCGGATATTTTTGTATCGGGCATTCGTAAAAACAAGCGGGTTTTGGTAATTCCTAACGGGTATTCGTCAAAATCGTATCGGGTGGCGACTTAACCCTATCGGGCTTTTATAAATGGGAACTACACCCGTTAAGAAATCAATCGGGTCTGTTGGTTGTCTATCGGGTTTCATAACAAATTCCTATCGGGTCCATGAAACCCAAGCGAGCATGCAAATATTCCAAAAAAATACCCGTTAGCGCACTATCGGGTCATCTGAACATTTACGTCTCCCGTTTGATGATCTATCGGGTTTTTTTCACAATTCCTAGCGGGTGTATGAAAAACGATCTAGCTAGCAAATGTTGAAAAAAATACCCGTTAGCACACTATCGGGTCATCTGAGCATTTACGTCTCCCGTTTGATAACCTATCGGGTTTATGCAAAATTCCTATCGGGTGTATGAAAAACGATCTAGCTAGCAAATGTTGAAAAAAAATACCCGTTAGCACACTATCCGGTCATCTGAGCATTTACGTCTCCCGTTTGATAACCTATCGGGTTTTATGCAAACCTCCTATCGGGTGTACGAAAAACAATCGAGCATGGAAATGTTCAAAAAAATACCTGTTAGCTGACTGTTGGGTCATCTGAGCATTAAGATCTCCCGATTGATAATCTATCGGGTTTATACAAAATTCCTATCGGGTAGAAATAAAATTAATCGAGCTGGGAAATATGCATAAAATACCCGTTAGCGCCTATCGGGTGAAATAATTGTCAAGAGCTCCCCCTTAATAATCTATCGGGTTACATCACACATCGCTATCGGGCCTATGAAAGCCAATCGAGCAGGGAAATAGTGAACAAAAATACCCGTTAGTCTTCCTATCGGGTGATGTTTGTTGCTAACAACACCCGATTGAAGATCTACCATTTCCATTGAGTGATCCCTATCGGGTAGAGAAAAATCGATCGAGCTGAGAAATATTCATAAAATACCCGTTAGCCACCAATCGGGTGATATAATTGTTAACAGCTCCCGCTTAATAATCAACCGGGTTGCATCGACCAACATCTATCGGGTTGAACAATGCAATCGAGCAGGGAAATGCCGAACAAAATACCCGTTAGTAGCTCTATCGGGTGGCTGTAATTGATAACAACACCCGAGTGAACATCTATCGGGTTGCACAGACGAGTCTCTATCGGTTTTTGGAAAACCAATCGAGCAAGAAAAAATTCAAAAAGTAGCCGTTAGCTTTCTATCGGGTTCTGCCAGTGTCAACAGCTCTGTTTTACTTTTGTATCGGGTTATCTCATTCAAAACATACCCGTTAGCATCGTAACGGGTCGTCTCATAGCTCCCGATTGATAATCATCCGGGTTGCATCGACCAACGTCTATCGGGTTGAACAATGCAATCGAGCAGGGAAATGCCGAACAAAATACCCGTTAGTAGCTCTATCGGGTGGATGTAATTGATAACAACACCCGAGTGAACATCTATCGGGTTGCACAGACGAGTCTCTATCGGGTTTTGGAAAACCAATGGAGCAGGAAAATATTGAAAAAATACCCGTTGGCTGCCTATCGGGTGATATAATTGTTAACAGCTCCCGCTTAGTAATCAATCGGGTTGTCCAATGATTCCCTATCGAGTAGGCAACATTTCTATCGGGTGTCAAGTAGGTCCCGCCACAATTTGAACTTGGTCGAAGGGGCATTGGCTCCGGAGATGGATTCACAAATTTTTTCCCAGGTTCCGAGTGAGCGTTGAAGGGTTTTACAATTTGAACTTGGTCAAAGGGGCATTGGCTCTGGAGACGGATTCACAAATATTTTCCCAGGTTCCGAGTGACCGTTGAAAGGTTTTATGTGAGGATTTAGTACAAGACGAGATACGTAGAATCCTCACACAAAAGCCTGCAACAGTTAATGAAGAGTTGGGAAAATATTTGTGGTTTAATGATAGCCCAGGTAGCCCGAATCCCTGTGAGGAGGTATAGGAAGCGAAGCCTGCATTCACCATTTCTAAAGGATAACTGTTTTTGGGGAGTGGTGAGAATTTGAGAATAACAACTCTTTCCCTTCACCTCCCGTAAATATGGACGTTTGGAGGACATGTACTTGTTACCATGGGAGGGTTCATGCGAAGAAATATGGTAAAGTTGAGGGAATTGTGAAGGACATGATACTGGACCTGAAAATTAAAAACGCTGCAAAGTCCTTGTCACGCATGGGTTTATTATTATTCTATATGCAGAAATGGTGGCTGTTCATTTATTGTTGCTTTCATGTAAAATAATTATTGAAATAGTTATTTCCGGTGGTTCCCACAAATTTTGGCCCCCAAAACTTGAATTAGGTATACCTACGCTTTTTTTTCTTTTTTATTTCAAATTATCTTTGATCATTGCCCAACCCACCCGCCCATTTACCCGCAGGGTGGCTGTCCACAAGCATAATCCAATTGACATGTTGTCGTCCTTCACCAGTTTTCGAGTTTTATATATATTATCAACAGATTTATGCTGAGCACCCCCACCTGAGAGAATTATGACTCCGTATTTTTTTTTGTACTGATGAGTCCTCAGTATAGTCGAGAGTCAGTTAGACTTGGTTTTCATTGAATTTTTACCTCCCCTCCCAACGAGTATTTCTCTCTGGTGCGGGGGGTGCTCGACCTCGTTGAAATACCCGTTAGTAGCTCTATCGGGTGGATGTAATTGATAACAACACCCGAGTGAACATCTATCGGGTTGCACATACGAGTCCCTATCGGGTTTTGGAAAACCAATCGAGCAGGAAAATATTCAAAAAATACCCGTTGGCTGCCTATCGGGTGATATAATTGTTAACAGCTCCCGCTTAGTAATCAATCGGGTTGTCCAATGATTCCCTTTCGAGTAGGCAACAAGTCTATCGGGTATTAATTAGTTCCAGCCACAATTTGAACTTGGAACAATTAAACAGTGTAGGAAAACGGTTGTTGAGCGCATGATGACCTATGATATTATAATAATATATTCTAGGGCGAGAAGTAATTTGGCATGAGCCAAATTGAGTAGTTTGGCCGGTCATTTTCACCCGAGCTATACTCATTATGAACATCTCTGTGAATGAAGTGTAATATAATATTATATTGTATTGAATAAAGTTTTGATAAAAACGACAGCGTTTACAAAGTGATGTGCATCGCTTTTGCAACATTTCATGGCGTCATTCAATGCCGGAAGGAATCTGAGGGCAGTAAGTACCTATATGTCATTTATTTCTACAAGTCCACTACATGTTGTAAGTTTTTATGTTGTGCATGTGCATGCGTACATTATCAATTAAATTGAATTATCAATGGAATGAGTCGTTAATCACTCGTGGTATTTGTGATGGGGTTTTTAAAATATTTTTTCCTAGTAGGCACAGGTACCTATACTAATGGTAGGCACGTAGGAGTTTCTGGCAGAAATGTTAGAAAAACCGTACACGTGTTAGCAAGTGAGTGAAAACCCGATACGAATTTAAAAACCCGTTACACATTACAGTAACCCGTTAGAAGCAGGAATTGAAAAACCCGTTAAGGGATTCGAAACACCCGATAGGACGTTATGAAACACCCGATCTCAATTGAAAAAGCCGTTACGAGTTTCGAAGTACCCGGTAGGAAGTTGTGAAAAACCCGATAGGAGTAACAGAAACTCGATAGGAATCGGAAAACCGTTTGAAATCGGGAAACCTGACACGATAGAAATGAAAACCCGTTTGGGAGGTAAAAAGACGTTACACGACATTCAAACACCCGATAGGAGGCAGAAAACAACCGATAGGAATCAGAGAAGCGTGTGAAATCGGATACCCGATAGGGACCTCAACACCCGATAGGGATTTGATAAAGTCGCTAGAAACATTCAGACACCCGATAGGATGTAAAAAACACCCGATGGGGAATGGGAAAGTGTCTGAAATCGGATACCCGTTAGGAATCTTAGCACCCGATAGGGGATTTGAAAAACCCGCTAGAAACATTCGGACACCCGATAGGAGCACATGCCTGCCCGCTTGGAGCAGGGAAACCCGTTACCAGGTGGGGCATGGTGGGGAGACCTCTATATAACCCCAACGTCCCCTTATGGCGACAACCACTTCTTCCCGATCACTCGCGTCACTCACGTGTTCTGCTTACTTCCCTGTGCTTCTTCATTCTGTGTGTTGCGCGTGTGTTTCAAATCAGTTGTTTGAAATCAGTTGTGTTTCAAATCAGTTGTTTCAAATTAGTTGTGTTTCTTGTTTGTTGTGCTTCAATTATCAACGTTCACCCGTCACCAAACAGACATTCGGACCCTGGTACGTTGTACTACAGAATTCATTTTTATTTCAATGGCGGACCAACAGTTGACTGATATTCTAGAGTCTTGGAAATTGGATGCAAGAATTGTTGCTGCATTTCAAGGTTAGCAAAAACCTTTTTGACTCTTTTTCTATAATATTCCGATTTCATGATAATCGCATAAAATTTATGTTAAAGGTATATTTAATATACCTTTAACTTCCAAATCGAAAGTGACATTTCAATCTGAATTTAATTTCGTTTTGTTGAGTATTACTATTTCCTGTTGCCAACGTATTTACCAAATGAAACTTTTGTTGTATGATATTCCGATTTCAAGATATACTCACATACCTGTGACTTCTAAATCCCAAGTGACATTTCAATTAGAATTTAGTTTTGTTTTGTTGAGTATTACTATTTCCTTTTGCCAACGTAATGACCAAACGCTAATTTTTGTTGTATAATATTCCGATTTCATGATGTACACGTAGCTATGACTTACACACCCACACTGGCAATTGAATTTGTTTTGTTGAGTATTATTATTTTCTTTTGCAAACGTATTTACCTACCAAACGAAACTTTTTGTTGAATGATATTCCGGTTTCAAGATATAATCACATACCTGTAACTTCCAAATCCAAAGTGACATTTCAATTTGAATTTAATTTCGTTTTGTTGAGTATTACTATTTCCTGTTGCCAACGTATTTACCAAATGAAACAGTTGTTGTATGATATTCCGATTTCAAGATATACTCACATACCTGTGACTTCTACATCCAAAGTGACATTTCAATTTGAATTTAGTTTTGTTTTGTTGAGTATTACTATTTCCTTTTGCCAACGTAATGACCAAACGCTAATTTTTGTTGTATAATATTCCGATTTCATGATGTACACGTAGCTATGACTTACACACCCACACTGGCAATTGAATTTGTTTTGTTGAGTATTATTATTTTCTTTTGCAAACGTATTTACCTACCAAACGAAACTTTTTGTTGAATGATATTCCGGTTTCAAGATATAATCACATACCTGTAACTTCCAAATCCAAAGTGACATTTCAATTTGAATTTAATTTCGTTTTGTTGAGTATTACTATTTCCTGTTGCCAACGTATTTACCAAATGAAACAGTTGTTGTATGATATTCCGATTTCAAGATATACTCACATACCTGTGACTTCTACATCCAAAGTGACATTTCAATTTGAATTTAGTTTTGTTTTGTTGAGTATTACTATTTCCTTTTGCCAACGTAATGACCAAACGCTAATTTTTGTTGTATAATATTCCGATTTCATTATGTACCTACACGTAGAAATGACTTGCACACCCACACTGACAATTTGAATTTGTTTCCAACCAATTTACCAAATGTAAACGGTTTTTCTATAATATTCGGATTTCATGATGATCTTGGTTTAAATTTCATTGTTACGATATCGGGAAATTGCTACGTGTGTTAGTGCCCGTTGGTAATTCAATCGGGTAGTATTGGACGTTAAATACTTGCACCAACTTGTTTTTCGTTGTCCCTTGTATACATAACGGGTGTTTGGAGGGGGGGGGGGGGGGGGATGAGTACCCGTTAGTAATCCAATCGGGTAGTGTTGTACTTCAATATGTAACTTAAATATGTTCAACAAACTGTTTCCCTTGCCGCTTGTAGTCGTATCGGGTGTTCACTTCGTTCCAAACGGGTTCATCCGGACTTTGCCAAATAGTCGTAAACATTCGTAACGGGTGTTTGAGGGTATGGGTACCCGTTAGTAATACAGTCGGGTAGTGTTGTACTTTAAAATATTTTCAACAAACTGTTTTGCCTTGCCGCTTGTAGTCGTATCGGGTGTTCACTTCGTTCCAAACGGGTTCATCCGGACTTTGCCAAATAGTCGTAAATATTCGTAACGGGGGTTTGAGGGTATACCACCCGTTAGTGATCCAATCGGGTAGTGTTGTACTTTAAAATATTTTCAACAAACTGTTTTGCCTTGCCGGTTGTAGTCGTATCGGGTGTTCACTTCGTTCCAAACGGGTTCATCTGGACTTTGCCAAATAGTCGTAAACATTCGTAACGGGTGTTTGAGGGTATGGGTACCCGTTAGTAATCCAATCGGGTAGTGTTGTACTTTAAAATATGTTCAACAAACTGTTTTGCCTTGCCGCTTGTAGTCGTATCGGGTGTTCACTTCGTTCCAAACGGGTTCATCTGGACTTTGCCAAATAGTCGTAAACATTCGTAACGGGTGTTTGAGGGTATGGGTACCCGTTAGTAATCCAATCGGGTAGTGTTGTACTTTAAAATATGTTCAACAAACTGTTTTGCCTTGCCGCTTGTAGTCGTATCGGGTGTTCACTTCGTTCCAAACGGGTTCATCTGGACTTTGCCAAATAGTCGTAAACATTCGTAACGGGTGTTTGAGGGTATGGGTACCCGTTAGTAATCCAATCGGGTAGTGTTGTACTTTAAAATATTTTCAACAAACTGTTTTGCCTTGCCGCTTGTAGTCGTATCGGGTGTTCACTTCGTTCCAAACGGGTTCATCCGGACTTTGCCAAATAGTCGGAAATATTCGTAACGGGTGTTTGAGGGTATACCACCCGTTAGTAATCCAATCGGGTAGTGTTGTACTTTAAAATATTTTCAACAAACTGTTTTGCCTTGCCGCTTGTAGTCGTATCGGGTGTTCACTTCGTTCCAAACGGGTTCATCTGGACTTTGCCAAATAGTCGTAAACATTCGTAACGGGTGTTTGAGGGTATGGGTACCCGTTAGTAATCCAATCGGGTAGTGTTGTACTTTAAAATATTTTCAACAAACTGTTTTGCCTTGCCTTGCCTTGCCTTGCTCGTCGTATCGGGTGTTCACTTGGTCTCATGGCTGACATTTTTTTCCCCTGCCACAGCTGCCGGATTTGAAACTGACGATTTACGCGACCTAGAACCAGACAGGGTCCTCTGGGAAGCAGTAGCAACAGGACTGTGGACTCCGCCACAGAAGGTGCGATACGCAACAGGGTGGAAGGCGAAATTCGGTCCACTCTCCTCTCCCAGACGTTCTTCGACATCTCTTGCTAGACCCATATCAAGTGACGACTCCACCCCAACACTTCCTTCGCCGGTGAGTGTTGTCACTTACAATTACAGACGACAGGCAGACGGAAACAGTGTTCATGTTTGACAATAACTTCCACCATATAAGTATGTATTGTTACGAGGTGAACGGTGTTTTTGTTGCAGTCTTACTCCTCGATCCCGCGCCGTAGAGAGTCGTTGCCGAGTGAACTACGGCTCAGCGATCCATCTTCTGACGACGACGACGACGACGAAGCCGCCGACGACGACCCCCACGTCGCCAGATACAAGCGAGTCGATAAGGCTGCTTTCATTAACACTTTAGATAAGGTAATGTGCATGACACCATCCGTGTGAAATTGTATCATGTACTCATAGTCAAACTTATAGGGTTTTTATATTAAATGTACATCTATTCCTCTCTCCCTAACAGGTCACAAAAATACTACAAAAGACTGAGAAAGGGAAGAGCTGCGCTGAGCTAGCAGGGTCGAAGAGGACCAGGGCAATCAGCTCATCTGACAGGAAGGTGGTAGCGGATATTGTTATAAACCACCTTCACCGACAAGCCACCCCCGTGGGTGCGAACGTCATCCCCCATTTCTCTTATAAAGAATTGAAGTGAGTGACACCTTGAAATTTGTGATTACGCATTGTTTGTTAGTACATTAGTATTACATGTGGAGTACTCGTATCTTAACATTCCTCTGCATAAAGACATAATAATCACGTGTTTGAATTGCTGTGTACGTTTCAGTTTCATAGCTGCTCAGTTGGCGAGATATTTCCGGGATCCCTCCTCGCTGTGGTTTACTTTATCAGCATCGACGCGGGGGGGCTCGTCACACAGCAGTGACAGCACGCCGACGAAAAAACCAAGGAAGTACCCCTACGGGCACTTGTGGAGCAAAGTGAACAACCTCAAGGACTCCTGGAGGAAGGCCAATAAAGAAAAGTACGATAAAATAAAGGAGGCAAACTCCAAGAGGACAAGCGAAGCAAGGAAACGGAAGGGAGGCAAACAGAAGAGGGCCTACACGAAGAAGCCGAAGCAGCCAACCACCTCCCCTCCGCCCGTACGGAAAACCCTGACAGGTGAGTCTACTCTCTATTCATCTCTTTTCCTCCTACCACCCTCCTTCTCTGCCGTTTCTGTGTTATTTATTGTGAGGAGTCCTAACCGTTAATGTTATTTTCCTAGAGTGGGAAGAGGAACTCGAGAATCATCCCTCCATCCAAACCATCAGGGGAAGTGATTGGTTGAGCCGGGCGTCGATCTCCAAAGAGATACAAGAGGCGTTACGGAGGACAGCGAAGCTGCGGCACGACTACCTATGCTGTGAAAACAACAACCTATTCCACTACATCGACTACTTCCCGTTCTTCAAGTCGTCCGTCCACGCAGCGAAAGTGGTGAGTTCTTAATTTGAATGTATTTCATGTGCTCTGTTTATATACTTGTGCCTGCAGTTGTTTAAAGCGAGGAATGTTTTTTGAGTAATCAGTAATAATAGTTGTTGTTTTCTGTTGTACAGATAGAATCTGATTTCAAGGAGATATATAACATCCCGGAGGGGAAGCTGTACCAAAAGCTTAGAGAACTCCACCCGGCCATAGTATCGGAGGCTAGGTCTTCCAGAAGAGTGAAAGGGAGGGAGACGTTCGTCGAGGCAATACTGAAGTACTACGACAACAATACCGGTGAGAAATAATTGTGATTGGCCTACTCTGTGTTCAAATTGACTAGGAAACATTTTTTCAATTTTAATATTTTGTTGTGACCAGGGATTTTTCTTCTTCACGCATTTGTAAACAAATGATTTGTTGAAATTGCTTTATTTGACCATGAGGTGGTTGTAATGACTGAATTGTACTGTACGAACGTGTTGATAATGTGCTCCGTGATATTTCAGAGGAGGACAAGAGAACGACTGCAGCTCTCGTCGCCCTCCCGTACGCTATTGGGACACGAAGATTAAGGAAGACCAAAGCAAGTAAAGCTACGATTCAGATCTCAAAGAAGGAATCAGCGGATCACTTCGTCACATTCCTGGAAACGGAGTCTGAGGTGGACAACCTCCACGCCCAACGCCTGGAAGCCGAACAAGGAACGTTGCAACCGTATGTCATAGCAATAGGAAAATTAGGTTCCGTCAGCCATTGTCTAGTCAAATATTTAGATTTGAGCCTTAGAGCTGACACCATACTCCAGGCAGTCGATCTTTGTTTTAAATTAATATTCGTGCTGAACTGTGAGTACCCACCTCAGTGTACACACATCTGGCAAACTCTAGAACTGGTATGCTATGAGTTAAAGGTTTCGACAGACTTCCTCCTCTCTGCCGTGACTCTCGTTTCCACCTGTTCCCAGTTTCTAGAGTCTCACATCAAACCCCCCCCTGCTGCTGCTCCTCCTGCTGATGGTGGCTCCAGTGATGAAAATTCATTTGTACAAGTGTTGATACAAAAATACGCCATTGTAGAGGGCGAATGTGTATGCTTTGTTGTGAGTGGCAAAACAGGTAGATTGATAACTTTCTTAAACTTAACTGGGGAAAACATTATACACGGTAACATTCTTGGTGATTCGGAACTGTTAACTTATGGTACTTGTACAAAAGCCTTTGCAGAAGAACACGGATTAGATTCTTACAATATACATCCCACCAATATCGAAATACTTGGTGACCTTCAAATAACAAATGCTCCTGCTTCAGTAATATTACCTTTCACATCAACTTCAGGGGGTATTGATTCACATTTGCCATCAACTTCAGGGGGTATTGAGTCACATTTGCCATCAACTTCAGGGGGTATTGATTCACATTTGCCATCAACTTCAGGGGGTATTGAGTCACATTTGCCATCAACTTCAGGGGGTATTGATTCACATTTGCCATCAACTTCAGGGGGTATTGAGTCACATTTGCTATTCACTTCAAGTTCAAAATCAATTTTTGACCCATCTGAGGAGGTACATCTACCATCAGCAACAGCAGTTCCTCCTGAGGCAAGCCCTGCTCTTTCAGGTGTATCTGAACCACCTCCCCTTCTGTCTCCTACATGGCCAACAACTCCCGTTAAGGAAGTTGGATTCCACAAAGACAGTAGGACCCCGACAAGAGTGACCCCATCTAAGCTAACCACTGCTACAGCCACTCCAGAGTCTGATACCAGCACTCTGCCCGTTTCCCCTCCCCCCCATTCCAGCAGCTCCCCTGCCTCATCCAGCGAACTGGGCAGTACTCCACGGTCCTTACAGGATTTGGTCGAACGCTAGAAAGTTGCAGTACGTAGCAGTAAGAGTAAAAAACAGCTGACGTACCCACCACGTCCTCATCACTGATTGCTTTACAACGTGTCTACACTGAGGTGGTGCTACTTAGTTACCATTAATTTGTGCATCAACAGTTGCTTGATGACCGTTCTGAATAATATCTAAATAACATTCTATAATAATATATACTCTAAATAAAATTGTGTTGAAGTGTACCATATTTCATTGGGTATATACATCACTGTTCCAACATGAGTGGTACAGAACATTACAAATGTCACTACTGTCCCTTAACATTCAGAGAAGTCAACCGTTTGATTGAGCATGTTATGAACCAATGTCTTAGTAGTGGAGAGAAACACAAAGAAAAGAGAGTTTTGCACTGCGGTATGTGTGGGTACAATACCTCCCTCCCCTGGAGACTGAAGGAACATCTTGTTAGGGTTCACCCTCCACGTCCTCAGTCGCATATGCATGACGATGGTTGTGATGTTTTGTGTCAAGCAGCTATGTCTCGTTCCTCCTCCTCCTCCTCCTGCGATGATGATGGTGAGTTAATGAGGGTCGACGAGGGGCAGCGGCGGCCGCCTCTCGTCGTCAGGTCAAACAATGATATTGCCGCACTGCTTTCTAGGGAGTTAGCTGAAATTACTGCTGACGCCTTAGAGGATACTGGTACGACAGAGAAGATTGTACAGTTTTTCATGCACCGCTTCAATCATTATCATCAGGTTTTTCACTCTTTGGGTCTCAGAAATGTATACAATCGCTACGCTAGCACGACCATGCCGACCTGTTGTGAAACGACGTTGACGTCGTTTGTCGACGACATCAAATCCATTATGGACAGCTCTGTGAAACCCATGCGCACGATCCACTCTCGCTTGAACTACTTCTCTCAGCTAGGGACGTTCATCAAACCTGTGTCAGTATTTGTGAGTAAAGAACTTAGTGGAGCAGGAGAAGTAGCTGCACTTACTGACAGAGACATTCACTTGGGTTACGGCGACTCAGATCAATTCGTTCAGTTCATTCCGATGAGGGTGGTTCTTAAAAAGCTCTTTGAAATCCCAGGTTTTTTTCAGGAGGTGGTGGAATGGGGGCAGGCTTGCTCTGAGACAATGGAGGTGACGTGTTTTTCAGAAAGTAGGGTGTGGTTGTCACATGCTCGTCAACGTCAGCACGCTGCAGGCGGCTCTTATTTTTTCCCTCTCCACCTTTATTACGACGATTTTGAAGCTGGTAATGCACTTGGTAGCCACTCAGGCATTCATAAGTTAGGTGGTGTTTACTACTCCCTTCCGTTCGCCCCTCCACGTTTGGCGTCCAAGCTCCGGTTCATCATGTTGGCAGCTGTTTTCAAATCTCGGCTACGTTCTGTTCATGGGAACAAAGCAGTCTTCACTCCTGTCATAGATGAACTCAAGTTCCTGTACGAACAGGGCATCAACGTGTCTGTCGGGAGCAGGGGATCTGTAATTGTCAAGTTTGCTGTTGGGTGCCTGGTCGGTGATAACCTGGGGCTGAATTCTATGCTGGGGTTCACTAGTAGCTTCAATGCAAGTAGGTGTTGTAGGATATGTCGCATCCGTAAAGAGGATTACAACACAACTTTGAGGGAAGACCCCGACCTGTTGCGGACTAGTGACAATTTCAAAGCCGATTACTCTGCTAATACTCCTTCGCTAACCGGTGTTGTAGAGCCTTGTGTCTGGGAAGAGCTGGGTTACTTTAGGATCGAAAACAACTGTTCAGTCGACTTTATGCATGACATGTTCGAAGGCGTAGCACGCTATGTCATGTTAGTCGTCCTCAAGGGTCTCATCTACAAAAACAAATGCTTCACTCTTCCTCAGCTCAACGATCGTATCAGAAACTTGTCGTACGGTCCAGATTATTCCTCTAGACCCATGCCCATCTCTCCCGCCCCCAGCAACAATTTCACCATGAGGATGTCTGCCTCAGAAATGCGAACATTCCTCGCTTACTTTGGTCTCATGGTGGGTCACTGGGTAGAAGTAGGTGATTACGACCCTCATTTCACTGACGATGAATTTGCTGACGACGACGACGACGAGGAGGAGGAGGAGGAGGAGGAGGAGGAGGAGGAGGAGGAGGAGGAGGATAATGATGGTGGGGAGAGAGATGAGGTCCCTAATAAACGTTCTAGAAGGAGTAGAGTTTCCACTAAAAAAAAAGCAACCACCACTCGTGGTAAGAGGAGCGCGAGGAACCCTCCTAAAAAAAGGCGTGAGCATGGAGGGAGAGGGGCACGAGTTGCCTCAGATGCTGAAGAGTATTACAAATTGTACTTGCTAATGAACGAAGTGATCAAATTGATTAGCCAAGATTCTGTTAGTAACATGAAATCACTGTACCTTGCCGATGTGATCGAACTGTTTCTTAAAACTTTCGTACATTTGTCATTCAAACTCTCTCATCTCCCTCAATCTGAAGGCGGTGAGCCTAAAGTTCCGCCGGCGTTGCAGCCAAAATTCCATTTTCTAACCCATTACCCATCAATGATGATGAAGCATGGACCCTTGTCAGCTCTCTCCAGCTTCAGGTTCGAATCAAAAAACAAACAATTGAAAACTGGATTGAGGAATTCTTTTAACAATATTAATACTCCATTTTCAGCCGCTAAGAAAGAACAGTACCACCTTAACTATCTTTTCTTCCACAACTCCCTTCCCAATCGACTAGACGAGCCTGGGAAATTATCTATCATTACTGATCAATCAGAACTGTTGGAGGTTAGCACATCCCTCCAAATTGACCCTGCTGAAATTCGATGTATCAAATTCGTTACCACTTACGATGGTGTTAAATTCAATCCAGACTATATGGTATGCTTCGATTTAGACGATAGAGGGCTTCCACAATTTTACCAGATCTTAACCATGTACTTAGACCTTAGAACATACGAGACCTACGTAAAAGGGCTCAACTATGTGACTCACATGTTTTCAACTCATTTCCAAGCTTATGAAGTCGAATCCCTTGGTTTTCATTCATTTTACAAACTGTCAAACCGCCGATATACTTTCCCAAATACGTTAGTTAAGGCTCTAGACTACAATCACTACGTATTAATGCGGAACAGCCTGTAATTAAACATGAACATAGACAACTGTTAAACTGTTTATTTTGTTGTTGTACTTAGTTAAGAAACAAATTGCTAAACAATCTGCGTACGAAAACAAATTATTTATTGCCGTTTTTTATTGTGAATTTGAACTTTATGACTTTTATGAATAAATTGATGACCTAAACACTTGTGTTAACTCTTCTTTGCCCAAGCTGTGTTCACCTTTAGAAATAAGAATTACTTATTCACATTTCTATACATTTATAACTTTCATTTCTTTGTTCAACTGTTTGATCAACACTTTGATTTCAATGAGTATTTCAATTTCATGAGTATATGTTTCACGCAGGTTCCTCACCAGGCTTCGAAATCCTCATTCTCCCTACTCCGTAGGATTCCTCCTAATCCCAATCCATCGCTACCCTTTTGCATCTCCATACGCTCTACTAATAATTACCTGATTGGTAGAGCCATTGGAGAATGCAAACGGTTAGGGTGGAAACGGGCTCATTAGGAATCCAATCGGGTAGTGAGAAGTAGGCTCGATAGAATCCTATCGGGTTCTACGAGTGGACGCTCGATAGAATCCTATCGGGTTCTACGAGTGGACGCTCGATAGAATCCTATCGGGTTCTACGAGTGGACGCTCGATAGAATCCTATCGGGTTCTACGAGTGGATGCTCGATAGAATCCTATCGGGTTCTACGAGTGGACGCTCGATAGAATCCTATCGGGTTCTACGAGTGGACGCTCGATAGAATCCTATCGGGTTCTACGAGTGGACGCTCGATAGAATCCTATCGGGTTCTACGAGTGGACGCTCGATAGAATCCTATCGGGTTCTACGAGTGGACGCTCGATAGAATACTATCGGGCGTCTACTCGTAGAACCCGCTAGGATTCTATCGGGCGTCCATTCGTAGAACCCGATAGATCCCAAGCGGGTGTTAGGTGGTAGACCCGATAGCAATCAAACGGGTGTTAGGTGGTAGACCCGATAGCAATCAAACGGGTGTTAGGTGGTAGACCCGATAGCAATCAAACGGGTGTTAGGTGGTAGACCCGATAGCAATCAAACGGGTGTTAGGTGGTAGACCCGATAGCAATCGAACGGGTGTTAGGTGGTAGACCCGATAGCAATCAAACGGGTGTTAGGTGGTAGACCCGATAGCAATCAAACGGGTGTTAGGTGGTAGACCCGATAGCAATCAAACGGGTGTTAGGTGGTAGACCCGATTGCAATCAAACGGGTGTTAGGTGGTAGACCCGATTGCAATCAAACGGGTGTTAGGTGGTAGACCCGATTGCAATCAAACGGGTGTTAGGTGGTAGACCCGATAGCAATCAGACGGGTGTTAGGTGGTAGACCCGATTGCAATCAAACGGGTGTTAGGTGGTAGACCCGCTAGGAACAGCATGGACGTGCAAGGATTACCCGATTGTTTTCAATTTGTTGCCCGATTGGAAACCAAACGGGTGTTTCTTTACAGCACGTTCGGTTGCTATCGGGTATCCCAGCACGTACGTGCTGTGATTACCCGATAGGGTCTTATCAGTAGATTCCTATCGGGCATTTCCTGCACAAATTACCCGATAGGAGCTGCACTAAAAACCCGTTTGCAGGGATGATCTTGTGGGTACCCGATAGAAATGTTTCTTAACGGGTCTTTTTTCCATTCCTATCGGGTACGCCTAGTCCCTAGCGGGTTTTTTTCAAAGTTTTCACCGGCCTGCGAGCACCACGAGGTGGTAAAACATTGCGTTTTTTCTCTCGGTGTATAGGTATTCAAGTATGACGCTATTCGGTTAATTCGGTACCTATGCATCAAATATGGGCATACGTAACAAATTTTTTGTTCCATTTTTTGCCGAGTAACACCTCGGTTTGTAGATTTTCCAACGCTGAACACGATGGTGAAGTCAGAATTGCGATATCCCATTCCGTTATCAGATTAGAGCAGACGAACCAGGAAGAACATCTCAAGAAATAACCGCGTTCCTTCATCTTCAAAGTGCTCCAGTTTGGGAACGGAATGAGATATCGCAATTCTGATTTCACCATCGTGTTCAGCGTACAAAAACCTTTAAAATGAGGTGTCACTTGTCAGACTGTTTCATTTTGGGAATTTATGGGTAATTTTTCCCCCCTAAAACTCCCCAAAACTCCCCCTGAGTGACTCGATTCTGCCCATCTACGAACTTAGCCTGTAGATTGCCAAGACAGATTTTTCGTGCAAATTTGAACTTTTTATCTCAATTCTTTCGAGAGTTGTCGTCTGGAATGACACATACATATATAAATATAAATATATATATATATATATATATATATATAAGTAGTATCCCAATGTCCATCCTGGGCCACTGCCTTAGATCTCTGATAAAAAGTTTTAACATAAAAGATCAGAACACATATTTTCACTTGAATCCTTGATGTTTTTTATTTTCACTTGAATCCTTGATGTTTTTTATTTTCACTTGAATCTCTGATAAAACTTTTTTATCACAAAACATCAGAACCAGTGACTTTTTCATTTTTAGCGACTTGAATCTCTGATAAAATTTTTTTTAACACAAAACATCAGAACCAGTGACTTTTTTAAAAAAAATATTTTTTCATCAGAAACTCTAGTGAAACTCTAATAATTTTTCAATCGTAAATAAAAATGCAAATTTAGGACTATTTAGGGGTCGATATTTTCGAAATTTAGCTCCCTCTGATGTTTTCACTAGAAAAAAATAAAAAAATTAAAATGACGTCACGCTAAAAATATTTTTGAATCGTCTTAAAATAAAATGATATCGTCTTAAATTAAAAAAACGAGACGACAGATCTCTTCTGAATTTGTGAATCCCAATCTATTTAAAGGTGGTGTCGAATCGACCCCACCTTTAATAGAGGAGGTCTCGATTTGATACTACCTTTAAGAATTCAATTCAGACAGGAAAAGTGTACAACAATACAATATAAAATAACCTGCTAGTTAGTAGCATAAGAACTTTTAATGAACACAGCTCATTAAAAATAAAATCTCCTTCATACCCCAAGCATTCTGAACTTTAGCAACATGTAAAATAATCCTCAAACTGCTTTTTCAGTGTGACTTTATCCTCATTATAAGCCAATTTTCGAAGTTGATGTTCAGTAGCATTTTTAGGAACCTTAATCTTTTTTTCATTAAGACATGTCTTTACTTGCTTCTTTGAAAGGAGTGGTGGTTTACCATCGACACCAAATAAACTTTCTCTGCACAACCCTTTACAAAATCTATACTCCTTCAATTCACGTAAAATGTTATCTAGTGCGTAACAGTTTTTTTCATAAAATTGAAATTCAGGTGTCTTTACAAACTTCCAGAAACCTCCATGTTCTTCACATAAATCTAATGCTTCATCATTTAAACCCATATCTCTTTATTTATTATAGAAAATATTTGTTTTAATCTACGGACCCACCTTTAAGTATTCAATTCAGATGAGGGGTAAGTTAAAAGGATCTCTCCAATAAAATAAAAATGGAACACTTTAAATCGTTAAGAGAACTAGAAGATGGAAATTGTCTTTCCAAGAGTGAGTGGTGGGAAGTATCTGAATCTGGAGAACTGACTGATTATTTCGTGAGGAATTATCATAAGTTTTTGGATTTACCAACTGTGAAACGTAACTTTTTTACCGGAAAAAATAAACTAACTGAAAACATTCTAAATTTTACTCCTTTCAGAAATTCTAGGGTTAGAGTACGAAATGGTAATATTTGTTTTGAATCCATCGAAGAGGATAATCAAATTATGCTAAACTTTGTGCACAGAATATTTGTAAGAGGAGGTTCCATTAGGTTTTTTATAAGGGATCCCTTATAAAAATTATAATTTAGTATTTACTTTAATCCTACCTATAATTCCATTTCTTTTTTATTATTTTCTTTTATTATTTCTTCAAGGTGAGTTTTAAAATTGTCTCTACTTATGTTTATTTCATAGTGACCCCAAGCCAAAGTATCTATGCCATTTTTCATTATAAATCTTTTATCATCATGAGCGGAAAGAGCTTTCTTATTCTGTTGTACTGTGGTCACATCGTGTTTTTTCGATTTGAATAATATCTGTTTCTGATAGTTTGGTTCTTTAAAGAATAAGCATCTTTTATAATCCTCTATACTTAAACCCTTATTAACGACATTTTTCTTTACTCCTTTAGATTTTTTCGTAACATCATTAGTTTCGAATATTTTAAAAGCGTAGCACTTTGGGCGAAGTCCAATAAACTCATTCATAATCTTACCTTCTAACTCATCTTTAAATTTCCCCAACACTTTTTTATTAACTTGTGGAACGTTGTAAACATTATTTTTTGGATAGTCGGAAGTATCGAAATGATCCAACATATTTTTCATATCATTATAAAAATCATCCGTTTTTATTTCCATTATTAAACTATCTGTATCTCCGTATAATAAATTTACATCACTTTTATATTGTTTTTTAACCGTGTTGTAATAAAAATCATACATGCAAGTTTTGGAAATGTCTAGAATACTCATACCAATGAAAATTGGCTGTTTAAGTGTGATATTTACTTTTTCCATGTGTACAGCCGCTAAGTTTTCGGAATAAATAGTTCTACCTTTAAAGCTTGGTTTTGAAATTAGTTTTTCCAAAGTCAATCCATTAGAACAAAGCCTAATATCCACATGTTTACGCACATTCATCATTGTCCGACCAGATACACTATTGTTCATAATTTTAAAAAAGCCTTGTTCGAATTTTGTTTTGGCTTTTGCTCTAAGATTTGTATTGTAATCAATATAGATTTTTAACCAAGCACTTTGGTCAAATTCTAAAACCTTATGAATTTTTTCTAATTTCATTCCTAGTTGTAAATACCGTTTTAACGTAATGTAATGGATAACGTATTTTTTCTTATCATACAACGTGGTTAAAAGTTTTGGTAGTTTTTCATTTTCATAGTTATTTTCAGGGGCTAAAGGAAAATCAGAGTGTAAATCGTGGAGTTCTTGAGGATATTTTAAATCAACTTCTAAAATATAGCCCTTGGGCGAATCATCAGGAATGGATTGTATATCGAAATTATCTAGATCCATTTTCCATTCAAAATTTCCATAAGGTAAAAATTTACTCATCGCCCAACCGTAAAGATTATTTGCATCCAAATATTCAATGAAAACAGATTCTTTTTCTTTGTTGAATTGATCTCCCATATATTTATTATTGGCTTTCGCGTATCGTTTTGAACATAGACAAATTCCACCTCTTATTCCATTTTCTACGAGTAAAATCTTATCATAATCTGTTAACAATTCTATCTTTTGTTTGGTCATTCTCAACATACAGTCCCAAGCGAAACCTGGTGTTGTATAATACCAAGCGGGGTCTAATTTATATTTTTCTAAAGATATATTTCTAAAGTTTTCCATGATATCTGCTAACAAAAGAACATCAATTTTATTGTAAAGTTCTGTAAATTCTCCCAAATTTTTAATTTTGAATGTAGACCAAATTTCTAGAGCATTTTTATAATCATTTTCTTTAACATTTTCTCCAGTGAGTTTACTGTAGAATTTCTCTATAGGTGGAAGGTTAGTTTCTCGATATTTTTCAACAGAGTCCATATACTCATATGGATAAGCTAATTTTCTAGTAATTAGTTCGAGATGTTCTTTTGGGAAATACTTTTTTATTTCCTTAAATTGATTTTTAGTTAAAGTTTTAGCTAAAGAATCTAAAGAAGCAGAAAGAAATTTAAAAGAATCTATGAATCTCAATTCTATAGTCTTTTTCTTTTTGTGACCATTTTTATCGAGTTCATCAGTTTCATAAGCTATCATTTTAGAAAAGGAAATGTACTTCTCTTCACTTTGTGGTAAAAGTTTAATATCGTAATTATCTTTTTCAAATTCTTTAATAAATAGATGTGCATCGTAGCCAGAAAGATTGTGGAAAAATACTGGAATAAACTTAGGATTTTTATATTCTAAATTACAAATCGAATGAGCTGCTCCTCTGTACATTCCAGTCAAATGTGAGTGATCCCGTACTTTTATACAATTATCAGGTATATTTGACTTCAAAACTTCTAATTCTTCAATATATATATCTTGTTGATTGTCATCTTTTTTATCAATAAAGTGTTGAATTGTTTTTCTCAGTACACCAAGTTCATTTTCAATTATAGGTGGGAGTTCATTAAATTTTCTTTCACAAATGTGACAACTCTCAGCACTATCGTATTCTCTTTGTTGTTCTTCGGTTAAATCTTTCATGGGAATATTAACGTCATAGTATTTTCTCGCCACCATTAAGGCATCTTTTTTTATTTTTTCGTAAAACACTTTTACCACATCCTGTCCAGAATATTGTACAAGTTTATAATCGCCTACATAGTTTTTCCTACTTTCGTCTTCGGCATTTTTCATGAAGTAAACAAAACTGTACGGTTCATGTTTTTGAATGTCATTTGTATAACATTCATCGGGATTTGGTTTGCAGGTATCAATCTTTTGTAACATACATTCAAAATCTGCATAAATTGTAAAAGGTACTTTTAAAGAGTGCCTATAATTTTCAAATTGTAAAATATTATCGTAAGGTTTTGGTAGTTCTACTTTAACAGCTTTATGAACACCACAATATTTTTTATGGTCGTTTAGTTTATCTTGAGTTCCAAAGGTATTCAAGCACATTTTACACAAGTACCTTCGTTTGTGGTTTTTTGTTAGTTGACTATGACCAACCAGTTTCCATAAGTCCTTGATCCAACAATAATGTTCAGTTTTCTCGTTTTTCAAGTACAACAAGTCAATGTGCCTTTCCTTTTCATCTTTCGTTATTTCCAAGGGTACTATAGTATTTTTTTCATTCAGACAGTAAACATTAATGGAAATCCCAGTTCTTTTCTCAAACTTTTTTACGTCTGTAAGTTTCATAGGAAAACTGATATCTTTCAACGCTTCGTCAAACTCATGTTCCCAACTAATGTACTTTCCTATTCTATACGAATGTTCGTCAGCTGGATGTAAAGCTGAAAGAACAGACCAAAGGAAACATTTATTATCGTCATTTTTCACATTTATAATTGCTTTCCTATTTTGCAGAAAAGCTGGGAGTTCAATGTAAGACGATCCTTTCAAAGGAACGTACTTGTTAACGTTCAGTTCCAAATGCTTGATCTTATGAAGTTGCCAATTAGATCCTTTAATTTCGAATGTTTCCATTTCATTTAGAATTTTCTGTTTCATTTCATCGTAACAGTTTGCAACTTCTGCTGACTGCAATATTATTACGTTTTTAGTTTTGAAATTGAGTTCCTGATACTCCATGTTATTTTTGTTAGTTCCTTTTTTAAATTCTGCATTAAAACTACATTAACTTTTAGTTTCATTTCTCTAAGTTTCCATTTGATTAAACCTGTTACGGTTCTTTTAATACTGTTCAGAAATTTGGAAGCATCTTTAAATCCTTTCGTATTTTTAATGTCGTAAGTCACTAATCTAGATTTAAATGCCATTTCCTTTTTAGCAATTTCCGTTTTCGGTTCTCTGTTTTTTTCAAATACTTTTTCACTAAAATTAAATACTTTGTGTAATTTCCTCGGATTTACAAATACAGGTTTCGCTTTTCTAGGTTTTCTGATAGTCATTGTCCGGTCCGGGTCGTTTTTTCCATGACGCTTAGACTTTAGATGTCTAGCCCAATTTTTATAAGTAGTGCTAACATTGCACTTTTCACAATTTCTTCTCGTATTATCCATTTTATTATAGGATATATAATTTTTTTTCGTATCGTTCATTTTTATTAGAAAATAGATTCTTTTAACTAACCCCTCATTTTTTTTTATCCACCCACTTTTTCTTTTTGTCTATTCTTGTATGGATACTATTTATCCTGTCTCCCATATCATCCTTTTAACTGTCCCCTCACCTTTTTTTTATCCACCCATTGAATTCTTATTGGTGGGACACTAACCCCTCATTTTTTTTAGCCAGTGACTTTTCTAAACATGTAAACTATTTTTCTTAGCTTCTTCATGTATTTAAAAAATTTTTTAAATACATGGGACTCATTAAACCCAAATTCTTAAATAGGGGTCGCGAATTACGACCCCCCACTTTAACGTTAAAGGCAAATACAAGTCTAGAACATTTAAAAATTTCTTTTAAAACACAATTCCTTAAAGGTGGGGGTGATTCACCCCCACCTTTAACGGGATCGGTTGAATATTACGAATATTCTATCAACGATAGTCGTAATATTATCACATAACATTTTATTTATATAAAAGAAATCTTTTATATAAATCATTTTATTCATAATTCTAGAATTCTGTTTTTTGTAGTTCTTGAGCATAGAAAGATCCTTCAATCTCTTCGTCGTTTAAATCTTTTATTTTGTAAGTAATCGGATTTGTTGGTAGAATTCCAGAAACCACAAAAATTTCTTTAGTCCATTTAGCATCGTATTTATTCCCAAATGTTTTCTTAAATCTTGTTATTCGAACTCGATCTCCAAGAGAAAACTTTACTTTCTGTGAGACTTTTTGGTTTCCAAATAATTTCAACAAAACTTTCTCTTCATTACTTTTATTAACTTCAACAGGTTTCATGTCAATCGATCTATGAAAATCATTATTATTGTACTCATGAATCAAATCTTGTAGAATATCAATCCACTTCTTATTATTTTGTACTTCAAAATAGATTTTCATCTTTTCATTTAATGTTCTATTGAATCGTTCAATGATTGCAGACTTTTCTTCACTTTGTGTGTGATACATTTTGATTCCATTATTCTTCAACAGATCCTTAAACAGTTTATTTTCGAATTCTAAACCTTTATCGGTATGTAGAAAATTAGGAGAATTATGTTTTTGTGATTTAGCCTTTTCGATAATTTTTTCAAATGCTTTAGTAACATTTTTTCCATCTTTTTTCATAAGGGGCAAGGTCCAAGCAAATTTTGAAAATGTATCAATAACATTCAGAATGTAGCCAAACCCATTATTTTCTTTATCGTACTGTCTCATAATAACCAAGTCTACAGCCCACAAATCATCAATACCTTTCGTTATTATTTTTCGTTTTTGAAATTTCTTTCTCACAGGCTTATGTAGTTCTTTAGCAATGGATAGTTTCTCATCATCATTTAAATCTTCAATGATAGGATGAATAACATCTTCTTTACCAGGGTTAGCAATAAACTTACTCTTATTAGTTTTACATTTTGAACATTTAGCCCCAACTCTCCATCTTCCGTTTACCGTTTGTATTTTTTCTGCATCAATATTATTGGTTCTCTTCTTACATTTATGACAATAAATAGGATCAGTTAAATCATTATCCATTTTATTATAGGAAAAAAAGGTTTTTTATGAGAAATATCTCATAAAAAAGAAGCTCCTCACTCACTCTTCAATCAAATTCAAATAAACTGTAACATTTTCAAATTGCAGCTCATCTCCATTTTCATTTCTACATGATAGTTTAATCTCTTTAATATCTCTCATTCCTTCTCGTATAGGGCTGTAAAGAATCTTTTTATTTGTTTCCATATAAATAGTATTGGGGAGAATCTGTTTCTCTATCAAAGATACATGTAGTAATTCATGTTCGCTATGAAGATGGGAATGCTCATCATGATTAGCAAAACTATAATCAATAATATTACAATGCCATTCAATTAACGAAATAGGTTTGATTAACTTTGGGTTGTCTTCAGAATAGTAGTCCTTATTAACTTCAAAATAATCCCCAGGTGTTTTACATTGTTTAAAATCAAATAGTTCGCAGAAATTTCCAAAACTTAAAATTTCAATTAAAACAGGAGATTTAAGAAAAAATCTATTACGATTTGTAGTGTAGTCTACTTTAAAAACCAAACTTTCAGGTTTTGTTTTTTTTAATGTGTCAATTTGTGATTTATAAAATGTTTTATTCTTTTCAAATCCATCCATGAGTTCAGATATATAACTTTTTATTTTTAAATATAATTCTCTTCTAAACGTCTCAACAGTAAATGTGCCATCTAAAACATACTCGTGATGATACCATACATCTGTAATAAGCAATTTTAATGATATCAATACATCTTTTACTTGAAATGAAAGAGAAGGTGAAGTAAATAATAACTTTACTATTCCAAGTTTATAATTTTTATTGGGATTTAGAACAATTTTTTGAGCAAAAGTTATTTTTAGATCTCGATGTTTATCAGAAATCTTTATTAGAGTCATGCTTTTATTATTAGATAAAGTTTTTTTTTCGTATAATAAAGATGAGTAAATACGAGATTGAACCAATTCCGTTTGATAAAAAAGAGGCTAGAAAAGGAATTTTACCATTACCTTTAAGAGCATTAATAGTAGGAACTTCTGGTTGTGGGAAAACAACACTTCTCTATAATCTCATCACAAAATCATGGGGAATCCCCTTTCATTATCTATATATTTTTTCAAAATCTATGGATCAGAATGCATATGAGTTTTTGAGAAGCGCTTATGAAATAATTTCTGTAAAAGATGGTGTGGAAATAGCACAGTTTTTCAGTAATTGTGAAGAACTTTTACCCCTAGATGATTGTCAGTCGAACAGTTTGGTAGTTTTTGATGATGGTGTTAATGTTCAACAGCAACAAGTTATTAAAGATTATTACGTTAGAGGACGTCCTAAGAAAATCTCGTGCGTTTACTTGACACAATCATGGTCAAAAGTTGATAAACAACTCATTAGAAACAATATTAATTTTTTATGTGTATTTAGACAAGGACCAAGATACATGCGAGATATTTATGATGAATATGTGGGAAGTGATTTCACTTATGGCCAATTCAAAGAATTATGCTATTCTTGTTGGGATGAGGACTTTGGTTTTCTAACGATTGACCTAACAAAGAAACGTAGTAACGGGCGTTACCGAAAGAAATTTGGTGAAATATTTTAGATAAAAAATATAGATTTTAAGTTTGTCTTAATTAGGGGAGGCGAATTACCGCCCCTAATTTTATAGGGATTCCCTATAAAAACGCTACACGGATAACTTCAAAAAATCACATTGGGAAACGCTTCAAAAATCGCATTGGGAAACGCTTCAAAAATCACATTGGAAAACGCTTAAAAACGCAAAAATAGCGTTCCTAAAGCGTTTAAGCGTTTAAGCGTTTGAGCGTTTAAGCGTTTAAGCGTTTGAGCGTTTTAACGTTTGACCGATTTTTTAAAAAAATTTTTCCTATAATAAAAACATGACAACAAAAATTACTTTAGAACAAGCGCTTAGACAGAAATTCAAAGAAGCGCAGCATGAAACTATGAAGGAAAAAGAAGCCAAACTTAGAGAAATCAAAAAGATTGATCAACCCTCTGAAGATGAACAAATAATTTTCACAAAACGAAAACGTAAGCCCATGACTGTGGCTGAAGCTGATAAATCGATTAAACTCAAGAAAAATTTACAGAAATTAGCAAAACAAGAAAGGGTTAACCAAGCATCTGATAAGGAAACAATAGAAAAGGCTTATGAACCTATAACTTCACGATTAGATAAGGTAGAAAAAGCAGTGAAACAGACTGATGAAGATCTTGGTAAAAAATTAGAACTCATTCCTGCAATAAAAACATTTAACCCCTTGGCTATCAGGTCACCTAAAAAAGTTACTTTTAAAGATGTTGATGACGAGGTTAAAAGTATTGATAATGATAATGAAGATACTTTAAATCAAAGCTTTTCAAGTGACAATGCAGATAGGGATTATGAAATGGAAACAATTTTACAAAAAAGTGTTAAATTACCAAACTCTTCTGTAGGTCCTTTAGGTATTGGACCAATTGCAGAATTATATATTCTTCATCCTGATAGACAATTTGGAATATACCCTTTAAAAAATCATATCTTTATTGGAAATAAACAGATACGAGTAAATGGAAATGATATTGAAATAGAAAAAATGAAATATTCCGGTACTGAAGGCTTATGGAAGCTCTTAACAAAACCCATAGCTTCTGATATTCCATCCAAAGATGAATACACTAATGAAGACTTTAAAGCTTATACAAAAATCCTCATTCAAACAAATAGCATGTTTCAAAATAATAATCCCGAATCTAAACAACCAAAATCAAGCGTTAGTAAAAAATGGAAAGAAATCATAAAACCTATCTGGGAGTATAGTAAAAAGAAAAAGATTGGCACTGGGTTGATTAAATATACTGAAAATCCTGTAGAATTTAAATATATAGATAATTTGAATCAACTTACACAAAGACTATACTATTTGTATGCGCAAGAGCAGGCAGGAAATAATAATTTTCACAATGAAAAATTGGGAATTATAAATTTCATTAAAGATCAACTGGAGAAAGATATTGATAAACCCAAAGGAACTGAATACTTGATTAAAATTATTAATAATTTACCCAAAAATATGATAAAAAATGGTTCTGGTATTTTCAATACTATTCTTAATAAACTTGGACCTGTTATTCCAGAAATGCATCTCCCAGGTGGTTATCAATATTGTGGACCGTTTACTAAATTGGATAAGAGATTAAATAGAGGTGATGAAGGTATAAATAGTCTTGATAAAGCCTGTAAACAACACGACATTTTTTACAGAGATCATGAGAAAACTAGTGATAGGCATCTTGCTGATAAAAAATTGGAAGTAGAAGCTGATAAAATTATGAAAAGTTCAACAAATATCAGTGAAATATTGGGAGCTGCTATAGTAAAAACTGGTATGAAAGCCAAAAGACACTTTGGGATGGGTGTATATTAATTTTTTATAAGATTCACATCTTATAAAAAAACTTTTTTTCCTATAATAAAATGATTACACATCAAATAAATTTGTCAGAAATACAAATGAAAAAAATAAGATCTGCTTATAAAAAACGTGTTCCAGTAAAAGTACGACTGGCTTTTGCAGATATTAGTGGAAATGGAAATCATAAAATCCTGTTAAATGAAACTCAGAAAAAAAAGCTAGATAAATGTATCAAAAACAAAAAAGGGTTGGAATTGGAAATGAATTATGATCAGTTGCAAATAAATCATTCAGGTGGGTTTTTACCCTTACTTTTTGCAGGAATTGGTGCTCTTGGGGCATTATTAGGTGGGGGTGCAGCAGTAGCAAATTCAGTAATAGACTCGAAACATAAAGCTGCTGAAGAAGCAGAAATCAAACGACACAATTTGGAAATGGAGAGATTAGCACAAAATGCAAAAAGTTTAAGTATTGGCTCTGGAATGAAGAAGAAAAAAACTATTTCAAAACCTAAAAAGAAACCTAAAAAGAAACCTACCAAATCAAAAAACTAAATAGCTTCCAGCCTCTTACCAATTTTGATATTGAAAGATTATCGAAAGAAATGAAAATTAAAAACTTCAGAGGAGTTTTCATGAAGGATGATTTACCAGAGAAAGTGAACCACACGGAATGTGGTATTATAAATCTAGAAAATTCTGATGAGGCTGGAAGCCACTGGACTGCATTTCATAAAAATAACAATTTAAAATATTATTTTGACTCGTATGGAAATGCACCACCACCAAGAGAACTTGTTCAATATTTAGGTTCAGAAAATTTATTTTATAATGAGGAGCAAATCCAAAACCAATATGATCCGCCTATCTGTGGACATTTATGTTTATTAATTTTGAAAAAGCTATCAGAAGGACACGATTTTGTAAATAGCATGAGAACATTGAAGGAAAATCTTAATTTCTTTTATTAAATTTTATAGTCTTGATATTTTTATAGAATTTCGATTCTATAAAAAATTTTTTTCTATAATAAAATGATGTACACAAATAATAATGAAACACCTTCAGCCCCTGAAGAATTTACTCCAATAACTCATTCTAGATTATATCCAAAAATAATTTTTCCCGAGTTTAATGAGAACAATTATAGAATCAATCGAATTATCAATCAATACAAATTTTTAGAAGATGAAGTGAAAATGAGAAATGGTTTGAAAAAAAAATATGGAAAACTATCCAGTACTCTTTACGGTACTGAATTTTTATTCGCCCTCTCAGAACTCGGCCTGGTTAATACTTCTATAGCATTACCAATAATAATTCCATTCAGTGCTCCAATTTCTGTAGGATTGACAACCTTATCGATAATATTAAGGACTTCAAGCGGATTTTTCAATAAAAAAATTAATAAACACAAAGAAATTGAGCTTTTGGCAAAAGCTAAATTAGATTCGATTGAAGAAAAGTTCAGAAAAGCAATTAAAGACGGTAAAATATCTGATGAAGAGTTCAATGATATTGAACAAGAAATAAAAAATTATATAAATATGAAAAGTACTATTCTAAATGAATATAATAAAAATAAGAAAGAAATTAAAAGTGTGGATCCTATCAAACTATCACTTTTGAAACATGGGGAAGTTTTCAGAACTGGATTTTAATATTTTCTATTCCACTATCTTGATATTTTTTATAGAATTTCGATTCTATAAAAAAACTTTTTTAAGAGTTTTAAAAGAAATTTTTAAATGTTCTCGACTTGTATTCGACTTTAACGTTAAAGAGGGGGGTCGTGAATTACGACCCCCTCTTTAAGGAATTGTGTCTTAAAAGAAATTTAAAATGTTCTCGACTTGTATTCGACTTTACCAAAAAACATCAGAACCAGTGACTTTTTCTTTTGGGGGGTTAGTTAAAAGAATGTATTCTATAATAAAAATGAATCAAATTAAATCAATCTACTCGAAATACGATTCTGAAATCACAAGGCTTCAGTATCGAAACTTTAATCCCGAATCTAATTTGGAATTGAACTCTGAGAACAAAAGAACAGTTTTCAAATTGCTTCTAGATGATGAGTTTCTTAGCAGCAACATTCAATATTACATTGCTGGAAAATACATTCCTAAAGATGCAACAAAAAACTATGTTACTAATGATACAATAACGATGGTAGACAATTTTGTTGCACACCTTTTTTCAAAAATTGAAGTAAAAAAGCACAATACGATTATTGATGAAATTGAAGAACCAGGTATTGCTAGTAGCGTGATGGGCATAGCTTCTTTCTCAGGACCAGCAAACTATAATGGTAAAGTAATGAATTCTGGTTTCAAGTCTAACGTGATTGGTGGTGGAAATTTCAGTGCGAATGGTAACTTGGGTGATTTAGGTCTTGGCTTCTTCAGTGATGTCGCTCCAATTTACAAGGGAGGATTTGAAATTACATTCATTAGAAATTCTGATGATAATGTCCTCTTTCGTTACAAGAAACCAGATAATACTCCTGAACCTATAGAGGGAAAAGTAGAAATTAAAACTTTCTGCCTAAGAGTACCAATAATTGAATATGAGAGTGAATCCAAAGCTAAATTAATTGCTGAACTCTGTACTTCTCCTTATTTGTTTCACTTTAAAAAATTACAATGTATCGAACAAAAAGTTACTGGAAAAACTCTAAACTTCAACATTACAAATATTTACAGAAATGTACAGAATCCGATCTGGGGATTTGTTGTCTTCCAAACTGCCAGAAAAAATGATCAAAAGAAAAATAATTCCAAATTTGATCATTTGAATGTTAAAAATATTAGTTTTGAAGTAGCAGGAAAAAGTTATCCTGAAGAACATTTGAATTTAGATTGGAGTTCAGGGGATTTTAGTTTAGCTTACACCATGTACACAGATTTCAAAAGAATAGTATGTCAAGAATCATCCCTTCCATATTATGAGCCTCAGTTCTTCAAAGAGAGCTATCCAATATTCAGTGTGAATATAACTAGACAACCACAGTCCATATCTGGACAAAAAAGTAATATAATTTTACGAGCAGATTTTGAAAATAATGTACCAGAAAACACTTTTGCTTATGTAATTTTGGTTTCAGAAGTCACTCTCAACTATATGCCACTTAAAAATATTATAAAAGAGGAAATCTAAAACTTACCTTGATAAGAAAAGGGGGGAAAAAAAGGATAAACAATATAAATAACAATTTTTTTATTGGGAACATTCTCAATAAAAAATATATAGTTCACGTAGAAAATCATCTACTTCATCAGTCGTTGAATTTCCATTCGTTGAAACTTGGGATTGGTTCATTTTCACTCACAAATAACTCACTGCGTTGTTTCTCACTTGGTTTCTACAAACTGACTGGGACGAGTCAAAGGGGTTGCAAGACAATCTTATCTCAAACCGGTCGACGGGAAGGCCACAAGGTCGTCAACTCATCAGCTGCGTTCTCGTTCTCATTCTCGTTCTCATTCTCGTCTCTTTTCTCGCCAGAATTGAGAAAAAATTAAAATATACGCGGAGAGGCAGTTAATCCTGTCTCCCGAGAACGCAGCAGTCTCGTTCTCCCGAGAACGCAGCAGTCTCGTTCTCGCGAAACAGATTAACTGTTTCGTTTCACTTTTAAGGGTGATACATAATTTTAAAAAATTCTGAAAACAGCCCATTCTCTCGCTGGTCTACAGAACGACCTTGTATCTTGTTCAATATGTTTTAATGGGGATTTCCCATTAAAACGAACAATTTTAAACTATTATTTTTTACAAATCTACTTGACTTGTATTTGCCTTTAATAAGGGTAGTATCGATTTGATACCACCTTTAGTAATTGGGTTTTAAAAATTATTTTTAAATCTACTTGACTTGTATTCGCCTTTTCATCGGGCCCATCTACTAGACGGTAGTAGTACCCCAATGTACATCCTGGGCCACTCCAGTCAAATTTATGATCTTTTATTTTTCACTTGGTTTTCAGGATAGAAAAATGATTTTTATAAATTTTGTAGTGATTATTTATATAAAGATTCTCTTTATATAAAAGTGTGGTTCAGGGTTATGTATGTAATCAATTATAATATTTTTTACTCAAAGTCAATCATAAAAGCCTTTGTCTTTTTATCAATACCATTATAAATAAGTTTGTTGGGGTGTCTTTCTGGATTGTTTCTAACATGCTCAAGAAGTCGACTAGATATTTTCTTGGGTAAACATAAATTTAATTCACCATTTTCAGTATTAATAGTAACAACAACAGTTTCACCATATTCCGTATCTTGTATAAAATTTGCTAAGAGATCATAAGCTCCCTTATCCAGATTTCTGAATGATGAGTAGATGGGTTTTTTGGCTGCTTTTTTGTAAATTTCAATTGTTGACATTTTAATTTTATTATAAAAGAGATTCTTTTAACTAACCCCTCCAAAAGAAAAAGTCACTGGGTTCTGATGTTTTGTGTTAAAAAAAATTTTATCAGAGATTCAAGTTGCTAAAAATGAAAAAGTCACTGGTTCTGATGTTTTGTGATAAAAAAGTTTTATCAGAGATTCAAGTGAAAATAAAAAACATCAAGGATTCAAGTGAAAATAAAAAACATCAAGGATTCAAGTGAAAATATGTGTTCTGATCTTTTATGTTAAAACTTTTTATCAGAGATCTAAGGCAGTGGCCCAGGATGGACATTGGGATACTACTTATATATATATATATATATATATATATATATATATATAATTTTTGGTGTCTTTCGGCAGTGAATTCAGGATGGTCTGAAACGGATTTTGGTATAAAAATCTTTCGGAAATTCGAGTTTTAAAAATTTTGGACCGAGAACAATAGCTTCCTTTTCTTCGAAAATTCGCTAAAACGTGAAAAGTAGCGATTTTTAAAACTGCATAACTCTGGCACCTGATGGTACCGGGGGTTCAAATTAGGTACGCATCCTCAGGGACCCTTCGAGAATGGGTGTACGAAAAATCAACGGGGGGGTTAAAACCCCTACTTGTATAGACGTGTAAACAGTGTCTTGGTCGCTGTAGGTAGGTACGGAGTTTTCGGTTTTCTGGTGGCGCGGGTGGGCCGCTCCAGCGTCTCCAGATCATTTTGTTCCATATTTATAAAGATCATTCATACATTTCAATATATGGTACACAGGAACCAAGCTCCTTCGGTGGACTTCGGGTGTGATTGGAATGCTTGGTGCGGAAGACAGTTTATACACGCTCGCGGTTATATTTAGAAATGTCGAAGGAGCGGGCTTGAGACGTCTAGCTAAGCATATGGTACGCGTCCAAACAGAACGGCGGTTAGGGGAGAGAGAAGTTATAATCTGGTTGCGGATTTGTGGCCAGAGCTTGACGAGTAACATGTGTAGAATGCGCAGCCTTCTGCCACCTCGCCCTGCATTGATTTATGCTTCCTCACGGACTGCCCCTTTCCTTATAGCACGTCCGCCTCCAGATCGTATCGTCCGTTGCCTTGGACCCGCCGCGACACAATGTGGAAATATACACACAATTCGTGAAAGCGCCAAGAACATACTAATGCCTTCCTCTGACGAACAAATGCAGCCGTCACACCTCAAATGGGTGACTAACCAGTCGTCATGTTTCTGAACATCTCGAGTTCGACGAGCTGGATGTCCTTGAAGTTCAATGGCCAGTTAAATGGTCGGAGGATGGTCGGAGGATGATCGGAGGTAGCCTCCAGTCCTTCTCAGTTGGTAAATTGAATTTAGTAGGTTAATCCTAGTCAGTTGGAAAACTTGAGTTCATTCAGCAATCCTAGGCAGTTGGACAATTTGAATTTGGTAGGTAAATCCATTGCAGTTGGAAATTTTAGCCACAAATAGCAAATCGGAAATGCACTTTTCCCCTTGAAGGGAAACGTCTACCAAGTGGATGTGCGTTATAGCTTGCTCATTTTATATGATCTCAATAATTCGTTTGATAACATGTTGTGCATATCGATACGGTCGATAAGGGTCTTCCTAGAATGAACCTTCTGAAGAATCAACTGCGAATTGGGTAGAATGGGAGAAGCGATTCATACGGGAAGATTGTGAGTTTCAGGTTAGTGCCAACATTTCCCCTGAGGGGTATCCAAGAGGGTAATTAATACCAACTCGAAACGAGATAATGGTATTGAGGGGGTTTTCTCTGATATTTCCACCTATGGAATGGGAAAGTCGAAATTACCTAAAACCATACGATTAGGTACATATCGTCCCCTGAAAGGCGGAACGTCGTAAGCGTCTTTTCTGAATTTTACAGGAGAGACGAAAAACTGTGGAAGGTTCTTTTTATTGCCTAACCCGTTAAACTTGATATTTTAGCGTAAATTCTGTCGAAAAGCCCTGGAAAGTAGTAATTTTTCGCGAAAAAGGCGCTTACGCTGTTCTTGCTATTTCGAAGAACTGGGAGAATAGTTGTAGATACGACACACATTTTGGCACTAACGATATTCTTAATCTTCTTCTTGCTGGAAAAGAATTATTAGGAAAACTACCGCGCGCAGTCGGGAAGTGGCGCTTACGATACTTCGCTCAAATTCGATAGGTTTATATGATATGCTGCGCCTTGGCGCTTACGATTGATTGAATAATATTAACGTATTGTCATTTTATCGCAAGTCAAAGTGGGAATGAGGCACTTACGACAGTGGCCAATTTTTACCTCGGGATTTACATTCGACTCGAGGAGCTTACATTCTGAATGAATGGTGGATACGATATTTTACCAAATTTGTGGTTACGATTCGAAAAGTTTGAGGCTTTTTTTGAATGCCTTAGAGATGTACGTCGCTTACGATAAGTAGCTAGATAGATGCGCCTTTTTAAGACGAATCCAACGGTTCATTAGCTCAAAATCGCAAAAAATTGCGCTTACGACATTCTGCCTTTCAGGGGACGATTTACTGGTAGAAGGGGGGTTAGGGGCTTGATCTCTTCAGCTAATTTTTGTCCTCCCTAGTTATTAGGTGCTTCTTTATGACGTTTCATCTGTTGATCGTAAGTCAATAAAAACGCTAAGATCTACATATAAACATAGTAGGGAGATAAACGTAGTAGGGAATGAAATTCCGCCTCTAATAAGAATGATACCCATGCCAGCTTTCTAGATTATAAAAATGTTGGTATCATTTATTTAGATGATTGCTGACCTGCTGTGTTGGCTGATTGCTGTACTTTACTGGGTACCTATTTGTCTAAAAATGCATGCATGTTGCCATGTGCCGTTCGTGTTAGGGTTCTCTTGATTTGAACTAACAGATCTCCACGATAGTAAATAAGTGCGAAGCTGGTTCTTGTACGAAAATAATAGGACCTTAATTTGAACGGCAGGTCATGGACGAATTTTGGAAATGCATTCAAAATACGAGTATTACTTGATAACCTAATTAATAACCTACTTACCTGAGGTTTCCGTCTGATTTGACGAAGTATTCGAATCCCTTCTGCGGCTATTATATCAAGGTGTTTTTTATTTTTTATTTGAGAATTCTTTTGGGGACTTCAGTTGGTGATCCCCATGTCCAGTATGTGGACTCTGTACGTATCTGATAATAAATATCAATAGATACATATAAATAACGTTATTAAATCAATTAAATAATTCCATTGATTTCATTCGATTGCATTTTAATTAATTCTGCTGAGAATATACGGGCATAGGGAAAAGGTTTACCTCAGCTCCATTGAACGTGACCAGATTGAATGCAGGCTCTTCAGCGTACTATCCTTCCTATTACGTACGGTGGTGGAGGGGGGGGGGGGGACATCATTTACATTCAGGAGTGCTTCTCATTGGTGTTTTAATTAAAAAATGCTTATTTTTATTTCCAACAGTCAGGAAATTCTGTTGCTGGTTTTCACTTCCAGCATGTTACGAGGAAGTGCTGAAGTACTATCGAAACTTGTTCCATCGACGTAGCACATGAGTTGCTAATACGGTTAAGCAGTTGGCTAATGAAGTTGTAAAGGTCGCGGCACTAATATAAACCAGACCCCACAGGAAGAAGGATATGGTAAGGGAATTTTTTTCCCATCAAGTCTGCATAAAAATGGCACTCCACTGGACCCATCTCATCAGGAATACCAGTCTTTCGTACAGTTCGTGCAGTTACGACATTACAACGTCTCGACAGAAGGGTTATGAAGTACAGCACTGATCTAGATGGACGAGTTATCGTAAACTAAAATTTTAAAACTTTGATTGATTGATTGAATGTTTTTATTTTCCTGCATTAAAAGAACCCCAAAAATAAAAAGAAAACAAATGCTGCAAATCCCTGCACAACGGTTTATTATTTAGTACAGAATACCCTCCTATTACAGATCACAGGTCTCCGTATAGACAACGCTTCTATATAACATAAATATGTACTATTCTACACATACGAGTATTATGTAGATCGCGGACCCTCCGTAGGTTAGTACCTAACCCCGTACTCGTTACTAGGTACCTACCTAAACCGTTGTGTAATAATTTACCTGTATAGGTTCCCCTTCTACGGAGATAGAATAATGAACCGTTGTGTAATAATTTGCCCATCAATAATAATTCAACGGTTGTTCAAGTTGCAAAAGTGCCTATCAACTAAATCCAGCCCCTTCTTGGTAGATGAGCCGTTGTGTAATAAGTTACCGTTGTGTAATAATTTACCGTGGTGTAATAATTTACCGTTGTGTAATAATTTACCGTTGTGTAATAATTTGCCGTTGTGTAATAATTTGCCATTGTGTAACAATTTACCCATCAATAATACTTCAACGGTTGTTCAAGTTGCAAAAGTACCTATCAACAAAATCCAGCCCCTTCTGGGTAGATGAGCCGTTGTGTAATAATTTATCGGTGTGTAATAATTTGCCATTGTGTAATAATTTGCCATTGTGTAATAATTTATCCATCAATAATACTTCAAGGGCTGTTCAAGTTGCAGAAGTACCTATCAACAAAATCCAGCCCCTTCTGGGTAGATGAGCCGTTGTGTAATAATTTACCGTTGTGTAATAATTTACCGTGTTGTAATAATTTACCGTTGTGTAATAATTTACCGTTGTGTAATAATTTACCGTTGTGTAATAATTTGCCGGTGTGTAATAATTTGCCATTGTGTAATAATTTGCCATTGTGTAATAATTTACCCATCAATAATACTTCAACGTTTGTTCAAGATACAAAGTACCTACCAACAAAATCCAATAGTCCATCACTTGTCAAATGAAATAGTATCGCAGAACAAACAACTCGACTTCATACAGCCATCCTTGATTATAATCAGATCTCCGTAGTTATGATATCCGGGCCGGATTTATACCGTTTGATTCACGATCGTGTTGGCGAAACTCTTTGTTGCTCACGAACGGCTGGACGTACGATGCTCCGGGTGGTCTCAAAAAATAGTTTAGCTCAAGACAAATTTAATAACGTAAAAAAACCATACCCTTCTATCGAAAATTTTCGAGCTACGGCGTTCTGAAAATTTCAACCCCTATTTTGAACCCCTTAGAGATGACTGACAGTAACGTCGAGCTTCGAGGACCAACTAGACCCCGAACGGAACCTATAACCCGAATTTCATCAATTTTTTTTTCATGGTAACTAAGGAAAGTGGCCCGTACGGCGTACGGCGGACAGACAGAAATATTTGTATTGCAGTTTTGGATTCTAAATACCTTGATACGTAAACCATCAAATTTTGAGGGGGGGTAAGAATTTTTTTTTCATGGTCGATTCCAGTGGTTCATTATTGAAAATAATAACCCCCCCGTAAAAACCCTCATGATACCCTCATATTTATTCCAACCATTGTGGAAGAAGAAATTAGTGCAAAAAAAGTCTGCAACGTAGCCGTAAATGTGCGAAGTAGTATTGTTGGAGAGGGTAGAGAATTATTTAGACTTTAGGTTTCTTTATCTGAAGCCACAGCTCAGTGGGGTAAAATAATGGTGAGTGGTGATTTCGTGGGAGAATACGATGAATAATTAGAATTATTGCTCATCTGTCAACTCGGGAGTTTCCCCTGGTTTTCTTAAAACCCATGTCCTGAAGTGTCCTTCATCTCACCACGTTTGTTTCCTGCTTTCCCAGGTTTGTGTAGCTGGTAAGTGTGCGAAGTAGTATTGTTTGAGAGAGTAGAGAATTATTTAGACTTTAGGTTTCTTCATCTGAAGCCACAGCTCAGTGGGGTAAAATAATGGTGAGTGGTGATTTCGTGAGAGACGGCGCCTATGATGAATAATCAGAATTACCCATCTGTCAACTCGGATTTTCCCCTGGTTTGCTTAAAAGCCCTGAAGTGTCCTTCTCACCACGTTTGTTTCCTGCTTTCCCAAGTTTGTGTAGCTAGTAATTGGTATTTCATTATTGACTATGGATTTATTCGCTGGTTAGCAATAGACACCGCTGATGTTTGATGCGGAATATTACTGGTTCGAGAAGCGGCTGGAGTGGGTTGAACCGGGGATATCAATAGTTGGTGAACAACCTGCCCGCCTCGAAAGCGATGAAAGGCCATGCCCACGGGGGAGTGATGAAGGCGAATATTGCCATCGCTATGATTTCCCGCCTTCATTAGTGTCGCCCCGGCTTGTCTTTGTGCCTGCAATTTCCGGGCTTCCATCCACCTAATGCTGCCACCTCCGATGCCCTCCTCCTCGCATCCAAAGTCTTTTTCCTCACTCAATTTCCTCTGACATTCTGACGATACTTAACTTTTCATTTTGCGTCCAACTGCGTCGCTTTATTAGATAAATATTATCTCTACAACTTGTCTCTGGTTGCGTAGATGCCCCATCCACTTTAATTTATAACTCCCTGATGTCTTACTTCTTCGCGTGAAGTGCCATTTTTCATCGTTTTCGTTTCTCACTTTTCAATAAACTAGTCTTTAATTAAATTCTGTGACCTCGCAAAGGTAGGTAAAATTGTGAAATATCCCGCCTTCTTAACTTGATTTATCTCGTTGCGAGATCTTGGTAGGTGCTAGACATTCATATTCCACTAACCTAGTGTCTACCTAGGGTCTTCCAGAAGAACGCTATCTAAGACGCTCATGAAGCAACAACCCGAAATGACCGTTTACTTCACCTGCTTAACGAACTAACGAGAAAATATGTAGGTAGGTGACGCAGGTGATCGCGGTAGGTTATCTGGCTCATTAAAGGTATGAGCACATAGGTGGCACTTACCTAGGTATATAAGTTCCCCGCAGCCATTACATTACTTATTGGAGTACAAATTTCATTGCATGTGTGAGGCACAAAATGCTGTAAGGGAAGAATGCCATCCACATTCATTTTTGTTGAGACAAGTTTATGGGCGATGAAACTTTCCACGATGGCGCATGCGCACAGGTGGTCGTAGGTTTGTGTGAACCCGGCCTCTTTCCTCACTCAATATCCTCTAACAGGCTGACAATATTTTAACTTTTCGATTAGTGTCCAACTGCGTCGTTTATGATCTTCTTCCTACATGGTGTCTTCGGTTGCGTACTCCACCCCTTTCATTTTGAAACGCCCTGACGTCTTACCTGTTATTTTTGATAAAGTGTAATTTTTCGTCGCTTCACACTTTTCAATAATCTCGAACTCCAGTTAAATGTGTAACCCTATAAGGTAAGTAGGTACTAGTTACGCACGACCATAAAACCCACCTCCTGCTAAAGGTGATTCAGCTTGTTGGATAAATCTCGGTACTAGGCATTCATATGATGATTTCATGTGATTTTTGCTACTGGAAGGTCTTTTAGAGAAACGGTAATGCGTAAGATGAACGTAAAGCCCCTGCCTGGAAAGTATGTTTACGTTACTCCACGTAATAAATCCACTAGAGCGTAGTGACTTATGTACCTAGGTGATGCAGTGGCTCGGATTTGGCTCGTCTAGCGTAAAATGTATGCCAAGTTGTGACACATTATAGCTTCCACACGTAAGTTTTCGTCGAAGTGACACAGACTGGCTTCCTATACTTGAACGGTAATAACGCATGAAAATTATTACTTTGGTAGGATGACCTGCACAGTCTGTGAACGATTGAGGAATGGGCATACGAAGTTGCAATTGCAAAAACGTCTAGCAGAGCCCCTCGTCAGTAGTTTTTTTCCAAGCGCTCTGTTAGGTAATTATTCAAGAATCGATGTGTAATAAAAACCAGCTGATTCCTCACGTACTTATTTATTTAATTTTGTGATGCTACAGTGGAAAAAATGTCATTTTTGCTAGTGCGTGAAAAAAATTTCTAGTTTGTGCACAAGTCAATGCACAACCAATGTGTGAACGCTCAGCTTTTTTTTCCCCCAAAAGTAGGGGATCTTTTTTATCTTTCATTTAACTATTCAGAATCGTAAGACTAGGATATAATCATTCCACAAAAATACTGAAATACTAAAATCAATATTATCAGAATCATTCAGTTTCAAGGAACGTACCTACCTACGTATAAAATCATTCTACAATGTAAGTTTAAGGGAGCTGGTAATGTTTTCTATGTGTGAATTTCCAGTTTGTGAACAGAGTGGTTTCATGTCCTTTTGGGGTGTTCATTTACTGGAAAAACTTCTCTCTCCATCGTATATTCCAAGATTGAAATGTGGAACGTTTCTGGACACACATAGGGCCATAGTTGTTTATGATGAAAAAATAATATAGACACGTTTGCTGGTCTGTGAACGGGTGTTTGCTAATGGAAAACAACCTATCTGTTAAACCAGTCATTAAAACCCAGATTAAACTCGTAAATATCACACACAAAAAAAATAAATAAAAAATGAAAAATTGATTCTGAAGCATTGATTTTAGGTAGAAAAATATGTAAACCGATAGATACCAAGAAATCGAGAGTAGAGTGGTTGTAAGTAGTTGATCTGAATGAATGTGATGAAACGAAAACGAAACCTTATACACTTACTTCGTGTTTACACCTCTTTTCTGGAGGGCCTTTACTGAAATGGCTATAACCTCTTTGGTGGCCTAAGCGGTGCCATTACAGCTTCACAGAGACCTCTGTGTGATACTGAATCAGCTAGAAAAACGCTGCAAATCCCTGCACAACGGTTTATTATTTTGCACAGAATACCCTTCTGTTACATATCACAGCTCTCTGTATAGATAACCCGTCTATATAATGTAATATGTACTACTCTGTACATATTATGTGGATCGCAGAGCCTCCGTAGGTTAGTACCTAACCCCGTACTCGTTACTAGGTACCTACCTAAATCACGAGTAAAATGTTGCTAAAATAATTCTGTCGATGACAAACAGTAACTAAAACGGCAAAAAGAAACGCAAATAATGAAGTTCTGAAGGAAAATTGTTGATGTGGAGTGAAATAGATATGCCCCTTCTGCGTAGATCACTGTTTTCTGTGGTCAATACCTTCCCTCGTGGTCAAGTATAATGAACCGTTGTGTAATAACGTGCCCATCAATAATACTTCAACGGTTCTTCAAGTTTCAAAAGTACCGATCAAGATGAACCGTTGTGTAATAATTTACCGTAATGTAATAATTTATCGTTGTGCAATAATTTGCCGTTGTGTAATAATTTACCATTGTGTAATAATTTACCCATCAATAGTAGCTCAACGTTTGTTCAAGTTTCACAAGTACCTACCAACAAAATCCAATAGTCCATCACTTATCAAATGAAATAATATCGCAGAACAACCAACTCGACTTCATACAGCCGTCCTTGATTAATACCGTTTGGTTCACGATCGTGTTGACGAAGCTTTTTGCTACACACGAACGGCTGGACGTACGATGCTCCGGGTGGTCTCAAAAAATTGTTTAGCTCAAGACAAATTTAATAACGTTAAAAAAACCGAAAGTTTTCGAGCTACGGCGTTCTGAAAATTTCAACCCCTATTTTGAACCCCTTAGAGATGACTGACAGTAACGTCGAGCTTCGAGGACCAACTAGACCCCGAACGGAACCTATAACCCGAATTTCATCAATTTTGTTTCATGGTAACTAAGAAAAGTGGCCAGTACGGCGTAGGGCGTACGGCGGGCCAGAAATTTTTTTATTGCATTTTCGGATTCTACATACTACCTTGAAACGTAAACCATCAAATTTGGGGGGGGGGGGGGGGCCTTAGAATTGTTTTTCTTCATGCTCGATTCCAATGGTTCATTATTGAAAATAATAAACCGAAAATATTTGGATCCATCATGTAGCGCCATATGTCATATTCTAGCCATTTTTTTTCAGCCCCGTCCAGAGACTGGGGGTCGTCCACGGACTGACTGGTTACCCGTAAGTAACTGAGTTGACACCGCACAAACATAGAACGCACTCACATGGTTCGTTTGGAATAAAACAAAGCATGATGCAGTGGAACCTGGAATTCTCAGGCCTAGCCGGTCATTCAGAACTAACGTGAAACGGTTTCTGATCGTAATATAGACATCAAAAGGCACCATTTACTCCTCGGCCTTGGGAGGGACCGGAATTAATATACGTGGAGGAATAGTAACAGTGGCTCCCAAGGCGGAGGTGTAAGTGCCAAAACGAAAATGCCGACTTTACTTCAGACCTCTCAGGCCCACGTGTTACGTTACGGGTTAACAAAATACACATAATCCGAGTTTATGTGTCTGATAAAGACATTTACTGCCACAGCTGTTATGAGTATGGTATCCTCTGCATTTCTATTGGGTTGCCTCTGAACGTTCAAGTCAGACCCCGTTTGGATTTGGTAAAACAGAAGTCAAGTGAAGACTGGCCCCAGCGATTTCCTTTCATGATCATCTTTATTCATCGTCGCCTTGATTCACTTATTCGATATACCTACTGTAATCTATACTCCACATTCATAGAATCCATGAAGTACCTTGAAACGTAAATCAGCAAATAGTTTGAAGGAGAGGGGGTTAATTTGGTTTTCCATAGTCGCTTTCGAAGGTCTTTCTTTGCAGTGAAAATAATTTTCCAAAATGTATTTTGAATAAATTGAGGAAGAACAGTTCCTAGTTTTTGCATGCTGTTTCAGTCATCAACCGAAATATGCTGACTAAACTTCATCATCCTATGTAAATAAGCCATGAGAAGCTAGCTGCCTCTAAATGCTGTGCTAATTATAGCCCTTCGGTACCAAACATCTTACAGCTACCGCCACAGTACCTAAAGAACGTTTCAGACGCTCATTCACTCGAATAAATTTCGTGCAACGTTGCGAGCGTTTAATCTTTACCGTGCTGGATAATCCTCCCTCAGGTTGTAACTAATGGGTGAACCCGTTTCTCCACATGTCTTCTCATAACTAGCCTGCTTTTTCGGATTTTAACGCTCCATGGAGTATAAAAACCACATTGGGTTATATTTCGACTGTTATTCAATGGCAGTTCATTTCCTCCTAAAGGGAGCGTTTGAGAAACTCTGGGCTCTAGGCAAGTACGGTAAAGGTTGATTAGTTACCATTGGTGGGGAACCAGTTCGTTCCTAACGCGTTTCCGAAATCGAAGTTCGTGAAAGCTCAAGTTCACGGACTGGATGAACAAAAAATATGGTGAGGACGAGTTGAGTGCGTGGATGGAACACCACTGAGAGACGAGTTTAATTTCTTTTGAGTAGTACTACAAAGGTGCTGCAGCGTGGCAAATTCGCCTGTAAAGTGTAATGACTGTGACTTGAAGAAATCTACGTACGTCTGTTTCATCTGATTAGTATAGGGATCAGGAACTTGATCCTGCTATGCCGCTCACCAGAGATGGATAACTCTATGAATTATGCTCTCTTCAAGGCCGTAGGTAAATTACGTCGTCATCATGAAAAAAATTGCTGGTCATATTCACTGCCGGCAGAACTAAAGCAACTCTGAATCAAAACTAATGACGCTGCTTCCTAACGGGCCACACGTCAAGAATGGTGTTGCGGGATTGTCATAACCTGCGGATTTCTTAATGAGTGCTATCGTTTCTTTATATGGTAGCTGATTTGTAAGTCTTCTGGTCTCGTTAGGGATAATTCATTATTTCATTGATTATAGTCCGACACGGGTGCTAATTTGGTGACTCCCTCGATCTTCTTGTTAACGACCGGCTGGAATTAGCTATTTTTTTTCTTCCTCCGACAAGGCGCCCATCGACACCTGAGGCGGTTTTTGTAGGCACCGCCCCTGCGACCCTGAAGGTCGTTAGATCTTTTTATTCGGCCCCTGAGCTCGACAAAACCAGTCCGGTGGCGTCTAAGCTCAATTCCAGTCTGGTGGATCACAGCCCAAATCAGTCCGTAATTCCGAATCTATTCTCGACACTGATCGATTTTCGACCCTGTAACGCCATCCATGAAATTGGGAAATATTCAAGATTCAAGATTCAAGATTTTTGTTGGCAATATAAACAAAAAATATGACAGAACAAATAAAAGTAATAGAAAATTAATAGAAAACTAATACTATTTGGACAAAGCAGATTAAAAATAAATAAATAATTTTCCTTCCAAAAATTGCCCACTACTATTCAATACTTTCTCGAAACTTGACAGGTTGGCGAATGAAAAAATATTTATTCCTTTGTGAAATAGTGCAGTTACATAGGAATTTTTGCTATAGAACTGGGATTTTACTTTAGGAAGGATGATCCGAGAACTATTATAGTTACGAGTAACAGCTGAAGCAGACAAATGATTTGAATTAATGCCAGTGGTAAATACATGAACGCAAGATTGAAAATGAAAGAGTTGATTAATATTTTTAACTTCAAAGTGTTCATACAACAATGCGGTAGAATAATATCTTCAGTTTTTAATCAATATTATTCTTAGTAATCTATTTTGCATGATTTGTCCCTTCTTAACAATTGATTTACTGGCTCCACCTCTAAGAATGATGCCGTACTTAATAATAGAAAAAACTAAACGTGAATATATGGTTTCAAGTTGACTCCTTGAAAGAAAATTACGAGCCTCCCTGAATACATAAGACAATTTTCGTAATTTCATAATAAGTGATTCAATAATATGCTTTTTATAGTTCAAGTGGTTGTCAATAAATATCCCCAAATATTTACAGTGATCACTATATATGGAAGCAAAACACAGTTAAAATTTGTATTTACTTGCAGACAAGCAAAATTCAAATGAAATTTCACTGCACAGTTTGTTGGGAAACCCATATTTCCAATTGAAAAACGGAGAACTGAGGTTTTTTCCACATTTAGGCATAACTTATTCAGATCAAACCAGCACTTAATCCGAAAAAGGTCAAAATTAATAGCACGATCAAATCATAATAATTTAATAATATCATAATATGGGTATCGAAAAAACCCGGGGCATCGTTTCTATTAAGATCTACCCTCTCCGTACCGAATTACTTCGGGGAAGCTCCCCACTAACCCACAGATCGAGTCAAATTCAATTTCTGAGGAGCAAAAGTCGCTTAAAACGTATTGCCAATATGGTCATACTGCATTAATTCCCAAACTGTTCTGAATTTTTAGTTTTCTAGAATGTAGAATGTTATCGAATGAAGTCAGTTTGTTCTGAATAAATTCCTTAACATTATCAACATTTTGGGAAAGTCGATACATATATTTTGCAATAATCAATGAGTTTAATAAAATGTTTCGAGTGCCAATTTGTGAAAATTTGGAAGTTTCCGATCGTTGATTAATGTTGGAAAAGTTTGGCTTCGTGGTAAATTGAACTGCTTTAGTAGTAGAGGGGTAAATGTGGTCGCCGATTATATCGTAGCCGGATATACCTGAATGTACTCATCTACGCCTAGCAGTTCATATTACACATTCATGTCGTTTAAGTAGTTGTAGTGAGGTTCTTGTTGTGATGGTCTGTAAATTCGAGAGATATATTAGAAAGGCAAATTTGAAGTGTAATCGCCATTTATCTTATTCGGCATTTGGGCACTCAGAGCACAACCCCCTTCCTTTCAGATTACGGGGCGAAATGACATAGGAGATGAGCTCTGAATATTAAAGTCTCTTATGCAGAAGCCTCGGGCTCCCCCGCATGTCTGATTCAGGAAGTCAGGAATTCATTACTCCCGAGGGGCCGTGACCTTAGCAAAAGTGTTGTGGTCTGTATACAACAATAATCCTGTTGGTTTCAGCATTAATGAAAAGGAGAGGGTACGGGTTCCCGAGGTCCAGCCGCGCTCCCATTCATTTGGGCGGTTTCGGTGGGTGTAGGCAGTGTTATATAGCATGGAATACTACCTACATCCACCGAGCAGTTTTAATCAACAAAATTAAAATTTTAAGCTTAATTAAGTCAATATTATCACTGCGAACATCATAGAAACTAACTGATTACTCAGCGAGGGTAACTATTGTAGGTCAATTTGCGGTCATAACAATGTTAGACCCATAGCCATACTGGTTCGCAAGGCTTCCTCTCCATACTCTGCGAATCACTCAGAAAGTTTTTGGCTGACACTAATGTAAGTTCCCCATGTCCCTGTTGTAACTGAATTGATAGTCACGCCTTCTTCTGTATTGATACTGTTGAAAGCAGAAACACCTGTGATGGGACTAGGTGTAACAGCAGGGTTTTGCAGACCCATTTGCAGGGGTCATGAGGGAAAAAGTCGCCCTCATTACACCACATGTTAGTGAGAAAATTGCATACATTTTTAAATTGCGGAAATTTAAAGTGGATTGAATTTGAAGACGAATGGTGAAAGAAATTTTATTTTCAGACGCGCTAGTGATTTTATAAAAATAAATGAAATTTTAATTTCTAAAGCCCGCCAAAACAAACCCCTGCTTCAGCTCGAGCGTGACGTCACATTTCGCGTGTCTGTTTCGATCCACCATCCACTTCCCCTGTGCACTCCGCGTTACTGAATCTTGGTCGTTTTCGCGAATTTTTGGTGCTGTTCAGCTTCTCGTGCTGCACTCAATATTGGTGCAGCAGTAATTCACAATGATGGGCAAAATAAATAAAGTGAAGGGTGGGAATGATAGGCGTCGTCTTTCAACTTACCACCTCTCATTTCACAAGGCCTGTGCGAGTTCTTGTCAAAAATTCCGAACACATGTACATTCGGAACGACAGACTCCACCACGATCTTGAGGTGGAGACTACCGACGAAATAGCAAAGAAAATTGCCACCGCCCACCTATAGCGGCTAATAGGTCATTTCAACACCAAAGGTGTTGATTTGCTTGACGTTGATGATTTGCTAAGAAGACCGAAAAGAAAAAAGCCACACGAGCTAACAAAGTGAAATGAATAAGATTTATTCTCAATGTTTATCAAAGTGAACACACTCAAGTTGTGTATCTTGTCTTGTGGTGCAATGTTATGTAATAGAATTGTCAAAAACGTATTACTAATAAGTTGTACAACTTGGTGTGATAAAAATGTACCAAGGGGGAGGGGGTCAAAAATTAAACTTGAGAATTTCGAAATGAAAGGAGTACAGATGACGAGGTGAGCCGTTACCACGTGAATCAACTACTTGCCTGTAAAATTAAGTAGGTACCTCCTCCATACTTGCCCACAACAGGAATTGATTCGTAGGTGGATGCAAAACGCACAGAGTTCTTGTTGAACCTTTTCACAGCGGTTACCGTAAATTCGTAGGTACCGTTCACCGATATCCTACCTCAAGCGTATTCTATCCTAGCCTATCAGTTCGCCACAATACCTAGACCATGTTTTTATGGTTACCGATTTCCAAACTGTTCCTGCCCTAGGTTAGTAAAGTAGGGGAAGGTGTCCCAGCACTGCTGTTGTTTAGTAGAAATGCGAAGGGGAATGAATGGTTTGGAAAAGTTACAAATCCTCAAAAGAGACTAACCTTGACGCATTATTTCTATCTTCGAACAGGAGTTAGGCACGTCTCACCAACAACGTGCCTATCTACTGTGTGTTTTCTATCAAATTCATTATATTGCTTCGAAGTCAACCATTCATTCTATTGCTTGCGGTTCAGGGTAGTTGGGGTGGATGGTATCAGAAAAGTTTGATGACAGTTAAACGTCTGGTACCTTTTGCTCATTCGCAAACATCAAGTCCTACGAAATGCTGTAGGTGGGAAAGCTTCGTTTATGAAATTAGATGCATTAATAACCTAAAGGATGTTTAGTTGGCGATTTTGGAGGATTCAGTTTTTTGACTTTTTGCGTACACAGATTTTCTGCTTTCGAAAGTTACGTGGTGGGGAGACCAAACTGACGATTACCTGAAATAATCAATGAAAAGCAAAGGCATGACGGTATGATCACCTTCGGGTTTTTAAAGTAAATATTCATACTTACATTAAAATTATTTCTGCAAACTTACGTAGATTTACTGGTGATTATAGGCTAGTTTGCACAACAATGAAACATTTTTCGGTGGGGGGGGGGGGGGGTGGGTGGGTGGGGCGGGGGGGGGGGGGATTTCGCAGTTGAGCTGGCTTAGTCGGCCAGTTGGCCTGCCGGGGCAAAAAGATGTCCGCCAAACAGCGTTGAAAACAATTTCAAGGTTTTGGGGGAGGAACAGGTTTCTGTACACATATCCAACAGAGGGGGGACAGGTTTCTGTATTCACATGTATTCATATTATTGGGCAAGTTTTTACAACGGGGAGGGGGACTGAATTATGTCAAAATTATCTTGAGTACAAGGTAAAATTAAAATAAGACCTGGCAATTTCTATATATCATAGGTAAATTACTGTCCATTAGGCATTTGATGGACGTTCCTCAGTCCCTTCTAAGTCGAGGGTGGCTCTTTAGGGTGGAATCTTCCCTGAATAATTCGGTGTCTAAATATAGTTAATGCATCGCCCCCCCAGAAGGGAACCGAGTGGGCGGCTGGGTACCGAGTTGGGGTTTTGAACCGTGAAGATGAACTACTAAGCTTGATGGATGGGTCGCTGTGAGACGTAGACCACCCTGTCGCTCTGTTGTTACCTCCGATCATTATAGTCATCTACCCCGCAGCTCTAAACTCTTTCTATTGACCGCAAACTTTAGAAAGTGTTTTGATTTTCACTCTTGCAGCATGACCATATGGGCGGATTTTCGAAGTAACTCGCTTACGCTATCAAACATTTTCCACGGTTTGTCCGTAAATTTACCCCCCCCCCCCCCCCCCACGGTTTTCACTCTTCTAAAGTGTTTATTATGTTAAATTAGCAACTTTCCATACATCGAGCGTACATGTATTACACTACCTATAATTGTAGGCAGTCTGGTACTGCTATTTGCTAGTAGACAGGTAGATACTCGTGTAAGTAGTATAGCAAATAGCAATACCTATTAGTTAATCAAGAGATGCATCTACACTGCTCTGAAATTTGTATCGAAAATGTTTCAAAAATTCGTACAGCTGTATAATAAAGACATTTAGGTACCTACTCAAAACTGTGGAGCTGTCGGAATAGCATCTCTTCCAAAATTCGCTAAAAATGTTTGTTACTTGTCTCGTCCTCCGATGCCCTCTTACGAAAGGGATCGCTGTATGTTACTAATGGTCGTGTGTAAAGTGCTAAAAGCGGGATGTAGACCTGGTGTGAACGCGAAAAATAACCAACGCTCGTATGAGTCAGGCCAGTACCAGTAAAACGGGACACCCTTAATGGCCTGTGGTAACAACAAGGTAAACATTATTTTGAAGTTGCAACCGTCATCCCTCATCCCCAACCTTTTCCAGAACATTTATTTGGTCAGAATGTTGGATGCTATTACTTCATTATTAGGGGTTTATTTATTTAGTTCTTCATACATAATGTTCTCGGAGAACGCACAGTAAATTCCGAACATCAACTAAATGTATACGGTTTTTGGGAAACTTTCCATATCATGTTGTCTGAATTTCGTAATCATGCGTTATCAACAGTAACACTGCAGAAGCATCAAATCGTATTTCCATTACCACCCATCGATTCGATCTTCTGTATCCATGAAGTTGTGATGTCCATCTCCAACCTCAAGTGTTAAATAGTTTGCTTGTTAAACGGTTTCTTCGTATTCTTCCATGCCGAAACCCAGTATGCAAAGTACAATTTCTTTCATTGCGACATAAACAGCTTCCCCTCGTTGAGGCGTTGGACAAACTCAGTTTCTTTCGATTTCTTGGAAAAGGCTTCAGTGACGTCTTTCCTCCCATACATACAGCACAATCGTTAAACTTTTGGTTTCCCTTCAGGTTTAATCTTGATTTCCTATTTTTATTTTGAAGTGTTTTAGATATACCTCATTCAAGTGCCCGAATCGTTGGTGCCATAGTTCAAGTTTGGACTTGGCTTTGGTTCCTCTATTGTTTTCGCTTCCTCATTCGCGTTCATTTTCCTCCACGAAATAGAGACCATTCGTGTGTTTTGGAATTAGTAAAATTCTTCCTTCGTTATTCAGAACTTCTGCAAACGTTTTTGTGAACATCACAGTGTGCCCCCTGCCATTTTGCTGACAGAGTAAATTCGACCTCAAGTCAAATAGGTAACGAAGAATAACGAAGGAGTAAATTTGACCTCAAGTCAAATAACGAAGAATAACGAAGGAGTAAATTTGACCTCAAGTCAAATAACGAAGAATAACGAAGGAGTAAATTTGACTTCAAGTCAAATAACGAAGAATAACGAAGGAGTGAATTTGACCTCAATTCAAATAACGAAGAATAACGAAGGAGTAAATTTGACCTCAAGTCAAATAACGAAGAATAACGAAGGAGTAAATTTGACTTCAAGTCAAATAACGAAGAATAACGAAGGAGTGAATTTGACCTCAAGTCAGATTTACTTGCAGAGTTCCATTTGGATTCATTACTCTGTTTTCATCTTCTGTCATTGACACTTTTATCTTTACTATGCCTTTTCCTGGTACACCTGACGAGGATTTATGTTCACTCTGCTGCAAAGTGCTACTAGATCGTTCAACATCGCTGCACATATGCGAACTGCAACCACTGTCAGGGCATTATTTCGTTAAATCTGAACCTTTCAGTCCTGTTTCTGTAATCAAAATGTCCTCTGTACTGTTCTTTATCGATTGGACTTGTTCCGTCTTTTGGCATTTTTAGTAGCTTTATGTCCTTTTTACCGCATGCATTACATGTGTAAGGGAAATGATTTTTCACCCTTTTCTTCTTCTGTTGATTGTTTTCCTTTTTTCTTGTTTAGTAATTTCTTTTTTGCCATCATATCATCCTGCTCTACATTTTTGACTATAAGGGAGTCTCTGCTCGACGATATTGATTTTCAACGCTTCGGGAGTAGGAAAGTCATCCCGCGTCTGCGATAGAAACGACTTTCCTACTCCCGAAGTTTACTCTGATGTTTTCAATGATATCGCGAAGACTGTAGAACCACATAATTGTCAACAAATCCATGTTGATGTATACTTCCATATCTTTCATCTGATCCAGTCTATTGAATGAGAACATGAGATGTTCCCGAATATGATTATCTTCACTCATTTTCCGTAGCTTGAGTTGTGTCAGCAAAGTTCCCTACTTGGCAGGTCCGCTCAGCCGGCAGATGGAATCAATTTTTTGCCACATTTCCCGCGACGTTTTGCAGTCTTTCACATGTCTTAGTTCAGTTGGTGATATGAACAGAGCGAGTTCAGCTTTGCCTTACGGTCGAATTTCTTCCAGTTCACCTCTTCTTGGCGATTTTCTAGCGTCCTACCTGGGTTGATGGTTGGAGAAGGGTTGTACCATCCACATTCTCTATATTGGCATTTTTTACCAGAATTGTCTCCGTTTGGAGTTTCCGGGTGTCGAAATTCTCCTTCCCTAAGACCTGAATCATATTCATGCTCATTTTATTCCAAATTTTGTACTATGAAGCCAAAGGAATCTCTTATAAAAATATAATATCCTCGGAGTACGCACAGTGAATTCCGAACATCAATATATTTTGGTTTATTATTTTCAATAATGAACCTTTGGAATCGAGCATGGGGAAAAATATTCACAACGGTTTATCATTTAACTGTATGCTTCATGACTAACAGCAAATATCAACAAATTATTGAATTATTGAATCCCGCACATTTTTATGGAACTATAATTCCTGGGCCGGCTCCAGTAACCAATTTAGGGTTTTCCTTGAGGAGGGGGGGGGGGGGGGGCTCGAGGGACCACAGAAAATGATGATGGTGATCTACGCAGAAGCGGTATCTACACAGGTAAATAATAAACCGTTGCGTAATAATTTGCAGCGTTTTGGGAAACTTTCCAAATCATGTGGTTAGAATATCATCGTCATGCGTTAACAACCTTAACATGACAGAAGCATCAAACCGTATTTCCGCTAACTAGTTTATTAGCACATTTTGGAGTTTATTAGGTATTCCAATGGGTCCAAATTATGAAGCATACAAAAATACTAACGAACTAACAAACGTGGTCGTATAATAAAGGAATGAGTAGATTAAAAATCTATATTTTCATGATATTGCTAATAAATTGACGTGTACATCAGCCAGCCAACTTCAACGCCGCAATATGAATGTGTTTGTGCATATTGATCTGTTGATAAACCAGTGAACACATATATATAGGTATATGTATATATATAATATATATAGATATATAATAAATTGGTAGGTAGATTCAATCAGTACCTACCTTATATGCGGGAACCAATCATCAGAATGTTTCTCGTTTTCTGACTCTCTTTTTGCAAAAATGCAGCATGTTTCCGGCACTCCGCACATACCTATCGATCATACCATGAGGTATTGTACCCTTGCCAACACGTCACTACTAAGAAGTTAGAATAAGATTTTTGGACAGTGTTCTTCTTACGGCGAGCAATAAATAAATAAAATCGTAAAAGATTTTTTCCATTCTGAAGCCGCGATTCCCTTGGTATTACTCCCGGCAAGAAACCTCGCAAGCCTAATCTGAATTGATATCTCTGGGCGGTTGAGCGAGAGGGGCGCCGTTTGGAATCGCGCTGATGTAGATTCGTTCACCCTCTTCTTCATCGAGGCGCTTATAATTAAATTCTTAGTGAAGCTATATTTTTGGTTCAGCGAAACCCCCGCAGGGCGGTAATTACCTGTGAGTTCTGCAAAGAGGAAACTTTTTGAAGAGGAGAGAGAAGCAATTTGAAACCAATTAACGCCTTTTACGGCCTCGAGTTTTTCGCCACCCGGCCCGATCTTAAAGGGGGCCTGATTAAGGATAATAATGGAGTACCCCGTTATCGAGAGATATAAAGGCTTTTTATAGGAACTGTTTGAGCGTAAAAAAAATTACAATCGAGTGACTCCTTAATTAGTTGTTCAAGTAGTGGGTACTTACGTGGCGTAAACAAACGGATAAGTTTGTCTAACCCCTTCACTTCCGTGGCCGTCAGTAATGAAGGAGTAGGTGGCTTTTTAATTTATTTGGGTACTTATGCACATTAACGTTAAATAAAAAATAATAATGATAACGTACAGTGTTAAGCCATTATAGTAATGGGGTTCTGTCATAATAGCGAAAACTAAAGAAACTATCATAACCACGTACCTGCTGCGCAGTAATCACATTGGTCTTATGAGGATGAATAAGTATCCACGAGTCGCATGCGCAGAGGAAGTTATAGTCCATGAAATTCTTGTGGGACTATCTGGTTAACTAACCAAAAAATCGATGTGATTTTCATCAGAATCAGTTGAGTAGAACCACTGCAGTGTGAATCGGAATGGATGAAACTTCGCTTAGCTGATGGTTGCGTACCTGATGAAATTCATATTGAACCAAGGGCCCGCTTGCCCCCGCCAATTATTTCAGCTTTGTTATATTTACTACCATTCTATCAAATACTTAGTTATGGGCGTTGCAAGGATTTCTTTGCACATGCGCAGACGAAAATTGCCGTCCAGTAGCGATGAATTTCATTTGAAACCACAGCCCACACGCAACCAACCTGCAAATTTCAGGCCATGGATCTCATTATTTCAACTAGTTACACCTTACACTGGTCTACGGCACAGATAAACCGACTGACAAGGAACCATAATTGTTCAGCAAGTCCCACAGTTTTGTTTACGACAGCTTAATTTCTCAGAACTTGTCAGCATCTCGTTTCCTGGTGTTTAAAGTTGACTGATGCACAGATCGAGACCTAACGCAGTAAACGAGGAAAGTGGTTGGGTATTGATGGCAGTGCTTAGGTATCCATTCTTGGTTGTTCAATTCAATTTGCATTTATGCATTCAGTAGGGTATCAAATTATCATATTATAGCTACTGTTCAATTGAATTTCATTATTGCATGGATTTAGTCAAGAAACAGTTTATGGGGTAGGTATAATAGTTACGAGTAACACTTGCTCTTGCACGGGATTGCTTCTACGATTTATCATTGGGGATGCAAAACGGTTGTAGCGCTAAATGAATAATTTATTTTCCTCATTTCAAGGTTGATCTTCCAGTACCTAATCCACCTGATGTCATCCCGTATTTATAATTCAACGGGACCTCGTATGCAATTATATCATATTGGATATGGAATGTGCATTGAAATTGAAAATGTAAAGCCATGACAGAAAAATGATAATTAACTGTATCACCAATCCTGAAAATGATAATTAACTTTGGGTAATCCGTATGGGTATTTCTGTCCATCCCTCCCGAGCGTTTATCATTATGCTGTATATTAACGTTGTATTTGAAATGGATTATTTTTCCAATTAGAGATTTCTATTCGAAATGGATTTATTTGTTATCATATTATACATAATAAAGCTAAAAAGTTTATTATGTACCATTCTGTGGAAGCGTTGCCGATTATTTCACAATGGTTAATTATTTATCTGGACATATGCCCCTTCTATGTAGATCACTGTTTTCTATGGTCAATACCTTCACTCGTGCTTCACCAGGAAACCCCTAAATTGAGTACAGGAGCCGACCGGGCAATTATTTTCATAAATATGCGGTGGATTCAAGAATTCTGTCAACGTGTTAATATGCATGAAACAAAACGTGTAGTTCCAGACAAAAGTTGAACGAAAATCTTCCGCGCAGTTTGAAGAAAAGTTCCTGAAACAATATTAATCAAAATTGGGGTATAGGTCCCAGAGAAATTAAATACCCCATATTATTTCATATATCAGTTATCCGGACGTTTTGTAATTCATTGGGAACGACCTAGAAGCTACCCCTTAATTCCCACCTGTGGGGAAGGGGGTAAAAATTCTGGTTTTTTTTTCTCCCATGCTTGATCATTGAGAAAAATAAATCGTAATTACCTACATCTAATGAAAGGTGGAAAAAATAAAGATATTTGTACAATTTCGTAATATACCTGATGGTAACTTCCTCGTTAGCTCAGTCTCGCATTTTGTCGCAATTTAACGTAGCGAAAGCTCCGAATGTTTCGAGGAAACGTCTGAATCGTCTGATCAATCACGCGAACTACTTACATTCGTGTTTAGCTGATAGCCCAACATGAGTGTGTAACAAGATGCACTTCTAATATTCGTCAAACATGTAGGTGGATTTAGCTACGAGACACCAGGAAGATGCTTACAAAAGTTTTCCCTAGTATTGTTCTCCAGTATTAATCAAGAATTTCTCATTAAAAAAGACAAAATTTACTTCCATTACAGGGTTTAAGCCAAAATTTGGTTTCAGTATGATCCGTAAAGGATTCTTAAAAAATTGTGTGGGTACTAAAAATTTTGGACTCGTAGAAATACACATAGTCTTTTTAGTCGGAAATTCTAACAAGTGGTTAACAGTTGTTGGGGATATAATTGTGGTAAAATTTTTTGTCGGATCGGCAGCTTGATTTAATGGTAACTCTGTCGACCAGTCAGTAGGTATACATTATCATATGTATGTTATTCACTACATCAATTTCTAACTGATTTGTTCAATGTGTTTTGCAGGGCTGGGCAACAGAAACGCAGCCTAGGCCGAGGCGAGATGCGGGTTCCGGGATGGACCTCACATACATCACCGAACGGATCCTGGCTTTGTGGTTCCCATCGGACACGGGGCCCCAGGAGTACAGGCACGGGCACCAAGAGGCGGCGCACATGCTCCATTCGAAACACGGAAACAATTATATGGTAATACAATACGCCATTCACCTTGTCATCACTTAACAGCTTAGTATGGCCTGTCGACAGGTGTGTCGCATATCCTGATGATATCGGAAGTACTCGAAACTCCTCCCTGCACAATAATTTGCGAACGTGGTGACATTGAGTCGCGTATTCTAACTCATTTGTTGAACTCGACGACTTCCTCCGCTTGTTCCAACGAGTTGGTTTGTTGCAAACGTAGGTATACAATAGCTGAAAAATGTTTTCATCAATTAATCAACCATTCTATTGTATTCATTGGCGACGTGGCAATTTACACTCACATGCAACCTAATGAGAGGACCCGCACGATGCGAGTTGTGTTGTAAAACACACTCTAGGGGGCTTTTTCCATAACTTTTGGTGTCGATCCGAAGTCAGATCGACTGTTTAATAGACCAGGGATGACCTCACATCCGACAGCCATGAATTTTGTTGAATTACAATCTATCCATGCTGCAGTCTAACCGAGTCTGCATCCCAACCAAACGTCAGTCTAAATATTTAAGCCATCGGTCGCTAATGTAATTTTGGTTTATTATTTTCAGTAATGAACCATTGGAATCGAGCATGAACAACAAATTCTAACCCCCCCCCCCCCCCCTCAAAATTTGATGGTTTACGTTTCAAGGTATGTAGAATCCGAAAATGCAATAAAAAAATTTCTGTCTGTCCGCCGTACGCCGCACTTCGCACTTTTCTTAGTTACCATGAAACGAAATTGATGAAATTCGGGTTATAGGTTCCGTTCGGGGTCTAGTTGGTCCTCGAATCTCTAAGGTTGGTCCTCGAAGTCATCTCTCAGGGGTTCAAAATAGGGGTAGAAATTTTCAGAACGCCGTAGCTCGAAAATTTTCGATAGGAGGGTATGGTTTTTTTACGTTATTAAATTTGTCTCGAGCTATACAATTTTTTGAGACCACCCGGAGTATTCATTGTACTTCCAGCCGTTCGTGTGCACCAAAAAGCTTCGTCAGCATGATCGTGAATCAAACGGTATAAATCCGGCCCGGATATCATCACTAGGGAGCACCTGATTATAATCAAGGATGGCTGTATGAAGTCGAGTTGGTTGTTCTGCGATATTATTTCATTTGATAAGTGATGGACTATTGGATTAGTTGGTAGGTACCTACTTCTGAAACTTGAACAAACGTATTATTGATGGGTAAATTATTACACAATGGTAAATATTACAAAACGGCAAATTATTACACAACGGTACATTATTTCATAACGGTAAATTATTACATAACGGTAAATTATTACACAACGGTAAATTATTACACAACGGTTCATCTACCAAGAAGGGGCTGGATTTTGTTGATCGGTACTTTTGCAACTTGACCAACCGTTGAAGTATTATTGATGGGCAAGGTATAACACAACGGTTCATTATACTTGACCACGAGGGTAGGTACTGACCACAGAAAATCGTGATCTACGCGGAAAGGGCATCTATTTCACTCCACATCAACAATTTTCCTTCAGAACTTCATCATTTGCGTTTCTTTTTGCCATTTTATTACTGTTTGTCGTCGACAGAATTATTTTAGCAACATTTAACTCGTGATTTAGGTAGGTACCTAGTAACGAGTACGGGGTTAGGTACTAACCCACGGAGGGTCTGCGATCCACATAATATGTATAGACTAGTACATATTATGTAGACGGGTTATCTATACAGAGAGCGGTGATCTGTAACAGGAGGTACAAAATAATGAACCGTTGTGCAGGGATTTGCAGCGTTTTTCGGGATCCCATTCTCAAGAATGAGAATGCTAAGTTGAAGTTCGGATTAGTCCAATTTGATCAGCCAAGAGGTGTTTTTTTTTCTTTTTTTTTTAGTATAATTTGTGGGGAAACATGAAGCGGTTAGGAGTTTTATTGAAGATCATACAAAGGAAATACCAGGGGGATCGGGTTGACTTAGAAAGGCTCTATTTTGACGGAATGATGTCAGGAGCTGTAAAGCGAATGTGGTACTCGTGTTGTGGTAAGAAAGGAGCAAAGATTTACATGTACAGGGCTATGGAGAAAGATGTTGCCGCGTTGTAAATGTCTGTGGTGGGGTATCGATGGTATTTCCTAATCATCAATTTAAAAATACCCCTTCGCAGGACGTCTATGCTATGTAAAGAGGTGGAAGGGGCCGAGTCCCAGAGTATGATGCCATACTGAATTACTGATTGGTCAAGAGTCACGTAAATGAGCCTAAGAACTTCCGGCTTTAGAAATGAACGTAGGTTGAAAAATATGTGTACGTAAAAATAAATGATTATTTTATGCGTGTACACGAGGGAAGCATTTACATGTCTCCTAGTCCATACAAAATATTTTTTAGGTTGGTGCTTACTCAGAATTACGAAGAAACTATCTATGCAGCCCAACATGGTTGGATGGATAACATCAGTAAATTCATCATGATGAACATTGCTCATAAATTGTAACACCCTGTAAACCTGATTATATTCTGGTTTGGGCGAGAATCACAAAATCTACCTGCATGTAAGACCTTGTGACTATTATGTGACATAATTATAATCCAGGTTGATGTTAGGTAGTATGCAATATAAACTCTCATCACAGTGGTCCTTTTCCAGTGTTGAAGTGTCACAAGTGTCAGGTTGTGGTCAGAGTAGTAGGTACGCACTTCCAGCCAGGAAGGAAGTAAAGGAGAAGTTGGATTAAATAGTAAATTCACCGTGAAATGGGAGGTTTTCTTTATCTTTTTCCACACCTACTTCAGCATTATCTCGCGTGTCTTCTCTATCTAACACAGAGTCCCTTACTCCCTTTCGTTCTCCTGGAAGATCGCGCCTTTATTTTGCCGCTCTTTTGATGTCTGATGGCCTCCGGTCTGTTCCTTTTTGGTTCAAAAGAATGAGATGTTGAGTGGACGAGACTACGTACCAATTAGAAAACCCCTTCGCGTATGAGGAGTTCCTCCACAGAAGGGTTTTTTCAGCAGCCTACTCGTTTTTATCCACATATTTGCTAGAGTTTTACATCGTATCGACCGAAAACTTACTGAGTAAGTACATTCCCATCTAGAAATTGTTGACCTGAATTTTGCCGACGTCCGAGCAGTTCTCAATTTTCAAAAACAGAGGTTCAAATGATCGCAGAAAATCCGATTCCGGTTGATTGACAGCAACATAATATGAAAACGCTGCGAAGGCACCCGCCATTCCAATCATCTAATCATTTTATGTACAAATAACCGCCTTTACCTATGCCCTGATACTGATCTGTAAGCAGTGTTCTATATACCATTGAACGGTTTTGAGGAGTAAAAAATTGAAGGTTTCTGCAGAATTCGGAAGAAAGATCAACGTTTTACTAGACACCTGTAATTTGTACACAGATTCAAAGCGTAGCGGGGAACTGGCTCACTGACGAGTCATGGAATTGAAAATATTTTCTCCTTAAATTCCAAAGGTTTTGAGTAATAGTATGCAATTCCATTGCAGTAATAGTATTGCACACTATTACTATTACCTACCACAATTAGGTACTGTATTGCAGTGTAGTAGGCAAACCAAAATCTATGGTTTCACGGTTTTTCGTCATTTAAATAAGTATCACTTATATTTGATTGGATATAAATTGATTGTTTTATACAATGATTGTTGATTACAATGTTCAACCATTCGAATAGTGGATCTGCTACTGGCGTGAGTAACGTGATGAGGTTTCGATTGTCGTATTCACAGACAACCGCGATTCATCGGTTACAATGCACTTGCCTTCCTGGCGTGCCTTCCGCTGTGTGGTTTCCAAAGGCATGAGTTACTCATCTTCTGTATGAGGATCAACCTTGTACTGAATACCTACCTTTCGGATTTCTAACGGCCACAAACCGCACAAACTCCACACTGTGAAATTTATGAACAACGTGAATTACGTTTATCCAGATAGTAAGTTGAGAATTTGTAGCAGTATTCTGTGTTCCACAGGTCTTCAATCTTTCGGAGCCCCGGGGAGGAACACGACGAGAACACGTACGTGTGAGGGAGGTCGGTTGGCCGCCCGATCTGGCGCCACCGCTGGAAAGGCTGTGTTCTGTATGTAAGGACATCGACTCCTGGTTGAGTGAAGATTCATCCAGAATCGCCGTCCTCCATGCCAGGTGAGTCAGGGATGAAGTTATTGATGTTTGATTACAGTGTCCTCACATTCGAGGTTGTAGATCCAAAAAGGTTGTGGAAACAAATTTAATAGATCTAGGTATACCGTAAAATTTAATTAATTACATAAACAGTTCAAATATATACATGATTTGCAATATTGATGTATCAATTCATCGAATTTAATTTCATACCTTAGGTATGTGGTAAGCCATCTTGCAATGTGGAATAAACAAAAAATAAACCTTAAATGGTGGAAAGCTAAAGGTTTATTATTTGTAATGTATTCCGGTGACTACATGAACCACAACTGGGATGAAAAGAAGATATCGGTATTGAGTCTAAATTGTTTAATGGAAGTCGTTTCCAATAATGGTTTTGGCCCGCCATGCCATAAAAAATAAATAAAAATCCAAAGACCTCGCACTCTGCGCGAGAGACGTGGAAAGTCGACTCGAAACTTCGACATTACAAAGTACAAATTGTATTTTTAAGACGAAAATAAAGAAACATAAATAAATCAATCAGGAAGCATGAAGAAATATCGAGAAAGGAATAAATTAGAAAAAGTAGCAACAACTCTCGAAGTAGATAAACCGAAGAAATCAGTTGCAGATCGATGTAGATATTGTATCGTAAGCGACAAAAAATTCGTAATAAGAGTAAAAAATACTGATTCTTGGCCATAATGTTTGTTTCGGACGAAATTGATAGATATTGAATAACCTCGCTTATAGTAAAATTTCTTAACGAATTTTTGGGACTTATTTATACTTTTTACACCTCATATTTATGTACAGTAGAACCTGCAACAAATTCGTAACGCAACTTCTGTGACACCTTTATACTTCTAACCTCGCTTATCGTAGTCTGTCGACGACGACATCTTTGGGACATATTATTTATACGTTTTACACCTCATATTTATGTGCAGTAGAACCTGCAACAAATTCGTAACGCAACTTCTGTGACACCTTTATACTTCTAACCTCGCTTATCGTAGTCTGCCGACTACAAAAATAAAAAATAAAATAAAATGATTAACACTTTGGAGATTTACAGAATTGTGACAGCTTGCCAATCGCTGGCGGAAACGTCGCCTGTTGAACAATTTATACTGAATTCCGGTACCTTAATTTCATCCCAGTACAGGATTAGCTTTCCCTGATTGCCACTGATACCTAAGTACATAGTTACGTACGCACACATTATAGTTTATAGGGTTTCAAATCCCTGACGAATGCTACGAAATTCACCAGAACTGCGGCCTAGAAACGAAAGTTCTCTTACACTATATCATCATGTACACCTGTTTACTCGTATTGAATACTTCTCAGTGAGATGCCCCAGGTACTCAGTTCAGATACTTAATCCCCGTCCACCTGTAGATTATCATAACAAGTGGCTACCACCTCTGACAGTGACGGATGCTTTGTGTAAATGAGATCACTGAATGCTGGGCCAACGTCATTACGAACCGTGCAGTTCACAATATCCGCCTTCGCATTTCTTGTAACGCTTGAGCTTTGAGATTAATCAACTCCGGAATACTTCAGGTAGTCGAATATCCCAGCACTCCCCTACTTCCCCCCCCCCCCCCCCGTACAGTCCGTTCCCGTGAAACTTACTTCGTCGAAAGGTTTAGGTTACAACTGATACGTTTTTTTGACTAACGTATAAGTGTAACGTGGCAGGGTTCTGTTCGTCAGTCTGACGAAGGTATAGTGACAAGTGACGATGATACAAATTATTTCGGTTTGAAATGGAACGGGTCAAGTACTGTGACCCAAAGGAGATATTGCAGGTCATGGAAGAGATGGAGTCCGATGGTGTTGGTGTGGATCTGATGAAGATTGTGGCGAAACAAGCCACAGTGGTAACTGAGGCTGCCTATTTCTGTTTGGGGCTTCTTACCTACAAATCTTACTACTTACCTACAAATAAGACTTCTGGTTCCTATCTTTTGTCGGGATGTACCTAATATAATTGGTTATTTTGGATATTGTTGATAGGTCGTAGGTACTTCTGCAACATGAACAAATTTGGTTCGGTGTCTGTCCGTCTGTGTACCCGCAAGTCCTTACCTCACGCATAAATCCATCAATTCGAATCCGATTTTTCTGAAATTTTCATGGATTATGCAGGTTCCGCCTCAATGCTTGCGGGATGGTCCCTCATAAGTTGCGGAATGATGGGATCATTGGTACGGTCAGTGCGCATAAGCGAATCTACGGTACCTACTAAGTTTCTCGTGAATGAATGGCCCGATTTTGCTCGAATTCGGTGGGTGATTGGGGTGTAGCTTCTATATGATCCCCTATATTATGATCCTCTATGGTTGTTGGTGGCATTTGCTCGGTTTACCTAGGGCTTTCTTGTGGGAAGCAGAGGTTAGTTACTGACCGCAGAAAACAGTGATCTACACAGAAGGGCTATCTCAGTCATTTACTTACCTACAAATTTTCAAAATGGCGGATGGGGGGGGGGGACAAGCTGCACAAAAGCCCTTCCTTCCTTGGAGCAATTCCTTGGAGCATACAAATGCATGTGCAAAATTTCAGCTCGATCCATTATGTCTGCTGTTGCTGGCTGCAGTTGGAGGCTGTTGCACTATCATAGAACAACAACAGTTAGAAAAACTTGAAAAATATCGGTTCGACCGTTTCTGTGTCAGCGATGAAGTTTTATTTCTGCTACCTGTTTAGTATGAATGCAGTTAGGTATTCGTCCATTTGTGATGATTCTTACTAGGTTCCTATAAAAAATGTGATACCTATTCGGATAAATGATGTGACTGGGGGAAAAAACGAAAAGTAGGTATTATCTACATATTTTCCCTCATTTTGATATTAATTTTGATATTACTTGTTGACTGTCACTTAAAGGCTGAATAAATATCTAAACAGTTATTTGAGCTTTAAAAACAGTTCAGAATCTCATTGCCCCTAACCTGACACGGTACCTAATCGAAACGACGAAGGTGGTTGCAAAACCCAGTGCCTATTTCTTGGCTGCAGTGAAGGTACTGAATTTGCGAAAGCTGAGGGTTCGATGTTGCATTGAACTAACAAAGTGGGCTGTATTTTAATGAAGAAGAACTTTATTATAACAGTAAATAACCACTGACTAGATTATGTGAACATGTGATGACTAGGGAAACAAATGGACTCAACAAACATAAATAACGTTTCACCAAGTTTATTGAATAGTAAGTGAGGTAACTTGTGATATCTGACTAGAATAAATTCCTAAATAGTGGCCACTTAGAACAGATAGATAATATAGGTGAAAGACAGAGGATTTATCACAGGAAAGAAGTTGGTAGGAACAAAGTTGACGTCGGTAGATAATGTCTTAATTCCCCAAATTAAATCCCAGAAGAAGAAAGTAGGGTAGAAGATGATGATGTGAAGAGTGTGATTATGAAGCGTTTCAACTTGTATTACCAGTAACTCAATTGTTTGGATCTTGATTCATTCTCGTCGGTAATTGATAATCTTTTAGTGATCCACTGTTGATAATTTTTTAATGTTCTAATAGGGTGTTCCAGAAATAAGTTTTACTTGGTAATGAAAAATTAATTACCTTGTACCTTTAAACATTTTAAAGAAATATAAATATTTGTGTCCGCAAACTCGTAGGTAATTACTTATCTGCATAGGCCTCATTTGCATGTGTACAATAACGCTCATGGGGCCTCGGGCGCGCTCCTAGTACAGGAATGTGGAGAACAAATCGGAGTTTTGCTTCCAAGTTTCTCTCATTTGATGTTTTAAACGTTCAAAAATTTATTGTTTCAACGCCGTTTAAAAATTTCTTGTCACTACTGTTTGTATCGTTCGTAACCATTTTACTCGTGATGTAAATCGGTTCAAAACAGCTGATGCAAACGTTTAAAACGAAGCGAATAATAATGTAGAAAGTGTCAAATTACTTACTAATTGACGAGAAACTCACCAGTCAATGTAAACATGTCAAAATGCGAAGCTGTAGGCTCACAGTGTGTTTACACAGTAGCGTTGTAATCTGATAGTCACCTCATCGACCGGAATGCGCTACCTCCTGCGGACCTACACGGCCAGTAATTGGATACCTGTATTAATTGATAAAACATAATTAACTCCGTCAAAAAGCCGAGTGCTAATGGAATAGAGAGGGACTGAAGGTCCGTTGAGTCAAACAGCAGCGAGGTCGAAGCTTTTGTTAGTTATGAAACAATGGCGCGGTTTTCGCGCTACCAAGAGGAAATGGTAGTTAGGGTATCACTATCACAACACAAGAACCACGATGCCTACTGGCCGTTTTCCCTCCGCTGCTTTCCGTTGCCAACACGGCAGTAATGGGTTTTTCGACTATACCATGTCGAAACGACACGATGTTTTGAATTGTATGACTGCATATCACAATACAGAAATTATAGAGATGATTTAAATTAATTACCTGTCTACATAGGTTAATTAACTTCGGTTAAATATGCACCTTATACCTCTAAGTAATGACTGCTTCGATCAGATGAATTATGAAAAGAAACAAGTTACATCGTCTCATAAGTGGATGGTGAGGATTTCGCACAAGTAAGAATTGGAGATAAAAATGGTCTCAGTTACAGAGTAACAAGATTTTTTTGCTGCTAACTTCTTTTGGCTTTACTTATGACGTAAGGTCATAGGTACTTCATTTTTATTTTTCCTGAAACTAGAGGGCAGAGCTAGGAAAATCTTTACTCACGTTGAAAACTATCGACGATTTATGGAATAATAGGTACCTAGGTAATTCTTTAAAGTTTGAGACAGTTATGAAAATACTTTTTGGTTTATTATTTTCAATAATGAACCTTTGGAATCGAGCATTAAAAAAAAGGTGGTTAAAACCGTGAAATTTGGTGGTTTCTGTCTCAAGGTCTGTGGAATTCGAAAATGGAATAAAAAAATTTCTGTCCGTCCGCCGTACGCCGTAGGCCGTACGCCATACTTTGCACTTCCCTTCGCTACCATGAACCAAAATTAATGAAATTTAGTTTGTAGGTCCCATTTGGGGTCTGTCTAGTTGGTTCGCGAAGCTCGGCATTACTGTTTATCATCTCGAAGGGGTGAAAAATAGGGGTTGCAATTTTCCGAACGCCGTAGCTGGAAAACTGTCTATAGAAGGTTATGGTTTAAAAAAAATGTTTTCTAAGTTAATCTCGAACTAAAGAAATGTTTGAGACCATCCGGAGCATTATACGTCCGGCCGTTCGGTTGCACCGAAAAGCTTCGTCAACATGATTGTGAATGAAACGGTATACATCCGGTCCAGGTTTCATTGCTAGGAAACACCTGATGATGATCACGGATGGCTGTATGAAGTCGAGTTGGTTGTTCTGTGATAATATTTCATTTGAAAAATGATGGCTCTTTTGAATTTAGTTGATAGGTACCTTTGTAACCAGAACAAACGATATGCTTCATGAATAGCAACAAATAATTAATTATTGAATTATTTAATCTCGCGTGTTTTTATGAAACTGTAATTCCCGGGCCGGCTCGGTACTCGATTTAGGGCTTTCTTGGGGGAGATTTGTTTTCTACACAGGAGGGGCATTATACAGGTAAATGGATGCCGTTGTGTAATAATTTACAGCATTTTCTTGTTGTTATATAAGGCTCGTAATTATAAAGAGTGAAAAACGCCAATGTGATTCCAACTCAAATTAAAAATCTTATCGTCCCCGACTGTAGGTACGTCAACTCATTATTTATCCCAAAGTTGACCGTTTCACGTATTGAACGTGTCCGACAGAATCTCATCAGGTTATAAGTTTTCATTGTGGGGGTCATGTAACTCTCGGGTTTGAAAATTCGTAACTACCACTCTAAAATAGTCTTTCCAAAAAAATGAAAAAAGAAAAGGATTGCAAAGCGTACACTACTCATGTTACTTTGTCGAGTGTTTAATGGACGTAGAGTTCTTGTGCAGGAACATTTATGTTTAACTCACTGCTTCAAAGTCAAATAATTAGTTAATTTTGGTAATTTTCATTCTACACAATTTCTATAACGTTTGATTAAATTTGCAAATATTTGAGTAATTTGTGTTTGTTTTTTAATTTTCTTTTCGCAAGGTTCAGCAGAAATTTTTAATTGAATTGAAAACTCAGCTAAGAAAATAAACCATCTAAAAGTACTTACCGTTGCAGTATACATCATGCCGTCCTACTTCATCACCACAATACAACGTCATACCACTCCCTACTCACTTCTTGCTTGGTTAGTTAAACTTTTTATGGAGTGCCATTTAGTTCATTAATCATTTCCGTTACTCAAGCAGGTGAGCAGCATCGTTGATAAACATCTCTTCAGAGGCGAGGGTGAATTCGGGTACACGTTGAAGCAAATGCGAGAGGGGAATTAATAAATACTATCGTCTACAGCCTCTACGGCTCATCCTCCGCCAGTCAAACGCGTCTTACACCGCACACTATGAATAATGATGAGATGCTTCTTGTACCGCGAGCATGACGCTCCTAATTGCTGCTTTAGCCGTCGACATCGGCGTATGGGGTCGCGTTTCCCATTCCTCTCACGAGGATAACGAGATCAAGTAGACAGGAGTTGAATTAGGAGAGTTATAAGAAACTTCGTCAATAACAGTCCACCTACGCGACCTGAACCCTGTCGTCACCATCTCAAAATGTCATCCTTAATTTCAAAGGATGCCTCTCATTTCTTATCTTTATCACGTACCTGTGTGAGAAATTATGATGAGTTCGTCTTTTGCGCTGAAAATACGCGTTGTCCATAATTATGTCCATAATGTTCTATGGATTTCAATGGTTCTTCACCGTATTTTATTATCCTATCCCACTTATTTCATTTATATTTCTTTTCCTACTTATTTTATTATCATTATTTAGGTTTAGCCAATTTCATTGATTTGTTATATTTATAATTATATTTAGCATAGAAACCTCGGAATCCACTAGGTCACTACTCCGTACGCAATACGCTTGAAATGCCCATAATGAAGACAATTTTAGAGTAGGTCCAAGTTTGTCCCTCATAAAATTCATCCAAATCCGATCATAAAATCGTCTGCGCATGTGCCAAATCTCCCCCGCAGATTTCTTTGTCTTGTGTTCATTGATTCTCCAACTAAGACCGAGATCATTCGTGAACTGCAGTAGATCCAAGTATTTTTACTAGTACTGGACACCAAATACCTATACCTGCAACTACCTACATTATCCATTTAGGTAGGTACTTACAACAAGAAGTAGCTAATCAAGAAACGTCCAGGATCTCCTTTCCTGTCTCGGAACAATAAATTCTGGCCCATAAAACCATGCGTGATGTGAATCGGTTACTCCATATCACTGACAACGAAGCTGGTGTTATCTGCGCATTCATTTGCGCACTCGTGAGTTCGGTTCAGTCTCGATGTAACACTTCCTGTATATTCAGTGGACACCACCAGCAATCCCTCGCGTACCACATCGGTATTATTCGCTTTGGTCACTTTGTAATTATCTACCGATAGTGAATGCGAAATAACTGAAGTGGACACATCACATGAACATCATTTGCTCATTTATAACACATTAAAAAAAACTACATAATTTACATCGCAACACATTCACAACGCAGCACATTTCCGTTTTACATCCGGGAGTAGATGTAAACTCTGGGTTTCTCAACCCTTTAAAAAGCATCGAGCTTTCATGGTGGAATGGTCGAGTCATTAAGGGTTTTATTCGAATTTCAGTGCAAGAGGATTTAAAAAAACTCGTTTATTTTGGCTTGCTCAACTTTCAAAAGGTCGTATATTTTGCGCGCTTTATGCGCACAATAAGGCCTTCCGCTTCTAGATGGGAATCGTTTTAACGATTTAACGAAAGGCAACTGCTGGGCTGCTGTCCCCATATCACGTTTGTCCCTGCGATGATTTTCTGTTTAATAGCAACTACCTACTACCTAACAAAATAGTTTCTGATGTAAATTTGCGGTACCTAGTAAACATTAGTATTTTCGCTCTAGCATCGACACTAGGTCATGGATTTTGATTGTTATCACTTATTTAAACGAATTTCCAATGAAAATCCGTTTCAGAGCAATCTGAATCCATCACTACATTTTACCATTATTCATGTTATATTACTGCGTAGTTATCAATTTTTCATTATGTATTTTCCAACGTGCCGACCACCGATTATTTCATTCCTGCCCCCTCATTCACCGAACATCCTGCAAAACACTTATTTAACAGCATTTTTTTATTTTCCCTCTCTATGTCAGTATATTTATGTGACAGAGCCCTAGCGACTCCTACAACAGTGTCAGCCCTTCCGCCGCCCCCCGGAGGGCCTCTAGTACCAACTTTCATAATTCCCGCACATCCATTCCGGTCAGGCGCTCGTTGCAATATATGTTTAACAATATTCGTTTATGACTCTTTGTTACAGAGGGAATCGAGAACGGATAGGAGTAATAGTTGCAGCTTACATGCATTACAGCAGCATCTGCGGGAGTCCTGAGCAGGCTCTCGACCGATTCGCGATGAAGAGGTACCTCGACCACAAAGTAGGCGACTTGGAGTTGCCGTCTAATAGAAGGTAAGCTCCGCTTAGGAAATTCATACCTGATCAAGTAAAATGATAATCTTGGCAGTGGTAGTCATAAGCGCTAGCCCTTCAGGAACCTGTATGATAGCGCGACTTTCTGTATATTCCCAACGCGGGCTTTTAGTGCTTTTTGGTTTATTATTGGCAATAATGAACCTTTGGAATCGAGCATGAAAAAAAGAAAAGGAAAAAACTACCCCCCCCCCCCCCTTCCAAAATTGTATGGTTTAATTTCAAGGTAGTATGTAGAATCCGAAAATGCAATAAAAATTTTCTGTCAGTACGCTGTACGCCATACTTCGCCCTTTCCTTAGTTACCATGAACCAAAATTGATGAAATTTGGGTTGTAGGTCCCATTTGGGGTCTAGTTGTTCCGCGAAGCCCGGCATTAATGTCAGTCATCTCTAAGGGGTGAAAAATAGGGGTGAGTATGATTCCAAACGATAGTAAGAGGAAAAACATATGTAAGTGTGGAGTAAATATATCATCGGTCAACTAACACATACAGCCAGCATACTTGCTGATTGCAAGTTGGTGATGGGGGACGTCCGCTGTGGCTGAACGTTGCGCCAACTGTTACTCATTGTTGACCTGACATCAGCTCAGTTTGGGGATGTATTAGCACTGCGATGTGGTGTGTGGAGGACAAATGAGATTGAACCGCGTCCTCAAGTGAATAATGAAACATGGTCATAATCTGACAACGTGATGATTGTGCTAAACTTGTGAATCTTGCTTGGTGTGGGATTGCAGTGGAGCTAGTCATGTGAAAGCCTGAAGCGCTCATAGCTGATATAGCTGATCATTATTATTGGCAACCTCTTACCTTTCAAGAAAACAGCAGAAAAGCGCAACGTTTGACGATGTGACGGAGGAATCATTGTGGGATTTTTCACTCCAAAATTTGCTCATTGGAATTGAGCTCTGCATTTGCAATTCAGTGCATTCTTGAAGAGATAGCATTTAGCCCAACGAGAAGTGAAGCAAAAGCAAACCCTACAGCCACATATTGAGTTGGGATCAGATAAAGACGCAGTTCTCAATCACCCGGGCTGTTTGTCCTTGCACTTGGGAAAGAGTAGGAAGATGCTGAATCCGGAGGATGTTAATGCAGTGCCGGCCATTAGTTAATTCTTATTCGTTGGAGAAAAAATCGAAACGTAACTGACGAGGCAAGAAAGAGTATCTTTATCATCCTTGATGTTGCAATGTTTGATTACCCATTAACCGTAAATATAAATATAGGTACATACGTTTTATTACTTACTTTTGAAACGTAATATTTTTTGTGCACTCATTTTTCTTAGGCTTACGTCAACATTTTCCTCCGCATAAATATGTCCTACCTCCTCAAATAACCTGTGCATGAATTATATTTACACGTGTCCGCTTTCAGTTTTCGCTTCCCAAACATTCATCATTCCGAAGCGAAATACGTCCTCAAAATCGTTTTCTCCCAAAGGGTCTGGATTAGATTGGAGATAAAGTTTCCAAATGAAGAGGGTCGGTAACAATGCCGATGGAAAAGTTGCTTCGTTGGGTTGGAGAGATATCTCAGTCCGTATGCTTTTGTGCGCTGGTTCCAGAAATTCCGTACCGAGTAGAGTAAGCCATTTGCAATAATTCATTAACAGAAGGGAAATAAATAAATGGTTTCAGACTATAAAGGGAGAGCCCTCCCTGGCGGCATCTCTACTACTAAGCTGCAAGTGGGCTCATTCGGCTACATGGCTATCATTAAAGTCACTGGCCATTATCCTGAATGGGCCATAGTGAGACCCGACCTGACTTATGTCCAACAATGCCGTATTATTCCAACGAGTAAAGGGAGCAGTTGTTGGGGGTTGTTTGATGGATTAACGACGATCTTTGTGCTTTTCACTGGGAGTTCCTTTGAGGTGGGATTTGCAAATGGAAAATTTTCTTCTACATCCCCTTAACTGACAGTTCGTGATGCATAGAGAGTATAATCACTCGAAGCCCATCGTACGTACTCAATTTCATTTATTTTTAATTTTTTTAACTGATCAATTATTTATATAGAATCAGTATAAATGGCAATTTGTCATGCTTTTGGGTGGTATAATTGAAAATTGATAAATCCTAACAGCTGCTTGCCAACTTCTTGGACAAAAGTATGTGGTGGAATTTCAGTTCGGGCCAATATTCCGGAAGTTTAATGATATATCGATCTGAGATTCAAAATCCGAAGTTACATCTTACAATAGATGACAGGAAGCAACTACATATGCATAAGTATACTTTCTAAAACTAAACTAACTGAAATAAGTACTCAAAGTCTCACCTTCTGTACGATCATAATTACAGGACGAAGCGCACTTATGTGCTCGATCGGGTCATTGTTTACTATTTCCAATAATGAAATACTAGAGTCGATCAAGAAAAAAACTAAAACCCCCAAAATTTTTTAGGATAGGTACGTCACTGGTGGGTTTTATATTAGGTACTACTTTTGAATCGATAAGAAGGTGTCTGTCTAGCGGGAGTGTAGCATAACTTCTTCGTTCAACTGGTATGATCAATCCATCTGGTGTATCCACAATGTTTTCTAAAACAATACTTCAATGTCATTCACTTGCACTGAGCGAGTAAGCGGCCTACAAGTCACAAGATAATAAATTGATGACACCTTAGAGCAGTGGTTTTCAAATTGGGGGGCGCGAGTGATTTTCAGGGAGGGGCGTGTAGACCTCCGTTCAGATGAAGTTTATTGAGACTCGAATTTAAACACATATCTAGTGTTTTCAATAGTCTGTGTATAAGACAGACCTTCGATCGATGTTTGATGTTGGCGGTCATCAAGACATAAATCAGAAATCGTCTGGACGTCGAATTTGATGCAAGATTTTCACTCTCAACATTGCAGCCCGATATCAAGAATCTGATGTTAACTCAAATGAGCTGGTACCATCCATCACACTAGGTTTCGTACGTCTGTCGTTCTTATTTTGTGAAATAAATTCAGAAGTTTATTTTTATTAATAATTTTGTTTTGTATATATAAGATGAAATTCAGTAAAAACTATATAAATTGCTAGGCAACGATATTTTCTCCTATTTGTTAACACAACTACCTTGGTTTGGGAATTTTGGAGGAGGACTGATGGAAGGGGGGCGCCAAGATGCCTCGATACTCGCAAGGGGGGCGCGACCCAAAACAGTTTGAAAACTACTGCCTTAGAGAGTCCGAAAGCAAACTGAACTTTTTGTCTGATTAAACAAATAAGTTGGTATTTTACATCTTCATGGATATGACACGCAGTACAACTGGAGTTACCGGTCTATAATAATAATTGTACCTTAACATAGCTTATGTGGATTTCACGTTTACGTATGGGCATGTCTATCGTTGCACGCATCGCCATCACATTCGAGGGGGCTATCTGACGACATAGTTCTGGCAACAGTAGACACAGTTGTGGCTTGATATCTTTGGCAAGATTGGCCGAACAAGAAGTTACAAGGGTCTCTTGGCTCCGATCACTGCCTGCCTTAATGTGGGGAACAATTCGAGACCCCGTCTGCAAGGAAATAAGGGAACATGCATGGCAACAAAAAAGAACGTGTAACACGAAATACAAGATGAAATCAGGGTCGAAATGAATTCATCTATGTACAACAGGATCGGCCAGGCTCTTAAAATCCTCCATGGTTGACATAGACCTTTTATTTTGTATGAAGACAAAATTATTATTATATTTTCTTAGGGAATAAACTGATAGCGCTCATTTACTTGAAAAGTTCAGTTTCCCACAAGTCGCGCTGTACAGCCCATGCGACCCCTACCCAGCAACAAACCAACAATATTGAAATGAGAAACGTAATGCAGTCGAGCAATCTCACAGTGCAGCATTGTATATTATATAATTATATGAATGATTTTTAACTTTGGAATATTTTATGATTAATCAAGAGGGCCCCACATAACATTTTATTAACATATATTTCACATTATTCAACGGTGCAAAAGAGAATAAGAGTGAGATTATTCAACACTTCGCAAGATAGAAGTTTTAATAAGCCATACAACAAACATACGTTCATAACTTGGGGGAATGGATTCCTGAGAAAATCTGCCTTGTGGCACTGTTTACGGTTACAGCGAACCTCGCGTAAGTTTTTGAAGAGAATGATGAAATATTAGGTACTGATGCAGTTAGCTTTTCTTCCCTCTGCACTCAATTTAGCGAAGTCGGTGAACTTATTTCTTCAAAGTTTGGGAGAGTGGAAGGCTCTAGAGTTAATATTAATTCCAGAGTATTTCAACTTTAGAGCCGGGCTTGAAAAAGTTGGTTACACAATGAAAACACGCTGCAAATTATTACACAACGGTTTATTTTTTTACCTGTATAATAGATGTTCCTTTTGCATTTTCTGTGGTAAAAGCCTACCCCCCCCCCCCCCCCCCTCGGAAAAGCCCTAAATCGAGTACTGGAGCCGGCCGGGGAATGGCAGTTTCATAAAAATATGCGGTGGATTCAAGAATTCTATAGTTGATTATTTTTGTTTATTCATGAAGCATAATGTTTTTTTCAAGTTGCAGAAATAGGTACCTATCAACAAAATCCAAAATAACCATCTTTCTTCAAATGAAATAATATCACGGACCAACCAACTCGATTTCATTCAGCCATGCGTATGATACGGTATACATCAGGGCATACCTGATTATAATCAGATGTTCCCTAGCAGTGATAATTATATTATTATCTGGGCTGGAAGTATACCGTATCGTTCACGATCATGTTGACGAAGCTTTTCGGCGCTAATAAACGTCCGGACGTACAGTGCTCCGGGTGGTCTCAAAAAATTCTCAAGTTCGAGATCAATTTAAAAACTACCCTCCTCCTCTTCATACCTTTAAGTGAATGTTTTCGAGATAAGACGTTCCGGAAATTTCAACCCTTACTTTTCACCCCTTGAATTTTGGTTTGTGCTAACTATGGATTGGGCGAAGTACGGCGGACGGGCAGAAATTTTTGCATTCCATTTTTGGATTCTACGTACCACACTGTTCACGCTGGGGAACTTGGTGCTGATTAAAATCTCACAACCTTGGCAACCCCCCCCCCCCCCCCCCCGTGTGACCTGACCTTGGTCACACAGGCAATACAAATTCCAATTCTTTCCAAGAGGTTGCAAAAGGTTCTGTTGAATATTTTATTGTCATGGAACCATTGATAACATCCCCTTGTAATTGGGAGTCTTACATGGGAGACCCTTAGTCTGTATGACGTTCCCCATTCACCCTACCTGTATGAATTTTCGACGCCCATGATTATGCTTGTAATGATCATAAACCGATGTTCAGGAATCATTGATCATTCAGTCGTCGTTGATGGGCATAACAGTAGAAGGCAGATGTTGAAGGGTTTAGGTGAATTGAATTATACGGTGAAACATTTTGTAAAAGTTTGTTGTTCGTAGGCAAACTTCAATAGGTATGCAGTTCTCGTTCTTTTATTGAGAAAGAGCGAATTGATTATCAGATAGACAGAAGGAAAAAATGAAGAAAAACGTTCTTCGAGATGTTTAAGTTGTTTATCTCGGTTTTGAATCTCACCCTGAATATAAAGATTCCGCGCAAAAGAAGAAAACATAAAGTGCTAAACATCTGGACTACCAGCCTCCCAATAGAATTACTCCAACTGTCAGCCGCAATGGTTCTCTACAGTCGGGCCATGGCAGCTCTAAACATTGGACGGACGTTAATTACGTATTCACGAAGAAGTTAGATGGCATCTTTAGAACGGGCTCGGGAGGAGTTGTAACGACGAAGTCAGCTCCCTTCGAACAGCGCATGTCCCGGCCGAGACAGTACCTACGTGGAGTAAAAAGCTCTAAATCAGAGTTTGAGCTATTTAAGGCAGCGTTTTGTTAAAAGCAATTTCGAGTTCACAAAGGCAGTTTCGGATCAGGAGACGTCGGTTTCCTTCGGTTTCATCAAGTATCTTCCCGCGAAGAGACAGTAAACGAGACAGACAGAGATATCCACAATGGGGAGGACTGATGGTGGAAAAGTTCCCATTAATCTTGTTTTGATCAAAAGTAGAGGACGTAGACGGCTGGAAAAGAGATTTGTCGGATCTTATATATTTCTTCGAGCCGCTTCACTGAAACGATGTTGCCAGTCCGATAAGATTTGGAGCGTCAGTATCAGTGTTATCCACAACCTCGACTCAGTCACAAAGAAAAGCATCCGGATCACAAGATGAATGGTCCATATAATATAAGAGAAACAACATCCCCCCAAAAACAACCCTGTTGTAAAAATTTATCCGTCAAGAAAACCTGCTACTTTGGAGTAGCAGACCACAATCCTTTTTGCGACTGTGGAGGTTTTGTGGCGGTAAGTTTACAATAGGGTTGTTTTTGGGGGATGTCATATCTTTTTGCCTTGATAGTCTTATTGTTAATTCTGACACCATTAACTACTATCCTAATCCATTGTCTTTGTCATTTTCTTTTCTTTTTTAAAAAAACGCTTGTTTTAATATTTTTCCAACAAAATTGTTTACTTTTGGTTTATTATTTTCAATAATGAACCATTGGAATCGAGCATGAAAAAAAAAAATTCTTACCCCCCCTCAAAATTTGATGGTTTACGTTTCAAGGTATGTAGAATCCAAAACTGCAATAAAAATATTTCTGTCTGTCCGCCGTACGCCGTACGGGCCACTTTTCTTAGTTACCATGAAAAAAAATTGATGAAATTCGGGTTATAGGTTCCGTTCGGCGTCTAGTTGGTCCTCGAAGATCGACGTTAGTGTCAGTCATCTCTAAGGGGTTCAAAATAGGGGTTGAAAATTTCAAAACGCCTATAACATTTTTTCACGTAAATATTTTTACGGTTTTAAATAGTTCTTGAACTTGCGAGTTTTTTAAGACCACCCGGAGCATCGTACGTCCAGCCGTTCGTTCACAGTAAGGCCCCGAAGTTTGCACCGACAGGCATTTTCGACCCCAGTGTGAATGAAATTGTATACAATTCAAACCAAATCTCGTAACCAGAGACGCGCCCATAATAGGAAATTTGGCGGAGATGAAATCATTGGTAGGGATCACCTGATTATATTGGCGGAGTATGAAGTCGAGTTGGTTGTTCTGTGATATTATTTAATTTGAAAAATGATGGCTCTTTTGGAGTTTGTTGGTAGGTAGTGAAACTTGAACAAACGTTGAAGTATTATTGATGGGTAAATTATTACTACGGTAAATCATTACTCAACGGTAAATTATTACACAACGGTTCATTATACCATCTACGTAGAAGGGGCTGGAGTTTGTTGGTAGGTACTTTTGCAACTTTTTTCACTCCTCATCAACAATTTCTTTTCAGAACTTCATTATGTGTGTTTCTTTTTGTTAGGTACTGTTTGTCATCGGCAGAATTATTTTAGCAACATTTAACTCGTGATTTAGGTAGGTACCTAGTAACGTGTACGGGGTTAGGTACTAACCTACGGAGGGTCTGCGATCTACATAATATGTATAGAATAGTACATATCATATTATATAGACCGGTTATCTATACATAGAGCTGTGATCTGTAACAGAAGGATATTCTATACAAAATAATAAACCGTTGTGCAGGGATTTGCAGCGTTTTTTCACTTAAAAAAAGCACTGCAGAAAAGTGTAATTACTGAAAAATTACAACGCTCCAAATGTTAAAAAAAAAAGTGTAATAACTTACTCGGCTTCAGATTTTGACCATTTCTCCCGGGAACCCCAATGAACAAGTGTGCCGAATTTCAGCTCTTAACCCCCCCCCCCCCTCCCACTAACTAGACACCCCCATAACTGAGGGACAAATGGGGGACAAATGCACAAAAGACGCTTCGTTGGAGCATATCGTTAGATTTGGTAGACTTATTTATTTGCGGCCGTACTTCCGTACAATACAATTGTTGTCACAGTGAATTTAAGTGGTAGGTAAATATTGTCATTGTAGGCCCCAAATATGGATAATCAATGAACATTTACATAACAGAATAAACAAACTTCTACAGGTACAACAAAATATGGCGAAAAACTATCATAAATAAGCTCGTTCCGTTATCTCTGTGAGGCTGGAGCTCTGTCAAGAAGAAAGATAACAAGAAAAATTGAAAAATAACTATTTTCAAACTTCCCTAACTCCGGCACCTGATGGGCCCCTCGAGAATCGGTGTACGAAAAATGAACACCGGTGACCCCCAGGGGGTCGTGTTACGGCGAAGGGGGGGGGGGGATAAACTCTACTTATTCTGCCGTGTAAACAGTATTCTTGGTTGCCTCGAATTTTTCGGTTTCCTTTTAGGTTCTTTGGCGTGTGGGGCGCTCCACAGTGGTCGGAAATAGCCGTTTTTGTGCAAAAACCTCTAAAGGTTCTAATGATCCATTACGGTTTTTGGTGTGCTGAAACCGAATCTGTTACCCGTCTGTCTCTATTCGCTCTAGATCTAGATGTTTGGTTATTACCGTTTTTAAAGATTTTTTGCACACGAAAATTCGTTAAAAATCAACAGTATATCCAACAGACCAAAAATACTTTCTCAAAGGTTTTTTGGTGTGCTGAACATGAATTTGACAACGAAAAATACCTATCTTTCACCCTCATCTTTAAATTCCGCCGTAAATACCAAAAAACCTTGTAAAAGTCACTTTTCAAGAGTACAAAAAATCTGTTTTCCAACATTTCAGCTATAATCGAGTATTTCAACTTTTATTTAGAGTACTTACTGATCCATTTATTGGTGCAGACTAAAAAAAGAAACCCGGTTTTTCGCAATACATTGTACCTACCTGTTTTATAATGCATACAATTTCCCTCACACTGCTGCGAAAATATGGTGGGAAGTTGTGGTTTCCTCGCCACTTTTTCATAGACTTCTTTTATGTGCGGATACATTTCTCTGGATCCCTGCTGTAGGGTACTCTCGCTTCAGAACAGTATGTCACACAACCTGCCGTAAGAAATTACAAATTTTTCCATTATTAATTCACGAGGGAGAATACGAAGAATGAACCTGTCTCGTCAAGTGTCTCGTAGAATACTAACTGCGTTCAACATGCGATGTAAGGGGTAGTTATAATAGATCAGTTGATCAGATACCCTCCTTTTACAGATCACAGCTCTATGTATAGATAACCCTTCTATATAATATGATATGTACTATTCTATTATATACATATTATGTAGATCGCAGACCCTCCGTAGGTTAGTACCTAACCCCGTACTCGTTACTAGGTACCTACCTAAATCACGAGTTAAATGTTGCTAAAATAATTCTGCCGATGACAAACAGTACCTAACAAAAAGAAACACACATAATGAAGTTCTGAAAAGAAATTGTTGATGAGGAGTGAAAAAAGTTGCAAAAGTACCTACCAACAAACTCCAGCCCCTTCTACGTAGATGGTATAATGAACCGTTGTGTAATAATTTACCGTTGAGTAATGATTTACCGTAGTAATAATTTACCCATCAATAATACTTCAACGTTTGTTCAAGTTTCACTACCTACCAACAAACTCCAAAAGAGCCATCATTTTTCAAATTAAATAATATCACAGAACAACCAACTCGACTTCATACTCCGCCAATATAATCAGGTGATCCCTACCAATGATTTTATCTCCGCCAAATTTTCTATTATGGGCGCGTCTCTGGTTACGAGATTTGGTTTGAATTGTATACAATTTCATTCACACTGGAGTCGAAAATGCCTGTCGGTGCAAACTTCGGGGCCTTACTGTGAACGAACGGCTGGACGTACGATGCTCCGGGTGGTCTTAAAAAACTCGCAAGTTCAAGAACTATTTAAAACCGTAAAAATATTTACGTGAAAAAATGGTATAGGCGTTTTGAAAATTTCAACCCCTATTTTGAACCCCTTAGAGATGACTCACAGTAACGTCGAGCTTCGAGGACCAACTAGACGCCGAACGGAACCTATAACCCGAATTTCATCAATTTGTTTTCATGGTAACTAAGAAAAGTGGCCTGTACGGCGTACGGCGTACGGCGGACAGACAGAAATATTTTTATTGCAGTTTTGGATTCTACATACCTTGAAACGTAAACCATCAAATTTTGAGGGGGGGTAAGAATTTTTTTTTTCATGCTCGATTCCAATGGTTCATTATTGAAAATAATAAACCAAAATGGAAGCAGTTCAGTCGAAGGAATTGAGGGCAGAAAAAAACAGTGTTGGAAGGGGTGAAATCTCAGCTGTTTCCAACTCGAAGAAACCTCAACAATCGGCGCTGGAGCCATTGAAGAGTCGAAAAAGAAGTCCTCCGACTGAAAAATGCGTTGACCTCACGTGGAATGCGGTACATGGAACGGTGCATCTGGCAGTTGAAAGCGTCGAATGGTACAGTGAACGGAGGATTGTGTCGGGTAGCATATGGTGGGACATTCAGGTAGACCTCAGATAGAAGTTCGGGGTACTGAAGCAGACCATTCACCAACTTATAGTAAAAGGCTACATCCACTATAACACGACGATACTCCAATTTGGGTAGGTTATAAGATAAGTTGCTGCGAGAGTAGCCAAATCTACCTGGTCAGATGGAATGTTCAACTTGTAAGCCATGTACTGAGTATATTCCTTTGCACCCTCTCCAAGCGATCCTGATACTCACTGTAAAGAGGTGACCGCACGGTACTAGCCATAGCTGGATACGCAACTGAAGGGACCAAGAACGAGCCTCCTCTCTGGGGTGCGTTGAGGGGCAAAAAGGACTGTTGAGCTTGTGTTACCGTAATGAATCGGCGTATTTGGATTGGCTTATGGGAGCCAAGAAAGGCAAAATTATCAATAATAAATGTTTGAAATTGTCATTGCACATATATTATTTATCATTATAGATAATCGTAGGGTTTTCAATATAGGTTGTGGAGTTAAAAACAACGAACAAAATCGACTGAAACTACCGAATATGATCTCATATCAGTTTTTCTTTCAGATTTCTTTACTTTCTTTCGTGATGAGGGTTTAGAAAATAGAAGCGCTTGTATTTTCTGAGAATAGTATTTTATTACAAAAATGAAAAAACATGACTACTTAGTATAATAGGTAAAATTAAAATTAATGAACAATGACTAAATTAAACCCTAGCTGTGACAACCCTGACATGTTTTTATGACAGCATACTACTTACTGCTATATACTAAGTATTACTCTACGTATTACTAGAATACAGATATACTTAATTCCTACGAAACATGGTTAAATACTGAATTCAAAAATTGAATCAAACATGATTAAATAATATAATTTTATTCAATTCTTGTGAAGTAAGTTTACCTATTGTAATGGGCCCCTTGAACTTTCGGCCAAATGGGTCTCTACTGTTCAAAAAAAAAAAAAATCAAACAATTTGTATTGTTCGTATAAATTCTACCTACAGCCAATGAAAAGGTGGTGCCCGTTACGGCTTAAAGACTCCAAAGCATCAGATACACGCGCACTAATTTGCGCAGCAATTTTTACATTCATCTTTATGTATATTTCGACAGAAAACATATTATTTGTCTGATAAACGTAAGGTTTACTTCATTTTTCTTATAGTTATCCCCTTCAATCCCCTTTTTTCATGACCACATAGCTATACGAGTATATACCTGGGGTATTTATACCTATGGGTTTTCAATCAAAAATTGGTTTGTGGCAGCTTTGGAGGTATTGGTATGTTACTAAGAGCCGCTTCCCCTTCTATGCACCGTTCACCAACGTTCTTGCCCCTCAAGCGTTCGCTGGCCGTTGGCTCGCTAAACCCACCTTTCTCCCTACGGCAGTTGCTTATCTATGTATATATATCAATGTTTCTAGCATATACCGTGACTGGACGCGTGACTTACAAATCGTCACAATGGCTTCTGGCGAAGTAAAGTCCCGAGTAAACCTCTTCCACAAAGCCCACACATCCTCAAAGCTCTCGATGCTACCGCATCTACATGCTCGTTGAATGCGAGCTTAGAAAAGAACTCCAAGATTGCGGGTGACGAGGAAGCGGGTCAGAGGCGATCCGTCGATTAGATATCGATACTCGATCGGATCATTGTCATCTATTATAATAGTCTGAGGTGACTGTGCATTTGGCAGAGTTGAGCGCGAGATTATTGAGGATAATCTTGATAATAAATTATTTTTAGTCATTTTGGATTCATTTTGGCGCTTCCTGAATACGGTAGAGGACAAGTTGACATTGGGGGAAAAAATTAAAAGCAACTATTTTTGTAGAAAATTTGTAGAAAAAAAAACTGTTGGTTGTTATCAGCACAAGTAACAAAATTGCAAGTTTGATAGTGAGAGATAGTTATTTTTCCGGTTTTTTGGTGAACAATAACGTTTCAAGCTATCTTGAGGGCTATAGGTGGTGTCCAGTAAGAACAGCTGTTGGAACCCACGTACCCTCCAGTTGTCTATATTGGACCATTGTGCATCGCGTGGACGCCATGTTGAGCCGCTTCGATGGGAGACTGCCCTTTACTCATAGGGGTATCCGGTCAGCGTAAAATATTTACTGTTAGTTTGTTCTCTCTTCGGGTTTTGGGCAATAAACAAAGTGCATTCGTAGTACTTTGCCAGTGAGCGTAGCGCTGTTCGCTGAAATCCTCTCATTTCAACTGGCGTGTGGGGAATGTTGATTACCAACTATCCTGGAAGGGCAGCTCATCTAATTCGGTTAACGAGCCAATGATATAAGAGGTGAGATCGAATCTACAGACCCTTTTCCATCCTCTGACCGCCGACCATAAAACAAAAACCTCGGGAAGCACTCAGGCTGATTAAATCTGGAGAGGAAACTCCAAATCGCTACTAGAACACGAAGTGGGCAATTAATTCGGCTAATCATTCTTTTCGTGGTGCTAAGAGGGCTTTGGCGATAGAATAGTTAGTTTAATTTTAACTTGAAGTATCGCACTATCCAGGAATCGCACACGACAGAACAAGTTAATTACTATTGATTCATTATTAATTTTTCGTACCTACAACCACTAGAGGCCGTCAGGCGCCGGAGTTTAAAATCGTTATTTTTTTAGTTTTTCTAGTTCTTGTTACTGTTCTTCTTCTTTGACAAACATCTTCAGCCTCACAGACATAACGGATAAGCTGAAATTTTGCACACTCGTCCGTTATGCTCCGAGGAGGTGACATTGTGTATCCCCCCTCCATTTCGCTCCTTCGCACGTTGCTCTTGGATGTGCATATAGAAACCTGTTCCTTCCCTCTGTTGCATAATATGTGTCACGAATCAATCGAACGAAGTACTTACCTACCTGAGGAAGTTCGCCCATCCACCAGCCACCGCCTCAAAACGAGTCATGTTGCAGGTGCCTGAGCATTATGGACTTGATGAGTTGTTCCTGCTTGCACCTATCAATATGGCTTCATAAATATCAACATGGTGACGAGGGATTCTCCTGGACTGAAAATGGATAATTCGTCTAATCTACATCGTCTATGCCTAATGGACGTTTGTGAAAGTTCTGAAATATATTGTATTCTAGATTTGTTACCCGAAGGTCGTCTTTCGTATAGCACAAAACGTTTTACATTGTTAATGCGATCTTGCATAAGTTAGTTTAGAGTTGTGCTGGAATTACACCTTGGTAATTACAGCTTAAGCCACAATCACTTCTCAATGCTACAGGCATAAAACACATACTGAGACCTTGATCAAGAATACTATCCAAACTCAGCGATATATGCATGAAGATCGTTGTGATAATTGCTCGTTCACGAAAGGCGATAAGTGAAACGTCGATAATAAAACACCCCATTTGTCGCTCTTGAATCATTGCAGATAATTGTTACTCTGCGAGCCGAACCCCAATATATTACCTATAAGTATTACTCGCGGATTCTTTTTTCTCCGCAACACGCCCTTTCAAGGCTCGGCCGTAATGAATGTTTAATCGATTTACTGTTGGGTGAAAACAGTGACAGCCTGCAATTTCCCGACCGGTGCGTTTGACGTGAATTAAAATATCCTCGCCGAAGCCCCAGCACGAACTCAGTGAGCGGTGCGTGAGCCGGTGAAATATCGACAGGGCCCGGTCTTGCGCCGCGGGTCAGACCGCGTTCTATTCAGGAAGTTGCTGAACCGATTTGATGAGATAAACCAATAATTTATCACCGCCCGCTCCCGACTTCCCGATAAGATCGCGTCTACTGAAGAGACGGGTTAGCTACGTCTCACCCACGTTACAAAGCGTTTTGCGTAACGACCTGTATGCGTTTCGAGCATTCAAAATTTGATGATTGGATGTTTTATTTAGACCATTGGCGGTCACTTAAGTTCTCAACAGTCTCTGGAGGTAGTTTCGGGTGTTTATAATTTCTCACCCGTAATAAAGCCACTGTCACCAAGGACACCATTTCATACAGATACTTTCAAGATGTACGTGTATGGAGCTACTAAAGAAAGAAGAAGAATTTCATACAGATACTTTCAAGCTGTACGTGTATGGAGCTACTAAATTCTTGATTACAAAGAATCTTGATGAAAAAATTCTGTTTAAGTCTAATTTTAAACGCCCACGACCTCCCGCTATCCAATTTAGATCAATACAATGCGATGAATTTACGATTTGTGAATTTTTAAGGAATGATTATTGTTCGGATCGCGCTGGTCCCCTTCGCTCAGTGGGGTGAACTCTATTTTGCTTCCTCACTACCGGAAGTAGAGAAGCCTTGGATTCGTGATTCAGTAAAAAAAAATTATGTCCTCCAAAATGAAAATTTCCACTACCATTATGCGTTTTAAACATCCAGGAACATTTTGGTTCATTATGCTGTGAATAATACACCTATGTATTCGCTCAGCAAAAAATTTTTATAACACCCCCTCAAAATTTTTTCTTTTCCGTTTCAAGGTGCGCAGATTCCAAAAATGCAATGTCCGTCCGCCGTACGCCGTTTGCCGTATGCCGTACGCCGTATCACGTGTACAGGCTTCATTTTCGGTCTAAAAAAGTCGTTCTTTCGCACACATGCTCCATTTGGGCCCTGGTTGTGTCCCGAAACTTTGCAGCCCGATCGGAATATACCCAGGGGTGTTATGAGTGGAAATGTGTATAAAAATAGGTACTTTTTGTGTTTTAGTAACATGTTAGTAAAATGAGCTTTTGAAGTATCGTTTTCCATGTTTTTGGGGACGATTAGACCGAATATGAAGTCGATTTTGACCAAAGAGTGGAAAATTGAGGTTCTACCAAATGTTCAGCTCCCAAAATTGATTTATTATGAGTCAAAAACCTGGAAAATCGTCTGAAATCACCATCAATTTGTATAATTACACTAGAAAAAGTGTCAACACGTGTATCAAGACGGACAATCAGGAATAATACTTTGATAGTTCCATATGAATTTAATTTGAGTCGCACTGTAACATTCGTCTGCGCATTCGCGAACATGAAATGTTGACAGTTTCCTTGTAACGCTTCTAACAACCCGAAAAATAGTCGTAGGGAGCTGACATTTTGAGCACGCGGGTTGGATCGCAGATGGTCCCGTATCAAAACGAACCTACCCAAAAATTCTATACGTTCATGTGATTCAAGTGAGGAAGCTATGCTGCCTACTCGGAATGGCAGACGTTTTATCTAGTGATTTTAACGAGTCGAAAGGCTGTGATTCTGCATCGAAACGATTACCTTAAGACAGCAGGTGGGTACTCACGGAAGGTGCGACGTCGCTATTATTCCTGATGATGCAGCTGTCGACGATTCCGTGCAGAACAGGGGAAAAGCTATATTTATTGTCAAGTACTTTAAATTTAATTAGACAGTCCACCACCGGAACTGACACTGGATGTCTTTGCAACTAGGTAGCATTAATTGGTCACTGATAATTATAAATCCATTTGTTGAATTTGAATTAAGTAATAATAAATTTTGATAACACGAAAGAAGAGAACGGAGGCACCCATGGCGGGAAAGTAAGAGAACGCGAGATCCTTCCTGATGGGTGATTCTTCCTGATACCTGAAGATTCCAGCACCTTCAGGCCTCATGAAATACGGGGAAGTTTGAAAGCGTGTACAATGATAGGTTCCAAATGTTGTCAATTTTGTAGTAATTACAATAGGAGTAGTTCAAAATCCGAACTTTTCGGTAGTATAAGGATATGAGCAAATTTTCGACGGAAGTATTTGGAAATTTTTCGTTGGTTTGTCCTAAAAATCGAACATTCTCGTGCCCCATAAAGTTTGTTATTACAGGAAAATGAGGTTCTATTCTAAACTTGATCAAAGTTGAAAGTAAAGGCTCATACAGACCCCACAAAGGTTTAGGCTGATGAATGGATTTATACTCGCCAAATCATACGATGATTGTTGTGAAAACATCTCTATTACTCTACTAGACGGTGATGAAATTCAGCTTTTCGTTTATCATTTTCAGTAAGTAATGAACTATTAGAATCAAGCCTGGAAAAAAATGTAAACCCCTTCAAATCTGATCCTTTCGGTTTCAAGGTGCCTGCTTAGGTAGAATCCGAAAGTGGAATAAAACAACATCTGTCTGGCCTTCGTTCACCATACTTCGCACTTTCCTTAGTTACATGAACCAAAATTAATTAAACTTTTTGGTGTGTAGGTCGCATTTGGGGTCTGGTTGGTCCGCAAAGCTCGGCGTCATTCATATTAAGGGTTGAAAAATGGAGGTTGAAATCCTTCAGTAATTGGTTCTTATGACGTTTTTATATACATTCCCAATTTTACGATTCGTTGTTCGCTTACAGTAGTATAATAAGGCCTGTTCGCACTGACAAGCTTCGTCAACATGAGTGTGAATCATACGGTATACATTCAGCTCAGATATCATTGCTAGGGAACAGCTGATTATTTGATACGTACCTACTTTTTTAGATACCTACAAGTTGGTCGATCACGGCCAAACGAATCATCCGATTATGAAATATTGGGGGCGACCATCAGAATTTCATACATGACCGGGCTGGGAGTTTGTGGGGCCGTAGTAACGCTTAATTTGAAATGGGGGCGGTGGAAAAAAAATCATATTTGTGTAACATTAATTGCCGACGATAACGTTAGAGAGCTGTCAACGTGGGTATCCACGTCCGCGTGGGTATCCGGGTCTTGCACTAATAAGAATTCAAAGATCTACGCAGGAGGGGTTCTATGCATTAAAAGAATACACCGTTATGTATTAATTTGGATTGTTTTGGTTTATTATTTTCAATAATAAACCTTTGGAATTTATCACTGAGAAAAAAAGAAAAAAAAAATTAACTCCATCCCTAAAATTTTATGGTTTCCGTTTCAAGGTACGCAGAATCCGAAAATGGAATTAACAAAATGTCTGTCCGTCAGCCGTACGTGGTACTCCGCACTTGCATTGAAACAAATATTAATGAAATCTGTTTCACGTCCCATTTGGGGTCTAGTTGGCTTGCGTACCTTGGCGTTAGTATCATTTTCCATCTCTAAGGATTGAAAAATAGGGGTTGAAATGCCCAGGGCGCCGTTATCTAGAATTTTTTACTTTAAAACTATCATGAACTTGGGAATTTATGTAGACCACCCGGAGCCTTGTAGTCTTTCACAGAAAAGCCCTGAATTTTGCTCTGAAAAGCTTCTTCAACATGATCGTGAATAATACGGTATAAATCCGGCCCAGATATCATTGCTAGGGAACAGCTGTTTATAATCACGGGTGGCTGTATGAAATCGAGTTGGTTGTTCCGTGATATTCCAGTTGAAGAATGATTTGGATTTTATTGTAACTTTAACAAACACTATACTTCATGAATAAATAAGATGTATGTATTACAATGAATAGAGTAAGTAAAGTCGAATTTCTTTGAGTTTTACCAATGAGTATCTACATCTCAACGGGGCCTGTCCCAACTTGCTTCTTGTTATGCTCGAAGTCATCTGCTCCTACCGGGGATCGAACCCAGGCCCGCCTGGTGACAACCCAGTGAGCGGTGGTTGACCACCATTACACCAAGTCGCTAACCACAGCACAACAAATAACAACAAATTAATTATAGAATTCTTGAATCCATCGCATATTTATGAAACTGTAATTGCCCAGCTGGCTCCAGTACTCGATTTAGGGCTTTCCTGGGGGGAGCACGAAGGTATTAAGCTAAGTAGGTATTAAGCACAGAAAACAGTGATCTACGCAGAAGGGCATCTATACAGGTAGATAATAAACCGTTGTTTAATAATATGCAGCTTTTTTTAATATACCTAACGTAAAAATTTTTATGGCATGTTTTAGGGTTATTAAAGTAAATACTTACCTCGTTTAGAAAGTTCGCTTATCAAGTCACGTTACACAGAGCTACCAGTGCTTCTTTCAAATGCGCATAACTTGAAATCCGTCACATTTCGGCTATTCGGAGAGTTAGCTAGGTAAATTATTGTCCATTCCTCCCGCAATTACTCATGCCCCAACAAGATGATCATCGTGGAGGTCATCCAGGAGATTTATCTGCCTCATAATTTGATTAGATGAGCAATAAGTAGGTTATCTTTAAATATTATACGCATTAATGACGTGTAGGTATATTCATCATTTCAGCGATGAAGATACAGTGTTAACGTGCTACTTTTTCTCGACAAATTCTGAAATAGCGTCCATATATCAACATAACAGTGACATTTACAACCCAGTTGCCGTATATTTCACCTTTAATTGATGTCAAGCACATGATTCACGACGGCACACCGTTTTGTTACAGATACGTCGACTACTTCTCGGGCCTCCTGTCCGGTTGCATACGGATCAACTCGGCGCCGCTCTACCTCACCCACGTGACGGTCCTCGGGGCGCCGTCTTTCGAGCCTGGCACCTGCGGGTGCCGGGCGTTCCTCAAAGTCTACGAAGGCCTTGTGCCCGTTTACACGTCGGGGATCCACACGGTTTCCCAGGACACCCGGCAGTTCACGGTTTCCGTCGCCACCGGCGCCGACCGGAGAGGGCTCCAGCTCAGAGGGGACATCCTCGTCAAGTGTTACCATAGGTGAACCAAAATTGAACCAATTTTACTGAATTTATTTCTCGTGGGGATGAAGGTAAAAGTACTCAAGCCTCATTGTCACATAATTATGTTGAGTAAGATCAAATTCACACTGCTTGAATCATAACAATCGAAACATGATTATATTTTTAAGAAGCTTGAAAAACCAGCTGGTTTTTGGTTTATTATTCTGTGAATAATGCCCCTATGTATTAACTTGGCAAAAAAATTTTGGAACAACCAAACAATCAAAATTATTTCTTTTACATTTCAAGGTGCGTAGGTGGTATGTACGTACGCCGTATCTTCCATATATCTATTTTATTTTCGGCCTAAAAAATTCCTCCTTTCTCACACTGGCTCCAATTGGGTCTTAGTTATGTGTCCCGCAATTTCGTAGCCCGATCGGAATATACCCAAGGGTGTAATGGATGAAAAGTGGGTGTAAAAATAGGGTTTTTTGATTTTCTAGTACTTTGAGCTTGTGAGGTATCGTTTTCCATGTTTCTTAGAGCGAGGAGACCGAATATAAGGTCGATTTTGACTAAAGAGTGGAATATTGAAGTTCTAACGAAGTTTCAGCCCCCAAAATTCATTTTTTATCAGTCAAAAACCTGGGAAAGGTCTGAAATCACCATAAATTAATATGTATTGTAACACTAGAAGTAGTATTAACAGGTGAATCAAGAAAATTAAATTGTACTATCAATGACCAATGGTAATTTGTCAAAAACAGGAGCCCAATTCGAGTTTTTGGGGGCCAAAAATTGGTGGAAGCCATCAAAAATAGGCATTCAAATTATTGCCATGAAAGAAGCAATAAATGAACAGCCCATATTTCTGTAGGTAAGACCAATAGAATAATAAATCCATGTGACAAGGAATTCGCAGCGTTTTTCCGTTATCCTCCCGACACGCAAGAACTCGGCCTCGGCAGCGAGCGGCAAGGGGTCGTCCACTGCAAGCTTCTTCGCGCTGCAAGCTTCAGTAGTTGGTGCTAGGCGTTCATCTAGCTGTTTCAAAATTTTGAATAATACCTAGCTGCTTTGAAAAGTAGTGTAACCTACCTAGACTGGTATTTTTTCCTTTTCTTTTTTTTTAATGGAGGAAGAGGACATTTTTTGTTTCCTAGAGAGTATTATACTCATTTGCGATACAGAGTGCTGAAGAGGGTAGAAGAGGTTAAAAACGAAGAAAAGTAAAGAAAAAGTAAAAAGTCAGATTTGTTTCCGCCTAAAAATGACTACGAAATCATTGGGCCATCGAAGGAAGCTGAATGAAAACAGTATTCATAGGTAAAATTCGTTGGAACATAGTCTACAGGAACTTCGCGATATCTTGAACAACATAATACCAGAAATTGTCTATTTTTATGGGAAAATAAGTTACTCAACAATAATACAGAATATCGGTCGAGGTGAAAACGGTTGTTATCAGGAAAAGTATACTTACAATCAGTGGACAGTCAAAAGAAAAAAAATCCGTCGAAAAGAAAAACATTTAGTAGCATTTAAAGGGGATTAAGATTCAATAATTTCTCAGGTTTGAACGGGAATAGGTGGTTCTTGGTATAGCAGCAGCCAAAAAAATATATATAATAACAAAGAAGTAATAAATAAAAGACTGCAAATTATTTCAGAGACAGGTAAATTTGAAAAATTTTCGTCCTTCATGATGAAAATACACAGGGAGAATGTGCCCGAGGATATGGGGAAAAAATAAAGGGGGGGGGGGAACTATAGTTGCTGGTAAAATTGAAGAAAAGCGGAAGTATAAATTTAAAAAATTAATGGAAAATGAATAAAAATGAGAAAGAAAGCCAAATAAATTAAAGATACTGCACTTAAAACTCGACAAAAACGGAGTTGTGCTTTAATTTTTTTCATTTCTTAATTTGATCAGTACGAAATCGGATCCCTTGTAGAAATGAAATTTATTGTGTGTTGAGATTTTGATGTCTGCAACTGGACTCGACCACTCATGTCCCCGAGAATCTCCCCTATTATCTGTATTATCTATCCCCACTACTACTTATGTTTTGTAAAAGGACTGTTGGAAGTGGCAAGCTTGTAGTCCAGTTGTTGAAAGGGAATCGAACATCCAGACTACTACTCATTCAAACAAAGGATTGTTATATTTACACTCCAGTAATTTGCATTTCTCCAAAAGTACCGGTGTATTTTTAAGTTAGCGAGACTACTTAAGTGCATTACTCCCCCTTCTATGTGTCACGAGATATTATAATCATATGTTTCTATGCTCATTCGATTATATTTTTGGAATTTATCAGGATGACTCCGCCTAGGAAAATAAGGCAATGTGGTGCACGATTAGTGGTGATTCCGAAGTTAGAAGGCGCGTGGTGGGAAATTTATTGTGGTGGAGGGGGAGGGGTTATAACTGGAAATCGTTTAAAATCAATTGTTGTTCGTTACGAACGTTCGTAAGTGTTTTGGTGATGATTATTTTGATTTTGAAAATTTGAACAGCTTTCAGAATATGATTTTCACCGCTTAGTCGAAAAATGTTGGCTTGGGTACTTCTACTTTTAACACCACGATTTGAACCCTACCCATCGGTAGGTATTATTTACTGGCTTACATAACAATACAAGTGAGTGAAAATACATTCTTGCTCGAAGTGCTAGAACATTTTCATATGTAATGTTTTTAAGCAAATGTTTGGGTGTAAAGGAACGGGTGTAAACAGCCGTTTCAGGCTGGGGCTTCACATTCAACTGCCTGCCGGCAGGTTTTTGGATGATCTGTTAATCATTCGAAAAGCAGTGTTCCAATTAGGTAGGGTGAATGCAATATAGCGACTCTATCTTTTGGGACTGCATGTTTTTGAAATCTTCAAACGATCAAAATACAACGTCTATATATTCACAGATATAAAGCATGTTACGATAATTGCATATGCTATTCAGTTTGGAGATCCAGGGTTTCACATATTACTCCAAAGAACTGGCAGCATAGTCATTTTTGAGCCCTAGAAGATCTTAATAGATTTAATCCCTCCAATCACGTTCTGAATGTATTTGATTCATTCCTGAAATCCTTCAAGTCAAAAATGCGGAATCGAGTTTATTTGAAGTTATCACTTGTAGTTCCTCAATATGTTCCTGTTTGTTCCCCAGTCTACCGCGGAAGCTTGTTTTCACTCTTGCGAGTGGGGTGGGCGGTGGGACAAAATCCAAATGTCCACTCACGGTTTACGTTTTAAAACTTCCTGAACAAATTTGGTTCGGCGTCTGTACGTTAGTGTCCGCAAATCCTTGCCATACGCGTATCTTCCTCAACCTAAATTAAATCCAATTTCGCTAAAATTTTCAGAGATCGTGCGGGTTCCCTCCTGGATCATCCCCTATGCATTTCAGAACAATCAGATCATTGATATGGTAACTGCTGGATGCACAATCCGAGGTACTCCATTTCTCACGAATTTGCCCAGTTTCGCTCAAATTCGGTGATTAGATGAGTTGTAGTTCTCAGACAGTCCCCTGTGAATATTTCATCGCGATGGGATAATTGGCGTAGCTACAAAGCGCATGCGCAAACCTTAAGTAATTTCCCTTTCTCTTCGGTCGTACCTTATCGTGGTGGAAGGTTTTGTGTTAGTGATCTATGTACGATCATGTAATTGGTATGAAGAAGCTATCTGTGCCATTAAACTTGGCATCGGTTTATTCTTGTATTTCGTCATCTCATCAGTACCTAAGTCTTTTCAGATGTTATTCTGTTAGCTGTTTATTCTAATTGCCTACAAATTATCACTGTACCTACCTTGTTTTCAATATTATTTGTATAAGGCCGGTGCTAATCTAAATTGATAAATTAGATTGCGGCGTTGCAAACCTCAAACAACCTAGTTGCGAACCTCAATGGTCCGTGTCGATGGAACGTGGAAGACACTCGATTAAAGTAGTTGATCATCTCTTGGTAATTACATTACATTGAGTTGGTGAATTATGATCTGAAGCGTGTCATTAGGTATTGTTTGTCGCGACAGCGGTCAAACGATGGCCTCATAACAGACGCGCACTTCATGCACGATCAGCCACCTGTAACCTCAACATTATTCGGTTTTGTAACTCCCGACTAAAAGGTGTAAATGAACACCGGCCGCTAATATGCATACAAGATGAATGTTACAGCAATGAAGTGTGACGTGCATCCGCCACGTGTATGTACCTTTCGTTAACCACGTGGACTATGCACGGTCAACATTTCAACGCTTCGAGAGGTGAATGAATTGAATAAGTTGATTTATTAGGTTTCGCTCTATAAATTGCAAATAGTCAATTCTGGACTGTCAACAGTTGGATTCCATTTTTATTGCCAACTTGTTATTTTGCCAAAATTGTGTATTGTACAGCATAACCCAACAGGCACCTATCATCACAGCCGTGATTATTCGTAGTAGTTAGTTACCTTTTTCGATGACATGTGCTTTCCTCATGATAGTCATCAGCTGTTTGCGAGTCACAGGGCCCAGGTTAGAAAGTACGTATTTTGATTAGGTATTTGAAGATTCTGCGACCATTAATTTCTCGCCATTGTTAAGTTTAGGAAACGGAATCTGACGTTCATTTTGGGTAATAATCGATAGTGTTGAAACATTAATAGCAAAGGATACTTTCTTGAAATTTTTCGATTGTGGTTTCAAATTAATGGATGTCTGATTGGCTATTTTCACTAGTTCATCAATAATAACTCACCAATAACTTCGCTGATCAATAATAACTAAAAATAGTAACAGGAGTAATAACTAATAATCAATAATAACATCACTAATAATTTGTAATATATGTGTATAAGGGTGTTTCACAAAATGCCAAATCATTTTTTAATGTTCAAATTTGAAATGCATACAGTTTTAATGTTAATACATATTTTTGTTAGAACGTTCCGCCCGGGGAAAAGTTACCTAAGCAATGAGCGCGTAGGCTAACTTCACGTGAGAAGGTTTTGGAAGGGAAGTTTGAATGTTTACGAGGACTTCAAAGTGAGACAACTTTTCCCTGAGACAACTTTTCATGAAGTCACTGCTTATCACGTGTCACAAAAACCCGAAGGTTATTGGAGGTCGGCATCGACACGAACACGTGACTCGATTAAGAGTAGCTGGTAATGCAGTGAACCCCAGGCCGACTCTTACAACTGGAAGTCCTCAATAAATTATGTTTGTTTTCATGGACCAAAAAAGTTCATCTCTCGGATCCGCTCAACTTTTTTCGCGCGGGGTGGCTATTTTGAAAGATTTATGTTATGGTCTCCTTTACTTGAAAATGTTTACCTATAATTTGTTCGTTGGAATATTGTGACAAATCATTTTTATTATTATTTTGTATAACAGATGGGGGATATTGCGTGTTCCCTCGCAATAATGTTATTTTTATATGCATAAGTTCAGTTTGGATTTTCCCTTTATTAATTGAAATTTATGTTATTGATGTAATTATACATCAATCGATGTATAATATGATATTGAAGTTGTACTTCCTCTCTTTGTTTCTCACGAATTGGATAAAGGACCCCCCACATCTTGTACCTGACAGGCGTAAAACCCGAAGAAACAAGCTCATAATTTCACAATACGTACCTCAAGATCTGTAACACCGAGACTAACAAGTAGCTCAAAGCAGAAACCAAACCAACGTCCCTTCTTATAGAGAGCTGTTTTCCATCTTCCACGCTTCTTGTGACACACGCCACGCATTTACCTTCAGTTTGCTTTGAAAAAAATTAACGTCCGTCTTATGTCTGTCCATGCAAAAGATGTTTTCATTAGCCAAAAATATAATCTTCCAACTCCGTGCCAAATGTCTAGATCCAACAAATTTTCCGGTAGTTACAACCACAACAAATGCTAATTCTATTTACTTCTTTCTCGCAGTAATTTAACGAAAATAACCCCGTTCATCAGTTGGAGGTTGGCCATTAGTTTGGTTTGGGCTGATGGAAAGGTATATAAATCACCTGTGTTTCAGACATCCTCTTCGCTGTTTTTAGGATCCTGTGAGACGCCAGACGTTGTTACTTCCCGATAAATGCGCGTAGCTCTAAATCGGATGACAACTCGAAATCGAGTTGCCATTACCACGTGTTTTACTCGACTTTTAAAATTGTTTAGTGCATCGATGCGGAGTTGCGATTCACCCTTTAAGAACTCCACTGTCTCTACTTAAATGACACCTACCTAGTCAATCGATTTCGAATGAAGCACTAGGATACTTGAGCCTGCAGAAAAACATGCTCGTAATGTACAGTTCCGAGTAACATCTGTTCGAACCCGCCCTATGTTTTACTCGCACACACTAAGTGAAAGCGTGGGATTTCCTCCAACTGGTCTGCGTTAAAGGTGTTGAAGGAAAAAAAAAACACCTCAACTCTCACTACAGCTGTCAACATGTTCACGATGAAATTCATTCTGTTGTTAACCCCATATCGTAATCTGCAACCCGATATGGTTCGCTATAATATTGTCGAGCGGGTAAATATGGAGTGGATTCAATGTTGGTTTTCAGAATGCAACTTATGCGCGCGAAAACACTCAGATTATCATAGTTAGGGCAAGTCGATCATCACCCTCCACGTGGCCTTCCGAAGGTTTATGAGTGGCTTCATAGACAGAACTCGTTGGATTAATCATGAATTTTATAGAATATAATAAATATGGTTCGCACTTAATTGATAACAACCACAGATCTGATGGTGGTTTTTACAGTTGTAATATATCTCTACACGTATCACTGAACATTCAAGCATCTAGATCAGGCATGTCAAACTCAAAGTTCCTCAAGGGCCAAATGGCTGCTTCTTAAAGGTTATGTGGGCCGCAAGAAAATCACTAAACGGAATTATATCAAGTTTCTATATTAGAAGTTTACACTAAGTTTAACAGCAAAATGCAAGAAGAAAATAGGATCTTACCTAATATTTTTTCCCTGACAGTTGACATCTTTTTCGTTCCACCAAATTTTCCACGTTGGGAACAATATTGTTTGCTGCGGCCACTCTGAGAGTCGAGCTTAGATGGCAGTCTGTAAGCCTGGACCTTTCTGGAGTCTTATTTCGTTTCATAATGGAGAAGAGTTGTTCACATAGGTAGGTACTCTCAAACATAGACATTATTTCAGCAGCGAAATGCCAAATTTTCGGGAACCGATGATGAAGCAAAAATGTATAAAATGCGGGTGTGCCTATTTCAAGAAACTTGTGTTTCAGGGTTGAATCACACTGCATTTCAATCACCTCCATTTTTGTAAATGAGAGGGCACTTTTTCCACGTCAGCGGAAAAGGAAGCAGAAAAAAGGGATAGGTCATCTTCAACACCTTTCACATCTTCAAACCTTCTGTCAAATTCTTTTTTCAACGATTCAGTAGATATAGAATATTTTTTGAAAAGAACAGGAGTGAACTCCCTTCTCCCTTCGCCTTCCCAACTTCTTTTACTTTTTCATGGCATTGTAGGGTTGGCCGCATTGCACTGATTGCTAGCACCGACTCGTGGGCCGCACATTAACGTCTTGTGGGCCGCATGCGGCCCGTGGGCCGCACGTTTGACATGGCTGATCTAGATGCGGAAATTTAGGTTGGTTCATCTATGGAACTGCGTTCACTGGTAATTACAGGAAATGCATGATAGAGAAATCTTCCCTTGTAAACTGCCTTGACAAACCCAAAACCTTCTTCTACCCAAAATGCTCGATGAATCGCTGAAAACACACCAGCAAGTTACTATGTTCTTCATCACCCCTTAATACATAACAATAAAACATAATTTTGTCCATGATCATTCTACCCACAGCTAAATTTCCCTCTTCGTGTTTTTAATTTATATAATTATTTTTTCAGGCATTATTGTAATGACGAAAACAGTACCCGATGCAGTTCACCGGGTAACAGTAGCGTAGCTTCGGGTGAACCGCTACTCCAGCGTGAACTCATATTCGCCTGTCAGTTCCACACTTGCGCAGTCACCGACCACACTCTCAGTTTTACTCGACAGGAGTTGGATATCGCTTGTAACGGTGAGCAATACGACTTGTAATAACATTGTATGAGACGAACAATATTGAATCACTTAAAATCCGTTACTTGCAGTTTATTCCTAGTACGCCCTCATTCCAAGAGTTTTAGGAGGAACAAAATTCCCATCTTGAATTGACATAGAAATTGTTAACAGATTGAACACTTAAATTTAGAATAACGAACTCGAATTTTCGAATAGTGTAATACCTATTTAATTAGAAACAACTGCTCAAGATTAAGATACTCTTATTTTCGGGGATTTTGTTCCTGATAAGTGGGTATCCAAGTAATACCACGCGTCACTGTATTCAATAAATTAAACTTTACAACAGCTCATTAGAGAAAATAAGACGGTTGACACCTGCAGTTAGATCCCTTGTCGCATTACCAGTTCAACCACCGTTCAACAGAACGTTTGTTTTTTCCCCCCATTTTCTTTCGGACTTGGAGAGGTGAAAGATTGAGGCTCGATTCGTGTTGTTACCGTTACTTTTACCCGTTTTTCAAGGCTTTCACGATAAATTCGAATTCAACTTGTTTTTGTTCAAATTCGTCAATTTTTTGCGCAAACTTTGAAGAGTCGCTACCTACTCCCTTAATGTACCATGGTTTTCGACGTCAGATCCGGTTTATTTGATTCGGAAAATAACATGATTTCTTTCTATTTCTCCTATTTATTTTATAAGACCCCCCTCCCCCCCCCCCCCCTTCCGAACGGTGATTAAGTGGTGGTGGGGGATACGTTTCTGGGACACCCTGTATTTGGGTGCATGAATTCCGATTTCATTACCCTTCACGTCCTACTCACTCTGCTATGTATAAACTGGTAAAATGGTCTTGGCACGTTGATCCAAGGTCAGACGAAACGAAAGGAGGGCTAAATCATAACCTTCTTTGAAAGGCGGTCACAAAACCCTCAAATGTGGGTAAAGAAAATGAGAACTGACGTTCGGTTAGAGTGACAAGAAGTTGAAAGGTTTTTTGACGAGTAAAAACACTCCACATCCAGATATTTGTAATATGAGACGATGAAGTCGATAGTAATAATTTGATCGTGTCGGCCTGTGGACGCCTGCATGTCAGAGGTGTAGACAGAATTACATTCAAGATGCAGTTGAAAGTTTGATAACCTCGTTGAACGTCACACAGCTCCTTTCATCTTCAAGTAATCTCGCTCTGCGGCGAGGCAGACTTTCGTTGAGCGCTTGTTTCATGAATTTATATATTATATATTATACTCGTAGAAAGTGTGGTTGGATGAACTTCGAATAATAGTTACTTATAGGTACTACCCACAAGTTTATCTTTTTCTATCACCATTATCCCATTCAGAACTCAAATTTACTGAAACATTTTTAACTAACAATGCAATTAGTTCGGGGAAATCGTTCAATTTGAGTACCATGGGGCTGTTTGAGATGTAGACCCTAACCGATTGGTTGATTCTTGATCATGTTCTTGATTAAACGACTAATGGTCAGAATAATGTCTCATGAGCGATATCTCGGCTGTAATAGCTCACTGTATTATCTGCATTTCAAGACTTTTTGTTTCGTCTACATACACAGAAAACATCATAAAAATACTCATATTTGTAATTCAATTTATTCAACATCTTTGAAACTTATAGCTACTCTCGGTAGTTGAATTGGTGGGCGGCAACTCGACCCGAGTCTCCAAACAACATGTGTTGCCCTAGAAGCAGAACCTACAACTGTTACAAACCTGTAGATTCAATACTTTACATCTTAGAATGTGAGTTAACCTCCGAATAGTGGGGAGAGAGTGCTTTTCCCAATAGTTCGTTAACGTACCCCCATTGATGACTCACCTTATGTGAGCTTCGAAGTGGGAAAGGCGTTACCTACACATTGGAGACTATTAGTTGGACATAGTAAAAAATGACCCTCTGGCAACTTGAAATTTTAAGAGTCTACTTACTGGACCATCAGAAATAATTACGGGTCTTACGACTTGAAAATTAGGAAGCCTCAGTGACTACTTTAGTGGAGACTACTCCCTGACTAAGAAGTAGCGCCAATGCGCCGGCAAAATGGCACCTTCATGTATAATAGCTGGTGATATCGGGTCTCAAAATTTGAAACGAAGGTTTCCCTACTGTTATGTGCCTGTATATGTATAAACGAACATTTTTGACTGTACAAAAGTAGATAAGTAATGAATTATGAAGTAAGTATTGAGGGTATGTGTTTGGTTCCGCTGTCCATAGTTTACGTGTTCTAAGGTGTCAGCACCAGAAGTCGTTATACAAACTGATGGTGATTTCAGACGATTTTCCAGGTTTTTCACCCATAAAAAATCAATTTTGGGAGCTGAACATTTGGTAGAACTCAATTTTCCACTCTTTGGTCAAAATCGACTTCATATTCGGTCTTCTCGTCCCCAAAAACATGGAAAAAGATATTTCAGAAGCTCATGTTACCAACATGTTGCTAAAACGCAAAAAGTACCTATTTTTACACACATTTTCACTCATAACACCCCTGGGTATATTCCGATCGGGCTGAAAAGTTTCGGGACACAACTAGGGCCCAAATAGAGCATGTGTGCGAAAGAACGAATTTTTTAGACCGAAAATGAAGCCGGTACACGTGATACGGCGTACGGTGGACGGCGGACGGACATTGCATTTTTGGAATCTACGCATCTTGAAACGGAAAAGAAAAAAGTTTGAGGGGGTGTTATAAAAATTGTTTGCTGAGCGAATACATAGGTGTATTATTCACAGAATAATAAACCAAAATTGATTGAATATTCGAACCAGAATCGACACCCCGAAACTACTATAATTTCATGAATTGAATGGGAACAAACTAATTATATAGCAAACTAGTTCTATAACAAACTAGTAAATTACAAGTTAGAAACAAAAGGATCATAAATATCACGATATATAAATTAAGAAAACAAAGTTGATTTTAAGGCTCCTTGACCAAAACACTAACGAAACATCAGGTTTTTGTTGTGGTTGCGAACTGGCCTTTCATTTCCATTGCTTAACTCACATGTTTCCCGCCAGTTCAGCCGCATCTGGAAGGTATTGACTGATCAAATCCTTGTTCTCCCTTTTAGTTGGGTGTCGTGGTATCCTCCCAGAACCACTCCTTGTAAACCTGCAAATATTAGATCTCACAAATAAACTCGCAGAAGTGGGGACGAAAGACGCAGGAGCACCGAGGAACCCAGTGGGGTTCCCCACCATCCTCCACCAGCTGGAGGATGGAGGGAGACAGCCCTCAAGGGCTATAAAAACTCGCCTCCTTCGCCTTTCTAGCCATTCCACGTTATCCTCTAGTCACTGACTACTCTCTCACCTCGCTCCTCCTCTCTCTCTCCTCAACCTAAAAGATCCTGGAATAGGTGACAGCCTTGAGTGTTGGAACCTGCCAGGCATATGCTCCCGAAAAGATCTCGTTGAATTGGTGACAGCCTTTAGTGTTGGAACCAGCCGGGCACACTCATCCAAAAAGATCCCGTCAAATTGGTGACAGCGTTTAGTGTTGAAACCAGCCGGGAACAACCTCACCTCCTAAAAGATCCCTGAGATAATATGGTGACAGCGTTTAGTGTTGGAACCAGGCTGGGCACAGCCTCATACCGCCCGTAGTGCTGATGTAGTGAATCGCTATACCTATTCACTACATTGGGGTTGTTGACTACTGGTGCTTTTACCTGCCGGCTATTGTTGGCGAATGCTTGTATCAAACGGAAAACTTGTACGATGCAAGATCGATAAGGAATTCCGTTCATTCTTGTGCTGCAGACCTCAGGTTCCCTCTGGACGGCGCCGTCGAGCTCCACTTCGCGGGCCGGTCAGATACGCTGCGGGTAGCGCCCGCCCCGACGCCGGCCGTCCCGGTCGACTCCTCCCCGGACCCCGTCACTCGATGGGACTCCTACGAACATCTCGATCACCCTCCGCCTCTCAGCCCGGACTCCGACATCACCGAAGACCCAAACGGTGAGTTACACAGATATGTAGTTATGTAGTTACTGCGAACACGTCCTAACATTTGCCAGACGGAATGGAAACCCACCCAAGTACCTTCGATGTTCGATCGCAAACCGATTCGATATTTTCGCCGTTCACAAAATGGAGCGCTCATCTCGCGTTCTGGTGAATTTAGCCGCTGTACTGCTGTTCTTGAGCAGATTAGCCCGAGGCAGACAGGATAAATAAGATCATCCTTCTGAAAAACATATTCTTTCTATGTGTTTGGAGCCCTTCAGCTACACCGCGGCTCAGTTCGGCTTTCCTCGTTTTCAATTTTAACCAACTACTACCAACTTATTCAGGCCTCCTAATAAGTATGTGCTGCCCACTTCTGATTCAATTCAAATCACATAATTGTTGTTATATCATTAATTTTCCGTATTATCAAGTATTATAAATGTAGCTAGGTACCATCTACGTAAAACCAGTCGAACGCTCGCTAACCCCTGAAACGGGCAAATAATGTGGTCCAGAAGTGTATAGGTACCTGTTAATGTAACCAGTCCCCTACTAATATGATAGTACATCAGCGCTAGGTGCCTTGTCAAGAATTTGATAGTTTTTTGGAAGAATGATTGATAAATGGCTAAATGCATAAATAGAGTAACTAAGACGTAGCTGAAAAGTATTCAGTTTTCCCAGTCTCTAATGTGAACTGAAACCGAAATGTAAAAATTTTCCCTAGCTGTAACAGTCCCCCGTACTTGCATGCCAAGCAGGCTTATCACAACAAAGTAATCTGTATAGCCATATTAAAACTACATTGGAACTCTACATAGGAAAAGTACATTGGATTCCTAATGAGGCCTAAATATGGTGAACGTAGTTGAATAACAAACGAAATCGAGGAGAGCCAAACCTATATCTCCTCACCGTCAACCAACCTATTCTTCAGAAAATACCGGTACAGACACTGTAGTAGAGTACAGATACTGGGTAACATTCATGCGCACCTAGGTACTTTCGTAATTATGGTTCATAGTTGAATGTAACCGATTGGATTTCAGTTGGCAGACCCTAATGAGAAATTTTACGGATATGCGGGAGTCACAGCCTAGGTAGATCTGTAAAAAGTTTCTTGGAGTTGGTTCCTTGTAGCCATACTCAATCTGTTCGGTCACGTTTACTTTGGCGATGTGATTCTGTCATGAGACGGACGATGTATGCGAGAAAGGACGATTAGATTGTTATATATTGCGAAGTTTCGAGTTATATTGAGTCACTGAAGAGTTACGTAGGAGCAAAATTGCGGAAATCAGAAATGAGGTCAATAGATGCACTTATCAACTTGTTCCAAGGTATCGCGTGTTGATTCTCTGTGCACCAAGAAATTAGCATCACTTTCATATTATATTATCATCGTGATATATTTAGGTAGCTAATATAATAAGTAATGAGCATTTGGTCCAAAATGTACTGTGCTCCAGATTATTCGGTAAAATAATAATTCGCGCAGCAGGTTAATTATAACGTTTTGCGATATAATATTGATACGGTGGTGGTATCGATTGGCTCATTGACGGTGGTGACTGTCACAAACCATAACATTGAACGGTGAATTACCAGTTATAATATTTTTGTTCTTTTAAAAATTGTTATGATGTCTTCCTAATTTCTCTGTGTACTTGCCTATGAATTCCAAAACTGCTAACCAGTGTTGGTGCAGAAAAAATCCACTTTTGCATGCTAATTACTTCTCGAGCTTTTCGTCGTTGAACCTCTCATGTTGTTCTCTCGATCAAAGAATTTGTCAAATTCGTATTTTTATTATGTCTAAATTGAAAAAACTCACTAAAAATCATAAAGCTATCGAATCATCAATTGAAACATTATTTATCATAATTGTACACTTGGCTTTTTCCCACTCAAGCTTTCACCCTTTTTCCTTGATTAATCCTTTATCGTTCAACGCCTGCAGTTGGTAAGACGATTCAATATGATGACCAACGATATGCCTACTAATGAATTTCCTCTGCGTGGTCGTGGTCATGTACTCCTCAGTCTTTTCTTCAGAAATTAGTTTATCCCATAATACATATTTAATACTAACTGATGTGATTTTAAAGCAGTTTATCCTTGTTTACTAAAAATTGTAACGTATCTGCAGTTCCATGTTAATTGGTAAACCTTTTTTTTTTCTATTCACACTAGGTGGTTATCCCTCACTGTTGTTTTGTTCTGTGTTCCGTCTTGCCTTTGCCGTTTTCTGAGACACCGTTATGGTTTGTGGTGAGTGAAATTCTTCTACAATCCGGTTTCCTTTAGAGAGAATGGCTCTTTGGCTAACTCCTCGATGTACTAACCCTATATGAAATAGGTTCTTGTACATCAGAGTGATTTGGGATGAAGATAAATGTGTTGATTTTTTCGGAAAACTGCAAGTTTCATAGTTATAGTCGTCGCTTTTGGACGCCAGTTTTAGTTGTATCATTTCAGTATCATGTAGTTCCGGCTATCGAATTGTAGACATCCCTGTACCGATATCCCCCCTGCAGTTTAAATAATTCAAAAATGCAGCCTAATGTAAGCCTGCATGATTAGATGCCTACATTAAACATTTTATAGGTAAGTTGAATGTGTGAGTGGAATGTGAGGGTGAGTTTGAGTGTGATCAGGTACAGTTCAGCATCTCTGCTCGATCCAGCAAGCCAAATGGACTTTGTTTTTAGTGAATGAAGTCACCTGTTTCATGTGAATCACAGTAGTTGTAGTATTAACTTTTTTTTAAATTTATTATTTTCCGAACAAACATTTTGAGGAGCAAGTGAATTTTTTTTAACCTAGAGAGGGTCATTAGTGGTGTCCTTGGAATTGAAAAATTAAAAATATAATTTTGGACGAGAAATAGATTCTCGCCCAAAACTAGCTTTTGCAGAGAGGGGGGGGGGGGGGGGGGTATAACGCCAAGTAGAACTCTGTTGAATCCTGACCAAGCACTTCATTTCTCTGTTTTTCTATTTGTACTTCTGAACGAAGCGTGTAGGTTGTAGGTAACTCAAATGCTTCCTGGCAGCATAGCAGAAAGTAGCTCAGATTGCGGTAATACCTACTAATAACAACATATGTCATATACATAGTTATGTTACGATGAACCTGCAGTTATCCCTCCGTCCCTAAACTACTGTCATGCACATCATTTTGAACCTGTCGGTTATTCCTTCGTAAATGCAAACCGTGTTTCTAACCATCTTCGCAAATCATAATTTTTTTTCTCATTCCAAAAGATAGCGTTGCGTTCTTGAATTTCTAAGCTGTCCCACCACTGCGGTCGTGGTTGTGGGAAACGTTCATTCCCTAATTCCCTCAAACAGCTTTTCCCTACTTGGTACTAACGGTAAATATGCAAGCTCGTTACTGTACATCCAACCGAACGCGGCCGATTGTGAGGCCGCAGGTGCTGAATTATTCCACGTTTTGACGACATTTCATTTGAAAATTCCCCCTTGTGCTCCTCGGCGACTACGTTATGAAGTCTTAAAACTTTTGTTTCAAAAGGGCCCGCAAGTCACGACTCCTTTGAACAAAGCGCTCACGTGACCGAACTTCAAGTTCCTTCCTTTTGGTTTATTATTCTGTGAATAATACACCTATGTATTCGCTCAGCAAAAAATTTTTATAACACCCCCTCAAAATTTTTTCTTTTCCGTTTCAAGGTGCGTAGATTCCAAAAATGCAATGTCCGTCCGCCGTACGCCGTATCACGTGTACAGGCTTCATTTTCGGTCTAAAAAAAACGTTCTTTCGCACACATGCTCCATTTGGGCCCTAGTTGTGTACCGAAACTTTTCAGCCCGATCGGATTATATCCAGGGGAGTTATGAGTGAAAATGTGTATAAAAATAGGTACTTTTTGTGTTATAGTAACATAGTAGTAAAAAATCAGTCATGCAGCATGACTTAATGAGCGAATTTTCAAAGAAATATTCGAATTAATGGCTATGGTTTTGAATAAAGGAAAACTTCGGTCTAAAATTTGGTTTTCTATGTATATTCTCTTCGTATTTATTTTAATTTGTACGTTTTGTCCATCCTGATTCTACCGTTTGTTTATTACGTAATTGTACTAAGTGCTTATTTATTTGATCGCTGTGGGTAAATTCAAGGAGTTGTACTAATCGTTTGCCTCCCCCTTTTTTGCTTCGAACTCTCGTCTTCAATTAATACTTCTCACATTTTTCAATCTGACCACTCTAAGGGGGTGGGGGTAAGAGTTTAAAGATTATCCTAGTTTTGGGTAATTTTTGCGCACTTTAAATGCTCTAATTTAAGAACGGATTTAGATATCTAAAATCCGATTTCACTATCGTGTTCAGCGTGCAAAAACCTTTAAAATGAGGGGTCACTTGTTAGAAAATAACATTTTGGGGATTTTTGGGTAATTTTTGCGCACTTTAAATGCTCTAATTTGAGAACGGATCAAGATATCTAAAATCCGATTCCACCATCGTGTTCAGCGTGCAAAAACCTTTAAAATGAGGGGTCACTTGTTGGAAAATAACATTTTGGGGATTTTTGTGTAATTTTTGCGCAGTTTAAATGCTCTAATTTGAGAACGGATCAAGATATCTAAAATCCGATTCCACCATCGTGTTCAGCGTGCAAAAACCTTTAAAATGAGGGGTCACTTGTTAGAAAATAACATTTTGGGGATTTTTAGGTAATTTTTGCGCACTTTAAATGCTCTAATTTGAGAACGGATCAAGATATCTAAAATCCGATTCCACCATCGTGTTCAGCGTGCAAAAACCTTTAAAATGAGGGGTCACTTGTTAGAAAATAACATTTTGGGGATTTTTAGGTAATTTTTGCGCACTTTAAATGCTCTAATTTGAGAACGGATCAAGATATCTAAAATCCGATTCCACCATCGTGTTCAGCGTGCAAAAACCTTTAAAATGAGGGGTCACTTGTTGGAAAATAACATTTTGGGGATTTTTGTGTAATTTTTGCGCAGTTTAAATGCTCTAATTTGAGAACGGATCAAGATATCTAAAATCCGATTCCACCATCGTGTTCAGCGTGCAAAAACCTTTAAAATGAGGGGTCACTTGTTAGAAAATAACATTTTGGGGATTTTTAGGTAATTTTTGCGCACTTTAAATGCTCTAATTTGAGAACGGATCAAGATATCTAAAATCCGATTCCACCATCGTGTTCAGCGTGCAAAAACCTTTAAAATGAGGGGTCACTTGTTGGAAAATAACATTTTGGGGATTTTTGGGTAATTTTTGCGCACTTTAAATGCGCCAAAACCCTCCTTAGAGTAGGCCAATTTCGCCCATCTTCGAACTTAGCCTTTCGATTGCCAAGATAGATTTTTTGTGCAAATTTGAGCTGTTTATCTCAATTCTATCGAGAGTTATCGTCTGGAGTGACACATATATAAATAAATATATATATAAATATATATATATATATATACATATAAAAAAGTGTTAAATTTCAGGAATCGTTTTAGAATGGTCTGAAACGGATTTCTATGAAGAAAATTTCCAAAAATTTATATTATTTAAATTTCGAAGCCATTGCAATAGCTTCATTTTCTTTGAAAATTCGCTAAATGAGCTTTTGAGGTATCGTTTTCCATGTTTTTGGGGACGAGAAGACCGAATATGAAGTCGATTTTGACCAGAGTGGAAAATTGACTTCTACCAAATGTTCAGCTCCCAAAATTGATTTTTTATGAGTCAAAAACCTGCGAAATCGTCTGAAATCACCATCAATTGGTGGATAATAACACTAGAAAAAGTGTCAACACGTGGATCAAGAAGATTAAATGGTACAATCAATGATCAAAGGTAATTTGAAAAAAAAGGAGCGTAGTACCTAATTCAAGTTTTGGGGGCCAAAATTTGTGGAATCCACCAGAAATGGATATTTCAATTATTTTACATGAAAGAAACTATAAATAAACAGCCAGCATTTCTGTAGACCAATAAAATAATAGAATAATAAACCCATGTGACAAGGACTTTGCAGCGTTTTACTATTCGCTGGTAGACATTTAGCCATTATATATTGTAAATTACTTCCACGAGTTGGTCTCGTCGAACCCTCAACTGCTTCTTCTCTGGTACCCTCGATGATTCATCAATAAAATGTCAGACTCAAAAGATTTCTTGACAGTCACTGGCACTTCAATACTTGGCCGAAATTTTGATGGTTTTCATCGAACTAGGGTTCATATTCAATGCAATTTTCAAAATCGTTGTTTCGTAGCGGTTATGATGTTTTTCATGTAGTAAATCAGTCGTCAACGAATCAGATTAGGTCTCTTAATTATTTCGGTACCTTAACTCGTGCAGTTTTAATCCTGAACTTGACCTGCTAGAACAAAACAATTGTATCATGATGATCCCTTCAGCTGTATGCCCATATACAATAAACATCGCGTATACAGCTGTAATTCAAGTGGTAAAAGTAAATGATTATTTTATCAATAAAGATGAACTCAGAAGTAGAAACCACATTAGACGAGCCAAATAATGGTGTAAGCACGTTTTGTCAGTACTGTACAATAAGGATTTTTACAAATTCACCGTCGTATCACCTATAGTATAACTGTCGAATCGTGGATCAACACAAATAGTTAGTTAAATTCGCTCCTGTGGAGTCCTGCAAACGACATCTTCGAGAACTTATAGTTCGTTTGGAACTTTCACACCATATCAATCCCCATTCTCTCTCGTTCTGTTTGCAGTGCTGTTCTTTTCTCCCGTAAGCGATACTTGATTTATGTAGCAGGCTTGATTCGGTGGGATTTTCTCGAAGCACAGCGCTATTAGTTAGCCGCTCTATCTACGGATACACGAGGTGGAATTCAATTGGCCTTGCACACCTCCTCTAAGAGATCAATCACTAGAAAGAGCAGCTCCAGGGCAGGGGATCTTACAACACCACTCCCAAGAACATTTGACCTCCGTTATCGATAAGCCTTTGCACGAATACCATTAATTCTATTTGAGCTTCAGGCGTATCCGTTACCTTCGTGATTGTGGATGTGGATCCATGTAGATGTTTCACTTAACGAAACTAACTCTCATTCTCCATGTAGAGGCGTGTCGTAGGCCACCATATGATGGATCAAGGTTTTCATACATCAGGTTTTCATACAGAATAGGTTAATATTATATCATCAAGTATATGCGGCCGTGGTTCACAGTGATGACAGGGTTTGACGGGTCGAACTTTAATCGTTGAAGGTATTTCTACTATGTTTCTACTATACCAACTTCGAATGCCAAATAAAAATAATTAGATGTTCATTTGATTGTCAGTATATTAAAACAAAAAACCACAGTCATGCAGCATGGCTATAAGAGCGAATTTTCGAAGTTTTCGGCATCTTCCTCCTCCGCCTAAAATTTTCTGAAAATTAATTTTCGGCCAATGTTTTCCCAACTTGATACCATACAAAATTAAAACAGGAGTAGTTTTACGCAAAGTAATATTTGGGGTGGAAGGAGGGGGAGGGGGAAATCAAAAATGTTTTGAATACCAGAAGAGTAGGTATTGGGTACGTAACAAATTTTTTGTTCCATTTTTTGCCGAGTAACACCTCGGTTTGTAGATTTTCCAACGCTGAACACGATGGTGAAGTCAGAATTGCGATATCCCATTCCGTTATCAGATTAGAGCAGACGAACCAGGAAGAACATCTCAAGAAATAACCATGTTCCTTCATCTTCAAAGTGCTCCAGTTTGAGAATGGAATGAGATATCGCAATTCTGATTTCACCATCGTGTTCAGCGTACAAAAACCTTTAAAATGAGGTATCACTTGTCAGACTTTTTCATTTTGGGAATTTATGGGTAATTTTCCCCCCCTAAAACTCCCCAAAACTCCCCCTTAGGGTGACCCGATTCTGCCCATCTTCGAACTTAGCCTGTCGATTGCCAAGACAGATTTTTCGTGCAAATTTGAACTTTTTATCTCAATTCTTTCGAGAGTTATCGTCTGGAATGACACATACATATATAGATATATATATAAATATATAAATATATAAATATATATATAAATATATATATATATATATATACATATAATTTTTGGTGTCTTTCGGCAGGGAATTCAGGATGGTCTGAAACGGATTTTGGTATACAAATCTGTCGGAAATTCGAGTTTTAAAAATTTTGGACCGAGAACAATAGCTTCCTTTTCTTCGAAAATTCGCTAAAATGAGTATGTTGAACTTTGAAAGTAGATTATAACTGGTGAATTATAATATAAAACCGAGAACTCTCCTGTATTTTTCTGTCCACTAACGTAAATAATTATTGTTGTTCTTGACGAAACTTATTAAACGACTCAAAAATTGAATAAACAGTCTGGGGATATGAAGAGATATGAAAAATATCAGGTGTGTACATGCCTGGATGAGATTCAAACTAGTACGGAGTGATTAGGGTTACAGAGGTTGGTGGTTAACACTGTTCTTACAGCGTAGATTAATACAAAAATTCAAGTTTGAATTAAACATCCATAAAGATCAGAAGATGAAAAATAGAGGTGAAGTGATGAATAATATATTCTAGGCCAGTGGCCAGAATCAAATCAAGTCAGTAAACATTATTTTTCAGTATTTACAAGTGTTTTACCATTTGTTAAGAATCAAGACGTGAGTGGAAAGTAGTGAAGCGGTTGCTCTGATTGACCTGTTTTGATTATTTTACCATAAAATAATATTATTTAAGCGAAAGAGTCCATTCAGCGAAAATTAATTTAGTTGGCGATCACGTTAAAAACCGTTGTTTCAAAATGGAAAAAAGAGAGAAAAGTTTTCCGTGTAAACAAGAGTATTATAATATTCGTTATTCCGCCTCAACTCTGTTGGTTTGGTTAACTTGCCTCTGAACTAATATCCGCTGAAAAACTCTCTCCGTATGTGCTGTACGGAGAGAACAAACAGTAATAGCAAAAATATCGGAAAATCCCTGTACTGAACCGTTTCGCATCGCTCACTTTCATCTCCTGTCTCTCCTCTTCTCCGAAGATGTCAGTCGAGTGTTGTAAACATGTTGTGGATGGCCAACTCGAGCCTGCTGGACTGAATTAATTGTTCTGTCGATCTTTGAAGCGCATCCGCCCTAAAACATAAATATGATATCATTCCTGCAGTATTCCCCTCTTCACATCTGAGATATGCTTTCAGATTTCGGGAACGCTGGAGATCCAGTTGTATGTGTATGTTGGAAAACTGCATATTCTTGAAATAAGTTGAGTACCTAATTATTTTTTGTTCCTTTTGAAGCATCTGTCTCACGTGGGCAAATCCGTTCGGTTTGCTGGGAAAATGTTAACGTAAAATTGGGGGAGCAAATACCTAGAAAGCGGGGGTTTGGAGAACAGCGGAAAAAGTGATGGACGTATCTGGGCCTCTTGGCTCATATGGATCCTGTCTAAACAACGCCGCAGTATCCATACTAGCAGTATGGGAGGAGTTGTAGGAGACGACGGTTAAAATATACCTAACTTTCAAACCACTTGATAAAAGTGAAGTAGGAAAGGCATGGACGATATATGGATGGGTTTTTTGGGATATAGAGTTACATATTTAGAATTCTCACCTATTTTGATGGGTTATTATTAGAGTTTGTTATTACTAGTAAATGAACGAAATTATATGAAATTTCGAGGGTCCTTCTTAGGTTCAGCACCATCAGAATTCGAGGAATGACCAGAGGACCAGAGTTACAGGGGAGGGTGTATGCTTCAAGTCTGGAGGCATTTTTTGTCGTGTCTGTGTATTTCTGTATGCTTGTGTGAGTGCTTTGATAGGTATTCTGTTTTGTATTTCCTTCCTCCTAATTCGGGATTAAATTTCGCACACTTTATTTACTTCCATAGTCCCTGCAATACTGCGAAAATACTTATTGCGTACTGCAAATAATACTGCAAAAATACTGCAAATGCTGCATGCATTTGCTGCATGTAAATGCTGGATGAGTACTGCAAAAAAACTTATTCTGATCCTCTGGAATATCGTACTATAGATTCTAGGCAGATATCGAAAGATGAGTCGAAGGAATATTTATTATCTGGTACATTTTCGGACACCAAACCTACGTCTAGATGAACAGTAGGAGTAGAGAACGCTGTATATCCGTTTATAGTGGCGACGGATTTCACAACTTCGAGAATGTCCATTTCTATTGGTCGCCTGCTTTAAAGGTTTATATACTTCGCTATACTTCGTTTCGGTTTAGTTTCCACTAACTTGAATATATAATTTCGTTCATTTGCCACCCCCCCCCCCCCTCCTGCCCCATGGGTCATGTGGCCCTAAGAAATGTGTCGATAACCTGCTTTTGTCGTTTCAACTTGACTTGAGGAGGGAATGTGAATATTTATGATCCTGTTCAATCTTATCGACTTTCTCCAAGGCCGCTCCTCAACGCAGGCGTTAAATTTGGCTTCTCGCCAATTCATTCTTCAAGTAGGCTTTCCCAGCTAAACAGAATTCATTGACGTACGATATAACATTCGGTCCAAAAGATCTCTTCTAATGGTACCTTGTACTTTTACACACCTTCTGAAAGATTCGGTGGCTCCATTGTGCGTCATAAAGTTGGTAGTACGTTATGGTAACACCTTGAAATTACGTTATCGTCATAATAGCTTCATTCAAAAACTATGAAGGGACCGAAAGAAAATCCTCCAAAGCATGATAGGCTTTTCTTTTTTCAGCAGTAAAAGAAGAGAGCAATGGATCGCTTAACAATCCACTGGGAGGCCAGAAACTTGCTGGGCGCCTAGAAATCGAAGCTGATCCCTCATTTTCATAGGCATACATAGAGAACCTCATCGTGAGTCCACGTCGACGTTTCATAGTTTGTTGTTCATTCGGTATGAAGACAATACCTTGAATGCTGGAAAATTGTTAGTGCCCCAGGGTGGTAGACTAGACATTGACAGAAAGACCTGGCCCTGGACAGGTACATTATTATGTTCAAGCTCTTTCTATATAGAGCACCATATCCCCAAGAGGTTCAGTATCCGCTCTCAGGTATCCATGTCACTGGATCCCCTATGACATAAATACGTGTTCCACCCAATGATCGAGAGTGATGTGAGTTGCTGGATATTTTCCGAACACACATCATTTCAAAACAAGCTATGTCACTATTGAGATAATAAGCCGCATTATCAATCATTACCCATCATAAGCCGTTGATGTCAGCTTGCAACTTGTCCAGAACTTTAGGTATATCGATGCATTCATCAATTAAAAACGGAGCCCAGAGGTCGAGATTCGGTCCAGGATTGAACAGGCCAGGGCAGAATTCACCCGCATGAAGGCGCTGTTTTGTGACAAGCACCTGAGTTTCAACATCCGACATCGCGTCCTTTAATGTTATGTATGGTCTCTTCTGCTGTACGGAGCTGAAGACTGCGTCAATTAACCGCCTGGAAAACTTTGGGATGTGGTGTCTCATGAGGATGTTTTGCATCCCATGGGTTCAACGCGTGCGCAACACGAGGTTTTGCGTCAAGGCGGACTCCAAGACAGAGATCTTTTCAAGGGGATAAAAAGAAGGAAAGTCGGATATACTCGTACCTTGGCCACATTTCATAGGGGAACCTATATCTTCCAGCGATTGTTGTTGGAAGGAATAATTGAGGGCAGGCGGGGAATTGGCCGCAAGCAGCTTTCGTGGCTTCGCAATATTCGCAGGTGGACGGGGATCCAGGACTTTGCCAGTCTGAAGGCTGGAGGGATTTAGAGGACTCTTGCAGTGTAGGAGAGTTATTAGGATTGATCGCCTATGGATGGTCTCGTCTACGGCACCCAGACAGGAAGACATCATTATCCCTCAAAGAATTTCAGCACAACAAGATCCGAATCCCTAATTCACATTCGAAATATACGCACGCTAATTCCTTTTTTTCCGCCAGTAAGTAAGTAATTTTCCAGCATAACTACAAATTGAATGCTTATTTGTATGCATTTAAACCAAACATTGTTTCCAAATATTCAGAAGTCCGCAGAGGCATGTTGGCTGTTAGATGCTCAGATCACCCATAAATTTCAGTTCGCCTTTGTTCGGATATTACCTTGGTGGATGAATCCGGGGAGGAATGTTTCTCATTCATCAGTGAACAAAGACCTTGTACTGACGCTAATGAATCTATTGACGTCCAGGAAGATTGACTTTTTCTTTCACTATCCACTGACTGACCGATCAAATCAAAGTGTAACCAAGTCTCTGGAGGTAGGAAAGGAATAGGAAGTTGGATCAGATCAGTTCAGCAAGGCCGAACATCTGCGCATTTTATTATTCAGAACAAATTACTTCGTTTCTTATCTTGAGCCCAATTATTATTATACGAGTGACATAGTGTGACAGTGGGGGTGCCCCTCGTATACCAGCGAGATTATCACCGGTTAAGAAGGGATATCGATTAGGCTTCCACCCACAGATCCCGTCTCCAACGGACCAAAAAACTACTCGAGAACAGCCCACACTGTTACACTCTTCCCCACATGACATACATCTGGGTAGCAGAATTACGAGAGGGAAAAAGGGGGAATGAAAAGTAGCATGAAGTTCTGGTTCAGGAACGACATCTGCACAACTTCAAGGTGACTAACCTCCATCGTAATGGTACTACCTCAATAATATTTACTGGTGGAGAACAAAGCTCCTGTATACGAGTTTTGGCGGATAATGTTGTCAGAGGTTGCTGTCAGTGAATTGTGATTATCTGGGCAACCTCTAGGTGATGGAACAACTATAGGGACTTTTCAGCTGGGACACGGCATCAATCGCCTTCTGATGAGCTAATTATATTTTCATTATACTGACAATCTAAAGGGAGGAAAAGGGGTGGGGAAGCCAATGGATGTATATTACCAAAGGGACATTCATGTTATCAGTAAAGGAATCCTTCTGGGAAACCTTTGGGCTTGTCCTTCTGGTAAGCCCACAAAAAGTGGATGGGGTATGGTGAGTTGCTCAGCGCATACTACCAAACCACAGTCTGCTACCATGTGACAGAGTGTGGCAGTGAGGGTGGACCCTCGAGAGTCCCCCTCCTTTACCAGCGAGATTATCACCGGTTAAGAAGGGATATCGATTAGGCTTCCACCCACCGTTCCCGTCTCGACCAGACCAAAAAACTACTCGAAAACAGCCGCACTGTTACATACGTCACTACTATCTCCCCGTTGCGTCATTCGTGTCAGTTGTTATATGGTCACATCTCAGCCGATGCAAGAAATCAAGATTAATTATGGATTAGTTAAATCGAAATATTGTAATTGCCTCAATTCTGTTATCTTTTCATGTTGTTTGACATTTGTTATTACGATCCGGATGTGCGTTCATTGAACAAACTCACCTGAGTAACGAATCGAATTTCATGTTAATATGCTTTTCATGAGCTGTCTCGAATGTCGACACCCTGAAGTGGGCAGGGGAAAACGCTTTATAAACTGGAAGCCAACAATAATCTGATAAGCTACGAATACCACACCTCGGCAAACACAAGATCCCCAGACGTGATACATCCGTCATCATCAACACGAAATTAAGGATGGGCCCGTCAAAATATTGATTTCTCCAACCGTGTACCCAGTCGGTTTCATTATTTGTGTATTGTTTCGGCTTCATTATTTGTGATGTTTTATAAGATGATCTGTATCACTGCGTATAAAATGTGTCCATGTGCGCACTCAACGAGAATCGTAGGTCCGTATATTTTGCGATTGTCTTGTAGTGATATAGCAATTCATAAGCCGATGCCTTCCATGATGTTTGGTGTTCGAACTGGCGTTTCTTTCATCATCGAGCATTCAGATGTTCCAATCCAAATTCTGTCCAGAATCTTGATGCTTACTTTTGATAATTTAAGTAGACTAATCGTTATAAATATAGCAATGTCAATTTCACCGTCATCAGTGGTTCGATGGAGCGGAATTGAGTGTCCCCTATCTTGATAGATAAGGTTGGTATGGGTTGAGTAGAGGCAACCATCTGCTTTCCACCCACTATATTCCCATGGGATCGCGATATCAATCGGCTATTGTTAATTGCTATTAGTTATTGAATCTGGAAGATTGTTTACTGTCAATGCAGTATTTATTTATACTGTTTGTGTGCTGAAAACTCTTATTTTGAGGCAAAGATTCTCCGAAAGCAACAATAACTCAGAGAGCATAACGTTGTTGTGGCTGAATGAAGATTATATGCAAGGGCATAGATCCTGGGCAGTACCTATTTTAATTCTGGCACCTACGTATTTTTGATGAATTGGGAACCAAAAAATCAAGAACTTCAATAAAACCACAGGTTGTAGAAATATTCGCGACTTAGGTACCTACCAGATGGTTGAGTTTTACATGGGTAGGTACCTAAATAGCTTTTTAACCTTGTAATGTGTGTAAGCTGGTGGCCGAGCGCGTTGGCGCTGTGTTACGTGATGGTTGGGATTGGGACGGCGACTGCGGTCCATCGGTTCGAATCCCAACGCCTCTCGTCACAACCAATGGCGGAGAGGCAGGCAACAAGGGCACCAGGGCAGCTGGACGTAAAGCCCGCTTGAAATGGCTGTTACTTCACTTTCAACAAACCGCAGCAAAGGTTACCTATTACGTTTGGAGGATTCAATATCAAAACATTTAATATCAAAATTTAATATGTAATTTAATATCAAAACATTTTAATATCGACATTTAATATCAAAATTTAAGAAAAATACAAAATACAAAATTGATATTAAATACAAAGTTTAATATATAATTTAATTTCAAAACATTTAATATCAAAACATTTTGATATCAAAATTTTATGTGTAATTTAATAGCAAAACATTTTCTTACGTGAAAAATACGTCTTTGAAGGTGTGGCACACCGATCGCAATGACATTCAAATAGGGTCCATAATTTCATCAATACCAGTTGAAAACTGTTAAAGTTTACTAGCTGACACAAGGTTCTCTCTACTGCTAGCGCACAGTAGCTGCTATACCCTATACCCTATCATGATGTTCAAGTTCGCCTATTTGAAGTCGATTATTATGCCCAGAAAATATTATCGAAATCAGTGAGTGCCTGTTCGTAATTAGCTCAAATTGGCGGTCGAATTGGTTGGTATTGATTCACCATGAAAACTAATGCTCCCCATTTGCAAACCCCTTCCAAACCTAAATAAATATGAATCTCCTCTTTAAACGTTGACAGTAAATTCGATACGGATTTAAGGGCAACAAGCGGTAAGTTATGTTATATAGAAAAAAAACTCTTCCATTTGCACACCCATTTGCAAAATCCTTTGCGAACGCTTTGCAAGCCTCTTCTAAACATTCATAAATATGAATCCTCTCGGTAAACGTTGACGCAATTCGATGATATCAATAAGGGCAACAAGCTATAAATGACGTTATATATAGAAAAAAACTCTTCTAACAGTAGGTGCACATCCCCCTCGATTTGCACATGGAAACATTTATGATTCGACTTTCGATACGGTCTTATCGATACCGATTCAACTGTAACTATAGACGTGAGGATTTTATTGCGCACTTTCTTGCGATAAATGAATTTATTATTACCGTTCTCTTCGATGTACTGGTGACCTAAAAAGAATCTCGATCTCATTACCGTTTTTTTCCATCTACTCATAGTGAGTACTTCGTTGTTGATTTCTTTCATTAAATCTTATCGTGTCTGCTCTCGAAGAAAAGAAAACTGATAGAAATTTATAGCACGTTGCATCTTGCCTGAATGCAATAGGCACTGGCCATTTGTTGCAAGTTTCCTCACTCCATTGTGATAGCGTTACGAAAACGATTATCTCATACAGAACCCATTCTCGAGTCACTTCAGGATTTTAAATTCTAGTGTCAGAGGCACTCGCAAAACTCACTATCACTGTTGATGTGTACTGGGACACGTTCTCGTCTGAGCCTGCCATAAAGATAACGCTGAGTAAATCTACTCGTCCTTGAGAATTACCTCAAACACGCTTCAATCTTTTACACCTCTCCACAATCCAATGCGTTCGAAAATAGAAGTTATTCCTGTGTAACATCATTTTATTTTCCATTGCCGAGTGTAATCCACCACTGAAATGACAAAAGATGATTGATAACGTAAAAAGCAATTTTATTAGATTGACGTATAACTTCAAAAAGCTGAGGTCACGAGTAATTGTAAAAATTATTACACAACGGTATATTATTTTCACCCCCCCCCCCCCCCTCACAGGGCCCTTCCCCGTTGATCACTCATTTCTGTGCCAGTACCTACCTTCGTGCTTTCCCCGGGAAACCCCCCCACCCTCGTAGTCGCGGAATCTAAGTAGGACCCTCGGCATCCCAAATATTTGCCTAATTTGGATGATTCGTTTGGCCGTAACAGCAAACTTTCAGATTCTACTAAGTTACCTTGAAACACAAACCACAACATTTTGAGGGGTGTTAACAGAAGTGTTTCATGATCGATTCCAGAGGTTCATTAGGTATTTAAAAACGCTGCAAAATATTACGCAAGGGTTTATTATTTACCTATATAGATGCCCCTGCTGCGTAGATCATTGTTTTCTGCGTTCAATACCCTCGAGCTCCCTCCAGGAAAGCTCTAAATGGAGTAGTGGAGCCGGCCCGGAAATTAAATTTTCATACAATTGCGCGGGATTCCTGTCTGTCCGCCGCAAGCCGTATTTCGCACTTCCCTTAGTTACAATGAACCAAAATTGATGAAATTTGGTGTGTAGTGTAGGTCTCATTTGGGGTCTAGTTGGTCCGCGAAGCTCAGCGTTATGTCCATAATCTCTAAGGAGAGAAAAAAAGGGGTTGGAGTCTCCAGGACGCCGTTATCTCGAATTTTTTACGTTTTTAAACAGTTCTTGAACTTGGGAGTTTTTTGAGGCCGCCAGGAGCGTTGTACGTCCACCCGTTCGTTCACAGTAAGGCCCCGAAGTTTGCACCGATGGCTTCGTCAACAGGAGGGTGAATCAAATTGTATACATTCAGCCCAGATATCATTGCTAGGGACGCGCAACAATCTTGTACCCAATATTGGGAATGGGAGTTAAACTTGAAAATTTAATTTAATTGAGTTCAATATTGGGGGGTTGTTCATCGTTTCCAATGGTTTTCAATGGATATTTCAATTGGAACTGGATTTAAATTGGAATTGGATTTCAATCAATCAATCAATTTATTGGAATTAGGTTGGAATTCAGTGGTTTTCAATGCATTGCATGCAATTTAATGCGATTATGAAATTAGGAAATTGGAAGCGGAGAAGAGTAAATTATCGAGGGTTTATGAATAATGGAAATACTGAATCCCGCGCAGTTTTATGAAACCTCAATTCCCCGGCCGGCTCCAGGGGGGTGGGCATTAACCCATAGCGTAGTGATCTACGCAGAAGGGGCATATATACAGGTAAATTAATAAACCGTTGTGTAATAATTTGAGCGTTTTGGTTTATTATTGTCAATAATGAACCATTGGAATCCAGCATGAAAAAAAATTCTAACCCCCCTCAAAATTTGATGGTTTACGTTTCAAGGTAGGTATGTAGAATCCGTTCATGTGCACCAAAAAGCTTCTCAACGCGATCGTGAATCAAACGGTATAAATCCGGCCCGGATATCATCATTAGGGAGCACCAGATTATAATCAAGGATGGCTGTATGAAGTCGAGTTGGTTGTTCTGCGATATTATTTCATTTGATAAGTGATGGAGTATTGGATTTTGTTGGTAGGTACCTACTTGTGAAACTTGAACAAACTTTGAAGTATTATTGATGGGTAAATTATTGCACAATTGTAAATTATTACACAGCGGCAAATTATTACACAACAGTAAATTACTACATAACGGTAAATTATTACACAACGGTAAATTATTACACAACGGTTCATCTACCAAGAAGGGGCTGGATTTTGTTGATCGGTACTTCTGCAACTTGACCAACCGTTGAAGTATTATTGATGGACAAATTATTACACAACGGTTCGTTATACTTGACCAGAAGGTAGGTACTGACCACAGAAAACAGTGATCTACGCAGAAGGGGCATCTATTTCACTCCACATCAACAATTTTCCTTCAGAACTTCATTATTTGCGTTTCTTTTCGCCATTTTAGTTACTCTTTGTCATCGAAAGAATTATTTTAGCAACATTTAACTCGTGATTTAGGTAGGTACCTAGTAACGAGTACGGGGTTAGGTACCAACCAACGGAGGGTCTGCGATCTACATAATATGTATGGACTAGTACATATCATATTATATAGACGAGTTGTCTATGCAGAGAGCTGTGATCTGTCAAAGAAGGGTATTCTGTACAAAATAATAAATCGTTGTGCAGGGATTTGCAGCGTTTTTCAAGTAATTATGTACTCATTTATCCTCATTCGGAAGCATATCAATTATAAAACGGTTGTGTGTAGGGGAACATGATCTCTTATGAGTTATGACCATAGTAGAATCGAGTTCAAATGAACCGAGACCGAGTAACGTGTTCGACAAGCACCGTGGAGCCAATTTGAGTCAACGCCCTCTGTTACTGTTGTAATTTGACACCCACAACGAACGGCGAATACATGTTCGTAAATTAGCGAGTTCGTATGCGGTCGGGCCTCCGAACCAGTGAGAGGAATGGAGAATGAATACTTGACTCGAGTGGGGTCTTTGAGGGCTTCCTCCTTCAGCGGATCGAGCGTTCAAGTAGGTATCGCAGAACTTGCACCATTATAATATTCGTAGGTAACCATCTCCATAAAGCCACATCTATGCAATTACAGTTGAATAAATATCCAGTTATCCTTTTTACGTATTCTTAATAGGACAAGGTCGTTGTACAGCTGTTTGACATACACGACAGAGTAAAAAACGCTGCAAATCCCTGCACAACGGTTTTTGTACAGAATACCCTCCTGTTACAGATCACAGCTCTCTGTATAGATAACCCGTCTATATAATATAATATGTACTATTCTATACATATTATGTAGATCGCAGATCCTCCGTAGGTTAGTACCTAACCCCGAACTCGTTACTAGGTACTTACCTAAATCACCAGTTAAATGATGCTAAAATAATTCTGTCGATGACAAGCAGTAACTAAAATGGCAAAAAGAAACACAAATAATGAAGTTCTGAAGGGAAATTGTTGATGTGGGGTGAAAAAGTTGCAAAAGTACCTACCAACAAACTCCAGCCCCTTCTACGTAGACGGTATAATGAACCGTTGTGTAATCATTTACCGTTGTGTAATAATTTACTATTGTGTAATAATGCACCCATCAATAATACTTCAACGTTTGTTCAAGTTTCACTACCTATCAACAAACTCCAAAAGAGTCGTCATTTTCAAATGAAATAATATCACAGAACAACCGAATTTAAAATAAACAACCAAATCGACTTCATACTCCGTGATTATAACCATGTGCTCCCTAGCAATGATTATATCGGACCAATTCGACCCTGTTACAGATCACAGCTCTGTGTAGATAACCCGTCTATATAATACAATGTGTACCATTCTATACATTATTATGTACCCTCCGTAGGTTAGTACCTAACTCCGTACTCGTTACTAGGTCAATAGTTAAATGTTTCTAGAATAATTCTGTCGATGACAAACAGTAACAAAACGGCAAAAAGAAACGCAAATAATAACGTTCTGAAGGAAAATTGTTGATGTGGAGTGAAATAGACGCCCCTTCTGCGTAGATAACTGTTTTATGTGGTCAATACCTACCTTCGTGGTCAAGTATAATGAACCGTTGTGTAGCCCATCAATAATACTTCAACGGTTGTTCAAGTTGCAAAAGTACCGGTCAACAAAATCGAGCCCCTTCTAGGTAGCTGAACCGTTGTGTAATAATTTACCGTTGTATAATAATTTACCGTTGTGTAATAATTTACCGTTGTGTAATAATTTACCGTTGGGTAATAATTTGCCGCTGTGTAATAATTTACCATTGTGTAATAATTTACCTATCAATAATACTTCAACGTTTGTTCAAGTTTCACAAGTACCTGCCAACAAAATCCAATACACCATCACTTGTAAAATGAAATAATATCGCAGAAAAAACAACTCGACTTCATACAGCCATCCTTGATTATAATCTGGTGCTCCCTAATGATGATATCCGGGCTGGATTTATTCGTTCGATTCACGATCGTGTTGACGAAGCTTTTTGGTGCATGCGAACGGCTGGACGTACAATGCTCCGAGTGGCATCAGAAAATTGTATAGCTCAAGACAAATTTAATATTGTAAAAAAAACCATTCCCTTGTATCGAAAGTTTTCGAGCTACGGTGTTCTGGAAATTTCAACCCCTATTTTGAATCCCTTAGTGATGACTGACAGTAACGCCGAGCTTCGAGGACCAACTAGACCCCGAACGGAACCTATAACCCGGATTTCATCAATTTTTTTTTCATCGTAACTAAGAAAGTTGCTCAGTACGGCGTACCTATGGACAGAAATTTTTTTATTGCATTTTCGGATTCTATTGGATTTTATTGTATTTTCGGATTTTGGGGGTGTGTTAAAAAAAATTTTTTTTCATGCTCGATTCCAAAGGTTCATTATTGAAAATAATAAACCAAAATACTTAATATCGATTACATTACGTGGTATGCAACCTGTTCCGATTCTTCGTTAAGCTCTCTCGAGTGTGATCGGCTTTGCATTTCCCGACACCTTCTTTGCATGATCAACAATGACAATGAAAAATAGGTTCCATCTCCTTGTGTACCATATCGGTGGTAGAACAGCTCTGGAGGAGAGTCGGGCGAAGTTGATATATGGGTTCCTCGAACAAGGAAAAAAGTGGGAGACGTCAAGACATTTTTTCCGAGCCCTTTTTTTTCCCCCGCATTCGACTCAACAGCCTAAAAAGCGTTTCTCCTACTTCGCCTTCACGTAACGCAGTGTGAAGATCTTCCCATTCGCCTCGGTTTTCTGAGCGATAAAACGCGGGGTCGCTCGTCTAAAATGAAGGATACACCCTCGAACTCGCGGCCTGGAGCAAGGACCGAGATAAAGCTGATGTTTATGTATGGCGCGGGTGGGAGCAGCTCTTCGTTGAGAGGCAAGTCCAGGGCTAATACCAGAGCACTCGACTAGTCTCCCTTTTAAACTTGGTGACGAGTCACATTTTCTCGGATTCCGTCTAAATAACCCTCGGTTAGCCCTAGCCCACTCTTCATCAGTCTCCCCTCGCCCATGATTTATTTATAAATTTCACTTCTACGGTTGGGCGCGATACTCCTCGACGTACTCAAGTGGTTTTTGTAGCCGTCCACAAGTCCACGATGAGTCGTCAGGAAAAGAGTTGCTCTATTGTTGTGGGGTCTGGAGCAAATATGTAACAGCTCGAGTTGAATAGCTGTTTTGGTTCCCACCCCACTCGAAGTAAATTCTATTATATTTCCTCTCCTTTTTTGGTTACGTACTTCTTGTAAGCTCAAGTGGGGACAGACCAGTCTTTACTTGAAGGTACAAGGAAAATCATTAAAAAATGGAATAGGTTCCGGAGGGTTGTGGAGTACATTTCAAATTTTGATTGTAGGCAAAGACTCAAGAGCATGGCAGCACTAAATAAATTGTCTTCCCGCAACCTCGAATTACTAATTATTTAATTTTATTGGTTTGATACTCTAGTTGTAAATGACATATTCATGGTTGACTGACTATGTTGATCGTCTATTGTTATTTTTATGTTTGAAAATGCAAATTTCGGTGTTGTAAATGCATATTTTTGTTAAACAATAATTCGGTTAAACATGTTGGAAAAATAACGGAGCGACGGAACTGTTACAGTGTGTTTTTCATGTATTAGTGGATGAAATGGGTTTCCACGATTGCATCGCGAGTGATTTACGCTATAAAGAGAAAAGTCCGTTACTCAAAAAAATTCTGTAGTCAAACCCGGGTACAAAGAGCGTTGCGAATCGCGAACTAAGGCCAGTGACTGCTCGGCTACACTGGGGACGACTGAAAATAATATAGTTCCACGTAACTGTTAATGCTCCTGAGTATTGTGTTCTAAGAACCAGTAGCATTGTGCTCACATGTGAGAGGAATATGGAATACACGCAAGATTTTATTCACGTTTTTCAACCTAACGAAAATGAATCGCAAGATCATGTCTTATCACATCGTATTTTCGCTCTTCTGCACATACTGTGCTTGGTCGAACAATGCTTTTTTTTTTCATTTTAGTTTATTATTTTCAGTAATGAACTTTTGGAATCGAGCATGAAAAAAATAATAAAAATAAAAATAAAGTTAACCCCACCCTGTCTCAAAATTTGATGGTTTCCGTTTCAAGGTGCATAGAATCCGAAAATAGAATTTAAAAAATGTCTGTCCGTCCGCCGTAATTCGCACTTCTCTTCGTTACCATGAACGAAAATGAATGAAATTGGGTACCTCTGTGGAATCCCATTTGGGGTCTAGTTGGTTCACAATAATCCAGTTTAAAAATAGGGGTTGGAATTTGCAGGAGGCTATTTATTATTCTGTGAATAATACCCCTATGTATTCGCTCAGCAGAAAAATTTTATAACCCCCCCCCTCAAAATTTTTTTCTTTTCCGTTTCGAGGTGCGTAGATTCCACAATGCAATGTCCGTCCGCCGTCAGCCGTATCACGGTCTAAGAAATTCGTTCTTTCGCACACACGCTCCATTTGGGCCTTAGTTGTGCCCCGAAACTTTGCAGCCCGATCAGAACATACCCAGGGGTGTTATGAGTGAAAATGTATATAAAAATAGGTACTTTTGTGTTTTAGTAACATGTTAGTAACATGAGCTTTTGAGGTATCGTTTTCCATGTTTTCGGGGTCGGGAAGACCGAATATGAAGTGGATTTTGACCAAAAAGTGGAAAATTGAGGTTCTACCAAATGATCAGCTCCCAAAATTGATTTTTTATGAGTAAAAAACCTGGAAAATCGTCTGAAATCACCATCAATTTGTATAATAACACTAGAAAAAGTGTCAACACGTGGATCAAGACGATTAAATGGCACTCCCAATGATCAAAGATAATTTGAATAACAAAAAAGGAGCGTACCTAATCCGTGTTTTGGGGGCCAAAATCTGTGGAAACCATCATAAATAGCTATTTCAATTATTTCACATGAAATAAACAATAAATGAACAGCCAACATTTCTGTAGGTATGTCCAATAGAATAATAAACCCTTGTGATAAGGACTTTGCAGCACTTCTTTTTTTTTTGAGACCACCCGGAGCATTGTAAGTAAGCCCAGCCGTTCGTTCTCATTGAGGCCCTGAAGTTGCACCGAATAGCTTCGTCAACATGATCGTGAATGGAACGGTATACATCCAGCCCAGATATCAGTGCTAGGGAACAGCTAATTATAATCACGCATGGCTGTATGAAATCTAGTTGGTTGTTCCTAGGTATTATTTCATTTGAAGAATGATGGTTATTTTGGATTTTGTTGATAGGTACTTCTGTAACTTGGACGAAAGTTATGATTCCTGAATAACAACAAAAATAATTGATAATAGAATTCTTGAACACACCGCATATTTATGAAACCGTAATTTCCCGGCTCCAATGCTCGATTTAGGGCTTAGTTTTGGTGGGGGTGGGGTACTGGAGGGTAGGTATTGACCACATAAAACAGTGATCTTTACAGATCAAAAATAAACTGTTTTGTAATAATGTCCAGCGTTTTTGGGCTAGCGCATTCGTTCTTCTGTTTTACTCACCTCCTTATCTCCTATTCATCACCAATCAGGAGGTGAGGGTTCACCACAGAGTAGCCTGATGAAGAGGGCTTAGGCTTCTCCCGAAAACGCTCGCACAAATAAAGATCTGACGTTTGTGTCCTCATCAACCCCTACGAAGACTAATGCATGAAACCAGCAGAAACACTGGAAATGTGATACTACTTCTTTGCATTCTAAAACGATAAATCCTAGCCCGTCGCATAACCTAGGCGTTCATTACTCAATACCTATCCCGTTCGTGGATCCCACCAGATAGTTCGGAAAGCTTTCTTTTCAAATCATTTCGACTAAAAACGCGAAGGTTACGATTGTCACAAACGAACTTCATCGAGATCGCAAATTTATGTAATATTTCCACGTATTCTCAAACGATGAACACAGGCCACTCGCGTAACCTCTGGGTTCTATTTTGCCACGAAGTTCTCTGCACACCCAAAACTGAGGTGTACAAATAGGTACAGTCGGTATCTCATGAAAAATATAGGTATGATATAAAAAATATGTAATAATAGAGATTTTCCTAAATTTGATGGTCAGCGGCGAAAACCCGGTGAACTATTTTATTTAGCTATTTTATATATATTTTTAACTTTATGTACGGGTACCTTTATGTACATGTACATAACTTTTATGAACATGTACAGGTAAACTATGTTGTACGTTCAACTAGGGCCATCATCCTAATCTACAATGCTGTGTATTTATATTGAAAAAATTAAGGTGAGATGTTTTCTTTCATAAAGTGAACGAATTCGTAGAGACCGCAATAGGTTACTATCTTCAAGTACCTACTCTCATAAAGTGCTCTACTAATTAGATAACAGACTATGAAATTCTGAAAATGGGTGTGGCGTTGGTACTTTTTTGGTATATTTGTTGTAATAGGTAGGTTATCCGAGATATCTACATTCCTAAGAGCTAGACACGAACTATCTTAAGGTTAACGAACTCTGTAGGTTTTGTTGAACTGGAGTTGTGGGTAAACGTAGAATAATGCTATTATTGGAGTAAGTTGATCTAAATCGGGATGCTGATAACTGTTCATAACAGTTAATATCAGCAATCGGTAAGGAATTCGGAACAGGTGGAATACGTTAATAGTACCGGAAGGCCAGTGGGGGCACTAGGTTTACGACTAGATCACACTCGATTTTTTGGGAACAGCTTTGATTGAGCAGAGATGCCGCTTTTATTTTTTATCGGGAAGACAAGATTTGTTCTTCTAGCCACCCAATAGTAGAACTGCTCATAATGCAGTGCCTACCATGGTTTCAAATGCTTCAAGTGGAATCGATTTGATCCCCATCTCACGACTGGTACCTGCAATGGAACATTCTTTGTAAATCTCACGAATTTTTAAATATATCTACGATTATAACAACGATTTATGTACAGACGGACACGCATGAAAGCAAATTGGTTTTGGAAAGCACTGTAGCGTTAATTAGTGTGGGTTTATGGATTTTGGGACGTATAATTTTTTAAGATCCTTAATCACGTTACTTCGGTTTATTATGCTTCTGTTTGGCAGTAACGAACGAATTTGGTGGCTGGTAGAGTGGTTGTGGGTTGTTTTTTTTTTTCAAATTTTTTGTTCATAAACAAAATTGTATTTGTCAATGCGTCTGTCGTGTAAAGTGGACCATTGGCATTCACGTTACTCAGTGATTCGTAGAAACCAAACGGTCCGTTCGCGAAGGAAAGCCCCGTTCACGTCAAATGAGGACGTTTCGGCGATTTTACCTACGTCCGTCTCAGGAACTCGCTGATCACGTTGAGACCACACTCATTAAAACCGGTCAAGCAGTTTAGACGTTTTTAGGTAACATAATATATGTAAACACATAGAGTTTTATAAAGAAGATTTACCTTGTGAAATCGAAAATTTGTGAATGCATAGCCCAACTTTGGGCCAGGCCTGAGCTCTTGGGCAAGACAAATAGGCCGCTTTCTCATCGCACGTCGACACGTATTCATTATTATTATTATGCTTGAGAGACGGTACTTTTTCGTAGTGTTTCGTCAGGGAAATCTGGTCCGATCCCATCGTTTTTGACATTCCTGCTGTGTTCTGTGTAGCTGAAGTTTTCTATCAGAGTAACGGAAAGGGCCATGCAACTGGTTTCTCGTTTGAAAATTGGGATTCGAAAGCATGTGGGCTGCATTTGCTGCTTGTTGAATATTTCTGTAGCTGCATCCACGTACCGTTTTGTTTTGAGAGGAATTCGAAGACCTGTGGTGTCCTCCAGGGTTTCTGAGTACACTTCCTAGTTAAATGGAGTTTTAATTAGCGATGGTCTATGGTGCAGTCTACGTACCGATAGTTGCAGGTCCGCAAATATCTGATCTAAGCTCAGGAAGAACGGATGGTGTAGCGTTGAAATAATGCGCGTTCTTGCCTACGAAGAAATCAAGTAAATGGGAAACTACTTGGGCTGGATGGTGGTAATACGTTGGTGTACCCGACTAATCACTTCCACCCCTAAATGTTCACATTAGCATCCAGTTGTAGTCCAACCGGTGGGTTGGTAATCGCCCTCCAGCGTAAGGAATGTATTTCTTATATTATATATTAAACTGTTTATTTATTTATTTGGAGTAACACGGGTGTTGTGATTGGATCGCCGAGGCCACCACTTGATTGGATTGTTGGGGGTCACCAGAGTGGTGTATGGCTGGTAAACCTGGGATAGTCGAGGGTGTGATGGAGCGTGAGGTATCGGATGACGTGCTCGGAAGGTTACCACCACACCGGTTATACCCGAAGGCTTCACCAGGCAGGTTACACCACTCACCAGATCTTTTGGCAAGGGAGTTGCTTGGAAGGTTCCACCACGCCGGTTATACCACAAGGGTCTCACCAAGGCAGGTTCCACCACTCATGAGGTCTTTTCGAGGGAAGGAAGGTAGGGAGAGAGAGAGAGAGAGAGTGAGAGAGAGATAAGCCATCGACTTAGAGGTGCGTAGAATGAAGAAATCTGGGAGGGAGTACGGGTTATGTAGGACTTGTTCCACACTCCCCCCCCCCCCCCCACCATCGGTTATGACTGGAGGGGTGAGCCGGCGGATGGATGCCTCCCGTCTCTCGTAGACCCCTTCCTTCCACTTGGTTTATTGAGTATAATCTAATACAGAGTTTGAGTGGTATAGGTGGACCACGACAAAGGGCATTGCCCAGTAATACAAATAGAACACATAATACATAAGTGTTTTCGTATGTAACTTAAGAAGGTGTAAACCGCTTGACCGTTTTTGGTTCCTGAGACCGTCATATGCTGTGGTAAAATCGCCGAAACATCCTCTTTCGACGTGAAGGGCTTTCCTAGGCGACCGGATCGTTCGGTTTCTACAAATCACCGAGTAACGTGAACATGAATGGTCCACTTTTGACGCCAGACGCATTGACGACTACTATCGCCCGGGTGGAGCCGGCGATAAATGCTAGTAATAAAATAAATGTAAACAGGTCAAACAGGTAAATGTATATACCCTGTCAACCATTCGAAAGAAAAAACGCTGCAAGTACACAACGGTTTATTATTTACCTGTGTAGATGCCTCTTCTGCGTAGTTCACTGTTTTGTGTAGTCAATACCCTCGAGCTCCCCCCAGGAAAACCCTAAATCGAGTACTGGAGCAGGCTCCGGAATTGAAGTTTCCTGCAAATGCGTGGGATTCAATAATTCAGTCATTAATTATTTGTAGTTATTCATAAAACATGAAGCACATAATAAACCGTTGTGTAATAATTTACTTGCATAGGTGCCCTTCCTACGTAGATATTATAATGAACAGTTGTTTAATAATTTATCGTTGTGTAATAATTTACTACTGTGTAATAATTTACTCATCAATAATACTTCAACGTTTGTTGTCTCAAAAGTACGTATCAACAAAATCCAAAAGATCGATCATTTTTCAAATGAAATAATAACACAGAACAATCAACTCGACTTCTTACAGCCATCCGTAATTAATTATAATGAGGTGCTCCCTAGCAGTGATATCGGGGCCGGAGTTTACCGCACGATCATGTCGTTCATGGTAACTAAGAAAACAGCTAAGTACGGCGTACATGATTCTACATACCTTGAAACGTAAACCATCAAATTTTGAGGGAGGTTAAATTTTTTTTCATGCTCGATTCCAAAGTTTCATTATTGAAAATAATAAACCAACATATTTATGTAGGTAGGTAGTACCTACCTACGTACGTGTACGTAATTCATTACCCACCTCCCAACTAGCACAATTGGTTGGATTTGTTCGTATTGGACGACTTACGACCTAATCTGTGGTACATCCGACGCCAGCAGTCTGTATGTACACGACCTTGTGATTACGTCGCACTGACGCCGAATTTGCCGGCCTAAACTACATAATTCAGAAGACGTTACGGCCGCAACGCCGTAATTCCTTAATACAAATCATGGGTCGTCGCAACGACGTCGGATTTCTGTATTACGCGTTACCAACGTCGTTACGACCTCGAAAGGTTGGACTACAAATTATGCAGTTGATGGCGACATCATAATTCTATTCTACGGGTCCGTGACTTACGAGGACGTTCAGACATTGGATTAAGGCTAAATGTCACGACGTTTTGGTGAGAATCTGTGATAAGAGATGGCAGCACTGTCGGGGCCAAATTTTGTCTACTTCTCATTTGAGAACGGAGCATGATATTTCAATTCGGAAAACGGATTTCTCATCAATATTCACGTAGAATTCTGGGACTACCGAACCAACTAATGCAACCAGCGCAACGTGCAACTAATCACAACAATGACTAGGTATAATTTAACTTGGTAATTTACTAGGTAATTTTCCAACAACCAACAATACCTTCAACCCTTGGTTTTTAAACATGGGGCAAAAATTTGCACATTTTGAACGTAACCTACTAGGTACTCAGTACATACAGTTCACCAAAAGGTACGAGACATTTTTTCAAATACTACGGCAAATATTCATCCACCCCATAAATCATTGCTTATTGTATCGAAATAAGCCAGCCACACATAAATGCTCTTGAGAAATGAAATTAAACATCCTTCTTCCGTCGTGATTAACCATGACCAAATCAACTTTTTGTATATTAATGGTTAATGATTGATATCAATGGTTATGTTAATGGGTTTTATGTTAGTAATGGTGAATAACTGAAGAGCAGTTGTTGGAAAATACCTACTCCTCTTCGCTATCTCTCGGATGTTGTAGATATCATTCTTGTTTCAATAGAATCAATGTGATGGCAATCCCACAAGGCCTCAATCCCAATAGAACATGATACTTGTATACAAACAAATGTGTTACTTTCGAGGGATTCTCCGCTGGGATGGAGAAATCATGGGTTGGTAACGATGACTAGATCTACATGTTTTGTAGTGGGTAACAAAGTAGAACAACGCAGTTATTTTGGGAAGATAGAAATCTAGAAGCTGCAGTCGGCAATTAGAGTTAAGTTTATATCAGCAGTGATCTGGAATGGCCGTTGGGATGTGGAACAATGAAGCGTCGTTTGAAGGTACCGAAAAGCCTGGGAGCACTGGGTTCACGGCTAAGTAGGTAGGTCTACGACTAATAGTTTACTCTCGAGGTTTCGGGACCACCTTTTGTTGAACACAGGCTCCGCCTACTGGCGAAGGCGTGAGCGACCACTCTGACCCCAACGTACTGATAGGCGGTCAGTCGAACCATACTCGTCGATTAGTGACGACGCTTTCAACTAAATGTGACACACCACACCTGCCGGTAAACGCGGCTTTTCCGTTATGCCCGCTCTGTGTTGTGCATGTGCTTGTCGAATTTGATTGTTCTTCGCACTCCTGGTCATCCACAAACCGTTTTCTGAACAGGTGGTTTACTCCGGAAGATGCCGGCAGTTTCCGCGCGTGCGCAGTGCCCTCAGCAATGGTCTTGTAAGTATTATAAGTACGTATTACGGAATGCGCCCGGCGGCATTAACTGGTCGTATATTAACCCTGGAATGTCTTTTTAATGGCGATTTCCATCGACATAATTATACCTCATGAACGCGTGAGGCTGCACTCGTGTCGATCACGTTTCTTACCAGCAAATGGCACTAAAACCCAGTATATGAATGGGAGCCTAATAACACAACAAACCCAATTACTACCTTGCACCAACCCTAATAAACTACAGTTTAATAGAATGCACTTGCTCCAAATTCACGCCAAAAAAAATGACAGAACGGTTTAAACAACATAGCTAATAACCCAGATTGAAATATGCGTGAGGACATTAACACAAATCTGTGTGAATTAGTTACGTTTGTTAACCCTAATTGCATGTATAAATCGTTTTTAATGAATTCTCCGTTGCCTTGAATGATTTCTTCCTCATTGACTTGAATGGGCCATGAGTGAAAGCAGTCGAGTCGATCAAGCCCCGCTTTTTATTAATCACTCTTAAATAATGTCAAATTACGATAATTTATCCAATCGATTCAATCACCCCACTGTGATTGCTAAAACGCTGCAAATTATTACACAAGGGTTTCCTAATAAGTTTCAGTATAGATGCCCCCATCTGCGTAGGTCAGTGTTTTCCGTGGTCGATACCTACCCTCGTGCTTCCCCCCCCAGTAAAGCCCTGAATGGAGTACTGGAGCAGGCCGGGCAATCACATTTCATAAATATGTGGTGGAATCAAGAATTCTACCATTAATAATTAATGGTAGAATTCTTGAATAATTAATAATTATTATTTGTTGTCAGCCATGGATCATAACGTTTGTTCAAGTTATAAAAGTCCCTATCAATAAAATCCAAAATAACCGTCATTCTTCATATGAACAAAATAATATCACGTAACAACCAACTCGATTTCATACAACCATGCGTGATTATAACCAGCTGTTTCCAGCAATGATGTTTGGGCTAGATGTACCTATGCTGTTTCATTCAACTCAATTAACGAAGCCAAACTTCGGGGTCTTACTGTGAACGACGAACAGTTAGAACTATAATGCTCCGGGTGGTCTCAATTTAAAAATGTTTAAAAATGTTTAAATGCTCCGGGTGGTCTCAGTTTAAAATGTTTAAAAAAAAAAGTGTATTAAAAGTTCTTGAGCTACGGCGTTCTGATGATTTCAGCCCCTATTTCCTACCCCTTAGATATGACTGACCGTAACATCGATCTTCGCGGACCAGCTAGACTCCAAATGGGACCTACAAACCAAATCTCATTAATTTTGGTTCGTGGCAACTGAGAAAGTGCGAAATATGGAACCATCAAATTTTGAGAAGTGCTTAAAACGCTGCAAATTATTACGCAAAGGTTTATTATTTACTGTATAGATGCCCCTTCTGCGTAGATCACTGTTTTCTGTCGTCAATACCCTCGAGCCCCCCCCCCCCCCCCCAGGAAAGCCCTAAATCCATTACTGGAGTCGACCCCGGAATTGAGTTTCATAATAATGCGCGGGATTAAATTATTCAGTCATTAATTATTTGTAGTTATTCATGAAGCATAAGGCAAATAATAATAAACCGTTGTGTAATAATTTACCTGTATATGTGCCCCTTGACGTAGAAGTATAATAAACCGTTGTGTAATAATTTACCGTTGTGTAATAATTTACCCAATATTACTTCTACGTTTCTTCAAGTTGAAAAAGTACTTATCTATCAACAAAATCCAGAAGATCCATCATTTTTCAAATAACGGAACAACCAACGAACAGAACAACCAACTCGACTTCATACAGCCATCCGTGAATATAATAAGGTGCTCCCTAGCAATGATAGGTATACCGTTTGATTCGCGATCATGTTGACGAAGCTTTTGGGTAACGAACGGCTAGTCTTAAAATGTTCCGGGTGGTCTTAAATAATTCTTTAGTTCAAGATCAATTTATAAACGTACAGAAACCATATTCTTCTATTGAAAGTTTTCGAGCTACGGCGTTCTGAAAATTGCAACCTCTATTTTTCACCTCTAGAGATGACTGACAGTAACGCCCAGCTTCGCGGACTTTGGTTCATGGTAACTAAGAAAAGTGCTAAGTTACGCGTACGGCGAACATACAGAAATTTTTTTATTGCATTTTTGGAATCTACATACCTTGAGACGTAAACTATCAAATTTTGAGGATGTGTTAATTTTTTTTTTTTTTTTCATGCTCTCTTCCGAAGGTTTATTTTTGAAAATAATAAACCAAAACCAAGCTCGATTCCAAAGGTTCATTCATGAAAATAATAAACAAAATTCCACGTCTTCTATCATACTGAGACACTGACGTTAAGCAATCTCCAATCCGGTGGAGTGGACATAATAGTTAGTTCCAAGTACATCGGTATCGGTATCTGCAGAGAGAGTGAAAGTATAATGTTTCGCAAAACTCAAAATCAGGTACCGATTCCTCCACATTCTATAATTTCATGCGTATGACCATAAAAAATTTACATTCGGTGTTCCTTTCACTGGCTACTCGTTAATCAATGCTTTAATCTCCATCCATTATGTTATGTACGGACACTGTAAACGTTTTTTCTTATGCTAAAGAAATGATACTATCTGCAGAAATAGTAAAAGTAAATTCCTAGCAAAATCACATAAATATTCGTCCCGATTAGCCACTTTCTAATTCAAAGTCTATGTGCATAAAGGGGCAAAAGTACGCTTTTACATTACTTGAAGTCATACTTGCATTAGTACACAAGCTCGTGCAGTTGAACAAGCTTACACTCGCTGCTCTACTTGTATAAAATATGTCGCTTGCTAATCCGCTTTTGTTAATCCGATTATATTTTGTCGTTTCAATGGATTTCGTATTTTTTCGTCGTGAGCTCTTTTTGTTGTTTGGCTGTTGGCTTTGGACACATTATTGCAGTCAAGACTAATTGAGCGTGTTGTTCCACATCTAATTGGTTCAGGGTTATGTTCCGGCATGTAGGTACCTTCTCGTGATTATGAATACTACTACAGACGTGCACATAAACACTCGTACGCATACTACAGTTATAGATAATATACATACTCAAATATACATAAGTACATGATTGACGGTGACGTTCGTATACTGATCTTGTCAACTGTCAATGTGATATATTTTTTTTTTCCCCTCGTGAATTTATTTATTGCAACTGAACACATACAATCATACACTTCATCTAGCAATATTACATTTCATAATAAATTAAATCACGGTAAAGGAAGGTTTCCATCAAAACCTAGCCCATATTTCCGAACGGTAATAATTTGAATCACTGAGTCTCATTTGCACTATTGGCACAGCACAATTAAGTCCAGCGGTTTATTGCGCTTGAGGCGCCGTAGTTCTCCCGCGTTGTCCAAAACGTTGAGCATCTCCAGGTTCTCGTGTTTGTGGAGGCGTTGTTCATGCTTCCTCGCGTATTTTACGATGATTTCATTGACAGTCTCTATCCGTAAGTCACGATGGATATCATCGTTCCGCATATACCATGGGGCGCCAACAATACTCCTCAATATTTTGTTTTGAGAAGTTTGAATTTTCTTGACATTGGAGTTTTTGGCACAACCCCAGAGCTGTATCCCGTAGGTCCAGATAGGGCGAAGAATCTGCTTGTAGATGAGCAGTTTGTTGCGAAGTGAGACATGAGAATTCCTTCCGATCAACCGAAAGAGTTCCGAAAGATGTACTGGTTGATGGGAATGTGATATGAGAGGCTTTATTTGTGTGGGCAAATATTTCATACGATATTCCATTTCACGATAATAACATTCGATTTTGTCTTATAATCTCGTCGATCGAGTGTGGTTCCCTGAACTTGAAAACCGAATCAGTTAATTTCATGCAACACGTTAACTCTGTTTTCATTCTTTTATACCTCCTAATTTTCCTTGGAAAATTTTCTAGCAAGACAAATGCTCGCTGACTGAGATAAATCAACACAAATTCTACAGAATATCTCACATGTTGCGTATAATGGAGTTAAAGGAATTTTACGATTTTACGTAGTCGGTCGTAACGCCGTTGGGATAGTGTTGTGATTCATTTTTACTCCAGTCGGCGTTTTGGCTCGAGTCCGTGGATTTGTTAGAAATATGTGGCGCTGTGTAAAATTGTACCTGTGTTTAGTTTCGGCGAATATGTGATCTCACTCAAATCCGCGTCCCTCAGATCAGCTTACATTTTACGCGAGGTAGTAGCCCAGGCAAATAATAGAAAAAAAGAAGAATTGTGTCAAGCTGGAAATGATTTTAAACCACCATGAGGCGTACTCTCTTTCCAAATAAGAGTAATACGAATTTGCGACGGTCTCTGACGTGAGCTAAACTTTTGGTAGCCCAAAAACCGCGAAATTTTGGTACCTACTTGTTTCAGTTTTTGGCTTATAACGTGTAAATGGTGCGTCTCACAGAAAATTCCACTCACACCAAAATCAAAGAAAAATAAATTTACGTCAAGCGACCTCCTCAAACAATAAATTTGGTTCAACAGTTTGTTCGGAATTTGCAGTCAAAATAGACAACTTTTTCCATTTTGGCTGGATGTGTTACGCTCAGATTCACACGCCTGTAAGTCACTAAAAAACTGTATTCCAAATGAAAAATGTCGTCATATAGGTAACTAAAGTTTTAGTCTTGCAGAGCATAAAATTCTGCGTTCATAGCATCTCTATTTTATTTAAATAGGTATTCTATTTTAAATTTTAAATTGAATATTTTACTGAAAATAGGGATGGTCTGAACGCAGAATTTTATGGACTAAATGTTTTATTTGGAATTAACAGTTTTTTAGTTAAAGACGTGTGAAACTGGGCATAACACTTTTCAGTCATAACGAAAAAGTTTGCCTATTTTTGACAACCGATTTCGACGAAATCGCCGGACTAAATTTGATTTGTAATGAAGTCATTCGACGCAGAATTTAATGGTCATTAATTTTGGTTGAAATTAAGTTTTCTGTGAGATGCCTCTTAGATGTTATAAGCCAAAAACTTAAAAAAGTATCGATGTTTCGCAGTTTTTTTGGTTCCCAAAAATTTAGCTCACCTCAGAGACCGCAAACTCATATTAGGTACTGTTATTTGGGATACCGGAAGTGGTTTAAAATCATATCCGTTTTCATGTGATTCTGCAAATCACATGTTTTGAGGGCAAAAATCTAATTTTTCAGGTCTAGGGCGACCATACTTGAATGAATATTATAGGAACGAATTATTGTTTTGACACCCCCCTCCCACCAAGGGTTTGGTGGTAGGATTAGAAATTAGTTGTACGAGTTTCTGCAGGTTTGGTGTGTAGGTACAATGTAAACAGATACAGGAACCGAAAACCTCCGAGGTGTTAAGTTCGTGGGTAAACATGTCCCTCTGACATGGTCACATGCGCCGAAGGGCAAGTCACGTCACACTTCCCTCACTTTGTTTTTTTCGAATGATGAAACTTGGGTAGGGAGATGGCTTAGAGCACATAACTGGCGACAGACTTTCTGTTTACATATTTTTGAAGTCCCGCCTCAGCTCTCAAGGGAGGAATTGCCGCTGTTTACCGCAATATTTCTGTGTGGTCCAAAGAAGGAATGTTAAACCATGCCAGTTTACACATCACACTAACGCAACAGGTCCTTTCTAACTCTCACCTGTGGTAGTCCAAGCCCAAGTCAACATTTACTCGAACCCATTAACATAAGACTCGAAAACCCCCTGAAACAATGCGTATCCTAATATAATTTCACATTATACGGATTTCAAGATGATCTCTTCAAAGCCAAGTGCCAAATAACAGCGATCCGGCTTTTCCATGACAGTACCAACAGCGGCCCGTTCTATAACACCCAGTTCTATAACACTCATTCATTCCCAGTTCGTTCAGCGTTACCCAGGGTGCACCACGAGGAGGCGAACTGGTTCGCACCCCATAATTTTTTATTTTTTTATATTTTTTATATTGTATTTATTTATTTTTTGTTCGTTAGCGAACAACGTCTAATTTGGTATTTCGTGAATAGAAATTAAAACTTACGCAGGTAAAAACCTGATCGACACGGTCTTGACAACTGCAAGCGAGTTTTCTCCAGCAGATACAGCCAACATGGTTTTTCGAATTCTTCCTCCTTTCGCGATTTTATTGGCATCTCAGACCGCATGGCGGTGTAGGAGTTGTAGCTGTTGTCAGAGGGCTTCTATTGAAAATTAAAATTATTTATTTCCCAAAACATAACAAAAATACATAGATAATGAAATTGTCAATTATCATGAAGGTGTGAGGATGTGACCTTGTTGGGTTTTAAGTGGAAGCTGGCGCTGCTGTTACGCTTTGTATTACGGTTACCTGTAATACAAAGTACAGCTGTTACCTTGTATTAGGTATGCTTTGCGGAGGATGAAAGCACAGCCCACAAAGCTGAAGAAAATTTTGCGGTAGGGTTTATATTCGTTCTGTATATTCAAGGAACTGGTCCAAACGCAAATTTTGAATAATACGAATTTTTATTCCCATTATTATTCTTTTGATTTTAAGTTGCACGGTACCTACGCCGTTTCAAATCGAATTAAAGAAACATCAGGTGTGAGGCTCGCTTACTGATATGATGGCTGAGTACTGGATACGATCGTGTCCTTCAAGAGCAGATAGTGTGACCTACTACTGAACACTGTAAGATACTTCTGTACAGTAAAATACTTCTGTACGTAGTGTTTTAAGATATTGCAGTTAGTAAGTAGGTAACTACGCTAGTTATTTTTAGCCCAGTATATTACAAACGCTGCAAATTATTGCCCAACGTTTTATTATTTTCCTGTAGAGGCCCCTTCTGCGTAGATACTGAATTCCTATTAGTTTGAAACCCCGATTTAGTAGGGCCGTTTTTTGCCTACCTACCTACGCGCGCGCGCACTCACGCACACGAAATTTTACCAGAATTAAAGTATAATTCGTCAGTTACAGATGCATAAATAACGTATATGCATTTTTCCACCGTCCCCATCTCCTGTAGCGCGCCATTTCTGCTCCCACGAACTCCCCACCTGGTCATTTTTGAAACGCTGAAGATGGTCGCTGAAACCAAGTAAGACCCTCGACATATTCTCAAATTTCAATCTAATTTGAAACTTGATCCTATCTACAAATAGTTTATAAAAATATCTGTCAACGAAATCCAACATAGGTAGCAATTTTTCTTCGAATGATCTAACATCACGGAACAACAAACTCGAATTTATAAACCCATACGTGCTGTTCTCTAGCACTGATATCTGGGCTGGATGTATACCGTATGATGCACTCTCATGTTGATGAAGCTTTTCGGTTCGAACATCAGGAAACGAACGGCTGGGCGTGTAATACTCCGGGTGGTCTACAGAAATTCTCATTCGCGATAATTTAAAAACGTTGAGAAAACCATACCCTTCTATTTCGGTTTCGAGCTACGGCGCGGCGTTCTGGAAATTCACCCCTATTTTCCTCCGCTGAGAGATGGCTGACAGTAACGCTAAGCTCTGCGGACCAGGTAAACCCCAAATGGCCCCCTGACTGCACTCATTAATCTTGGTTCATGGTAACTAAGGAAAGTGCCAAATGGAGGTGAGGTAATTTCGCCAAAACGTTTGTAACGGCGAACAAAAGAAGTTTGAAAGTGACATTTTTTTATGTCAAACGCGTTGTATGAGCCTGGACAAAAACAATTTATTCAAAAGTTATTCGAAAATATTTGTTCACTTTCAATAGGTAGCTCCTTCCCCAAATTTTAGTTTTGGGGGTCAGCAGTATTGCTACGACATAATATAAACGGTGACTGGAGACTCTCATCAACTTCTAATCAAACATTTGCCAAATCGGGTAAAATTTTGAATTATGTTGGTGGTCAGTAGTTACTTATATACTGGGTAAACATTGCAAAATACTATCAAATCACAGAAATTCACTCATATGGCAAGGCTTCATGACTGGAACTTTCCGACCTCCCGATTTTTATTAGCTTCTCCAAATTTGTATTTTAACATTTTTCCGGCTAAGAGATCCGATTTTGTTAATATCTAGGAAGGTTATTTATAAATGAATGGCAGGAATACCTATTGTGAGAAATGGTGATTAGTAGGGATGGGCGTTATTGCTACTTTCACGTAACGTTACATTTCGTTCGTTACAAAAAAGTAGCTGTTATTTTAATCTGCTACAAATAGCAAGTTGGAAAGATTAGCAGAAATAAATCCACTGTTTTTCCCCCCATTGTTAATTTTTGTTACCTATGCGAAACGTACGTTATTTTTAATGTTGAAACAGTACTCGTTTCCGTTGTATCACGTTTTCCCTCTTCGTTTGTTACAATACACTACTCTTTCACATGTCGATGGAATTATACCTACCTACCTTTATTCACCATAGTGATTATTTTCACCTATCGGTCATCAGTCAATTTTATTTCAAATATCTGAATTTTTCCTACTTTTTCTCAACTACCTACCTACTAAGTATTGTGTAGATAACGTACCTGCGTTACACAAGGAGGGACAAATTGTGCCGTGCAACCCATTATGAAAGTAAACGTTTATTAAGTACCTATTTATTTATTCTGACTCGAATACGCTAATGCTGGTCTCTCTCTCCATATAGGTAAGTTGACGAAATACCTTACTTAGTTTGAAAACAACGGAGTAACAGATCTAACACGCGTAAGTCGAAATGAAGCGTAACCGAAACCACAGAATAACGTATTATGTAACAGAATAGCGGAATAGAAACGGATAACGAAGTACAGAAAATAGCAGATAAAGTCAGTGATGCCAAGCTGAGCAAATAAAATGACGGTAGATCGGTAGATCATGACAAAAAAATAAAAGAAAAAACCGCTGGATTTGTATGTATAACATGTATTTGTACCACATTTAAAATCTGTAGATCTGCGGAAAAAATTGTCGACCTAGCAACCTTGGTAACAGACGGTAGCGTTTTACTTCGATGTCCGTCACTCAGAAATTTAAATGGACAGCAAAATTAAATACTCAAGACGCGTCATTCGGTTCATTGATATTTTACTATGTATTAGAATATAATCCAAGTTCGGTCATTCGTTTTTTTAACTGCTATTTTATGGATAGCATGGAGGAGTAACGACGATTTCGTTATTTTCGAACAGCATGTTATTTGTAACTGTTACTCGTTATTCGACCCACCCCTAGTGATTAGACGCGAAGAAAGATTTTGAATAGCTAACTTATTTGGAGCCAAAATAATGCTCAAATTTGTGGACTGAACTGGAAAATGTTCGTACTTCAAGGATTTAGGTGCACCATTTCGAAAATTTGCTCGTATATTAATTGTGGTTATGCTGTATGACTGGGACTTTCCACTTCGATTTTTATTCGCTTCTCCAAATCTATATTAACATTTTCCTGGCAAACATCCGATTTGCCCGATTTATATCTGATTATAAATGAATGACAGGAATACACCATTGTGGGAAATGGTGATTGGACACGATACAGGATTTTGAATAGGTAACAACAATGTTCGTATTTGTGGACCGAACCATGAAAAATGTTTGATTTTTGGACCAAAACATGAAAAGTTCGCTCATACGGCCAGGCATGAATTGAAGTTTTAGCGCACACTCCACGTTATATATCACCAGTCCGAGAAGGTGTGGTGACGCCTGTTAATAAATTCCGCCATAAAAGATCGCCCCGTTCCAGATTAGGAGGCCCAAAAGGGCTCGGAGCGGTTCGGCCCGACGCCAGAGTCAGAAATCTGTTGTTCCAACCTCGGACCCAGATCCTATCCGAGTGACCCGAAATGTTCGGGCGGAGGAACGTAGGTACGCCAGCCGCACTGAGGGAACTGACTCCGTCCCAGAAAGCGACTGCGTCGAATAAATCTCGCTCGGTTGAGCCCTCCCAGCCGTTTGCCGCCCTTTTATGGGGTGTGGGTGCGAAAGGCCGTTTCCCTCGTATACCTGTCCGAAGGCCTCGCGGGAAGATTTTTGAACACCACCCGAGAAAAAATAAAAATAAAAATAAATAAATAAAATAAAACCTTAGCGTTGTTTCGCCCGTCGAGGTGGCCATTTGAGAGATGGCCGGAGAGTAAAAACCCCATTTTATCGTCCTGTTTCATTAATTTCATATTTCTCCGTACAGTTTTAGATGACCCGGAGCCAGCGGAACCGGTTCATTCGATTTTTTATTTTCTTTTTTGCGAATTCAAACCAACTCACGAGCGTCCCAGTCAAATAGCGTGACCATCTGGGCGAATTTTCGAAGTACCATCCTGTAACCTTTTTGGTGATTTAGTTGCGATTTTTTTGTGGTTTTCGGGAATTGTTTTCCATTATAAGGAATTCGTGATCCAAAAACACAAAATAGACCCACTTTTGATCAATTTTGTTTTGGCGATTTTGGTTTATTATTTCCAGTGATGAACCTTTCGAATCGAGGATGGGGGTAAAGAAAATCAACCCCCTCGTCAACATTTTCGATGGTTTCCGTTTCAAGGTACATGGAATTCAGAAGTGGAATAAAACGCGGCAAATTAATACACAACAGTTTGTTATTTAACTGCATAGATGCCCGTTTTGCGTGGATCACTGTTCCTGTGGTCAATACCTACCCTCGTGCTTCCCACAAGAGAGCCCTTAATTAATCGAATTGTGGAGCCAGCCGCGGAATCACATTTAATCAATATGGGGTGAAATCAATCATTCTAACATTAATTATTTCTTGTTATTCTGAAGGATAACGTTTGTGCAAATTAAAAAAGTACTTTTCAACAAAATCCAAAATTTCATTTCTTATGAAAATAATAATATCTTGGAACACCCAACTCGACTTCATACAGCCATCCGTGATTTCAATCAGGTGTTCCCTAGCAATGATATCGGGGCTGGATGTATACCGTTTCAATCACGATCATGTTCACTCACCACTTAGATATGACTGACAGTAGCGCCGAGATTCTCAGACCAACTAGACCCCAAATGGGAACTACAAACCAAATTTTGTTAATTTTGGTTCATAGTAACTAAGGGAAGTGCAAGTAAGGCGTGCGGCGGACGGAAAGAACTTTTAACCTGACCCTTCAGGTTTTTGCGATGGGACCCCCCGCCGAAAAACGACAGTAAAAAGTGAGACCAAATAGTGACATCAAATAGTGAGACCGAATAGTGAGACCAAATATTGAGACCAAATAGTGAGACCAAATAGTGAGATGAAAGTAGCGCGAAATTTTCTTATGATTTTCACTTACAACCTAGTAGTTGCTAGGGAAATGAAACTTCTTTCATTTTCATCGCACAAAAATCGATTTCCATTCGTTGGAAAGCTCTTGATTTATCACGCATTTATTTCGTATTTGTTCTTGGTATTTATTTCCTAGTTTCATAATATAACTATATAAATGGATGTTATAAATCGATAGTAAACAATGACGCTTGTTTGGTTGTCACGTGGTTGTTTCGATGTGTATAAGCGTGGCTAAAGCTTATATAATACAGCGAGGGGGACAAAAACCTGAAGGGTCAGGTACACCACATTTTAGCCGTCAGGCTTTAAGCGGAAGTCATCCGGGGGTGCAGGGGGCGAAGCCCCCGCCGAGGCGCGCAGCGCCGAGTTTTATTATTTTCAATAATAATAAACCTTTGGAATCGAGCATGGAATTTTTCTTTCGTTTAACCTTCCTTCATAATTTGGTGGTTTCCGTTTCAAGGTACGTAGAATCCGAAAGATGAATAAAAAAATGTCTTTCTGTCCGCCGTACTTCGCACTTTCCTTTGTTATCATGAACCAAAATTAATGAAATTTGGTTTGTGGGTTCCTTTTGTCGTCTAGTTGATCCGCGAAGCTCGGCGTTACTGCCAGGGGTGAAAAATAGTGGTTAAAATTTCCCGAACGCCGTAGCTCGAACTTTCAACAGAAAGCTATGGCTGGCTAATGTCCAGTGGCTAGTAGTGTGATTCTCCGATAAGAGATGGCAGTGCAATCGCCCAATTTCATTTAACGTTTTTCTCGGCAACCGTTCAACATTTTTTAAATCTGAAAAATAGTTTATTCCCAGAGAATGAATACAAAAGAGGCCAACCACATTAGCCTTAACGTTTTTAAATTGATCTTGAAGTTGAGAGGGGTTTGAGACTATTCGGAGCATTGTACGACCAGCCGTTCGTCGTAACAGTAAGGCCCTGATTTGGCTTCGTAAACATGAGTGTGAATGAAACTGTACAGAACCAGCCCAGATTGGGAGCAGCCTATTATAATCATGCGTGGCTGTATGAAATCGAGTTGGCTGTTCCGTGATATCATTTAATTTGAAGAATGATGGTTATTTTGGATTGTGTTGATAGGTAACTTTTTTAACTGTTGAAGCAGCCCGTGGTTGGTCCAATACGAAAATTGCTAACTAGGTAATTTTACCTAAACGACGTGATAGTTCAAAAATACTCATACTACTTCTTCTCAGGCTCTGTGAAGTCTCGTCCCGTGTGCTTGTAAGAGTAGAAATAGAAGGGCAAACCCAATGGTTGCCCCTCACCAGAATACGTGCGTATATTTGTACCCATGATTGAGTTGATTTTCATAATTCATTGTTTACTCTGTGTATTTACCCCACAAGCTTTGGAGTTGTGTTCAACGAGTAAATCACTATTTGCTGTGCTGTCAGTTCGTATCGCAGCGCTGTCACTCGAGACGGTATCTGTAGGGAGGAGATGTTTCTGGACGTATTTCCACCGAAATGGGTTCCCCTTGATCCCTTTCGGACGGTTTAACGCAACGCTAGTTGGTAATCACAGCTCACCTGTTACACCTCGGGTGGGTCTTATCTCGTTACACGACCTGTTTGCGTTAAAGTGATAAACAGGCGAAAGGCAGATGCTGAAGCGGAACAGTTGAGCTATGATTTCGTATTAACAAGGCGTAACCATTTTCTGCCCGCATCCTGGCGTCTTGGCGGTGGATTTTGATGGCTTCGATCTGAAATTGGTGAGGCTTCAGAACTAATTCTGCTAAGTATGGAATGACAGGAAGAGTTCAATCGTTGTTGGCTGTATTGCGTAGCAACTCAATTGGGTCATCATCTGGTTTAGTTGGGCGTGTTTTCCTTTGTTCTTCTTTACGCTTCTTAATTTTAATTTTGACTGGGAAACTCAGTTTTTCGTTTATTCAATACTTAAATTACATACCTATTGATAAACAAGTAGGTATCTGCTTATTAGCAATCATACAGCATAAATCGCAGAATTATAGCCGAAACGGTACCTACTCGACGTTTTTCGTTATCGCGACTGGACATGCGAAAAAATTCAATTTTCACCCATTCTTGGTTTCCATGTGTTTTCTTGTACGAATGACATCAGTCCTATAATTTTTTTTTTGCAAGCGCGAACGCAAAATTCCTTATTCTTTCAGCACGCAGTATTTGACTGATTTCGATCGAATGATTTCACGTCATGACTAGGGATAGAATTCATATATAATATATTCTCATTATTTTTCTCTAGGCTATTATATCTGTGATTCTCAACTTGATGTGTTCATACTAACACCTTTTGAACCGTTTTAACACACTTTCATTTTACGTATTTTCACATATTTCGCTGATAATACACATTTTATTGGTTTTTTTTAATGCATTTATTCGTGGGAAAAAAACACACAGTATAACCTTGAAAATATAAATCGTATACAAGTAATGCTAGAAAAAAGTAAACACCAAATTTTCAAATATTTCATTAAATGAGACGCATATTATGCAGTTTCAAATGTTTTGAAGAACATTGCCATTCGCGGAGATGTGTAAACAGTATTTTGCGTTGTAAACAGAGAAAACAGTGTGTCCTAGCCAAAGTGAGTTTCCAACAGTTCATTGTTAAAACGCTGCAGATTATTACACAACGGTTTATTGTTTAGCTGTATAGATCACTGTTTTCTGTGGTCAGTACCCTTGAGCTCCCTCCAGGAAAGCCCTGAATGGAGCACTTACTGGAGACGGTCCGGGAATTAACGTGTCATACAAACAAAATTATTTGTAGTTATTCATGAAGCACAAGCTAAATAATTAACCGTTGTGTAATAATTTACCGTCGTGTAATAATTTCCCAAAATAACGTTTGTTCAAGTTTCAAAAGTACCTACCTACCAACAAAATCCAGCAGATCCCTCATTTTTCAAATGAAATAATATCACAGAACAACCAGCTCGATTTCATACAGCCATCCTTGATTATAATCAGGAGCTCCCTAGTGATGATATCTGGGCCGGATTTATAACGTTTGATTCACGATCTTGTTGACGAAATGTTTTATACATTTCACACATTTTATTAATATTTCAAACAAATAAATACGTATTTGTTACTAATTTGTATTTTTAAATACATAAAAATCCTATCCCTAGTTGTGATCTATCAAATCATCAAAACGAAGAGTACCCACGGATTTGTTAAAATATTTCGTTTCGCAGTTCAGATTGAGATGACTTAGTACCTACTTCGGGTTTGCACCTGCCATTTCTAGTTACATAATTGAAATGTGCTGAAATTTGATGACGTCACCGGTGGCTACAGCGGCGCGTACAGTCCATGACTCGGTTGGGACATGAGTATCCATGTATCCATGTAACCACGGTATTGGTTCAAATTTATTATCTAAGATGATCGCGTTTAGAGTGATACAACAACGTGGATGTCATTCCAAAATAGTTTCAAGAAGTGAAGAAGTGGATTTTAAAAATCCAGGTGAAAGTTGTGTTTCGGGCAACATCAGAACTGCGGCTGGCTAGCTAGTACAGACGCCAAGTAAATATACGTAAATTATTTCTCCTGACTAATTAGAATTTCCTCATCAGCGTGAAAAGCTATTCGAGGGAAAAATCAGCTATGTCGAGCCTCGTGGCCTCCTCCTTCTCCTCCTCATTGAATGAAACTTGAGGAATAAGTCGAGGGCAGTTCAACTTGTAATCTGCGACCTTCTGAATTCGAAAAATCTGACTGTGGAGAAGGTTTGGGAACAAAGTGGGGCGTTGCAGGAGAGGGGTGGGGAAAAACCACCAACGTGGGCTAAAACACCTGCCTGGATAAGATTTGAATAAAACAATTAATTTATCCATGGCTGTTCATTTTAAAATTTGGGAGATTATTGAGAGTTTATAGTTAGTATTGGACCTTCGCGGGGTTTTTATGAGATCAAATTTTCTGGGCTGCTCAGTTTTAAGGAGGGTTATGTGAGAGAGGGTCGTTGGTTCTGTTTTTCCTAAACGGTTATTTATCTGTTTGATCCCATTTTGGGTTTGGAATTTTTGTATGATGATATAAAATCAAGTTAAAATGTTCGTTCATCTCGATCGCTGGGTCTACGGTAGAAGTCGGATTGTGACTTACATTGCAGTTTTGTTTCCTACGAATCTTGATGGTACGATTAGAATGAAAGTATGCTAAATATTGCCACATCGGACCACTGACATCATGGAACCAGGTAGGTGCACTAACTAAGCGAACGTATATCCTCGCCGTATTAAGGATGATGGATTAATCAACAATAACCTAACAAAACCATCCTCTGCAACGCACGGGTCATCCAGCTAGTAGATGAACAGAACTGATACTATATCGTCATCTTCGTCTATTTCTTCGAGGTCGAATCATTTGTAATTATGAATCCCCTAATTTTAACCTTGGCACCTCTGCTCCCGTTAGTTGAATGGTTGTTAATTATACAGTGTGGTTGCGTGCCTATATTTTTTTTGGTTGGTCGAGACCTCAGAGCGACTTTATGGGATAAACGGTTTGTTCAATTACAAATTATACGTAGGAGGATATCGTATAAGTATATGTCCTTCACACAAATAATGATGGCATAGTGCAGTGGGTTGAAAAATAGGAATTATCATATTGTTAATTAACTTCTTATTTATCCAGTTAGTTCAGAAGATGTGAAATGGGGGGTTATGATGATATGTAATTCATTAATTGCCTATAATTTTAGATTCCTGGTCATTATTGGAGTTTTTTCGTCATGCGCTACTGTTTCTCCAATCCGTCCGTACCTACTCCTAGGTCTCACTCTTGAGACTGTGATGGGCACGTATTATGTGGAATGTCTTACTTTGTAGTCGTAAACGGAATGAGTCCGTAACATGTTCTCACGTGTGATCTGCGGTTGAACAGCTTTGCTGTGTGTGGTTCTTCATGGACTAAAGTCCTCTGTCGTAGGCTGTACTCGTACATCTGAGACTATGGAGCCAGATGAGGTCCAGGGCCCCCATCAGTGTACATCGGCTTCACCAACATCACGTCGGGGTCACCACCAGTGTACATATCCTGGCATCTTCAGCGATTTGTCGGCGTCATGAGACCCCGTGGTAATTCAAACGGGTGGTTCCCATCTGGGTAAATCCTAGTCAGACTACCTCCCAACTGGGTAAAGAATATGGACCTAACTGGGTAATCTTCCTGAGCTCGCGATGACCCATCTGGGTAAAAGTGCTATAATTATTTCCTATGAATTAATGAAGTACGAAGACAGAACTACATCTGATTACATTGATTTATTATACAATATATATATATTTGTTCAAGCTAGTGTTCTTGTTCGAATTGGCTAATATTGTTATGTTACCATCAGGTACATAATAGGAACCTTCGTCATACAATTATAATCATTATTCACTTTGGCAAATTACAGCGGTTGGCGATGTTGGTGATTTAGGCCATCTCACAACCTGGAAAAACCTCCAAGGCTGCAATATGAGCCGCCTTTTCGAAATCGATATGTAAAAATTTGGTGTTCAACACTTGGTGGCATATCAAAAGGCTCCTTCCAGTGTTCCAAAATTGAAGGTAATTTTCTTTTGACTTGCAAACACAACTGGAATGTTGAATCTGTTGGAATATACGAGCACGGTATAAAATTTCGAGGCATACGTAAACGTACCATCGGCGATGACATGTTCAGCTTGCACGAGAACACGAAGATCCTCTGCCGTGGTGAATAATGGAACGTCGCGTTCAGATTTCAACAAAAAAACTTCTTACCATCCATCAAGATCTCGTTTTGGCATCTCAAAAGGTACTGTTGCCTCTTCAAGTTGGCAAGTGACTTCGGAATTGTTGTTATAAATTTCCTGCGAGCGTTGTACATAGTTTTCCTGACTAGAGTGAAATTTGAATGCGCCAGCTCCTTGAACTTGTAGAAGGCGACGTCATTAGCTCCGTCCATATAAGTTTATTAGGCTTAGCCGAAATATCGTCTAAAGCCTTTCTCTTCAAACTTGAACACAGTCTTTCCCTTTCAAGCTGTCTTTCGGCTCGTGCACATGCTCATTTTTAAAAGATAGAATTCGCGTGACGTTTGAATGGGTGCTTATAATCACTTTACACTGCTGATTTTCACAACGAAAAAAGGGTGGATCCGCACTTCATTACGCGAAATCGCGTAAATTTGTAATTGCCCACAACAATCGCGCAGTTACCCCGTTGACTTGTGCATTTTTGTTCTATTTGCAGGTCCATCTCTCACCGAATAAACGAACGAACTGACTAGTTGGTTGTTGTAATTTTGTGAACATTGGGAGGTGAACATTGGGAGGTTAAACTGGTGTGTGTGTGTGTGTGGTTCATCGAGATGAATCCTCTCATACTCTTATAGCAGCAGAGCCTGCGCTCCTGTATCCCACATTTGGTTTCACAAGCACAGTACTTACCTGCAGGGTTCTGGAGTCAGGGATTGGAGCAACCTCTTGCCATCCTCACTGACCTCACGTCTAGGTCACCAGAATAGATATCCCGGAACCTTGATTGACTTGGGGCAGCCACGAGCAAAAAAAAAAAAAAAAAGACAAGGCACTGATCAGTAAGTGATATCTTGTTCACGTGGAAAACTCGGATATAAGTCCACCGCAGGTATTAAAAAAACGCTGCAAAGTCCTTCTCACATGGGTTTATTATTCTACTGGACATACGTGAAGAAATTTTGGCTGTTCATTCATTGTTTCATTCGTTTGCAATTATTGAAATGGCTATTTTTGTTGGTTTCCACCAGTTTTGGCCCCCAAAAACACGAATTAGGCTCGGCTTTTCCTTTCAACAGATTATTTTTGATCATTGATAGTACCATTTAATTGTCTTGATTCACCTGTTCATACATCTTCTAGTGTTATTATACAAATGTATGGTGATTTCAGACAATTTCCCATGTTTTGACTGATAAAAAATGAATTTCGGGAGCTTAACCTTCGTTACAACCTCAATTCTTCACTCTTCGGTTAAAATCAACCTAATATTCGGTCTTCTCGCCCTAACAAAAATGGAAAACGATACCTCACAAGCTCATCTTCACTAAAACCTCAAAAATCCCTCGGAAACCCCTATTTTTATACTCATTTTGTTCCCATATCACCCCTGGGTGTATGCCGATCGGGCTGCGGTGTTTCGGAGGACTAATAGGAGCCAAATGTGTTCCCAAATGGGGACTCGAACTGTGTGCGAAAAAACGACAATTTTAGAACAAAATTTAACGTAAATTTAAGGCTGAAACTTCCTTAGAACCTCAATTTTCCACTCTTTGGTCAAAATCGACTTCATATTCGGTCTTCTCATCCCGAAAACATGGAAAACGATACCTCAAAAGCTCATGTTACTAACATGTTACTAAAACACAAAAAGTACACTATTTTTATACACATTTTCACTCAACACCCCTGGGTATATTCCGATCGGGCTGAAAAGTTTCGGGACACAACTAGGGCCCAAATGGAGCATGTGTGCGAAAGGACGACTTTTTTAGGCCGAATATGAAGCCGGTATACGTGATACGGCGGACGGCCATTGCATTTTTGGGATCTACGCACCTTGAAACGTAAAAGAAAAAAGTTTGAGGGGGTGTTATAAAAATTTTTTGCTGAGCGAATACATAGGGGTATAGTTCACAGAATAATAAACCAAAATGTTGCAGCTAACCCTTATCAAAACGATCGTGACCCAATTACTGTAAACAATCAAACCTTTCGCTCGTTTGGAACTAGGCTGTTTAAATCTTCCGTTTTCTTTACCCATCTCCGCAATGTAATAGGAGACGGTTTTTAGGCGAATGGGAGAGGCGGGCGAAGACAATTGAAATGATCATGAGATGATGGGAGCGATTTCGCCCATAGCTCCATTGTTCTACACGTCGGACCTCGTTCCGGACACATATCTGACAATAGAAGCTCCGATGGGCGTGTTTGGTCACAATCCAGGTCTGAACCTTTCGTCGCAGATGATGTGAGGACAGATCTGTTAGCTGTCTAGTTAGGGGACTGGGAACTGTCGTCTATGAAGATAACGCTTCCACATCGATTCCGCCAGTTGTTTCGGACGAAATGTGCCTCGAATTTTTTTCGGCACCTCCCTCTTGTTTTTCGGTTATTTTTGTGCATCACGGAATTTTTCATTTTGAACAAGATCAGATTAAGCACTATTGTTGCACTGTTGTTGTGTGGAAGACGTCATCTCTATCATTTTGAAACTCATTTTCGAGTTCGGAAATCTCTCACTGAGGTTTTTTGTTTGGAAATATATAAACTGACAGTTCGGCTCACTTTCTTGTTCGTAGAACGATTTTTTAATATAAAATCAGTAGGTATAATGGTTCACTGACCATCGGAAAGGGCACTTCGAATATACCAGTTGTTTATTTCTCATGCTTGTGAACAAAAATGTCTTTTGAGGGCGCGAAAAATGGTTATGGAAAATAAACGTCTCCAGTTTCCGATGAGATGTAAACGTAATTGTTCATGTAGTTTTCAAATTACATTAGTGATAAAAATACACTGGAGATTAAACAACAAAAAATTGAAAAATTCAACAAAATTATAATATTATATATACCTACATTTTACATGAGTTTATTTTATTTTACACACGAGCGTAATGTACACACGTAGTATCCAATAGCAATGAGGAGCCCACATAGGAGACCAACAGGAACTCAGAATTCACCGATCTAAATATCCGTACTCTGGCAGTTTATTTCACCGTATCATCTCAATTCACAGGTTTTGACCGGATGAGCTTATAAAAAACGCTGCAAAGTCCTTGTCACATGGGTTTATTATTCTATTGGAGTTCTAGAGATTCTTGTTGGCAGTTAAATTTATTGTTTCATTCATGTGAAATGATTGCATTAGCTATTCCTGATGATTTCCACCAATTTTGGCCCCCAAAACATGAAATAGGTACCTACACTTTTTTTTTCCCCCCAGATCATATTTGATCATTGGTAGTGCGATTTAATGGTCTTGATTCAGCTGTTTACACTTTTTCTAATGTTAGTATACACATTGATGGTGATTTCAGACAGTTTTCCAGGTTTTTGACTAAAAAAAAACAATTTTGGGAGCTGAGCCAATGGTAAAACCTCAATTTCCGCGTCTTTGGTCGAAATCGACTTCATATTCGGTCTTCTCGTCCCCAAAAACATGAAAAACGATACCTCAAAACCTCATTTTACTAACATGTTGCTAAAACGCAAAAAGTACCTATTTTTACACACATTTTCACTCATAACACCCCTGGGTATATTCCGATCGGGCTGAAAAGTTTCGGGACACAACTAGGGCCCAAATGGAGCATGTGTGCGAAAGAACGAATTTTTTAGACCAAAAATGAAGCCTGTACACGTGATACGGCGGACGGCGTACGGCGGACGGCGTACGGCGGACGGACATTGCATTTTTTGAATCTACGCACCTTGAAACGGAAAAGAAAAAATTTTGAGGGGGTGTTATAAAAATTTTTTGCTGAGCGAATACATAGGTGTATTATTCACAGAATAATAAACCAAAACGGTGGAACTAGGAGCAAGGAAGCAGCGACTACATTGAAGATACTCTACCAAAAGGATTCTGTTGAATCAGAACGAAATTGAAGTTGATTACTCTAATTATACATCAACAGTTACCTCCGGCCACCGTTAAGTTTATTGTTATAGGGAAAGTTTGAGATAAAGGCGAGAGAAATGTTATAAAAGTATCCCATGCTCTCTATAGCCGTCATTTCCAGGTTCCGCTCTTCTTCTTTTTTCAATTCACTCTAAGAACCAACACCTGTCAGTGCGACTAACCGTTGATCATTATCCTATTACGGGTATAATGGATGGCCATACCTGTATGATACATTTATACCTACAATGACTTCAAGCGGAGGTGTTGGTATACTTCAAGACTGAGGACTTATTATTGGCACAAATATACAACATTAACAAAAGAACATGAGTTCAATTGAAAATACACACTTGTGCTCACAGAGGCTTAAGTTCAAAGAACATGTATCCCATAATAATCATAGAAAAGATAATCGTGAATCCACATGAAATAAAATTAAATCGTGTCACCTCTCAATTTTGTCATTTTTGAAAACTTCATAACTACTAAACTGACGAACAATGAACAGAATTATTATTGATATGTTAGGTGATCAGCTAACAGATCTAACAGGTTTTTAAGGGTAAGTGGAGCGGGTGGGGGTGAAAATATGTAGTTTGCTATACCCATCAGGGCGCATTTCATCAGATTCCATTGGTTCTTTTTGTAATGAATTTGTTTTTGATCTACTTATGCAGGGGAAGTTACTTCGTACGTACTATTTGGTACTTGTAATACCACAGAACGTTGGTGCCTTCTTCACCTGCTCATCAATATGTTTACTCGTACACTTACGGTTAGAAGTTTTGCCACTTATGAAATTCTCCGTCTACGCAGTTTCAATGGTATTTCGATTATTCGCCGTTAGAATTCTGGTTTTCTTCTTCCCCCACTTTCTGGTTAGCTCTCGTGGCCATTCAATTGCTCTTGTTCCCAAACATTCAGTCTACTGTAATCCATGGATTAGCAACTTTCCTCGTATTGGTATCAGATCGCCAGATTTTCAGCCCTAAACAAATCTTAACGTAAATTGTAGAGAATAATGTTACAATATTAGAAGTTTTTGAAATTTAGACGGGACCACGTGGACACCGAACCGCACACTTTTCGACTAGTTTTTATCGATATTTGTGGGTATTTTGAGGGATACACGTTTGTGCATGACGACCAGAAATACTATGGCTGTGTCCAGGACCTAGAATTTTGATTTTTTTTTTATCGTCATATTGTTCCTGTATATTGTGGTCGAAAATGAGGGGAACCGCGTTTCGTTGATTGACTTGAACTTTCGCTAGTCCATCCTTCTTCGTATGTTTCAAAGCGGTCTCCGCTGCTGAAACTTTACCATTTGGTGTACGTAATTATCAGGTATTGGTGGGTGTATTTGTTGGAGAAACGTTCGGGTAAACGTGTTAGGGGTGTCTGGAACTCGGGAAAGAAATATAACTTTCTTCTCCGATGAAATCACACGTATGGCTGTACAAGTGATGAAAGATTCGTGGCAAAGTCGAAAGAACGAGTCACACCTGATTCCATCCAACCAGCCACGATCACCGGGGAAATTCCTCGCAAAGAGGGCGGTTGAGCAAGTAACATCTTCCGACATCAATATCCCACCCGCGAAAGGCGCCACTCCCCGCTCGTTAGACTTCCAAGCTGAAACTTGGAGGGAAAATGGCCTCAGTGCCCCAGCCCGACTCGCCGGATCGCACCCTGAGGATCTCCCATAATTCCAATCCCTTCATGAAGCCTCGAGCTTCCGTAAATCATTCGTATCAGATCGGCGAAACGTATTAAACCATTCGCGAGCCTCATTAAAATGATTTGTTGGGGCGAAAAAATTCGTGATGAGGGCGTAATTTCCAACTATCGCACAGTTATCAATCGCACTACATAAATGGACCAAACCTAAATATGCAGGTAGTGGGGGACGTTATAAAGAGACGTTATCAACACACCGGCTCCTCACTCTGTACCCCACCTTTAAAAAATTTTTAAAAATTTAAAAAAAATTCAGAAACAAAAAAGCCATGGAAAATCGTTTTTGTGATCAATTTTAAAAAAATCTTAATCAGTAAGAAGTAGTAAATTAATTGTACTGATTATTCAGTTCGACCTTCGAGAATTCGGGGAAATAGGCAAAAACATTGCAAACGCTACATTCCTCTACAGTTTATTTATTTCTGTAACTAGAGTCAAAGGGCGGGTTCTGGGTCACTTATCGCGGAGCGCCAGGTAGTGACTGTAGTCGCTTCGTTCACAATTTGTTTCTTTCCCACAAGCTGTACCTTATTACAGAACCTGTAAGTCTGTATCTGTAATATCTGAAAGTAGGTTTAGATAGGTTGGTATTTACAAATTTTGAATATGAAAATCGACTTGATGTATAGGCTTGATACAGGGACAATCTGATAGAATCAGCAGTTATTTGAATGGCGATTCGCCCCACACCCGTAACTCAAACCGATTTGCGATTCGCAAGCGTGTTGACGTTCTTTCGTTCTGTCAACCCCTTGACACCCTGCTGTCAGCTTTCAGGATAAGCGAACGGTTGATCGCACGGTCATTGCAATTTATGCAAGTCCTTCTGAAAAACCACACCCTTACCAAGGTTTTGAGCTCGGCCCCCTAGACCTGCTGGTTTTTAGAAGATTTTCGAAAACCTGAAACCACATCACCCTTTTGAAGGTTTTTGAAAAATCTTACATGATTTTTGAAAACTGGTTTATTTTCCGTTTCAGTGCATTCTGAATAATCCATCCCTACATTTTAACAAAATTGTATCTATTATAATTATGTATTTAATATTATTGCGAGGTAATAGATTCGGAATTTCATCAAATTGTTCGAAAATGAGCGATTTTCGAAAACAAGAAGTGGGTAGGTACATAAGAATTGCTAAAAATTGCCAGAAATTGCTACAAATCACCCAAAACTGTTAGGTATCAGATTGCTATCAATGTAGGAATGGTGACTCGAGACAGACAAAGTCAATTTGAGCAGTAACAAACCTTTCTCCTAATAAAGGTGGATGAAATTCAAGTTTTTAGGGGGTATAAATCGATGAAAATGCATAGAATTTCCAAAAATTGTTATAAAATCACCGAGTGTTGCGTAGAATAGAGAAAAGATACAACGACGGCGTGGTTGATGTCTTGACGGACATGCCGGATGTTGTATCTGTTTTCAACTGACGAAATTTTATTTTAACGGCTAGTTTAGTAGGTATTGCAATAAGATAAATACCTATTCATTGTTGATCTAATAAGACTTCGAGCACTGTCGATATTTGACTTCCAACCTTTCCCACCATGCAGTATATGAAAATCATAACTGTATACCACCAGTCCCAGAATCCTCGTCTAGATAATTATTTGGACCAGAGCTCCCATAATCCCAGGTGGTACTGTTCACAAATCAGAGTTAAGATTTACAAAATTAGTTCACAATTCACAGTTAAGATATACAAAATTATTGAAGACAGTGGTAACAGGAGAATGTTCGCCTGCGGACCGTTATTCCTTGTAATGTAGGTAGGAAGTAACTTGGGTAGTCCAAGAGTCAAGGAACTTGGGTCGTGTACTGGTCGTGTGGGCACATCATGCTAAGTAGCAGATCCGTGGTCCCTGTGTAGGAAGCTTCTGCTTGCTAATTCCTTGCAGGACGGCGTAGTTGCAAGTTTAACACAAGTTCACCGCATCCTGCTCGTCTTTTCCGGTATTGTGGCCCTCTCATGTATGTGTGTTCACTAAAAGTTCTTTAAATTGGTATTGTCTTTCAAATTCACACCTGACAGGCATGTGTACGTTGCACAGGCATTGATTGGACATGATAATATGATAAATTTCAATAATTTGAAAAGGTTTGTTTAATTTTAATGGACGCCTACGAGCTGATCCCTAATAGGCATTTTTTGGCGAATTGAACCCAGAAACTGTTTGGTTGCCAAACAGAATTGTACGACGCGTTGTATTATTTGGTGGAGGCTGTCGATCACAAATGCAAGTACCTACCTACTTGAGTTAATAAAGTCAATACATGCCGTCGGTGTATATCTTCTCTGATTGAGCAAGATCCTCCTCATGTCTGACTACGGGATTCTTCATCGAAGGATTTGTTTTTCAACTTGCAAAAAATTATGGGGCCCGTCCGGGATTTGAACCCGGGACCTCTCGCACCCTAAGCGAAAATCATACCCCTAGACCAACGGGCCAGTTGATAACATGTGTGAGATAAGTGCTAGGTACGGCGGTCGTGCCCTACTCTCGAACATGATCATGGTGAAGGGTGATAGGTACTCCTTCGTGCATTTTTTTTTTGCATTAGCCAGTAGCCATAGCCATGAAAAAGTTTTATTCAGAATACATTTTTACAAAGCTTCCGTCATATTAAAATAATTTCATTTACAAAATTTAAAATAAAAATTCTAATCATATTAAAATAAATTTTTGATTTTCGCGCACTGGAGTTGAAATACTTAAATTTGTACATGAATATTAATCATAAAAGAGTATGTAGCTCTGTACACTGGGAGCTTCTTGGAAAAAATCATTTTGCGGTAGCAGACTGGGCTCTCCAAGAAGTGTAGTGCCACCTGGGCCATCAATTTTCGTCTTCCTGTGTCGTGTCATGTCTTCGACATTCCATGACGATATGGTGCAGTGTTTCTTCGGTCTCCTGGCAGCTAGCACAGTCGGGCGAGGCGCGCTGTCCAATTCGATGTAGATAATCCATCGTGTAACACGCTTTTTGAATAAAATTTGGTACCAATTTTTATTTTTATTTTTTGAACCGACAACGTAGGTACCAGTCAGATTTTGATGTGGGGAAATAGCGTAGACTGAAGAACGGCGACTCGGAAGAGTTATCTATCCGTACTAAAAGATAACCGGTAAACCTAATAATAAACAGTTGGAGGAGAATTTGCAGCATTTGCGTGGAGTTATATTTTTTCATAAGTACGTAGTACTTGGTAGGTACCTACTGTACCTGTGCCTGTGTACCTAACGGAATCACCTCAAGATAGGTATGGATTTGATGACATTGGTGTGGGACCTTCTATGGACTCACAACTCATCAAAAACTGTATTGGTACTGTAATTACTAAAACTGTAATACTTAATGCTGAGAAACGAGAAATCAAGTTTTATTCATTCTCGAAACCGGCTGTTTGTCAACACTTTTCGGGAATTATTGACGTTGTTAATCCATTGGGTCGACCCGCGCTTCACCAACAACCCCTTATAAGCTCCTCTGATGAGGAGCGACGTTGAAAGTAAATCCTATCAATCTCTCCAGCCTTCTCTGGTTTGAATACTAGATTGATCGGGAAAGCCCAATCCAATTCTGTTGCGACTGGTAAATACTTCCAGACCAAGTGACGCAGTCTCATCAGAGTCCCGATTCTCAGGAACCACTTGAAAACAACGTCGTGTTCAATTGGAGTCCGTTGATTAATGAATTGGCTGAATATTCGCCTAATGGTTCCAACCCGTCACTGCCCTTTGAAATATATTTCATTATATCATCACCGGTATCTTGGGATAATTAAATTCTTAAAATTGATTCAAGTAAGTTTGTGAGAAATATTCTCCTAACAACTAATAGATTACTAAAAGGTAGTAGGTACTAACATCACAGTATGAATATAAGTAGGTGCCTAGTGAGTGATATTCGATTCAGGATTCGGTAAGATGCTGTAACGTCCTTGGTTCTTCTATACAACAATTATTATATAAGATACACATTCACGCTATGTAGGTATGTAAGGAAATAGGATCAGTTTGAAAACCTATCACGGTTGAGACATGGCCTCAAGAGGGAAACAGATTTGCAAATACCGTCAAACTGCCAGTGCATACTTATAGGTAATTTATCGAATTGAGTCCCAGCAGGTACTTAGGTAGTCATTATAGTGATGTTATATTATTATCCTTGTTATTTTATTAAGGTAAACGCACCAGTAGTCGACACTGCAAAAGTATTCTACACTCCCTCAAAAAGTGACATACATAAGAATTTGAGCCATACTAGGGCTTCCTCCACCAAACTAGGGTTATCTTTACCTTCCTGGTGCAAAATTGTATGGTAACAGTTAAACTAGCGGAAAACCCGAGATTTAGGCCATGGAAACGAGGGTAGTTCGCTATCTCATCGAAAACGAGCTGTTTCCTTTGTGTTTTGTTTAAGGAGACTCGAGGTACCTGGATCAGCTTATTCCCTAATTTATTTAGGTATATTTATGATCCTTTTGTTTCCACTTGTCATTGACTAATTGTTACAGTAGAATACTTTTAAGCTGTTTGTTAACTTCTATTACATGAAATTAGAGTTGTTTCGGGATGTCGACTTCTGGTACAAATATTCGACCCATTGTGGTTTATTATTTTCAGTAATTAACCTTTGGAATCGATCATGGGAAAAAAAATAATCCCTCAACCCCCCCCCCCCCCCATCACCTTAACTTGGATGGTTTTGTTTCGTTGTTTCGTGGTTTTTTGTTGTACGTAGAATCCGAAAACGAAATAAAAAATATACTGTCCGTCCTTTACCATGAACCAAATACTTTCCTTAGTTACCATGAACCAAAAATGAAATTTGGTTTGTAGGATCCATTTGGGGTCTAGTTGGTTCGCGAAGCTCGGCCTTACTGTAATTCATCTCTAAGGGGAGGAAAATAGGGGTTGAAATTTCCCGAACGCCGTAGCTCGAAGACTTTCAATGGAAAGGTACATGGTTTTTTGAACGTTTTTAAATTGATCTGGAATTTCAGAGTTTTTGAGGCCACTCGGAGCATTGTTCGTCCAGCCGCTTGTTTGCACTGAAATTTCGTTAACATGGTCGTGAATGCAACGACCTACATCCATCCGAGGTGTCATTGCTAGGGACCACCTGATTATAAACACGCATGGCTGAATGAAATCCAGTTCTTATATTATTTCCTTTGAAGGATGATGGTTATTTTGGATTTCGTTGACAGGTACTTTCGTAACTAGAACAAACGTTACATTATGCTTGATGAATAACACAAAAATAATCAATGATAAAATCCTTTAATCCGCAGTATATTTTTATGAAACGTCATTCCACGGCTGGCTCCAGTGCTCGATTTAGGACTTGCCTGGGGGGGGGGGGGGGAGGTATTGACCACAGAAAACAGTCAACATGACTCCACCAGAGAAAACTAGAAACATGCGAGTGATTTTACATCAGATCCCACCGTACCAGTATAATTGCACGTTGCATGATTAGGTATATGTATATTATACTATCGTTGAGCTTGGTGCAGAATCACCTTGCGTTCACAAATCATTATCCGTCATTGTGTTCCTATTATGTCATTTTGGAAAATAATTATTGTTACTCTATTTGAGTATGGCTGAAGGCGAAAATGAGCTTGACGATAACTTGGTACTCCTCCGAGTTTTACAGCATTATTCGATGCTTCTCGGTCTCGAGATTTCTTCAAGCTTGAATTGTAAGGCTCACGACGAGTCCCACTGCTAAAACTTTCAAAAATAGTATCGACTGATGTATTGCGGACGGTTTATTTCGCATTTTTCGAATCCAGGATCAATTGCGCGATTATTCTCTGGGGAAATGCGCCGTGCGCGATAGAACTGCTGCGACTCCAAAAACAGACGATACGAATAGTCTGTGGCTTTGGGCCGTTCGAGTCATGCAGAAATGTTTTTCCGAAGATCAACGTGATGGCCATCAACAGCCCTTTTTCTTCTGGACATCAAGAAGAAATTACAAAGCCTTTTGACTCACAAGCACACCATAATCCAGGGCGCCATTGCGACGACCGAAAGGCACCCAAATGCCGCCTTGCGGCTCAACAGCGATATGGGATCCACTTTATGGGTGTAAAATTCTACAATGCCCTTCCAGAAGGCTTTAAGACACTCAGCTGCCAGATTCAAGATAGAAAATAAGTCAAGCCGTAACCGTCTCCATAAACAATAAAAGAATACCTCGAATTGTTTTAAGCGAACTGTTTGAAACGGTGTAATACTGAGGTGTTCCATTCACTGACCGATGACTTTGTAGGTAATGCCCTTGGTGACTTACAATAAAAGTTGATTTATTTATTTACATATTAGCGGTAGGTTCTACCTTCTTGCTATATTCTAGCAATGCTTTCTCCTCTTTCTTGACAGCAGTAACTTCGATATAACATAGATTAAAGAGCACTTGGTTTGGAAAGATAACGACCTCGTGATATACTAAAATCCTGGCATTAGCAGTAGCTCCAGTATCACCGCGGAGTCATGAAATGGAACGACCGGTTAGCGTAATGTTCGAAAAGTTGGGTGATTTGGCACAGAACCGTCCAAGTCCTCCCATCCCACCTATCTCAAGTTTTAGGCGTTCAGCCGAGAGTTGTACGTGATTCCTAAAAAAATACAAAGATGAATATGCTAATTCAAAGGAAAATGTAACAAGACCTCTTCTACTTGAAGACTGAAACTTTACCTAAAGTCCACCAATTGAGCATGGTTGACTATAAACTTGTAATGTTGATATCATCGAATCGCAGGGGAACATTATCGCATTCACAGTTTCAGTGCATGACAATGTATTGTTGTTGAATAGACTACAGTGATAGAATGAGCTGGCACATTAAATCTGTATCTTGAGGTTGTCTTGGTTTATTATATTTTTAATAATCCACATCCGGAATCGAGCATGGGGGAGGGGGAGGGGAGGACCTATTCTTCACCCGTTCTCATGTAATGTTCTCAGTATGATGCACATGTTCACGTTCCAAATCTCAAAATCCACCCTGAATAACCATTGGCCGTAAGTATGCATAATCGCGGACGGATTTTGTTCTGATCTGTGGTCGGTTAAATTGAAAAGTATAATAACATGGTTCATTATTGAATATGGTGGTCCTAATCGTGACAAATGAGGGTGCACTTCCCTCTCATTTGAACAAAAATAAGACTTCGAATCCCCCATTTTATCATTCCGGGGCATTCCAGCTGTCCCAACTATTCAGCTTAAAAATGCCTTTGAGAGAAGAATCCCGAGAACAAAAAAAATGGGCAAACGGTCTAAAGAACAAAGGAAGGTGGATAAATTAAACCAGCTGAAACAATGGCCGGGGTTTGACGAATGGGAATCTCTGCAGGCACCCGGCCAGTGAGTGATGTGAAACCCATTCAGATTTTTCAACGCTGCTCTTCTTTTTCACTGCAGGCTTTGCAGGAGTTTAGAATCAGCTTGGATATTTCGCGTTATGTCACGTCTAACTAACTCATGTATGTGTCATCACTAACCAAACGTTGTTAGGTAAATATTATCTATAGAACATGGTATGTATACATACTCACATAACCAACCCCTAAGTAATTTTCATTGTATCTATTAGATAACGGCAACATGAGGTGCCTTAATAAAAATGTGGTCAATTCTTCCTCAACGGTTTATAATATTTGATATTGATGGATATTGTCTCATGTAGGTCACTTTTCTTCATACAATTCCCTTGTGATTTCCATCACCACACGAACGGTGTTCTAATATTATATTATCGAAATCGTCAATGCTTCTTCAAACGTTTATACAATTATATAGAAACTGCTCCACAATACGTTGGCTGTGCCCAAGAAATAGAGGATAGATGGGGTCTATCCTCTATTTCTATTCCTCTATGGGGAAATAGAGGATAGAGCTCACAGACGGGTTCATGGTTTGCAGTAAACTCAAAAATTTCCCTTGGTATTATACAAGTAAGTAATTGTACGAGTATTTATGATCCGAAATAACCTTTTTTCTCAAGGACACCATAATAGAATGAGAACCTCAATTTCACAATATCATTGCGTGATTGTGGTTTTGCTATTTTCTCCATTTCGCAAATTCGGCTGAAGTTGTATTATTAATTCACGCTCCTGCGGATTCTACGCACCGTAACAAACGTAAACGGACAATTTCGAGTGGTTTGTGGATGAAAACGAAAATAGCTATTGAAATCTATATCTCGTGGTACAACGCCTAATCCACAGTTTGGCCAAAATTGGTTTATTACGTTTTCCGAATAGAATTTTCGCGCCGCAGTGGATGAAATGATCAATTTCTAGATATGAGTGGCGCCCAACAGAAAGCGCTTAAATCACAAATATGTACAGCGCCTAATCAATTTCGTTTGGTCAATATCTACCACCTAATCCACATTTTGATGACGTGTGCCGGCGTCGCATCTCTGGCGAGTATTTGTCGTTACTGGCAACTTTTAAACAACAAGAGTAAGAGTGTTTCTATTTTTATTTATTGGAGACTTTTCGTATTCGATAACCTCAAACCTAATGATGAATTTTAGCGAATTTTCAAAGAAAATGAAGCTATTACAATGGGTTAAATTTTTCAAACATGGATTTTTGAACTTTTTTTATAGGCGAATCCGTTTCAGAGCATCCGTTAATCTCTAGATTTTAAGAAAAATTTATATGTATATATACGTATATATATATTTATTTATTTATGCCACTCCGGACGGTATCTGACCTTGGGTACACGACAAAAATTCCAAATTTCGCCAAAATGTTTGTATTGCCAAACAAGAGGATAAGTTTTAAGATGAGCAATTTTCAAAAATTCTAAGGGGGTCAAATTTGAGTTTTAGGGGCCAAAAATCGGTAAAAACGGCTGAAATTGCGAACAAGTGATATAAAATCACTGAAAGTGGCAAGGGGGAGTGGAAAGGCGTTTTTATGCAGAATAGGGGTCAAGTTCAGGTTTTTTGGGGGCTAAAAATGGTTTTAAGGGCTAAAGTCCATATTAACTCACCTAACGTTGTGTGGGATGGTGATCACAATAGAAAGAGGGACTATTTCGATGAAAAAAAAAAAATCTGTAAAAATTGCTAAAATCACGAAAAAAAAATTATATAATTTTACGAATTTTACGTATGGTTGCTCGTATATCATCTTTTAACACCATATCAAAAAATATTTCCTTGGAAATTGGCGCTTATAGCTATGTTGCATGACTGGTTTAATATCTGATGAGAATGCTGTTGGGGGGTTTATCCTGAATAACCATAACTGGGCAACCTTCCGAACTTCCGATGGAAGTGCCTCACCATCTACCACTTTCCTTTATATTACCTACGTTAGCTCGATAGCAAAATCATAAGGGCATGAGTCACCAATGAACCAATTATGATGAGACTATGGGATTCTGATGTTAAAATTCACTAAATTGGAGCCACAAAAAATGAGATAAATACTACCAAAATATAAGTTGGAATGCACCGACTTTGAAGAAGGGAGACTTCGTGAGTATGCCATTTCCCGAAGGAGGTCGTCATCCAGGTAATAAACAAATGTGAAAGAAATAAGTCAAGACAAAGTAGGTAGCAGAAAATAGCCTGAAATAAAATTCGAGATATTTTTAACCGTTCAATTTATTTTACTAGGTGTAAGAATTTTAAACCTAGCTGTAACGGTTATCCAATCACGCGGCGCCTCTTTTAAATATGATATGCCTAATTCGAGTCTACTGACGATGAAAGACTCATTTTTTGCGTGTAAGTTGATTGCGTGGCCACAGACGCAATAAAAAAAGCCCTAGCTATAAAAATGACACTAAAACGGGAGTCTCGGTTGTAAAAGAATGCGGAATAGCAGCACGAATGAAATACCTATCGAGCTGATTGCGATGGCCTTCACTTCTTTTTGAATTCCTCGAGGAATCCTTCCAAGCTGTTCTGGAATTCTGGAAGTTGAGTTTATTTTGTTAGACTATGTTTTTTCAAGTTGGAAGGGGAGAAAAGCATTATGGTTCACACACCATCCTGTCGGCGTCTCATTTACCGTGTAATTCCACAGTCTCCCAACCTGCTCCTCAATTTGTATCCTGATTTCTTCATCCCCCGATATCTAGTCAAAGTGTCCCTGGTGTGTAATATTTACGATTTCTTTCAATTCATTTCTTGAATAGATAAGTAGGTACCTGTGTTTCTGTTCTGTTGACATTTTTGTACTCTTGTAATTGGGCTTGCTCGTAATTATTTTCAGATAAATAAAGTATGTATCACGCGACGATAGCATGTTTTGTTCGTGAGATATTGGCCAATTTTAAGATCCATGTAGACTGTTCATGCCGTACTATGTAGTGTAGCTTAGGAATGGTGGGCAATAGTCGTGTATCCAAAAAGAACACTTGGTACTCTTTCCAGTAATACTTCAATATTTTATTAACACAGCTTTGCCAATTTTGGCGAATGTGGAGGGTATGTTTATAGGACTTGGTACTGATTTTATAATCATCTTCCTCTACGCTTTTGAAAAATTTGAGGGAAAAGGTGCTTTATGGATGAAGAAAAACACTTAAAAGAACGATTGAAAGAAGCCGCTTGCTAACGTCACACGGATATAACGCGTCGACTCGCAATCTCCCATCTACTGCCACCGGCTAGCCAATCAGAACCCAATTATCCGTACAACGTCACAGGCAACAGCAGGGCCCCTTTTCCCCGCCTCTTTGTTGAAATCTCAACGATTGGAAGTTTCTCAAAATATGAAGGAGGCATACATTGCCGATTCAGCCCTGTGATCGTCTATCTCACATCATAAACTATTGAGATAAAATGTAAACAGAATTCCTGATAATTGCTCATTGCTCACCAACAACAGTCATCAAAGACGACCCCTTCGAACTCACCTACGATGAGCTTGTACCTATCCTGAGTCCTCCGAGACCTCCTCAAAAGGCCCTTCTCCTTCTGTCCCTACCACTTGGAACTTTCCGCAAAGAATTCCCAGTAATCTGTCGTTTTAACGATTAGGTATATGCACCAAGTCATAGCAAAGGGCCTCAGCATCCTCCGCCATCTTCACTGTGAAGTTCGGAAACTGACGGGATTACTCAGTCATCCCGTCCAACATCACACGTGATCGAATTCTTTTAGTCTACTTTACCTACCTAAGTCGATCGCTACTTCGTACCAGGCAGATGACAAGTGTATGACCACATTTTAAATCGCTGCCGTCATTTTCAGCTCAGGAAGGGTTTGGAAAACCTCTGTATCGATCTCCCTCTCGGTCTCGCTCTCACTGGTAAGTTCCTACACCATTGGGGAACTTGGATTCTCTTCCTTCCTGCGTCAGAATTTTAACTTCACGATATCCCCATTCGAAAATATCCGCGGGTAAATTACTGGAAGTTAAAGTGAGCGAATATTTTCAAGTCTACTGCTACCCCTCCTCAAGTCTTGGAAATATGACAACCACCATTCAAAAACGCCCTTTAGTGGATAACTGATTTTTTTTGTAGATGCATTCATTAGAGCAAAGAGCGCCCGTAGTTTTGGGTGAAAACCATTTCTTTCTCTTTCAGTCTCCTTTCTTTTGTGCCTCCTAATGAAGAAGACTGTAAAGAAACCCTTAATGTTGAATGGAGTTGAGTGCAAATATTTTGACATTTCATGTCTTTGCTATGGCACACAACCAAATGTTCGTTATGTCACGTTACGTTACGTAACGAAATATGCTCAATGATTATTATGATTCGTAGAAGTGAGGTAGGTAGGTACCTATATGATTATAGCTGAAATTTGGCTATATGATTATTATGATTTGGCTGGTAGCCTCCTTAGGACGTGAACAATAAGGTGCACAGGGTTTTGATCAGCTGAGTGGCTCCTGAAGCTAACTTCTTTCCTATCAACCGTAGGAAGCTGAAATTTGGCTGGTAGCCTCCTTAGGACGTGAACAATATGGTGCACAGGGTTTTGATCAGCTGAGTGGCTCTTGAAGCTAACTTCTTTCCTATCAACTGTAGGAAGCTGAAATTTGGCTGATAGCCTCCTTAGGACATGAACAATAAGGTGCACAGGGTCTTGATCAGCTGAGTGGCTCATGAAGCTAACTTCTTTCCTATCAACCGTAGGAAACTGAAATTTGGCTGGTAGCCTCCTTAGGACGTGAACAATAAGGTGCAGAGGGTTTTGATCAGCTGAGTGGCTCCTGAAGCTAACTTCTTTCCTATCAACTGTGGAAAGCTGAAATTTGGCTGGTAGCCTCCTTAGGACATGAACAATAAGGTGTACAGGGTCTTGATCAGCAGAGTGGCTTCTGAAGCTAACTTCTTCCCTATCAACCGTAGGAAGCTGAAATTGGGCTGGTAGCCTCCTTAGGACGTGAACAATAAGTTGCACAGGGTTTTGATCAGCTGAGTGGCTACTGAAGCTAACTTCTTTCCTATCAACCGTAGGAAGCTGAAATTTGTCTCGTTAGGACATGAACAACAACGCTACTGGAGTAGGTGATGTAGTCTGGCTCGAAAACACAGAAGAAAATGTCCCAATGTGTTGCAGACTCGTATGCAAGCATTTATGATTCTTAGAAGTGAGGTAGTTAGGTACCTATATGATTATAGCTCCTAAACGTTTCCATTTAGGTTTGTAAACAAATCCATAGTAGTTGTATTGATACTATATTCAATCGAAGTAAAAAGTTAGGTTTATAACTAAGAGTTGCAGTTATAATTTGTAGTCATACATTATGAATTCAACTAAACGTAAATCGCGTTTTGACCACGAAGAAAGCAACGAAAAACGGTTAAAGCGGGGTTCAACAGTGAAATCAACCGCCGAACGGCAACCGTTCTTTTACTACCCACGACGATATATGTATGGATGTAAATAATAAATAAAAACCACAGTCATGCAGCATGGCTATAAGAGCGAATTTTCGAAGTTTTCGGCATCTTCCTCCTCCGCCTAAAATTTTCTGAAAATTAATTTTCGGCCAATGTTTTCCCAACTTGATACAAAATTAAAACAGGAGTAGTTTTACGCAAAGTAAAATTTGGGGTGGAAGGAGGGGGAGGGGGAAATCAAAAATGTTTTGAATACCAGAAGAGTAGGTATTGGGTACGTAACAAATTTTTTGTTCCATTTTTTGCCGAGTAACACCTCGGTTTGTAGATTTTCCAACGCTGAACACGATGGTGAAGTCAGAATTGCGATATCCCATTCCGTTATCAGATTAGAGCAGACGAACCAGGAAGAACATCTCAAGAAATAACCACGTTCCTTCATCTTCAAAGTGCTCCAGTTTGAGAATGGAATGAGATATCGCAATTCTGATTTCACCATCGTGTTTAGCGTACAAAAACCTTTAAAATGAGGTGTCACTTGTCAGACTTTTTCATTTTGAAGCCACACCTCGCTTATGATAGCTCAGCAAAAGAAACCCCATACCGCGGGTGAAACATTAATCAAACCTTCTATACCTACTTAAATCTGTTGAAATTGTACTTGGAGAGGAAAGTAAAACGAACATGACCCAAATATCACGTTCTAACAATTCAGTAAAACGGCGCATTGACATGGCTGTGGACATCAAACAACAGTTGATCGAGCTGTACGGAATTCACCCAATTTCGCACTTCAGTGTAATGAATCTACTGATGTCGTCCAGTGTTGCCAACTAGCAGTTTATTGCCGTTTTATAAATCAAACGACCATTTAGGAGGAGTTTCTCTTTTCTCGTTCCCTGCAGGGCACTTCTAAGGGTAGTGACGTTTTAACAGTCGTTAGCAATTTCTTCGAGGACAGTGAGTGGCCTATCCTGGCAAAATGTAGTGGCTTCCCATACCCTTTCTTCTTTTCATATCTACATGACAACGGGATGGGGGCATGGTGGGTCTCAAACCGAGTAAGGAGGGGCACGAATGAAAAAAAGATTTGGAACGAACCACTGTCTTAGGCAGACGCAAAAAAGGTTACCTATCATATTATTATCTCGACCAAATCAAATCCTGAAGTGCCTATACGTAAGAGAAGAACGGATGATCGTGTATACTCGAAAAATATGCTCACAAATTAATTAATCACCTACGAAACGTTTGAAGCTGATAATCTTCAACACCGCAGCGATCGTCCATGAAATTGAAAACCTTGGAGCTCGTCAGAAGGCGGTGATTTTCGCGGTTTAAGTGGCGAGTCGTGGCGCATGGTAGCGTGACGAGAGCGTATCCCCCAACTTCGTGAAGCATCCATCGCCCGGTCTTTTCAATTAGGGAGACTTCGAACTTAGCACCTTCGACTGGCAGGGCCGGGGATTCACACTTTCCCCACCGGACCGACTCGGCCTTTACGACTCCGCCCAACTCCACCTCACAAGTTTTTCGCCAAGTTTCGGTGAAGCTCCTGGCGCTGAGACATCCGAACTTTCCTTACCTACCGACAACGTGTAGTTTTTCCCGTCCTAAACGAGTTTTCGTCTGTAATCACATCATCTCGTTACTCTTATTCTCTCTTCTGTTGGGATGGTTGTTTCATCATCTCAAAGCGCCTCTTGGGATATTTTGGAAGCAGTGTGACCAACATTCGTTCAGGTTTGTGTCAGATCGTCCATAAAAATGGAGAAGATGTCGAAAATTGGTGTTTCTGGTTGAAATTTCATTCTGAAACATCTGGATATGAGAAGGTAGAAAGCAGAAGCCCATTTTCAAGCTCTGTTTTTGGACAGTGTTTTCAAAATCAAGATCTTATAAAAGAAGCGGGTAAAGAAGCACATTAAAATATCACCAGAGAAGTTGAAAGTCGATCTCTGATTCAATTATAATGTGATAAATAATTCATATTGTCAGTTCAGCAGAACCAAAAAGTTATCTGAGAGTTCGTAGTTTAATGAGTGGTCTTATTGCAAGATTTGTGTGTATATACATAAAAGAAACGAAAAATGAAACAATAACATTTTTAAAACGCTGCAAATCATTACACAGCGGTTTATTATTTACCTATACATATATGCCCTTCTGCGTAAATCACTGTTTTCTGTGGTCAATACCTACCCTCGAGCTCCCCCAGGAAAGAGCAAAATCGAGTAGTGGAGCCGGCCCGGGAACTACAGTTTCATAAAAATTTGGTGGATTCAGTAATTCTATGATTAATTATTTGTTGTTTATTCATGAAGCATAAATAGATATATATAATTATGTTCAGTTTACAAAGTACCAACCTATCAACTACATCGAAAATAACCATCATTCCTCAGATTAAAATAATAATATCACGGAACAGCCAACTGGATTTCATGCAGTCATGCGTGATTATAATCTGGTGTTGCCTAGCAATGATATCTGAGCTGGACGTGTACCGTTTCATTCACGATAATGTTGACGAAGCTTTTCGGTGCAAACTTCAGGGCCTTACTGCGAACGACTTTTGGACGTACAATGCTCCGGGTGGTGTCAAAAAATCTGTTTAAATTCGAAAGACAACGTTCTGTGGAAAGTTTTCGAGCTACGGCGTTCTGGAAATGTCAACCCCTTATTTTTCACCCCTTAGAGATGACGGACAATAACGCCGAGCTTCGCGGACCAACGAGACCCCAAAATGGGACCTGCGAACCAAATTTCATTAATTTTCGTTCATGGTAACTAGGGTAGTGCGAATTACGGCGGACTGAAAGAAATTGGTTTATTCCCTTTTCGGATGCCTTGAAACAGAAGCCTTCAAATTTTGAGGGTTTAAACAAATTCGCAGACCAACTAGGCCCCGAGTGGGACCCACAAGTCAAATCCAATGAATTTTCGTACATGGTAGCTTAGAAAAGTGCTAACTAAGGGGTACGGCACGGCGTACGGGCAGAAATTGTTCATTCCATTTTGGATTGTACGTAGGTACCTTGAAACGCAAACCATCAAATTTTAAGGGGGGTTTAAAATTTTTGTTTTGATGCTCGATTTCACGGTTTCATTATTGACAAAAAACCAAAATGACTAAATATTGCATTTTCAAATTTGGGTTAATTTCTGTTTTAAAAATCAATAAATACCTATGGGTAATGATCAGTTCGTAATTTTTTCAGGACCCATAATTCTCATTTCAAACCCAAATAACAGATGTTCTGGAAAGTAACAGGATGTTCTGGGACCCCTTGTAGGTACAAGTTACATTGAAACTCTGGTTTCCGTGTGTTCTTCCGCATAGGTAGCTGGTACTCGGGCAGTACCAATACGGCGGGGGCTGCTCCCATGAAAAGGCGTTAAGAACTGGGTCATTGGACCGAGGGCCGTTCGATTTCTTCCTCGTCCGCCCAAGTTCACTTCTCCGCTCCGCGTGCTTTACATGCGCGTCGGTCCGCCGCAGGGCCGACTCGCCCGTTGTAGGTCAAGGGCCGGACCGCCGCCCTCGCCGCTCATTTCTTCGTGGGGGCCACCAGACCTGCGTTTCCATGTCGTCATGTCATTTCCGCGGATCCGGGATCGCCAGAGCTGACGAAGCTTCTTCGAACTCGCCGGAAGCTGCGGTGGTTTCTCCGGGGATGTCCTGCCAAGGGCAAGGGAACGGGTAATCGATAGCACAGCGCTCAGGCCAGGGACAACGTCCTTCTCGAAGTCGTTATGACGAGATGCACGGCACCGATTTCATCTAATTTTCAAAACCCTAAAAATCCTACCTACCTACAGGAATTTCGAAAATTTCTTTCATTCACAATTGAAAAGCAGCAAATTTCTGTTGCTAATCCGTTTCAGATCATTCTAAAATCGGTCCCTGGATGTTCTGGAGACGAAAAAAATTTCATTAATGCAGCATGACCAGATTATGATCAAATGAAGACCGCGGCCGAACAACCGTCTATGTTACAATTTTTCGAAAATGAGTTTAAAGCGTCAATATACTCCTGAAGGTCTCCTTCATCGATTCTGAAAACAATATAAGGCATTATCCCACCTGATTCAACACCACACTGTGGTGACCACAGTGACCCAAATGACGATAAAATTCGTCGGACAATCGCCACTTACTACCTTCTATGTTACATACCTTACTAGAACAGCCGTCTGTGTTACATAGCTGTGCCACTTCCCGCGTTACTCACTAACTTGTTTGAAAAAGCTTTTTTACTATTATTGTTGTCAAGTTGTGGAACAACCGTCTATGTTACATATAAGCTGCCGATTTGCGAAAAATCTCATCTGGCGTTCGTTTTTTTGGTCTCCTGTAAAATTTCAAAAATGTAACAGACGGTTGTTCGGCCGCGGTCTTCAAAGATTACCAAACTTTAAAAGTTTTGACGATAATTAATCATTGTGATAACAATATTCGGTTATTTTTAACAATTTTTACGAAAAACAAAGTAACAATATTGTTGGCCCCACAACAACGCAAATCAATCTTTTGATCATTTAGTACCCGTATTTGACAAAATTATTTGAAAATCGAAATTTTCGTTTTTATTCAGTTTAACATTGTTTATTATCACTTTTGGTGGTTATGTATCAATGTTCGGTGATTTTTAGCCCTTTTTATTCACAAATATTTTCTTCCTATAACAAGAAACATTTTTGGTTCCGTTTCTCTCTGTGGGTCTGTCTTTCTATTCCTCTGTGTGTCTGTCTGTATGTGGTCCATGCCTTACTGCGTCCGCAACTACCCGAAATAATGGTCGAAATGGGCTTAAATTTGGATGGTAGGGGAGGGTTGTATCACAGATGGTCCCAATACCAAAATCACTAAAAAATTGCTGTAGCTTTGGTCTACGCATGCGCAAACGTGAAATAGTTGGAACTCCCATAACTACCTTAAATGTCGTTGAAATGAGTTCAATGTTGGATTCGTGATTGTCTAAAAATATTTTGTCTGCAAAATGAAAATTTCCACTACCATTCTGACAAGGAACATTTTTGTTTCCGTTTCTCTCTGGCTGTCTGTCTGTCCGTCCCTGTGTCTCTGTTTCTGTGGGCAATGCCTTGTCACGCCCATAACTACCCGAAATAGTGGTCGAAATGGGTTAACATTTGGAGGGTAGGTGCGGGTTGGGTCACAGGTAGTCCCTTACCAAAATCATTGAAAAATTCATCTAACTTTGGTCTGCGCATGCGCAAACCTGAAATACTTGAACCGCCCATAACTACCTCAAATGTCCTTGAAATTAGTCCAAGCTTGGAGGATCGATCGAATAATACTTTGATAGTGCCACCTGTCCACTGAATGAACCTACCCAAGTATTCTGTACGTTCATGTGATTCGAGTGAGGAAGCTATACTCCCTACTAGTTTTTAACATTTGTTGACCCCAAAATAAATTTTGAATCAACTCCCGATTTAGTGAAAAATGTGTTTCAAACCTAACTGAAAGCTACCTGTCCTTTTTCGTCTCGAGCAACCGTTTGACAAGTTAAGTTTTTCTGTTTACAGCGAGTGAGTTTACGTAGCTCATTTTAGCGATTTTTGACACCCAAAATGTCAACTTTGACCTCCCCCACACACCACCACCATATTATGGGAAATATTTTCGATTCTTATCTTGAGCCACCATACTATACCAATTTTGGTGAATTAGGGGATGAATGAATCCTCCTTGGAACCAGTATGAGCTCTCCTGCAAATCGACAGGTGGTAGCAGACACAATAAAGGTCCTTCCTATTCTGGTTTTGTACGTTGCACTGTGGGGACCGCACCGGGTTTTATCTCAGTCGGGAGCCACACGAGGCACACCTGCAGCCGCGCGTGCTGCGCACGAGGCTCGCCCGTGGTGGTAGAACCTACCCATAGAGGCTGATGACTGTGATGATTCTGCTCTAGCGTATTATGTTTTTGACTCTCCGTAGGATAATAATTAGATCCGATCATTTCGCTCGTGGCTACCGCCTGCCTCACCGCCGTAGGTTGTGACGAGGGGCGTTGGGATTCGAACCAAAGGACCGCAGTCGCCATCTCAAGACCAGCCGTCAAGTTACTGAGCGCTCGGCCGTCGGCTCACTTCCGAAATATGAATTTATGTGAATCCGTATTCACATAAATATACATCGCACGGACTATGAATTTTAGTCGTAAGATATGTCATTCCAGACGACGTTGGCTACGAAAAACTCTAGAAATGAATAAAATTTGAAATTTGAAATTTTACCAAAATGTTCTTAATACCAAACTGCGGGGAAAGTGTAAGTTTGTTCAAAGATAGGGCATTTCCGAAGATAGAAACAAAGTCAAATTTGAGTTTATGTGGGTTTTATTTTAATAAAATGTTTCTCTTTTGGTAAAAATTGTTAAAAATCATCAAAAATTACTCCCTACCTATATAAAATTACCAAGTAGTGCTGGAGAAAAAAATATGGTAAACTTCTAGTTTTGGTTTATTATTTTCAATAATGAACCATTGGAATCGAGCATGAAAAAAAAAATTCTTACCCCCCCTCAAAATTTGATGGTTTACGTTTCAAGGTATGTAGAATCCAAAACTGCAATAAAAATATTTCTGTCTGTCCGCCGTACGCCGTACGCCGTACGCCGTACGGGCCACTTTTCTTAGTTACCATGAAAGAAAATTGATGAAATTCGGGTTATAGGTTCCGTTCGGCGTCTAGTTGGTCCTCGAAGCTCGACGTTACTGTGAGTCATCTCTAAGGGGTTCAAAATAGGGGTTGTAATTTTCAAAACGCCTATACCATTTTTTTACGTAAATATTTTTACGGTTTTAAATAGTTCTTGAACTTGCGAGTTTTTTAAGACCATCCGGAGCATCGTACGTCCAGCCGTTCGTTCGCAGTAAGGCCCCGAAGTTTGCACCGACAGGCATTTTCGACTCCAGTGTGAATGAAATTGTATACAATTCAAACCAAATCTCGTAACCAGAGACGCGCCCACAATAGGAATTTGTGAATGCGGCCACACATTGGTAGGGATCACCTGATTATATTGGCGGAGTATGAAGTCGAGTTGGTTGTTCTGTGATATTATTTCATTTGGAAAATGATGGCTCTTTTGGAGTTTGTTGGTAGGTAGTGAAACTTGAACAAACGTTGAAGTATTATTGATGGGTAAATTATTACTACGGTAAATCATTACTCAACGGTAAATTATTACACAACGGTTCATTATACCATCTACGTAGAAGGGGCTGGAGTTTGTTGGTAGGTACTTTTGCAACTTTTTTCACTCCTCATCAACAATTTCTTTTCAGAACTTCATTATGTGTGTTTCTGTTTGTTAGTTACTGTTTGTCATCGGCAGAATTATTTTAGCAACATTTAACTCGTGATTTAGGTAGGTACCTAGTAACGAGTACGGGGTTAGGTACTAACCTACGGAGGGTCTGCGATCTACATAATATGTATAAAATAGTACATATCATATTATATAGACGGGTTATCTATACATAGAGCTGTGATCTGTAACAGAAGGGTATTCTATACAAAATAATAAACCGTTGTGCAGGGATTTGCAGCGTTTTAATTTGAGTTTTTTATAGGCCTAACACCGGCAAAAGTGCTTTTCGCCAAATGAGTTAAACAATGGTGACGCGAGACTGAGAAACACTATTTCAATAGGTACCTAATCAAAACTAAGGTACCTATTGAAATAGTGTTTCTCAGTCTCGCGTCACCATTGTTTAACTCATTTGGTGTCGTTGTTAGGAGGTCAGCAATAATAAAATCTGTAAAATTGGCCAATATAAGTAAAAAAATTGTATGATGATATCGCCGAATGTGTTTAGAATAGTGGCTGGAGACGGAAAATGACTAGATGTTTCTACGTAGGTATATTGTTACTTTCGAAATCTATAAAAACGCATGAAGTATGTCGGATAGATGACTTGTAGTTCTCCGCCAGGCCGCGTTGCCCCCCCCCCCCCCCTCCCTACCCTCTACTAGTGAGGAAACCTATTTTTCTAGACCCCAGCTCAGCTTTTGAAATATTGCTGGACGTCAGTGGAGGGGAAACGAGATAAGATTGCCAATATTTACAACGCCGCTGGAAAGCTTGTATGCCGCCTCATGCCAGCGGACCCCGAAAACAACCAGTTAATGGTTTTATTTAGTTCCGGACACAGTGGTCCCGTGTTTGATGTCCTCACTACATCATGCCCCCAACGGCTAAAATTCTCGTAGGTTGGTCTTAACTCGACGTTATAGCTGTAGCTCGCTATAGAAACACTCCATTCGTCACATAAATATCTCGACTGAATTTGTCCGACATAGGTAATTTAATTTCTCGGATTTCTTCCACCACATCAATTAAATTGATTCTTATACAGCCAAAAATAGGTAATGAAAACAAGTTGTGTTGTTTTTTAGACATAAATATTTCTACTGTCAATTTAGATATACTTCTTAAAAGTTTAAAAAATACCGAATTGATATAGTCTTACATCTTCTGGATACCTGCTATACCTGAGTATAAATATTATTATTGTATGCCTAGGTACGTATAATCATACTAGTAAAAAAATACCCGTGGTGTAGCGAATAGCATATTATGCGACTTCAATACCTCATCTATTTAGGACATTGATCTATACCATTGGTTCCCAACCCCCCTCCACCATCTCCCCCCTCTAGAGGTTGACTGACATCTATCCCCCCATCCTTCCCCACGCTATTCTTTTTCAGCATCGATATTACTGAAGATATAAATGTTTAATTTTAATTTTAAGTAAAATGTGAATAATGAAGTAATTTTTTATCCAGTCCCTCTCAGACAAAGAATAGAAAAACGCTGCAAATCCCTGCACAACGGTTTATTATTTTGTATAGAATACCCTTGTGTTACAGATCACAGCTCTATGTATAGATAACCCGTCTATATAATATGATATGTACTATTCTATACATATTATGTAGATCGCAGACCCTCCGTAGGTTAGTACCTAACCCCGTACTCGTTACTAGGTACTACCTAAATCACGAGTTAAATGTTGCTAAAATAGTTCTGCCGATGACAAACAGTACCTAACAAAAAGAAACACACATAATGAAGTTCTGAAAAGAAATTGTTGATGAGGAGTGAAAAAAGTTGCAAAAGTACCTACCAACAAACTCCAGCCCCTTCTACGTAGATGGTATAATGAACCGTTGTGTAATAATTTACCGTTGAGTAATGATTTACCGTAGTAATAATTTACCCATCAATAATACTTCAACGTTTGTTCAAGTTTCACTACCTACCAACAAACTCCAAAAGAGCCATCATTTTCCAAATGAAATAATATCACAGAACAACCAACTCGACTTCATACTCCGCCAATATAATCAGGTGATCCCTACCAATGATTGGCCGTATTCACAAATTCCTATTGTGGGCGCGTCTCTGGTTACGAGATTTGGTTTGGATTGTATACAATTTCATTCACACTGGAGTCGAAAATGCCTGTCGGTGCAAACTTCGGGGCCTTACTGTGAACGAACGGCTGGACGTACGATGCTCCGGATGGTCTTAAAAAACTCGCAAGTTCAAGAACTATTTAAAACCGTAAAAATATTTACGTAAAAAAAATTGTATAGGCGTTTTGAAAATTTCAACCCCTATTTTGAACCCCTTAGAGATGACTCACAGTAACGTCGAGCTTCGAGGACCAACTAGACGCCGAACGGAACCTATACCCCGAATTTCATCAATTTTTTTTCATGGTAACTAAGAAAAGTGGCCCGTACGGCGTACGGCGTACGGCGTACGGCGGACAGACAGAAATATTTTTATTGCAGTTTTGGATTCTACATACCTTGAAACGTAAACCATCAAATTTTGAGGGGGGGTAAGAATTTTTTTTTTCATGCTCGATTCCAATGGTTCATTATTGAAAATAATAAACCAAAATTGTAACTTTTTTTATTTTTACTTTTTTCAAAAAGAACTGATATTGGAAGGGAAATAATTAACTTCGATCATTGACCTACATTTAAAAAACAGGAGTACATTTTTTATTAATTCACTTTCTTTCATTAATTGGAATCGGGAAGAATTAAAAAGTTGAAAATTAAAATTTGAAAAGATAAAGTTGGAAAAGTCGGTTGTTCATTTTTGTCTTGAAAAGATAAATTGGAAAAAGAATTAAATTGAATTGAAAAAAAGGCAGCCATTGAGGCTGCCTTTTGCTTGGTGGATTTTAGCTTGAATACCAGGCCTCATGTTCGTCAGATTCAAGCGCAGGTCCTCTTTGAAGCAAATGTCCAACCTCTTTCTGGACATTTCTAAATCCCTTTCAACTAAATATATTGACGGGAACGAGATGAGATGCGCTGATCAGCTGTCCTCCAATGAGAAGATACCATACCTACTTGGACATTTCACCACGTGTTACGGCTGTCACCCGTCCAAGTACTACCTAACCACGCTCGAGGTATCTCGACTTCGGTGATCTCGCGGGAACTGGTTTATTCCACCTGATAAGGCCTTTGGGCACTTCCTGAAATGTTTGCGTAATTTTATGTCTAACTGGTTGTAAGAACACTGCGTACCTACAGGTCGAATACTTACTAGTTTTTTAATTGGCTCTCAAAACTGTCGTATGACCTTTAAAAATCGTTTAATAATCTAACGTTGATTTCTATATCATCAGTAGGTCTCAGTCGTTAAACGTTGATTTATTTTGTTGAAAATATCGTTACTAAATATAAAATTAATTCCAGTGCAGGGTTCCTGGAGTAGAGCCATTTGTACCTCATAAAATAAAAGTTCAGACATGTGCTCACCACACTTGGTATTTATAACGGTGTTCATATTCATAGGCTTTTCAAGGATTTCGCGTTCGCAAATGCGCAGACCTATAATGTTTACCCCCCCCCCCCCCTCCCCACAAATCAACCGTGTTCGGATAGACGGAGTTGTGCACGTTTGCTGTTGCATAACCATCGTTCGCGCTGATATTTAATCAGTTTATTTCTGTCATTCTTCCACAATAGCTGAGCGTTACTAGTTAGGTTTCCAAGGCACACAGATAAGGTACGAAATTTTGTTCTGAAAAGTCGGTCCTGTTTTGGAAATATTGATATTGGAGCAAAAAATGCTAGTGCCAACATTTAATTAATATGTTGGTAGCTACCTTGTTGACTGTACAAGACGAAAATTTTTACGAAATCAACCAGGTTTGAGGTGGTCAATTCGTACTACCTACACGTACAATTTTCAATTCGTACTACCTACACGTACAATTTTCAGTCCGTACTACCTGCACGTTAGATCCTCGATAAAGGCTGAGTTCAGTATTGGAACTTTCACTGTGGGGTATTGCAGTAGTCAGAAGATGAGATTGTTGGGCTGTTTTCATTTCAAGGGATTGTGAAATAAGTCGTGTGCGAAAAGTATTATTTTATATTGATATAAACGAAACAAGTACAAAATTGAAAAATTTTGATCTGATGCGCGGGAAAGTACGACTAGGTACGTCACGGGCGAGCATACAGGAGCTTGGACGCTTGGTGTGGGATCCCTAAATGAGCCATTACTTCAGTGAGTGGACTGTTCCCGCTAACGTAACTCATTCAGCTCCATTGCCATTTTTGTCTTCAACGATGCACGGTCTCACATTTTCTGGTTACCAATTTCATTTTGCTTCCGAGTATACCAAGGTGGCGGAAGGTTTGTTTTAACTTTTGAGAGAATTTTTTTCACCTCCAAAATCAAAAGCGTTTTACGTTTTAGAGCTTTCTGAACGAATTCGGTTCGGTGTCTATCCGTCCGCAAATACTTGCCACCCGCACAACTTCCTCAATTCGAGTTTGCTGAAATTTTCAGGGGTCCTGCAGGTTACAGAACGATCGGCCCATTGGTGTGGCCACTGTGCGCAAACGCGAAATCAGTGGCAATCAATTTCTTACGAACCAGTGGCTCGATTTATCTCAAATTATGTTGGCAGTTTGTGTGTATAACCCAGTTGGTCCCTTATGAATCACAGAACGATTAGATCATGACTACGCTCATGCGCAAACGCAAATCCGAGGTACATTTAGTCTTGCGAATAAATTACCCAATTATGCTCAAATAGAAAATAGTGATCTACGCAGAAGGGGTAGATATCTGTACAGGAAAAGAATATATAGAGCTTCTTGCAAGTAAATTACAATATTCTGCGGGGGGACTAGACCGAAAATGTTTTTGAACGCCATAACCGCTCCTCTCAGTCCGTTCCAGAGATATGCCGTTTTGAAGGTTTTATCGAGAAAAAAAACACTTTTTTTTAACACAAAAACCTAAATTTCTCCATTTTTCCTCAGTTTATCTCAACTTGTGACCTAATTTTCGGAATCAGCATTGAATTTCATGTAAGGTTTGCTTTTTTGTGTGAAAAGTACCACCTAGCCGTTCATAGAAACCCGTTCATGGGCTTTTTCATAGCCTTCAAAAGTTAACAGTTTCTAAAAACGTAGAATTTCTAAAAATCTTCGAAGGTTTTCTAAGTTTCCAAAAAACATCCTGCCAACTGCGGAATCTCATAAAAATTGTGAAAATCGACTTTCTAACGGTATACTCGGAATTGCCATTATCTTTCAATTTGGTGGAGAAATTCAAGTTGGAATGTTAAAAAACAATGTTATTAGAAACCTACAAAAAGGCGAGGTGATGTGAACATCGAAGAATGATGTTAGTTCCCGATAGCAGTTTCTTATTTTTGTTTGTTTACTGAAATGATGCCAACAGTGCGTTTTTTGGCATCAGTTCCAGTAACTATATATGTATATAATATATACATTTAGGTATTATTATTATTATTATTATTATTATTATTTTGTAAGAACACAGGTTGCAGTTACTTTACTAGAAGTTGAACATTTTAATTTACTTAAAAAATAAGTTGGCAGTTTTGAGTATACCGTTGGGAAGCTGATAAATTTCACAACTTTTATGAGATTTGGCAGTTGGCAGGGTGTTTTTTGAAACGTAGGAGTCCTTCAAAGGTTTTTAGAAATTCTACTTATTTAGACCACTGTTAACTGTTAACTTTTGAACGGCTATTAAGGTTTCTAGTTGGTACTTTTCAAACACACAAATCTTACACGAAATTTTACGCTGATTCCGAAAATGAGGTCAAAAGTGGAGATAACTTGGAGAAATTCGGGTTTCTATGACAAAAAACGTGTTTTTTTTTCGATAAAACTTTTAAAACGGCATAGCTTGGTGCGGTTGACGGGGTTCGACTACATTTTTGGTCTAGTTCCACCCCCTTGACTATTGTCATCTACTTCAAAATGTAGGTTAGGTACTATGTGAAAAATGACAGTAATTTATATCTCCGGGACTCCACAGAACAACATATCGGTAATGAATAAAAACATCTCGGAATTTTATTCTTTATGAGCACGAAATTATCGTAGTTAAATTGAAATGCTATTCATGCTGATTCGCTATTTAAACTCAGACTTGTGCAAAACTGGCTTCAGCGTTGGAAGATGATTGAGCGGTTAGCACAGCGCGTTTATGAGTGAGCAAAAAAAAAAATAGGTGAATGGTTCATCGTGATTTTCCGTAAAATCACCCCATTACGCCTCCTCGTAACCTGACGGGCCATCGAACGACGGCGGGTGTCGGGTAAAAGTAGGTCGATAATTCGCGCTAATATGTCGGTACCTGTACACTCAAGAGCGCTATTGTTGAGCTGATTGATGGTTAGGCGAAGAACGATTGATTAAGTACCGGCCTTTTAATGAGGCAAAGGAGTAGGAGAGCGGGAGGACGGCGAAGTGGGGACTTGGCGCGGTGGCCCGGTCTTGAGGCCGTCTCAGTAGTTGTATTTCTTGAGTGCCGTGAGTAGGTGCTTCAAGTGTCCGCTGTCCCCACAGTACCCGCAGTCTGAATCCCAATTCTTGATAACAAGTGTTTTTTTTTTAAATTGAAGGGAATTTGTCGCCGGGTTTTTTGATCTGTTTGTGTTTTTTTTTTTTCTCTCGAAATTTTGTAGATGCCGAAGTGAACCACACGTACGGCCCTTTGGACGGCTCCCTCTACGCGACCGTGTCCAAAAAAGAGGAAGTCATCGCGAGCCCTCATACAGTGTCGATGGACTCTGGCATATCATCAGCGGGCAACGGACTGAACGCAACGCAAGGCCCATCTCTCGATCAGCACAGGGAACTCGATAAGCTCCTTTCCGAGATGCTCATGACGGTGAGGGACATCGAGGACGTCCCGTATCACGCCCGGACGGACTCCCGCCCTTTCAGCTACGGGCTCGCCAGCCCGCGGCTCGTCAGGAAATTGGGAAATGGGACAGGAAACGGTAGCGACCGACCATCCCCAGTCTTCCACGAAGGGTGAGTTTCCTCTACCAGTTACATTATCTGTCTACCAACATTACCGAGTGCAGTCGCAACTCGATAATTCGAACACCTCGGGACTGAGCAAAACAGTTCGAGGTACTGTTCGATTTATAGAGTCGCGACTGTATCGAAATTTCATTGCCATAACAATAATACGCAAGAGAACCATTGGTTGTAGTTGAACACTGGAACAGTTTTCACCCCTAATAACCCCTCCAAAAAAAAATTGATAATTAGGCGCCCTCTCATTTTTTTCCCCCAATGTTTATATTAGTTTACCAATATAAATGGATCAAATCATATTATAATTAGAGTTCGAATCGATATGACGTTGAACATTTCAAAATACGCCGAAAAAACCTCGGAATATGAATTTTTTTTTAAAAAGAAAGTTTCATACAAAAATCCGTATATTTCCTATAATATTTACATCATTTTAAAGGTTGAACGTTTGTATATTTTTCTTCTTGATCGCTACTTCGTTCGATGGATTTTGGTAGACGCTGTGGCAGTTTGTGTTTGTTCGTGCCCAGCTCCTCGCCAATCGTGGTGCCACAGTGGTAGGTACCCATCTCGCGTTCGCAGTGAACACGGTTTACAGATTTTCGGAATCCTGCGAATGGAACCAAAACGCAGAGATCATCGGAAGTTGTGCGTCAGATGGGTTCCGCGATATGGCGGTGGCGGGGACTGTGTGGGTGGCGATATGATGGGGTACTTGTGTCATACACATACAAAACCTGCCACAGCGTCTACAGAAATGCATCGCCCGAAGTGGCGATAAAGTAGAAAAATGGACAAGTAGTGTTTAACCTTTAAAATGATGTAAATATTACGTGGAAAATAATCGGATTTTTGTATTAAAAAAATATATATAAAAATAAGACCTTATTGGAATCACCCTCGTAATGTAGTAGGTAGGTAACTAAGTAATCCACTATGTGACATACTTGTAGAATTCGAACAAGTTGGGAGGCACAGAGCCGTAAATGTTGGGGAACAACGACCCAGCTATTACATCTTTTATTTTTAATATTTGTTTATTATTTAATTAGGTACCTACCTGCATTATTTATTTTCCTCTCCCGGAATGATAGATTTGTTAGGTGTATTTGAAGTACTCTCAGAGAAAATTAAACTATTGATGCTGGGGGGGGGGGGGGGTTGTGGGGCGAATTTATTTAGCTGTAGGTAGATTTAAGTCAGTAAAGATTTGGTTGACCTTATGACAGTAGACTAGCTTCTTAAACACAGCATGAGGGTACAAAAATAAAACCGCTGCTGATTCTGATGATTGTGCGCCTAAATTGAATCCTCAGCTGATTCTGCTAATGAAAGGTGCTTGGTTGTACATAAAATGGAATGAGTCAGAGTTGTGGAAGCTTTTATCATCAAGAGTGCTAAGTCGGCGTAATCTTGGTGAAGGTATATCTGTGGGTAGGGAGTGTACACAACATTTCACGCTGAGATTTCCCATTAGGTACGTGATTTTTCAGGAGTAGTAGAGAAATGGCACATTACCTGAGGCTACTATCAGCTTTGTTTCGATTTTGGTGGTTGCGCACAAAATTATACACCCAAACCCCTGCATTACGTGGTAGTCGTAGTCTCACTTTCTTGAAATCACCTAAGCGAAGTAATGATTGGTTGAGGCCGAGAAGTCTGGCGTTGTGTGGATCTGCACATCGTTCAGCGTCGGAAAATAACTATTGCAAGTCATTTCAGTTCAGAGCTAGATTTCAATACAACTTCAGAAATAGCGAAAGTAATAAGTCAATAAAATAACAAACAACCTACTTACTTGTACCTCAACCTACTACAACGTAATCGAACACTTTCTCATGATTTTCCATCATACAAAACCCATTTTGAACACTTCTTTGCTCACCAAACAGTTTTGTTACTCAAATAGTTGTTTACTAACCTGTTTACTGGATGTACCTAAGAACCTTCTCTTGTTTTCCTTGTATTGCTTGTCTCACTGATTGTTCTCTACGAAACTTTCTGGACCTATTGAAACTACACATATATATGTATTTCTCTAAAATTCGTATGAATCACCGTTTAAAAAAAATAAATTGAAAAAAAAAAGAAATGGCAGCAAACACTTTGTGTACGTTGCACACGTGTTGCTCATAACCATCAAACGGCTGTAAACAACTATTTAATGGCTGTAGACCAAGGAAGGAGGCCCCATCAAAGTCGTTATCACACGAACAAATCGTCAAGTAACTGCTTACCAGGATTCAATTTCAATTCAATTTCAATTTTTTTTATTCAGCAAATAGGTTATACAACAAATATAATGATTTTTAGAGAGTCTATAATATATAAAGTTGACATTAGGTTGAAGTTGACATAGGGATTCGGGCACAGAAACTTTTCCCGGACCTGTGCCCATTGCATTCGGGCTACGGAACTTCGACTGAGAAAACTTTGAATACCGTCACTACATTTGAATGGCGGCAATGCGTCAGTGGTCGGTGGGGTATACGCACGTATTTATTTTATTGTTTAAATGAGAGCAAATTCCATTCTTAGAATTTTGACACCAACCACTCTGCTTTTCTAGCTATGCTTTTTCAAAGTTTTCAGCAATTCGGACGTACTAAATCACACGCGAAGAAATGGCGGAAACCCATTTCAAAGAAAAACGGAGTTATTGAAAAATAGTATATTTCCACTAATACACGGAAAAACGCGAAAAATACACTGTTACGCCGGTTTCGGTGATCAAACCATCAGTAACAAACAGTAACTTAAGTTTGTTAGTGGAGTTAGTGGAAATAGACTATTCTTCAATAACTACGTTTTCTTTTTTTTTTTTCTTTTAATTCTGAATTGGTTGAAACTTCGAAAAATCATAGAAAAAGAACTGCTTATCGTAGGACAGTGCGGTTGGTGTCAAGGTTATCATAATGGCATCTGGTCTCAAGTAATATAAACAGCTCTTGTGACCCATGCGCGTGCCCATTATCGTTTATGAGAAACTCAATTTTTTTTGTCCCTGCATTAGTATTGGAATAAAATAATTCGGTTAAAACGAAGAAAAATTATATTGTACAATGGAGTGGAGAAGACTAGAACAGACAATCGTGGCCGTTTGAATTAAAGGCGGCATTCCGAAAGCTCTGGAGAAACCCTTTTCCGACGTCACATGCAAACAGCTGAACCGAAAGTGTGCGCTGTGGTCGCGGTCTCGAGTGTGAAAATTTTGAAAACAAGTTGAAAACCAAAACTCGTCGTGGTGGTGGGTGATGGAGGGTGGTCGGAAATATAAACGACTGACAAAACCTGAACGGAAGATAACCGCAGCCCGGGCACTTTTCAGGCTTTGTTTTATGTGTTTATCGATTGGCCTCCTTGTACGGGATGGCCAGTGTGGAAGGACACCCTTTTGCTTGTCACTTTGCCGCCATAGGACAAATGTTAATATTAAAAGTAGTGGGTCAGTTGACCAGTAGCCTTACGAATCTCCAGTAAAACAAAAATACAATACAAGCGACAAATTAGTTTTTGGATTTATTGGCGCCACTCTGGCTATGTCTTGGTACCAAAACCTATACATGTAGCGATACCTGACAGTATGTCCTGAAAATATGGCGTCCTATGATCCCACTACTACCGATGTTTCGGCTCTTGCGCCCAAGGAATATACTGTCAAAATTTCAGATTTTTTACGACGGTTCTAAGGGTCCCTTTTCGTGGTACCGGGTACAAACGTACATACATACGAACTAGATCACTCGTGGAAACCCATTTTAAAGCATCGCAAATTATTACACATCGGTTTATTATTTACCTGTATAGATGCCCCTTCTGTGTATATCACTGTTTTCTGTGGTCAGTACCTACTCTCGTGCTACCTCAAGAGCACTAAATCGAGTACTGAAGCCAGCCGGGCAATCATATTTCATAAATATGCCGTGGAATGAAGAATGCTGTCATTAATTATTATTATTATTTTGTTGTTATTCATGAGCTCGTTTGTCGAATTCAAAAAGTAGGTGCCTATCAACAAAATCCAAAATAAACATCATTCTTCAAATGAAATAATACCTCGGAACAACCAATTAGATTTCATACAGCCATCCGTGATTATTATCAGGTGCTCCCTAGCAATGATATCTGGGCTGGATGTATACCGTTTCATTCACGATCGTGACGAAGCTTTTCGGTGAGAACGAACGACTGGACCTAAATTGCTCCGGGTGGTCTCAAAAAATGCTCAAGGTCGAGATAAATTTGAAAACATCAAAAAACCATACCCTTCCATGGAAAGTTTTCGAACTGCGGCGTTCTGAAAATTGTAACCCTCTATTTTTCACCACTCAGATATGACTGACAGTAACACCGAGCTTCGCGGTCCAGCTAGACTCCAAAAAATGAGACCTACAAACCAAATTTCATCAATTTTGGTTCATGTTAACTAAGGAAAGTGCGAAGTACGGCTGACGGAAAGAAATGTTTTTAATAAATTCTATTATCGGATTCTGCGTACCTTAAAACGGAAACCATCAAATTTTGAGGAGGGAATAATTTTTTTTCCATGCTCTGTCCAAAGGTTTATTATTGGAAATAGTAAACGAAAAACGGAGTTATTGAAAGGTTGTCTATTTACACTAATATACGAAAATACGCTGCTGTATCGGTTTCGGTCATCAAACCATCTTCAGTAACAAACAATAACTGAGATACACACAATAACTGAGTTATTGTTTGTTACTGACGATGGTTTGATCACCGACCGGTATAACCGTGTTTTTCGTGTACTAGTGGAAATTGATAACCTTTCAATAACTCCATTTTTGGTATTTTTTCATACATACATACTTAATTGCCGAAAGTCAATGAGGCGCTTACATACTTAGAGTCGAGCGACATTTACGGGTGAGTATTTGTGTCTATAGATATGTGCACTGGTTTCGCCATACGACTACATAATTGTTTCTTTCACGCCATTGCTTTTCGGGAAAATAAAATAAATACATAAAAAATTTAAAAAATCTATGCGAATCCTATTGATCATTTTTGCTCTGAAGGTTTAGGTTCTTGTCACGACGAAGTGACGACATTTCGGTCGCGTGATTGGAACTTCACAAACTGACCTTCTCATACAACCCGAATCGATATTAATCTAAACACGTACACCTTTAGGTGACAATGTGAGCGATGCACTCTTCATGAGGTTATTGACTTATGAGTTTAGTGCTCTCGAGCCAGATAAGGAACGGCATCATCGAGGAGCAAGGTCAATTACGTTGTTGATGTTGAGCAGGCTCATCAAATAAAATATGACATCAACCCAATATCGGTCACTCTGCCGTCTCTTTTAATTACTTACGTTACACAACAAAATTATGGGAACTTAAAAATTCTTGGACATGGGAAAAAAACGTTAAATACGGAACATCTGTTTTTGCTAAATTTAGTTTTACTGAGGTTGTAAATTCATACAAATATGATGATATTATAAATTCGTGTCGCTACAAAATCATATTTAAAAGCCGAACGGATTTTCAAAACCCTATAAATACTGGAGTTATCATGCAAAAACTTTAAAGTTATAGAATATGAGCTGCACTTCAACAACCGCAATGTTTGAGGTCGGAAAAAGAATTATGATGAATTTGTGAATAATGATTTGTGGTGTTCTGACCCCTGATAAGACTCAGAGAGCTAAGTTTTGTACTTAGCCGATCAGAGCTCGATTTTCGACAGCTGGTCAGAGAGCTGAAATACCGATCGATGCAACTGATGGAGAAATCATTAGTCAGTACCATTATAGGCGAGGAGGTATTGCGTCGTTTCTGGGGACAGTTGGCGCATACTTGTACGTATCGCATGGTCCCAAATTGGCCCTACTATCTATGCCTCAAAGCCGTTGCTAGCACACTCTGACAGCAAGCCCCATGCAGCAGAAAGTTATGTTGGTATAACATTTGTGATAATCAGCACCTTATTTGGAGCTGCTGGAGGATGAGCTGCAAGAGGAATTCAGTCAAGACGGCAAGAGGTTTTCGTTGTGGGGTGACTCAAAAGGCACGAAACTTGGTCGGCATGATTGAATGTGGATCTGCGCAACCTTTGAAATGAGATAACCGCACAAAGCTGTGTAACCTCCAAGCGTGACGGCATCACAGAAGAGTGAAAATCCAAGTTTCAGAGAAATAAATTTAACAGTAAATAAAATCGAAATTATATCACGAATAATACTCTAAAGTTTTAGTTTTCCTTGACGCTAAATAATTTCTTATTTTTTATATTTCTCTGATACCCTTCTGAACCCTCAGCGAAACGTACGAGGCGTAGACAACTTTTTGTGCGTTGCTTTCGTAACAAGTTACATGACACTTCGCGGGGTCGTTTTTGAGCATGTTATTCAAAACAAAACCGTTCCATGGAAATGGAGAAGTTGAAATAACAAAACGTAGGGAAGTTGAATTTATTGCAGCAAAAATATTAGGTACCTACTGAAAAACAAAGAACATTGAAATATCCAAATTTGTCGATAATAGCGGAACCCTCCTAATTTTGGTTTATTATTTTCAATAATGATCCTTTGGAATCGATCATAGAAAAAAAAAACAAATTTTTAACCTCCCTTCAAAATTTGACGGTTCCGTTGCAAGATATAGAATCCGAAAATAGATTTTAAAAAATTCTGTCCGTCCGCTGTACGCCATCCGCCTTACCTCGCACTTTCCTTTGTTGCCATGAACGAAAATTAATGAAATTTGGTTTGTGGGTCCTATTTGGGGTCTGTTTGGTCCACAAAGCTCGGCGTTACATCTGTCATCTCTAAGGGGTGAAAAACAGGGTTCGAAATTTCCAGGACGCCTTTATCTGGATTTTTTAACTTTTTGGATAGATCTGGAACCTCGGAATTCTTTGAGACCACCCGGAGCATTGTGCGTGGAGCCTTTAGTTCACAGTGAGGCCCTGAAGTTACACCGCCGAAAAGCTTCGTCATCATGATCGTGAATGAAACGGTGTACATCCAGTCCAGATATCATTGCTAGGGAGCAGCTGGTTATAATCGCGGATGGCTGTGTGAAATCGAGTTGGTTGTTCCGATATATTATTTAATTTGAAGAATGATGGTTATTTTGGATTTTATTGATAGGTACGTTTCTATATTGAACGAACGTTATGCTTCATGAATTTAAAAAAAAACTGAATTATTGAATCCCCCTATTTCATGAAACTGTAATTCCCGGACCGGCTCCAGTATTCGATTTAGGGTTTCCCTGGGGGACAGTGATACTCCAGTACTCGATTTAGGGTTCGAGACAGTGATATATATGCAGAAGGGGCATCTATACAGGTAAATAATAAACCGTTGTGTAATAATTTGCAGCACTTTTCCTCACATTTTGACCGAATAGGCCTCTGGTTTTCCAAACCAGAATCGATTAAAAAGTCGACTTTTGCCAATCTTGGGAGCTTGTCACTTTTTTGAAAACGCGCCACCATTTTATTATGTTTCTCTGCTCGGTAAAATGTGCTTCTAGCTTCTGTGTAACGAGTTTCTCTCCACCGATACGAACTTGCAATCTCAGCGTAATTATTATTCCTTACCGGCCACCGTTGCGGTCACCTGGAGGTAGCTGCTCCGGTATCACACCCACTAACTTCAGCCATAAACTACTTTGCCGCTTGCGTGCCGCGAAATTATCTCGGACGTGGGCGGTTTTAAGCCTCCAGCTAAAGGGATTAGTCCCGGTGGAGGTCTATTGGAAGGTACACAACCTTTCACTTAGCAGGATTAAAAACTAGGGAAAAGGATTTCGAGTCGGTGATAGTCCGGTATTTTTCTTATCCCAACTCGGCCATCTTCATCTAACCACGAGTCGGACGGGGCCTTGCTTTTATTTTCGATGGAGATTCACATTTTCACCGTCAAAGTTCGAGATATCGACGAAATTCGTTTTACCTCTTAACCTCTTCAACCCGGCTGAGAATCAGTCTTCACTGCACTGCCAAACCGGGAATGATTATTTTCGTCTGCACATGGTTATTACAACAAAAAGTCACCGTGACTGCATTGAAATCTACCATTTGGAACGTTTGTCTGGTGAACGTAAATTTACCTTTTATCGACGTTTGTTGCTGGGACACGGGTCCCACAGGTTAGGTATACCTATAGAGTCATAGAGTCTGTAGAGTCATATATACATAGAAATCCCACCCGTTTTTTCAGCGGTTTTGAGGTGGGACTTTACCGTCCCACAGTCATTTTCTACCTAACGTTTTTGAAGAAGCATGGTTAATCCGTAATAAGGATTATAGTATTCAATAGCCCTCAAACGATTGGAAAATTGAAGCTGTAGGTAATTCAGTTCCCGGGGCATATATGTCCCAACAGGTTTATTAGTGCAATAACCTGATGGGACATATACGTCTCACCGGTGGTGAAAGGGTTGGTGGTTTTAGACAGCGAGAGTGTTCCTCGCGAGGCAACTTCGCAAATCAAAACTCGAATGTTTCAGACCATGATGTAATCCTCGCCCCTCGACTTGATTGTAGGCCGCCTCAACCTCACCCGCGCTAAAATCTGTAAACTGCGCGCATTGTTGCGTGCAGCGATTCGTGGTTACTATAAATGCTGGACAAATTGCAGTAGGTAGGGGTTTTTCTCGTAAATTCACCAGGAGTTGGGAACATGATGGCAAAACTTGTCACTTTTTTCGAGAGCAACTAAAATGTACGACTGTCTCTATGAGTGAAAATAGTTTCAGTTTACTCTTATTTATTGTGATAGGTAGAACTGAAAAGGAAGCCAAATTCGGTGGGATATCAGTTTTGGCATTTTGGTTTATTATTGTGAATAATGAACTTTGGCAATCGAACAAGAAACAAAAGATTTTACCTCCCCCGTCCCCGTGAAATTTGGTGGTTTCCGTTTCAATCCGGAATTGGAGTAAAAAATTGCTGTCCGTACGCCGTACTGCGAACTTTTCTTGGTTACCATTAACCAAAATTAATGGAATTTGGTTTTTATGTCCCGTTTGGGGTCGAAGCTCGGCGTTACTGTCAGTCATCTCTAAGGAGGTGAAAAATACGGGATGAAATTTCCTAAACGGCGTAGCTCGAAAACTTTCAATAGAGGTATAGGTATGGTTTTTATGAAGTTTTTGAATTGATTCTGAACTTCAGGATTTTTTAAACCATCCGGTAGGGCCAATGTCCTACCGTTCGTCCATACTGAGGCCCTGAAGTCTGGTTTCGTTAACGTGAGTGCGAATTGAACAGTATACATCCAGCCCAGATATCACTGGTGGTGATCAGCTGATTGCAATCTCGCATGGCTGTATGAAATTGAGTTGGTTGTTCCGTTCTCTGAGCCCCTCATCTCATGAAACCGGCCCTGTTGAGGGTGCTCTATTATTTCGCGAAGTAGAAGAGATTCTCGTGATACGAAATAAATCAGACAGCATTTAATGAATAACGCACAAGTATAATGAATGCAGGCGCGAGTCCATAAACGCTGACTTGGGAAAACGTACATAGAGCATGAGAGTTAGGTAGGTGCTGGATACCAAGTGAAGTCGCAAGCAAGTTCAGTAGAGTTAGTTATTGTTGGAAGACAGTTGTAACAGTGTGGGCTGTTCTCGATACATTTTTTCTTCCGGCGGAGACGGGATCGGTTTGGGGAAGCCTAATGGATCTCCCTTCTTAACCGGTGATAATCTCTCGAGGGTCCACCCCCACTGTCACACTGTCACATGGTAGCAGAGCGTGGTTCGGTAGTATGCGCTGAGCAGTTCACCATACTCCATCCACTTTTTGTGGGCTTACCAGAAGGATAAGCCCAAAGGATTCCCAGAAGGATTCCTTTACTAACAACCTGCCCCTTTGACAATTCATACATGTATTGGCTTCCCCACCCCCTTTCCCCCCCTTTAGAGTGTCAGTATAATTAAAATATACTGAGCTCATTAGAAGGCGATTGATGCCATGTCCCAATTGAAAAATCCCAATAGTTGTTCCATCACAACGATGGAGGTTGATCACCTAGAGGTTGCCCAGATGAGCACAATTCACTGGAAAACAACCTCTGACAACATTATCCGCCAATACTCGTGTGTATAGGAGCTTTAATCTCCAGCAGTAAAATATGATTGAGGTAGTACCATTACGGTGGAGATTAGTCAACTTGAAGTTCTTCAGATGTCTTCTCCTGAACCAGAACTTCATACTACTTTTCATTCCCCCTTGTCCCTCTCTTACTTCTGCTACCCAGAAGTATGTCATGTGGGAAGAAGTGTAACAGTGTGGGCTATTCTCGATACATTTTTTCTTCCGGTGGAGACGGGATCGGTTTGGGGAAGCCTAATCGATATCCCTTCTTAACCGGTGATAATCTCGCTGGTCTAGGATGGGGACTCTCGAGGGTCCACCCCCACTGTTACACTCTGTCACAGAGTGGAATTGAAAATAGAGATGAATAAGAGCGGGGGTTGCGTCACTGGCAGCGATTACACGCAGCCTCTCATAACAGGTCGGTTTTGATTATTTCTGCCCTGCAAAACACCTTCGGTTCTTATAGCGGGGAAAATATTTCCGGGAGGGAAGATGCCTCGGGGAATCCGTCTTCTCGTCCCTCCCCGAGTGAATGAAAATTCCTCGCGAGGTAATCCCGTTTATGAGTCGACAGATGGGTCGCACATCGCATCGCTCGCAGTTTCCCCGGCCTTAGAAAGTGGGTCTCGAGGCCTTCGGGTCCGATGGGGGAACTCGTCTGGCGGTTGTAGGCCCTTTTATAGACACGCATGAAGGGCACTCAAAGGTCGGCTGCTCTGACCGTCCGCGGTACCGAGTCGAGTGTGGAGTGTCCTACCCGGAACGCGGGGCTTCAGATTTCGCCTGGTTCGTACTTCGCTGATGGAACTGACTGGTGCGAGTTCTTCGGGGAGGAAACAGCGCGAGAGGCGCAGTGGGGAAATGAGGGGGGAAAACCCCAAAATTTGTTGTCTCCGATTGATCCAAAATTGGTTGTTTTACGTTCTCAAATACCTTCACATTCAAGGTCTGAAGCCCTTTTAATTACAAATAATATATAGGTAGTAATTGCAAAACTCATTGAAACACGGATTTTCATGATTTCGGCAAGAAATCTCGCTTTTTCTAATGAAAAGTTTCCGATTTTTTTGGTTTATTATTCTGTGTATTATACACCTATGTAAGCGCTCAGCAAAAATTTTGTATAACACCCCCTCAAAATTTTTTCTTTTCCGTTTCAAGGTGCATAGATTCCAAAAATGCAATGTCCGTCCGCCGTACGCCGTCCACCCTATCACGTGTACCGGCTTCATTTTCGGTCTAAAAAAGTCGTTCTTTCGCACACATTCTCCATTTGGGCCCTAGTTGTTTCCCGAAACTTTGCAGCCCGATCGGAATATACCCAGGGGTGTTATGAGTGAAAATGTGGATAAAAATAGGTACTTTTTGTGTTTTAGTACCATGTTACTAACATGAGCTTTTGAGGTATCTTTTTCCATGTTTTTGGGGACGAGAAGACCCAAGTCGATTTTGACCAAAGAGTGGAAAATTGAGGTTCTACCAACGGTTCAGCTGCCAAAATTGATTTTTTATGAGGCAAAAACCTGGAAAATCGTTTGAAATCACCATCAATTTGTATAATAATACTAGAAGAAGTGTCAACACGTTGATCTGACGGTTAAATGGCGCTACCAATGATCAAAGATAATTTTGAAAAAAAAAAAGAAAAAAAGGAGCGTACAGCTAATTTGTGTTTTGGGGGCCAAAATTGGTGGAAACCATCAGAAATAGCTATTTCATATGATAGAAACAATAAATGAACATCCAACATTTCTGTAGGTATGTCCAATAGAACAATAAACCCTTGTGACAAGGACTTTGCAGCGTTTTTCCTCCAAAATAGCGATTTGAAAAATCGGCTGATGCTTTGTTTGTTCAAACAATATAACAGACCTTAAAATTATAAATGATTTTGAAATAAAAATAAATTTTGCGTGTTTTCTGCGGAGTTTTCCTAGAATATAAACCCGAATTTTTTCCACTTTTGTCCCAATATGAGCCGCAAAGCGACTCAGCGCCAACCAACTACGGAACAACCAACCCGATTTCGTACAGCCGTGCGTGACTATAATAGGTGTTCCCTAGCAATGAAATCCGGGCTGGATGTATACCGTTTCATTCTGTGCAAACTTCAAGGCTCTACTGCGAACGACGGCTGGACGTACAATGCTCCGGGTGGTGTCAAAAAATTCTCAAGTTCCAGATCAATTTAAAACCTAAAAACAACGTTCTATGGAAAGTTTTCGAGCTACGGCGTTCTGGAAATGCCAACCCCTCATTTTTCACCCCTTAGAAATGACTGACAATAACTTCGAGCTTCGCGGACCAACTAGACCCCAAATGGGACACACAAACCAAATTTCATTAATTTTCGTTCATCGTAACTAGGGAAGTGCGAATTACGGCGGACGGACAGAAATTTGTTTATTCCCTTTTCGGATTCTACGTGCCTTGAAACAGAAACCTTCAAATTTTGAGGGGTTAAAATTTTTTTGTCATGCTCGATTCCAAAGGGTGATTATTGAAAAATAATAAACGAAAACCTGATTTTCAAAAAATGCGTAGATACGGCGGTCTTTCTTAGGAGGGCAATGGTAGAGCGATGTATGGATATCACAACAAAGGTAGGTAAAAACTGCTGAACAAAAGATCTTACGTTCAAAAAACACGGGGAAAATGTAAGGTAAAAACTACTCCACAAAAGGTCGTAGGCAAGTTAAAAAAAAAACAAGGGTGAAAATGAGGGATGTTTTGTTGAAAGCCAAATATTGGAGTCAACAGCGATGTCCTCGATTGGCTGTTATTATAACTTCGCATTGTTACACAAGCTGAACAAAACCACCAATCGACCCATACGTGTGGTTTCTTCGCTTTTTTCCCAGTCCCTACCGGTCGGAAGGACGCAGGGTGACGTGCGGTTGAAAAGGGAGGTTTATGGGGGTCGGTCCCCACGACAGTGCCGAGAAGGGCCGGGACGAATGGGCAGGTTTTATTCGGCAACTCTACCGACGTCGCTACAGCTGTTCTTGAATGTCGAACCTCAAAAGACTCGAACGTAGGACTTGAATCGGTGATTGTATTTAGTTCAAGAGTCGATTGTGAGGAGCCTCTAGTAAATACTCGCCCTTCCCTGCAGTTAAAAGGTTCAAGTTTTGGGCTGGAACGAAGGGTCGATTTTACGTTATTCAATAAGGGGAAATCGAATAATTGTTTGGGACTAGCAGAATAGGAACTGTTTGGGAAAGAGCAGAAGTAAAAAAAAAACCAGTCATGCAGCATGACTTAATGAGCGAATTTTCAAAGAAATATTCGAATTAATGGCTATGGTTTTGAATAAAGGAAAACTTCGGTCTAAAATTTGGTTTTCTATGTATATTCTCTTCGTATTTATTTTAATTTGTACGTTTTGTCCATCCTGATTCTACCGTTTGTTTATTACGTAATTGTACTAAGTGCTTATTTATTTGATCGCTGTGGGTTCATATTAGGTAGGATAGGGTAGTTAGGACTTTTGACTTACCTACTCAAGAGAGTGCAGTAGGTAAAGGAGTTGTTATAGAAAATCATGAGTGCTTCAAGTGCAGGTTGTTTTTCATGCAGGCTCAATCTTGAAATAAACTATGAAGGAAGGATGTGGTTTCTGGAAGGATCACTTGGAAGAACATGTGGGTGCTACGTTGAAATATTGTTCTATTCTAGTATTCAACATTGAGTGGACCTGAAACTGCTTGAGAATTATTGGAATCGAAAGTTGCCTGTACGGATACATCGCAACTTTCCATTTCACGTTATGGTTCACGATGTAAACAGGACCAATGGTGCAGTATAATTCGGATCGGTACCTAAGCACCTCTCATGTGATTTCCATATTGTTTTGTAGAAATACAAAAGTTGGTCGTCCAACCTAAATTATAAGAGAAGTAAGACTGTGTGATGATTTTTCTGCACATTGATACTCTGGTTTCTTCATTGAACCATGGACGTATTGCTATGGGGGTCGTTTCTCATTTGTATACCGGTAGATCACCTGCCTACTTTGAGTTGAATCAACTGAAAGCCTACCTTTGCTCATTGAGTCCCCTCTACTGAGTCACCTTACTCTTTATTTAATGTAAAATATCTAAAGAGACGAGTTTTTTTAGTCCAATGGAATGGAGAATTTGTATAAAAGTTAAATAGGTATAATCGCAAAGGAAATGACGTAAGAATTTTAGGACTCAGAAGATAATCATCATTAGCAAAGGCGTAGTCATAATGACCGGTTGTTAAAATTGAGCTGAAAATTATCAGAGCCTGATTTAAAAAAAACAAGGTAATATGAACACTTCTGATCCTGGCAGGGTCGCCAGATGTCTAAAATCAGGAACTGTCTAGGAAAGAACTGCGTTAAAATTGGTTGGGAAACCTAGGGAGATATTTTAGGCACAGTGTTTTACAGTCAAAAGCTGATATAATAATACTATAAAACGAGTCTTTTTGGGGAAAAAACCACGGCAGTCCAATCTAAAACAATTGCCCATCGGTTGGATCGAGCAGGCGGTAGCACTGTAGTGGCTGGAGATGTGCAGTACCTACTGCACCGTAATTTTTGCGCACTTTAAATGCTCTAATTTAAGAACGGATTTAGATATCTAAAATCCGATTTCACCATCGTGTTCAGCGTGCAAAAACCTTTAAAATGAGGGGTCACTTGTTAGAAAATAACATTTTGGGGATTTTTGGGTAATTTTTGCGCACTTTAAATGCTCTAATTTGAGAACGGATCAAGATATCTAAAATCCGATTCCACCATCGTGTTCAGCGTGCAAAAACCTTTAAAATGAGGGGTCACTTGTTGGAAAATAACATTTTGGGGATTTTTGGGTAATTTTTGCGCACTTTAAATGCGCCAAAACCCTCCTTAGAGTAGGCCAATTTCGCCCATCTTCGAACTTAGCCTTTCGATTGCCAAGATAGATTTTTTGTGCAAATTTGAGCTGTTTATCTCAATTCTATCGAGAGTTATCGTCTGGAGTGACACATATATATATAAATATATATATACATATAAAAAAGTGTTAAATTTCAGGAATCGTTTTAGAATGGTCTGAAACGGATTTCTATGAAGAAAATTTCCAAAAATTTATATTATTTAAATTTCGAAGCCATTGCAATAGCTTCATTTTCTTTGAAAATTCGCTAAAAGCCGATTTACGCTACCTGTGGATTGCGGTTGAGCACTGTCTCCTCGTTGCCTGAGTCTACCTGAATATTCTATCGGGAAATAATAACTAGGAAAGTTACATACAGGTGGTAGGTTGGTATCTGTTCTGGTTTATTATTTTCAATAATGAGCCCAAAGATTCATTATTAAAGATAATAAACCTTTGGAATTAGTATGAAAAAAAGAAAAATAATAATTTAACCCCCCCCCCCCCCCCCCCGCCGCCAAATTTTATGTTTCCGTTTCAAGGTACGTAGGATCCGAAAATGGAATAAAAACATTTCTGTCGTCCGGTCGTGCTCGATTTTGGTTTATTATTTTCAATAATGAACCATTGGAATCGAGCAAGAAAAAAAAAATTCTTACCCCCCCTCAAAATTTGATGGTTTACGTTTCAAGGTATGTAGAATCCAAAACTGCAATAAAAACATTTCTGTCTGTCCACCGTAAGCCGTACACCGTACGCCGTACGGGCCACTTTTCTTAGTTACCATGAAAAAAAATTGATGAATTTCGGGTTATAGGTTCCATTCGGGGTCTAGTTGGTCCTCGAAGCTCGACGTTACTGTCAGTCATCATCTCTAAGGGGTTCAAAATAGGGTTGAAATTTTCAGAACGCCGTATCTCGAAAACTTTCGAATGAAGGTTATTGTTATTTTTACGTTATTAAATTTGTCTTGAGCTAAACAATTTTTTGAGACCACCCGGAGCATTGTACCTCCAGCCGTTCATGTGCACCAAAATGCTCCGTCAACGCGATCGTGAATCAAACGGTATAAATCCGGCCGGGATATCATCACTAAGGAGCACCTGATTGTAATCAAGGATGGCTGTATGAAGTCGAGTTGGTTGTTCTGCGATATTATTTCATTTGATAAGTGAAGGACTATTGGATTTTGTAGGTAGGTACTTGTGAAACTTGAACAAACGTTGAAGTATTATTGATGGGTAAACAATGGCAAATTATTACACAACGGCAAATTATTACACAACGGTGAATTATTACACAACGGTAAATTATGACACCTCGGAAAATTATTACACAACGGCTCATCTACCAAGAAGGGGTTGGATTTTGTTGGTAGGTACTTTTGCAACTTGAAGAACCGTTGAAGTATTATTGATGGGTAAATTATTACACAATGGCAAATTATTACACAACGGCAAATTATTGCACAACGGTAAATCACTACACAACGGTAAATTATTACACAACGGTAAATTATTACACAACGGCTCATCTACCAAGAAGGGGCTAGATTTTGTTGGTAGGTACTTTTGCAACTTGAACAACCGTTGAAGTATTATTGATGGGCAAATTATTACACAACGGTTCATTATTCTATCTCCGTAGAAGGGGAACCTATACAGGTAAATTATTACACAACGGTTTAGGTAGGTACCTAGTAACGAGTACGGGGTTAGGTACTAACCTACGGAGGGTGTAGAATAGTACTTATGTTATATAGAAGGGTTATCTATACAGAGAGCTGTGATTTCTGCTGGGGGTCGCAATTTCCTTAGAGTTACCATAAACGAAAATTAATGAAATTTGGTTTGTGTGTTCCATTTGGGGTCTAGTTGGTCCGCGAAGTTCGGCGTTATTGTCAGTCATCTCTAAGGGGTGAAAAATAGTGGTTGAAATTTCCCGAACTACATGGCCGTACCTCGAATTCTGTCAATAGAAGGGTATAGTTTTTATTTTGAAATTGATCTCGAACTTGTGAATTTTTAGAGACCGCCTGGACCATTGTACGTCCAACCGTTCGTTTGCACCGAAAAGCTTCGTCAAGATGTTCGTGAATGAAACGATATACATCCGGCCCAGATATCACTGCTAGGGAAAACATGATTATAATCACGGATGGCTGTATGAAGTCGAGTTGGTTGTTCCGAGATATTATTTCATTTGAAGAATGATGGTTATTTTAGATTTTGTTGGTAAGTACTATTTTTTAATTTGAACCACCGTTATGCTGCATGAATAACAACAAATAATTAATTATAGAATTGTTGATTTCATCACCGCATATTTGTGAAATATGATTGCCCGGCTGGCACCAGTATCGTTTAGGGCTCCTTGGGGGAACCAAGATAGTGGGTATTGACCACTGAAAACAGTGATCTACGCAGAATGGACATCTATAGAAGTAAATATCAAACAGTTGTGTAAATAATTTGCTGCGCTTTTGGACCCTTTCTTATGCCCCAGCCACTTTCTTCTTATTCGACAGTTTTGGAAAAATGTGTCACAATTTGTGCCGATTTTCGCAAAACTATGGAAAAATCCCCATAAATAAAAGTGTATACACCACATTTAGGTTTGAAATGTTCAGCTCAAAACGGTTGGAAACACTTTATAACGTCCAGATATATAGATATACCTAATAAAAACCACATATTATGCATATATGCAAAATTCCAGGCTCTGCTGATGAGTAAGGATGCAAGGATATCCTGTTTTATTGTCCGTTGGAATTCACGCGGGTAGTGGGGTGGTTTCATCGAAATCCTGGTTCTTCCGGTCATTTTCAAACGTGAAATCTCTACGTGAAAGCTCTGCTCACAACATTTTGGTCTCATACGTCCGATTTTGATGAAATTGCCAAGGTTTGTTACTGGTTTCGCTGTTTTTCTCTCTGTTCGTTCCATCGTTGTTCCAAGTTTCTATTCCAGTTGTGACACCATCTTCAGGTTATTTCAAGTCTTTCATCTCAGTTGGAGTGCCATAGGTGACATCATCCTACAATAGGCACTGCTTTGCAATACACAATAATAATAAGAAACAAGGTAGGATATTTTGAGGGAAAAACACTACGTTGCAATTTGTCCCCAACATAAATCTGATCGGGAATTCGACGAACTTCCCACTGCCACCCACAAACAATACTCTTTGTCTTCGAAGTACAGGTAGGAATAACAGGGCCCAGCTTTCAACTTCCTGCTCCTTCACTTTTTGTTCTTTCTACTCTATAACTTTTTTTGAGTACCTACTGGTTAATTGGTAGGTTGAGAGATAGCTTACTGTTGGATGTGTTATAGTCCCCTAGCGTCGCTACGTGTACGTGTCGATAACTTACTGGTAACAAGTAGCTTGGCGTTACAATAATTTTAATCAAGTGTTATTCCGATCTTCTTATGCAGAATCCTAAAAAGATACAAGGGCCACAGTTTCATTCACTGTTACAGTTCTGTATTAGGTATACACACGAGAAAACGCGAAGGTAACATTGAACCGCCAAGAGGAAGCATTCCTTGAAAAATGCATCATCTCCTTCCTTTTCAGAACAAACAATTTTTTCGATAGTAGGGCTCTTAGCTTTCCCTCGGGCACTTTTGAATATTTATAGCGGGAGTTCAGTTTCTCTGTCGAATCCGTCCAAACTATTGAATAACGCGTTTCGCGCTTTAATGAGGTCTCGGAAGCCAAAATTTGTGATTCAGAATCACATTTTCATAACTGTAAGGGACGTTTTGCCTATTAGAAATTGTAATTGGGGCTTCGGGGTCCGGTGAGAAATTAAGCAGCAATAATCTAACTACATAAAATAAATATTTCATGAAATCACGTCGTGATATTATATTTTCTAAAACACTTCTAGTAGCCAAGGGGTGGCTGTTTATACATTTGATATAGGTAATATTCACTTGAGAGTCCGAAGCATTTGCATGCATAATATAGGTATTATGCATATATAGGCAGCGTTGTTTATTCGTTGTGGAAGTTATGGTGATACGCTTTATTATTATTTTTAATTTTATTTCTTTATAATAATTTTTCAATTGTTTACCAACTGAAAAATTATTATACCTCTTAGTGGGTGCATGTACAATACTTCGCGTTTAGCGAGCAGGTAATCATGTTACCTGGTTGTTACTACAGATGGCGTTGCATTATTGTGTAATTCCACCAACGATGCGAGGTTATCTTACAGCTAACATTGTGTTCATTGTATTTATGATTCTGTTCCATCTCGATTTTAAGGTACATAAACGCTGCAAACCCCTGCACAACGGTTTATTATTTTGTACAGAATACCCTTCTGTTACAGATCACAGCTCTCTGTATAGATAACCCGTCCATATAATATAATATGTACTATTCTATACATATTATTATGTAGATCGCAGACCCTCCGTAGGTTAGTACCTAACCCCGTACTCTTCACTAGGTACCTACCTAATTCACGAGTTAAATTTTGCTAAAATAATTCTGTCGATGACAAACAGTAACTAAAATGGCAAAAAAGAAACGCAAATAATGAAGTTCTGAAGGAAAATTGTTGATGTGGAGTGAAATAGATGCCCCTTCTGCGTAGATCGCTGTTTTCTGTGGTCAGTACCTACCCGAGTGGTCAAGTATAATGAACCGTTGTGTAATAACTTGCCCATCAGTAATACTTCAACGGTTTTTCAAGTTGCAAAACTACCGAACAACAAAATCCAGCCCCTTCTTGGAAGATGAACCGTTGTGTATTAATTTACCGTTGTGTAATAATTTGCCGTTGTGTAATGAATTACCACTGTGTAATAATTTACCCATCAATAATACTTCAACGTTTGTTCAAGTTTCACAAGTACCTACCTACAAAATCCAATAGTCCTTCACTTATCAAATGAAATAATATCGCAGAACAACCAACTCGACTTCATACATCCATCCTTGATTATAATCAGGTGCTCCCTAGTGATGATATCCGGGCCGGATTTGTACCGTTTGATTCACGAACATGTTGACACACACACACACATGTTGACGGACATGTTGACACACACACACACATGTTGACGGACATGTTTGTTGTTGTTGCTTTTTGGTGCTCACGAACGGCTGGTCGTACAGTGCTCCGGGTGGTCTCAAAGAATTATTTAGTTCAAGATCAATTTAAAAACGTTAAAAAAAACCATACCCTTCTATCGAAAGTTTTTGAGCTACGGCGTTCTGAAAATTTCAACCCCTATTTTGAACCGCTTAGAGATGACTGACAGTAACGTCGAGCTTCGAGGTCCAACTAGACTCCGAGCGGAACCTATAACCCGAATTTCATCAATTTTTTTTTTCATGGTAACTAAGAAAGTTGCTCAGTACGGCGTACGGCAATTTTTTATTGCATTTTCGGATTCTACATACCTTGAAACGTGAACCATCCAATTTTGAGGGGGTTAGAATTTGTTTCTTTCCATCCTCGATTCCAAAGGTTCGTTACTGAAAATAATAATCCAAAAGTGGAAAATATAATATATTGTATGCAATGCGGAGATGTCAACTGAATTTTCACATTATGCGTTCATAGAGATGATGCTGGTCATCTGTGTTGAGCACACCAGATCACAACAAATCAGTCTTTCAGTGTGATTTACGTCATTATGATTGATTCGTGCTCAACCGTTTGTTAGCTTCGTGATTGAGTTTGTTGATGCCTCAAGATGACTATGTTATGGGACAAACGTGCTTGAAGCCAACGACACGCAATTCAGTCGATCATTAGTATTATTACTGCGTTCGCGAATCGTCCCGGTCTCATTCCAGCAGAGCTGAAGTATTGAGCTTAGGAAAGTTTAGAGCCCGCAGTTGGTTCTCCTGTCGTATTGAGTTACATCGCTGTCCAGACTCGGAGCTGCTGAAAGGGTCGGCAAAGTTTACGGCGACCGCCGCCACATTAATTCCGGTGCGGCTGGAGCGACGTCCAGTGTAATTTGAATTGAGACCTATCTCTTTTCGAAACTGTTTTGTCATGCGGCTCGTCTAATATGAGAGGAATTGATCCAATATTTTCCCCCTAATTGAATGAGTGAGCCAGCACTCCAACCGCTTGTTTTAATGAGCTAACTTTTGTTTTTACGCGAAGATAACGTTAAATTTATGCAGCACTTTATGTTCATTATAGATTAGATGAAGGCTGTAATTACATAGGTTATAAAAGAATTAAAACAGTTATTACATTGGTTATAAGTAAAAGCGGATCATTTAGGTTTGAAAAAAAAAACGCGGGTAAAAAGAACATTTTACGTGTTATTTAACGTTGAAGGTCAACCAGGTTTTACCAGAATTTCCACTAAAACGATTTTATCGATACTTGTTATTCTGTTTGTTTACTAACAAAATGTGGCTGCTCAGCTTTTGAAGTATTACAGACCTGCAGTTTCCAATTTTGACCCAAACGGACCCGTAGAGTAAATGGACTTTTTTTTTTAAAGAAAAAGATGCTGTTGTAATGTGTGCAAAACTTCACATACTTACTAAATGAATTTTTGACAGTCATTCCGATACACCTCTGTTATAGAGGATTCTGAATCCATCCCTAGTAGATTTAATAAAAAAGTTTTACTTAAAAAATATATTTTATAAATGGATTTAAAATTGAGGGGGGTAAGCATTTTTTTTCTTGCTCGATTCCAATGGTTCATTATTGAAAATAATAAACCAAAAGTTAAATTTGTATACTTTGAAATTTCCGTACGAAACAACTAAAAATCATCAAAAATGGTGTAGTACGATACATCAAAAAAATCCGCTGATCTATTCATCTTGGAACATATTTTCCAGGTAAACCTTCTCAAATTAAATGTAGAACTGACGATTTTGTCGGCTCTGCAATAATGTGAGTCTATAAGAGCGAATACTTCGTCTGGTTTTGAACCAGGTTTGTCACCTACTCAGTGAGTTGTTCACTTATAATTGGAATCAACTCTTCATTTCGAACAAAATGAAGTACCCTAACGATGTGAGGAAGTCGTATGACGTCTTTGGTGGGCAATATTGCCCACCCAACCACCCATGTTGTAGAGATTTCATACTCCAGTTTCTTTCAGCACATAGATCAGTGCTGGGCCAAGGTTGACTTCGAAAAAAATCTGTGTTTTCTGATTTTCACTCTGTAGGTATTACTAATGGTGTTGAATGTTCGCTAATGTCATATTGTAATAATATAATAATAATAATAATAGTAATATATAATAATATTATATTGTAATGGGTTGCATTTCAGTCGGGAAGGATAACGTGTCATGGAACCATGGAGCTTCAGCCGGCATAGCTATCTTTAGACGGCTTGCCGCTTATTCTGGGAGAGGGCCGCCCTGGCTAAAGGGAAGGAAGGTCGCCCATATAACTGTGTCATTTTAAAACGTGTAGATAAGAAAGCTCACCGGCAGATGGCGCCGAATCTTGGATATTTTTGAACGGGGGTGGACGCCGGTCTCGTGTTTTGTCGCCACGCCGTCCGCTCTGGGCCGATATCTCATTTATTTGGACAAGTTTACACAAGCTGTTGACAAACGCAATTTAGCTCTGTCGTAAGCTGGTGAAGACGAATTGAGACTTAAATCTTGTTGATTCAAGTTCATTAAATTAATGCGATGAGTACTTCTCACTATCTCCTGAATGTGTAATATTTCATCGGCGAACTTTCAATATTTCTTACCTTATAGTTAGTTCCTCGATAACACTTGAATGAATAATAACCAGAATTTAAAATTTAAAATTTAAAAATTATTGTCGTCTTAATTGATCATATTTTTACATCGAAAGTTGGCTTCCTATAGAGATTGGCAACTCATCTCAAATCATGGCAGTTAGGCGGAATCAGCACCGCGTCCGTGACAATGGGGACCTTGCATGGGTTGGAATTTCACATTTTTGTCCTCATCATCGGAGTCAGCACCCTTGAAAACCGCCTTGTGCAAATTCTCAACTCGAAATTCCGTCTCGGGAGAAGGCAAGTGGCTCGAATTTCAAGAACCATTTTCGGACCGTTTCGCTATTTGGATTGGTACCCATAAAATAGTTTTAGAAAGATTTCACCAATACCTTTCAAGTGAAAATAAATCAAAAAAACGCTGCAAATCCCTGCACAAAGGTTTATTATTTTGTACAGAATACCCTTCTGTTACAGATCACAGCTCTCTGTATAGATAACCTGTCTATATAATATAATATGTACTATTCTATACATATTATGTAGATCGCAGACCCTCCGTAGGTTAGTACCTAACCCCGTACCCCTTACTAGGTACCTATCTAAATCACGAGTTGAATGTTGCTAAAATAATTCTGTCAATGACAAGCAGTATCTAAAACGGCAAAAAGAAACGCAAATAATGAAGTTCTGAAGGAAAATTGTTGATGTGGAGTGAAATAGATGCCCCTTCTGCGTAGATCACTGTTTTCTGGGGTCAATACCTACCTTCGTGGTCAAGTATAATGAACCGTTGTGTAATAACTTGCCCATCAATAATACTTCAACGGTTGTTCAAGCTGCAAAAGTACCGATCAACAAAATCCAGCCCCTTCTTGGTAGATGAACCGTTGTGTAATAATTTATCGTTGTCTAATAACTTCCCCTGAGGACTATGACCTGTTCTCCAGCCTGCGGAGTCGTTGTGGGGAGCGTTCCCGGGTGCTCTACGCTGCCCATCTCGTCGATGTTCAGAATTCCATCCCACAGGACCTGAAGGCCTTTTGGAACTACTTCAACTATCGTCAGGGTGGAAATAGCATCCCGAACTGTTTAACTTTGGCCGGTACCGTCGCTTCTGAACCGGAGGACATAGCGAATCTGTTTGCCTCCCATTTTTCCTCGGTTTTCGAGCCCCCTGTTTCGGATGCCCCACCGTACCCTGTTCAGGATGTGGTTTCGTTGGGCTCACTCTCGGTCTCCGAGGATGATGTGGCGCACGGACTTGCCGGCCTGGATGTCAGGAAGGGGATGGGGCCTGATGGTGTCCCACCGGTGATGCTGAGGCTATGTGCACCTGCATTGGCGAGACCCCTGGCACTACTCTTCAGCTTGTCGCTCGAGTCCGGTTGTTTCCCAGGAAAGTGGAAGACTTCCTACGTTACACCTGTCCATAAGTCTGGTGATAGGGGCTGCATTGACCATTACCGTCCCATTTGCTCCCTGTCTACTATACCCAAGCTACTCGAGAAACTGCTAGTCAACCAGCTTTCCCTCAGCTTTGGTTCGTTCATTGCTGTTGAGCAGCATGGGTTCATGCGCGGCCGCTCGACAACTACGAACCTTCTGGAGTTTCAGGACTACGTGATGGAGGGCTATTTAGAGGGACTCCAGACGGATGTGGTTGCAACCGATTTTGCCAAGGCGTTTGACAGACTCTCCCATCCACACCTCCTGTCTCTCTTGGAATCGCTGGGCGTCCACGGCTCCCTCTTGCACTGGTTTGGATCCTACCTGTCCGGTCGTGAGCTCATCGTTCGCGTGAAGGGCACCCTCTCCTCTCCTTTCCCCGCTGTCTCTGGGATCCCACAGGGAAGCCATATTGGGCCTTTGTGCTTTCTACTGCTGATCAATAGTGTCGTGGGCTGTGTGGCAGCGGACGATGTGCGCGTCCTGCTCTTTGCGGATGATCTGAAGCTCCTACGTCATTGCGGGTCTCCATCAGATTGTGAAATCTTGCAGGCGGCGATTGCTCGTTTGGAGGATTGGTGTGACTTGAATCGCCTCCATCTGAACCCCTCGAAGTGTTCGGTCGTGACATATCATCGCGTGGTGCACCCGGTCGCGTTTGATTACACTTTGTGCGGCACTCCACTGCAAAAAATGAGTCAGGTGGTCGATCTTGGTGTTCTCTGTGATCGGAGCCTGTCCTTTTCTAGCCATATTGAGCGACTCGCTAGCAGGGCGATGCGGGCTTTGGGCTTCGTCAAGAGGAATACGAGGGAATTCACAAACGTAGACGCCATCGTTTGTCTCTACAAGGCTCTCGTGATGCCCATTTTGGAGTACGCTTCCACAGTTTGGTCCCCCTCGTATACGGTCCACAAGTACCGGCTGGAACGGGTTCATAGGAACTTTTTGCGCTACGTGGCCTACAAGATGGGAATCCCCTCTGACGATATCAACTACGCCTCTCTTCTGAGAAGATGCAAACTCGAGACTTTGGAAAAGCGACGTTGCACATCTGACTTGGTGTTGCTCTTCAAAATTTTGAACAACCAAATCGATTGTCCCCCATTACTCTCCAAAATCCAGCTCGCCGCCTCTCGCACCAGCACACGTTCTTCGGTCCTCTTCGCCGTCCCTTTTTCCCTGACCAACTACGACAGAAATCGACCGCTCCATCGACTAGTCCGCACAGCAAACCTCTTTCTTTCTTCAAATCCTCAGTTCGACTTCTTCCATTCCCCCCTTTCTACTCTAAAGACTTTGCTTTCTTCTTCCTCTCTCTCTTTTCAATAGTTTCAACCTTTCTGTATTTTTTTCCCTCCTCTGTTTTCCCTTGTACTGTTTCTCTTCTATTGTAACGTAGACCTCTTCACCCCTCAGCTAGAATGACATTAATATGCAAAATGTAATTGGGCTTGCCCGTATAAATAAATAAATAAATAAATAAATAAACTTGCCGTTGTGTAATAATTTGCCGTTGCGCAATAATTTACCATTGTGTAATAATGTACCCAGCAACAATACTTCAACGTTTGTTCAAGCTGCAAAAGTACCGATCAACAAAATCCAGCCCCTTCTTGGTAGATGAACCATTGTGTAATAATTTACCGTTATGAAATAATTTACCGTTTTGTAATAGTTTACCGTTGTGTAATAATTTGCCGTTGTGTAATAATTTACCATTGTGTAATAATTTACCCATCAGTAATACTTCAACTTTTGTTCAAGTTTCACAAGTACCTATCAACAAAATCCAATAGTCCATCACTTATCAAATGAAATAATATCGCAGAACAACCAACTCGACTTCATACAGCCATCCTTGATTATAATCAGGTGCTTCCTAGTGATGATATCTGGGCCGGATTTATACCGTTTGATTCACGATCATGTTGACGAAGCTTTTTGGTGCACACGAACGGCTGGACATGCAATGCTCCGGGTGGTCTCAAAAAATTGTTTAGCTCAAGACAAATTTAATAACGTAAAAAAAAACATACCCTTCTACCGAAAGTTTTCGAGCTACGGCGTTCTGAAAATTTCAACCCCTATTTTGAACCCCTTAGAGATGACTGACAGTAACGTCGAGCTTCGAGGACCAACTAGACCCCGAAAGGAACCTATAACCCGAATTTCATCAAGTTTGTTTCATGGTAACTAAGAAAAGTGGCCAGTACGGCGTACGGCGGACAGACAGAAAATTTTTATTGCAGTTTTGGATTCTACATAACTTCAAACGTAAACCATCAAATTTTGAGGGGGGGTTAGAATATCTTTTTCATGCTCGATACCAATTGTTCATTATTGAAAATAATAAACGAATAATCGTGCAAGTCTCCATTGCCATGACCGTGTCATCGTCTTCTTCAGCCTCAGTTGTTTGGATGTCACTGGAGCTGTCTGCTGACTGATATGTCAGGCTCATCTCTTCCACAGATAACACTCAAGGAGACTCAGCTCTTGAATGGGTCGAGTCAGCTGTCTACTCTCCAGTACTGGATGGCGATATATGGTAGCTTAGTAATCCACTCGTGGGCACAATCCTAGTACGTCCCCTGTTTATTTAATTTGAACTTCATACTCCTCCGAATAGCCCTCGCAAGGATTACAGTTTTCATCGACCCCACGTTTTCAAGGTAGGCGTAGGCGTCAAAAAGTCTAGTATCGTTTACAGTGGCAGTACTTTCAGGAACACAGTTTACTATATTTAATGTTCCGTTACTTCTGTCGTCTATTAAATAATTCGACAAGATGATGTGTGCGTGGTTCTACCCCCGTTGTAATAGGACAGCTTTATTTTGTTAGGTGCGCGATGTCTTCCCCCACGCTCCTACGTTCAGACGGATTTGATTGATCTTTGTTGATATTGACGTAGGAAACAGCTGTGCCAACTCTCCGCTTCCCCGGTTCAGCACCTATGTGGCTGGGAGAACCGATAACATCATTTACTACGCCTAATCGCTTTTACGAGTAGGTGTTTAGGTAGTTGCATTTTTAGCACACCTTGTTTTAGTACTGTTCGATGGAACTGAGACTTTTTAATCATGTTCGAACATTGAAGGCGTATTAATAAAGCATAATAATATTACACATCTGAAGTAACAAGACAATGGGCGTTGTGATATGAAGATTTCATTAGAACGGAATCTAGTGTTAAGACGAAATCGGTTGGTGAGGTGGATCTTTACTGGATAGGTATTGATCGTATTCTCCTATGAAACGATCCTACAAAAGCCTGTTAAACTTGAAATGAGGGTCTCCACTATTCTGTAGTTATAATCGAGTTTCATGGGCAAAATTATAATGGTCGTTACTTTATTAGGCTATACTCTGCTTGCTGAAGGAGGTTTGTTTTGGTTTATTATTCTGTGAATAATACACCTATCAGAAAAACATTTTTAACACCCCCTCAAAATTTTTTCTTTTACGTTTCAAGGTGCGTAGATTCAGAAAATCCGTCCGCCGTATCATGCATCCCGGCTTCATTTTTGGTATAAAAAATTCGTTCTTTCGCACAGATGCTCCATTTGGGCCCGTTGTTTCCCGAAACTTTGCTGCCCGATCGGAATATACCCAAGTGTGTTATGAGTGAGATATAGTTATAAAATAGGTATTTTTTGTGTTTTAGTAACATGAGGTTTTGAGGTATCGTTTTCCATGTTTTTTTAGGACGAGAAGACCGAATATGAAGTCGATTTTGACCAGTGAGTGGAAAATTGAGGTTCTAACGATGTTTCAGCCTTAAAGTTACGTTAGATTTTGGTATAAAATCTTCGTTTTTCCGCATACAGTTTATGTCCCTGTTTGGGAACACATTTGAGTCCTAGTTGTGCTCCAAAGCTCGGCAGCCCGATCGGAATCCACCCAGGGGCGTTATGGGAGAAAAATGGGTGTAAAAATAGGGGTTTTCGAGTTGCTTTTTTTTTAGGTTTTAGTGAACACGAGCTTGCGATATATCGTTTTCCATGTTTTTTTAGGGCGAGAAGACAGAATGTGAAGTTGATTTTGACCAAAGAGTGAAGAATTGAGGTTGTAACGAAGGTCAAGCTACCGAAATTAATTTTTTATGAGTCAAAAACCTGGGAAATGGTCTGAAATCACCATAAATTTGTATTATAACACTAGAATTTGTATTAGCGGGTGAATCAAGACAATTAAATGGCACTTTCGATGTTCAAAGAAAATCTGAAGAAACAAAAGGAGCCCAAGTCGTGTTTTTGGGGGGGCCATAATTGGTTGAAACCATCTAAAATAACGATTTCAATTACATCGCATGAAAGAAACAATAAATGAACGGAAACATTTCTGTAGAATAATAAACCCAAGTGACAAGAACTGCAGCGTTTTTTCACTCGCTGCGCAGGCTGTTTTGTGATGATCTCAAGCCGCCAAAGTCAGTAGTAAATCAAGATTCTTTTTTGGAAAAGTCGAGAAGTTGACCGGAAAATACCTGCTAGTTCTAACTTCCCAAGAAAAGCGGAGTTATTAAAAGTTTGCCCATTTCCGTATTAGTGGAAATAGATAACCTTTCAAAGAACTCCGTTTTTCTTTGAAATGGGTTTCCACGATTTCATCGAGAGTGATTCATCGTTCTTTTATGACTTTCCTCTTCATTATTGTTCATTCCCCAATTTATTGGCTATTCTTCGGTGATACTAAGGGGTTTTCCAGCGTCGCTTCGTCCTTGGAGAAAGGTGCATACGACACGCAGGAGGGCGGAATGAGACAAAAACCTGCCCGTATGTGGGTTACGCATTCGGCCACCTGGGCGCTTGTTGAGCCCATCACCCTCGCAGTACCCTCGGGCTTTGCGTGTGAACTCCATACTCACTGACGGATCCGCGAAATTCTCCTAGCTTCCGACATGAGAGGCCTTGGAAACGATCGGCATCAGGGCCAATGGTGCACCAGATGGTCGCTGGCCCACTTTCGAGTTGTCATAGTTACCGGTAAACCCGTCGATCTGGCACGTCGGCGTTTCATACGAGCCGACTCTGCTTCTAGCCGGAATCTGTTCCTTCCCCTACCAGTCGATAACCTGCTGTGCGCTCTCTCTTACGACACGACTTTTACTGCCCCTCGCGTATGATGGACGTTTAATAGTCCGTGAGCAGTGAGCACTCTTCTCTGCACTTACTACAACACTCCTAATGCTGCATCCCGAAAAGGCAGCTTCACGGACGGTAATAGAAAATTATCTACGAATTCACTTCAAGGAGTCGCATTATCCAAAGGAACTTTTGCCGTAAGCCTACTGGCGAATTAAACGCATACTCGTCGTTTTACTTATCCAACAGGCGACAACACGTAAGTTTGGTGGGCGTCTGCTCGGTGACGACTTGTCCTGCATTTCCATTTCCCTCTTCACCTCATCCGTCTTTAACGTTACTGCAACATCAATGTAACGTGAAAAATTATTGCTATTTTTAGCGAAATTGCGGGCTCAAACATTGCTGAGTGATAATCAAAACACTGCAGATCTTTCACAAAGGTTTATTATGTTTTGCTGTAATAGACAACTTCTGTCTAGATCGCTTTCGTATTGCCAACTAAGTTCCAAATCATTCATGAACAGCAAGAAAACCCCAAGAGTTGTCTTGGTACTTGACACCAAATACCTACTATCTACGCTGTGACCAACCAACCCATTTCTTCTTGTTTCGGCGTCACTGGCAGTTGATGGTAATGGTATTTCGGGATACATCGTAGATCGTACTCAGTAGCTGTTTCGTACACCGTAGTTGTAGTAAATTGCTTATTAGCTTTTTCTTGGCAATCACGGAAGTATTTTCGTCTTGAGGTTGTGATAAAATTAGATTGCTGTCTTCGTATTTTGTAGAGTGCGAGAAGTTGTTATTTTGAAATTGATTACCTGACGGCTGATTCATTCAATTCAACGGCTAATTTTAAGCAGGTATTTGGGGATTTGGGAGTGAATTGGTGGAAAGTGGTAAACAGTACGTGTATCCGTCTGCGATTCGTCCCTTAGCTTCTTCCGACATTTCTGATGAGCAGACTTTACTCCATTCGTAGGTACGTTATTGCTGGCCCTGTTTTCAGATCAAATCCTTATTCGTTGAAATCAGTTGGAGTCGGCACTAATGAAAACGTCAGTGCGGCATCGGATGCTGATCCCTAGGGTCAAATCATTGACCCAAATAGCAGGTCTAGGCGAACTCACTTGGTTTCGCCGGCGAATGGGTTTCTTCATTGGAACTGGCTTTGCTGATTAGCTGGACTTCAATCGTCAAAGAGCAGTCACTTAATGGTCTTTCCCTTCTAGGAGTTCATTCAGTGTAATATACTTTAATGCATCGAACTCTCCAGTTTCCTGAGTCATTGCTTCGGATTATTTTTGTCTACTTCAGTAGCATTGATGTGTCAGTGATCATAACTAACTTAATGAATTATTGCATCTACGCTTGTTAAATTCTTGGTCGCTCAGCCTCCCCTTGGTTATGATGACAGGAATGATTATGACCTTCTACCACCGTTCGCAATCATTATAATTCGTAACCCTCGGTCTCATTACGGTTCTTTACGAGCGAAACGGGCCGTATCACAAACCTATCACTATACTTAATACTCTCTCGTAACCAGGGTCCTATTTCGAAACTTATTCGCGCAGCAGTTGACACAGTTGGCAAGCGTTCTTATTTACTTCGGCGAAACATCTCCATGCCTCCAATGACGGCCTTGTCCTAATTGCTGATAATAATAATTATGACATGTGTCATGACGCTTAATAATTGGGCCTCTAGAATTTTCCTCTTTGTGGATCTCATGATTGTTTCAAGTCATGATACAATAATCCTCATAGACAACCTTAGTTCGGTACTTACTAAAATTTAGTTTACTACAAGATCAAAATGCTCCCCATTACTATTCATAGTTAATTATTGTATGAAGTTGAGTTAAAGATACTCCTAGAATTTGCCCTCTCCTTTTTTACCTAGTTGGTATATTTTTGGAATGTTTGAAACCTTGCTGTGTCAAGTCCACCCTTGCTACTCTTGAAAATGAAGAGTCCTCAATAAATAAATTCACATTGAAATGTAATGTGTGTTGTCATGTTCATATTTACATAAACCCTTGTTCAGATAAAAATGGAGTTACTGAAAAATGGAAATAGTCTATTTCCACTAATACACGAAAAATACACTTATACCGGTTTCGGTGATCAAACCATCGTCAGTAACAAATAATAACTTACCTGAATGGAATCCGGCGAGGTTGATGACGCCATAGTCTAAAAACGTGGTAAATCACACTTCTACTGGTAGGTATCATACAGAATAAACAACAGGTATAACAGTGTGTTTTTCGTGTATTAGTAACTACGTTTTATTTGAAATGGGTTTCCACGATTTCATCGCGAGTGATTTAGTCCGTGTCAACCCTTGTTCATATTTGGTAAATATGATCGCATTTTTATATTAGGTACCCCTCGTTCATACTTGTCCTGAAGTGGTGTAACTCAGTGACAAACTCATTAAATTGTTTTAAAAAGTACCTGCCTATCGATGAATAAGCGCAAACAGATTCTTTGGATGAATAGTATACCTAGCATGTGCTAGTAATACCTAGCATGTGCTTCGCCTTTGTCTGATTTTGAAGGATAACATTGAAAGGGGATCAAGGGGCCTTTGGAGGAGACTCGTCAGTACTCCTCTTCTGAGGTCAACATAGCCTGTTATTTTTCAAGGATTCCATCTTGATGTACGTACGTCGTCGAATACTGAGTCAGGAGTGAGAGCTTAGGTCGTCGGGCACTCGAATTGATGTAACGTTGGGCTTATCAGTTATATCACCCATATAATTTCAGTAGTTTAGAGATGAAATGAAATGAAATAAATTTATTCGTTTGTAAAGAAAATCATATAAAAAACTCCAAGGTAAAGGGTAGGAATTCGTCCCCTAATGGGCAAGCCCGCGCTAGGGTGACGAGTACTGCCAGGAGCAGAAAATAAAACAAAACAAAATAAAATCAAAGCAATGGAGTGAACAAAAAGTATAACACAACGAATACAATGAAAGGAAAACAGACAACCTTCATATTAAATACGATGCTTATCCGAATAAATATTCAACATATACAATATTCTTCTTCAAACTCAACCATCCAAGTTACAATGCCAGAACAAAAACAATTTAAAAGAAATAATCTCTCTGACTCTGTTCTCTTAAAAAATATTCTTCAAGAGTTTTATTGATAAGCTTTGGATTTTTCAAAATCCCATTGGCGATATCGTCGGGCAAGCTATTAAATTCCAATACTCCAACATACAAAAAGGATTTTTGGGTAGCAGTACTACGATAAAAAGGAACTGACATTTTGTTTTGGGCCTGAAACCGCGTACTAATCTCATGGCTCGGAAAGGTAAAAGATTGGGCACGCAAAACCTGCTTGATGCAACTCAGTCTAAACAGAGAATCCACTCTGAGGATATTTAATCGCTCAAACAGGGGCGCAGTGTGCTCGAGGAATTTGCTTCTTGTCAGTATCCTAATTAGCGTTTTCTGGGTATTCATTACTGGCCTTAATGAAGTTGCGTATGTTCCACCCCACGTTGGTAATGCATACAATATAACCGATTGGGCAAGTGCATAATACACAGTTGATGCTGGGATGGGGGGCACTATAAGTCCCCGAATGCCATTCGATCGAGGGTATTGTAAGATAATGTGTATTATAGGTTTGTTAAAACTGGCGAATAGTTTGTTTCACTCGCAAATAGTGGCTTGCCACCCAAGCTGTGTCTAAATTGAAAGATACCTCGTTCAACAAGGAGCTGGTTGTTACGTTAGTTAGTAGAAACTGAAATATCGTATTTTGACCTTATTTCATTCGAATTATTGTACATTTAAAAGATAGGTAAACCCTAGCTGACGGCCTGACACTCAGCTGTGATAGGTACTGCGTGCTGTCTCGAATTGTTCACCTGCATGAAGAATAATGCTCTTAGAAAATAATGAGGAACGGCTGTGACAGAGCGGTCCCGAGCAGGAGGAAGCTATTTCATTCTGGAGAGAACCTCGTTTTTCTTTGGAGCTTCGGCATCATACATCCTGCAATACTACGGGTAACGCTATTACAACCTGTGTCACATCTCTCTATGAACATGATGGGGGAACACGCTGCGCCGTGATAAAAAATGTTAGCGCGTCACTGTAGGTATTAAATATAATCTTCTCAACAACATCCCTGGCTCCCTCGTCGCTTCGTGAGAAGGAGAGCGGGTTTTTTGCTCAGATCGCAAGGCAATCAATCGATTTGAGTGCATTTATAAAGATCTCGCGAGATTATTATAAATCCCCCGTTTGAGTGGGAAACAAATGGGAAGAATAGCCACAACAGCAATGAAAGTAATCTCAAACGATTTCCTGAAACTACAGATGCTAAGCTTGAAAGAGTATACTGCATTTCGAGAACTAAGGTTAGGTGTTCTAGCGACAGCTGTAAAAAAAAATTCATTTCACGTTCCTGTCAATAACTAAAACTCTGTTATGCAGTCGCAACTCCATAAATCGAATTCGATATCTCGAATTTTTCGTTACTTCGAACTGTTTTTCGGCTCCCGAGTCCCACCCATAAGCTCAACATTTCAATACCTCGAACAAACTTCGAACAAATGAGAGGCCGATGAGGGGTGATCTGTATTTCGAACATTTCTCAACAGCTCAGCTCGATATGTCGAACGACACGCCTGATGATTACATTAGTTATTTCCCCTTTATGTCAATATTTTCGGGTCCTACGTACCTCAAAACGCAAGCCATCAAATTTTGAGGGGGGGGGGGGGGGGTTAATTTTTTTCTCGATATGATATACATACCTATATATAATAATATAATATATCTATATGATAGTAATATATATATAATAAACCAAAATTATGAAGGAGAACAGGACGAACCTAACAATACACCTGCAGTTATACCTACAATTCGAGAAGTAAGAAATGGCTTGAATAATATAAGAGGGTTCTTGGAAAGTCGTGAGATCATACATAACCCAGTGTTTTACAGTGATGAATGAATTATCAAGCACAACCCATTAACACTTTTTTAAACCAGAAAATGTGGTGTAGAAAGTATAATGAATTGAAAATACATTTATATTTTTATTTTGATTTGTGGTATTTGATTTTCATTCATGCCTCATGGTTTTCCTGCTTCTACTACCTACCGATATCTCGAACTCCCAGCTCGAATTAACGATAACTCGAACAGTTTTGCCCAGTTCCGAGGTGCCCGAGTTATCTATCGAGTTGCGACTGCATTACTGTTTGTCAAGCCGAAGACATATTACACAGACCAGTTTAATATCGTCGTGAAATGCCTTTGCCTATCTACTTTATCTTGAAACGCTGTCGGTAAGCAATAATTTGAATCCTAACAAATTTGAAAACAAACATCTGTCTCAATTACAGGATATTAACAAATCCAAAGTGAAGTTCACCATTCCAGCGATTATTCCATTCAGGCCCATCGCATTCCAGTTGATGATTCAGTAGGTATTTGAGATGCCCCGTATTACCCTAATTTTCTCCGATGATGATATTGCACCGATTTATTAATTATCCACGCCAGAGCTTTAGGAGTGCATCAAGTTTTGTTCGCCATGGCTGAAGTCAACATTGTTTACTAATTAATTGTCATTAAGATTACCTGATTATCTATCAGTTAATTCATATATTCATTGCAACCTTGTTTAGTGTTGAACCTTGAGATAATCTAATGAACAGAACTGCAACAATAATATGTCAAAAATAGAGAGCAGCTGTCTCGGAACTACTTACAGTTTGGTGGATTTGATATCGGGTTTTGACATGTTGAAATGTTGTGGCGTCCAGTTGTGTGAAAGACGAAGGTTGATGAGTACCCCCAGGCATTCCCTTGTTCGAAGAAAGCACACGCCTAAAACGTGTAAAGAAGGAAAGGAAAAACCTCTTCGAATCCTTCTAGATCGAGTGAAGATGATTTGCACATCACGATCTCAGATAGCGCCATCAACCGTTGCCTGATGGCGACCCCGAGGCATGAAATACAGCTACTTATTAAAGGTACTGGGGCCGTCTGGCCCGAGGGATGGAGCCGATAACATTAACGAAATTAACCACGAACAAGGCGGCATAAGTATACAGATTTTTAAAGACAACTCGGGGAAACGAAGCTCGACGAATTTCGCTCGGTTAGACTTAGTGGGTTCTCAATACATAAATTACCATTTGTAATGTGAATCTTAAAATTGATTAGATGTTTGCAAACCTGTTCAATTGTTCCGAGTGACAAGCCCGTCATATTACAGTGTAGTTCTGCGTGTTTTAGTTGCTGATCTCCATTGCCACGATGTTTGTTTGAAGCCACTGCTGAATACAGGTTTAGTGTGTTTAGTGTGATACCGAGGCGTGGTCCAAACAAGAAAGCGCTCCTGGAGGCTGACGTTTCGTCAAGTTTATTGGACATGTTGTGTGAAAGAGGTACAACAAAACAAAAGTTATCAGTTTGGCTTCTGTTCTACTCGTCAGGACCCTCTGGAGTGATGCCCTGTTGATGGGGCCTGTCGTTGGCGCAAAAGCGTCATTGAAGGTTGAACAGATAGGACACCCTTCCACTATCCTTGAAATCGTTCGGTAATCTGTCTTGGGCTGTGAAGTGTTTGTCCATCCAACCTTCCCACCTGATCTGGCACTGCCCCATTTCCCCCTGTTCCCCAAACTAGAAGAACATCTTGGAGGGAGACGCTGCTCCTGGTGGTTTTAACAAATCCCACAGTTCTGAATCAATTCAAAAACGTCATAAAAACCATATTTAGTTACCCTTATATTCAACATTTGCGAGCAAAGGCGTTTTGAAAATGTCAACCCTTATTTTTCACCCCTTAGAAATGGTTGACGGTTACATAACGCCGAGCTTCGCGGAACATTTCAACCGCAAATGGGAGCTACTAAATAAATTTAAATAATTTTGGTCCATGTTCATGTTGGTTCACACCTAGGAAAGTTCTGGTGGAGGGAGGGGGGGGGGGGTAAAAAAATGTGTCAGTTACAAAAATATTTTCCCCTTCCCGTATAGCACATTCCTTTGTGTGGAAGTAGACTACTCGGGTTCTTCCTCCGAACAGTCCGCGGGTTCCATGTCATCATAACTCATTTCTCGATTTGAGGAAATCAAATTGCAATAATTGTTTTTCTTGTAGGTCCTTCGATGCCTTTTGTTAAAGATTTGCTCAAAATCTCCGAGTATGAATTTCCAAGACCGATTCTCTCACATCCGATCACGATAAGCTTTGTAAGAAATCCTTTCAACTGACGCACTCGTCAGGGGGAAAAAGCGAAGAAGAAAGTTTTGAACGGAAAGTTGACTTGGGACTCGGCTGTTCGAAAAGCGAGGGGTTTGCCACCGCGTGACTAACAGCAAGCTATTCAAGGCGACAGCTTTGTGACCTTAAAAGAGCCCCGAAAAAATAGGAACGAGCTACAATAGCCTTCCTTCTTACGAAAAACGCTGTTCTCCAAGAATGTGGAATAAGAAAGTACCATCCATTCTTTAATTTTTTTCGAAGTTGCTAAGGCAAATGCGAGTTTTCTTTCTTCCTTTCTGCAGTAATGTAACAAAAAGCTATATAATTAATGCCTATAAAAGAACAAAGGAAGTAACTGCACTGACCGTAAGGCTCTTCAGGCAAAATTGTTTTTTCTAAAACACTCTTGTCACTCGATTCTTCATTAATTGGACAGCATTTATTAAGAAAGAACGACCGAAATACAGTAAGAGTGAACTTATTTCAAACTGCTTTCTCTTCTGTAACTATGAAAATGTTCCCGTAGGGGTTTCCCTCACCTTTCCTCAGACCTGCTCTCCGTCGTTCCCTTGAGAAATCAATGCATGTACGCATTTAGAAAGGGTTAAACCAAGTTTACTGGTAACTGATACCGTTTTTTTAAAAATTGATTGCTTTTCTGATAACAGCAAAATAACTTCTGGTCTTGGTTCCATTTTGAGAAACGACCCTGCTAAGTATTAAATTATCTAACCCCGTAGCTATACAATTTTACTAATTAAATTAATGCTTTACAGATTCAATCTTGAAAAATTAAACCGAGCGTTCGCTAGTCTATTCCGTGTAATTTTCGTCGGCAAACACAATCGGTGGTTCTGTGTTTGTTCGGCGGAAAATGGCTCTCCGAATGGGTCTTACGGCTTGAAATGGGTATACTCTTTGGACCATCTCCTGAACCTGCTGTATAGCTTTTGGTTTCACTGCGGCGCTACGTCAGCTAATTTTTATCTTGCTTGATATTTTGAGGGATTTTTAAAATGCGAAAAAAACTATAATTTTGTGTCTTGCGACTTGAAAGAGGGTCTACCCATTGGAACTTCAGAATTTAGTAGGCCTTGGTGCCACGGCGCCGGCGATGGCGCTGCTAATTGCCAAACAACTGTTATTTGATGGGTTCTACGACGACATTTTGAGGGTGTATAGGAACTTGTTAGACCTTCAGGATTTGCTTACCTGCTTCACGTATTGTCGAATTTGGTGTCCCAATGTATCAAGTTGTTTATGGCACTCAATGGTGCCTCTCGGAACAATCGTTTTTCTGGGCAAACTTTAGATTCTTAGTATGGACTTCAACTGGTAGGTTCCAGCTGGTATACGTTATACCTGAAGGGAGTATGACTATGATATGGCACCTTGTTCCCTATGACTATGACTATGACAAGGTGCCTTGTCACAGTGGTTCAGGCTTATCTACAGACTTTTTGCGAGGTTTGTAGATGAATTACACGGTGTTGGAATGAATTACACCGTGTTCAAAACTTGCTGACACTAGATTCGGGCCAGAGAAATTACACTGGGGAAATAACCGATCACATTTCCATCAAGGAAATTGGCGCAGGGACCCTGAACGGCTTCCCGACTAGCAATGGAGCTTTACCAAGCACGAAGAGCCGTCAGATCGGAAGAGGAACCCGATGAGGTCTTGATTAAAGAATTCCCCATAGCACGGTACCAAACCCCATATCCGTTACGACCGAACCATCATTAGCAGGTAATAAACGGGCAGTAAATACCTGTGCTAAAGCCAACGAAATGGCGAGAAGGGTCAAGAGGAAAGTCACGATTCCCAAGGGGCAAGGCCGCGTTTTACACGTACGAAGCATTTTAATTGATAACGTAATGACGCGAGATGGGCTATCGGTCGCGGTTGTTATACGCCGTTTGAAATTTTCGCGGTATTTATTGGAAGGACGTTGAAAGGGGGTTTGTTCTTCAACGCCCATAAATCCTGTAAGGAGTGGAAACATTATAAATTAATTAGTATTCTCCTTCGGACGTAATGATGAATTTACGAGGAGATAAATTGTGAGCGCTGCTGGATTTATTACCAGCGTTCACATCTATTCGTAATATAAATATGGGTTATAAATATGCTCACCCTCCTGGGTCTACATACTAACGTGAGTGGTAGGTTGGATGAAAAATTAGAAGAGAAGTACCTATCGTATTGGTAAGGCACCGAATGATTCATTCAAGAGATTGGAAACTTCTCAAAATAATATCTGTATTGTGTACTTCGCCTTTCAAATAATGTTCGAGATGAGATGCAAATTTCCAACAAAATCCACCCGTTTTTCAAGGATGACGAATGGGCGGAAGCGAGTCGCTCAGCAACTTGGCAAAAGCTCATTATTTCATTCGAACAGAGGCCTTTAATGTTCAGCCCCCTCCGGTAATTGGTTTCAATTAAGAGCTTAACCAGTCTTTGGGCAGTACTAAGTAGTGAGACCATGGGAGAACTCAGCGCCCTTGAGACTCAAATTAGCGATGATGTCTTGCCGTCGATGATGAAGCAAAAACATCTTCGCCTGGCGTTCACGGGTTTCAAGAAATTTGCTCCTATCTGTAACGACCGACCGCTGTTGGAATGGCTCTTAGCTAAGGTGTATTTGGATAACAAGGTACCACTGGTGATCTCGCCTTGAACTCTGTTGTTCTGCTTAACGCATTAGAATCACCACTTTTAAACTGAACGTTTATAACCTACAAAGCTTAACTCCGTCATAACTGACATCAGTGCGTGTCCCCTGCCAGTCACGCCAAAACAACACTTCCAGTAATTGTTGGTATTTCAGAAAAAATCCTGGAAATCACATCGCAGTATGATCTAATACTCTCATAACGATTCGCTATTCAGTGATAACCCTTCATGTTGCGAACACTGTTCTCACATTGCCACTTGTAATGATCGGTTCTTGCGCAAGTTGCCTAACCTAACGTATTTATGTTTAGTCTCCATTCACAGCCATTTAGGTAACACCAAATAGGTACCATATACCTAATTAATTGATAGAAATAAGTACCTACCTACATTCAAAATCCGAAGTCATCTTTTTATCTCAACACCTGTTTCTCCAAATCAATTTTCTTATTTCCGTCGATCAAAGTTTTCAAAATAATATCTTGTTGGATAACGATCCAGTGTGACGAGTTAAAATCCTACCTATTTTATCACCATCCCGTTTTTTTTTTTTTTTTTTTTGGGGGGGGGGGGGGGGTTGAGTAGTGAAAAAGACTTTATTCGTTGTCGTTGTAATTGTGTTTCATGTACCTGTTTTTGAAATGTGGCATTGCGTATTTTCTAATATTCTTTGTTCTGCAGATATCACTGGTTATTCGAGTGAGTAACAACTAAGAGCATTTTATGTAGTCATGCCTGAGAAATCATAGTACCATATCAAAGAACTATTGGCATACGCTTGCACTACACTTGCTTTACATTGCTATATTATTAGATCACCTATTATAATCCTCGTAGATTTTATTATGCGAAATACCAACGCCAACTTTTTATTATAAAGAAAATAAACGAAATTGATTAGGCATGAATTTGAGTGCAGATGAAAAGTTTAGCATGTACCTGCATTGAGCGTACATTGTTAGTTTATGTAGCATGTATATTTTTATTGTGACATATCATAAAATTTCTAAATGAATATCAGCTTCTTATCGTACATACACAAACTAGATATAAGTCTGCCATTTTTATGCCTTTCATTCATTTAGATTTTAAATCCTTCAAGTATCTCTTGTGTTCGGTTGCAAACTTAGTGTGAGTTTAATAAGTAGGTATTTGTTTTTCATTCTCGTTTTACTCCATTGTGCAGGAGTTCTAACATCTCATCGTATTGCCACAGAAGACTTTGTATATTTACTGTGACTGTTTAGGATACAATTATTTATTTCATCATCCGCATGGTAGATCTGGCGGCGTGCTTTCCATGAAATTGCGCTGCAAATAATTACACAACGTTTATTATTTACCCGTGTAGCTGCCCATTCTGGGTAGATCACTGTTTTCTGTGCACAATACAGACCCTCGTGGTTCCCCCAGAAAAGTCCAAAATCGAGTACTGGAGCCGTCCAGTTTCATTAGTACCTATGCGGTGGATTCAAGAATTTTATCATTAATGATTTTTTGTTATTCCTGAAACATAACGTTTGTTTAGGTTACAAAAGTGTATTATATTATATCAAGAGAATCCAAAAGAGCCACCATTATTTTAGTGAAATAATATCACAGAACAGCCAACTCGATTTCATAAAGCCATCCGCGATTATAATCAGCTGTTCCCTAGCAATGTTATCTGGGCAGATTTATACAGTTTCATTCACGATCATGTTGATGAAGCTTTCCGGTGCAAACGAACGGCTGGACGTACAATGCTCCGGGTGGTCGCAAAAAATTCTTTAGTTCGAAGATAATTTAAAAATGTAATGAAACCACCTATTAGAGCTACGGCGTTTTGAAAAATTCAACCCCTATTGCTAAGTACCTACTTAGCACTTTCAAAATTGCAAAAGTACCTACCAACTAAATCCAATAGTCCATCACTTATCAAATGAAATACCTAATATCGCAGAACAACCAACTCGACTTCATACAGCCATCCTTGATTACAATCAGGTGCTTCCTAGTGATGATTATCTGGGCCGGATTTATACCGTTTGATTCACGATCATGTTGACGAAGGTTTTCGGGGCAAACAACCGGCTGGTCGTACAATGCTCTGGGTGGTTTCAAAAAATTCTTTAGTTGAAGATCAGTTTAAAAACGTTAAAAAACCATACCCTTCTATTGAAAGTATTAGAGCTACGGCGTTCTGAAAATTGCAACCCCTATTTTTCACCCCTTAGAGATGACTGACAGTAACGCCGAGCTTCGCGGACCAACTAGACCCCAAATGGGACCTACATAGAAAAATTCATTAATTTTGGTTCATGTTAACTAAGAAAAGTGCGAAGTACGGCAGACGGACAGAAATTTTGGTTTATTTTTTCAGTTGGAATCGAGCATGAAAAAAAAAACCAGTCATGCAGCATGACTTAATGAGCGAATTTTCAAAGAAATATTCGAATTAATGGCTATGGTTTTGAATAAAGGAAAACTTCGGTCTAAAATTTGGTTTTCTATGTATATTCTCTTCGTATTTATTTTAATTTGTACGTTTTGTCCATCCTGATTCTACCGTTTGTTATGAGTAGATTCCTTGTTCCTTCTGAATGGCCTTTCCTCTTGACTACGATTTCAGGCCTGGTATCTAAAACCAGTTCAAGATTTGCTCTACTAGGTAGGTAGATCCTTCCTTCTTCATTGATATTATTTTTATCATGTTAAGTACCTACCTACCTTTGAATATCAAATATTCGTATGATACTGATAATAAATTGATAAGATACCTACCTAACCTTCTTCCTCCTACTGTTAGTACCTAAATTGAATAATTTGAAATATATTTTTTCTTTCGTCTTCCTTCTAGTAATACGTGGGCCGGTACTTGTCTATCTATGAAGGTATCATAACAATTATATGTCAAATGGGAAATTCAAGGAGTTGTACTAATCGTTTGCCTCCCCCTTTTTTGCTTCGAACTCTCGTCTTCAATTAATACTTCTCACATTTTTCAATCTGACCACTCTAAGGGGGTGGGGGGGGGGGTAAGAGTTTAAAGATTATCCTAGTTTTGGGTAATTTTTGCGCACTTTAAATGCTCTAATTTAAGAACGGATTTAGATATCTAAAATCCGATTTCACCATCGTGTTCAGCGTGCAAAAACCTTTAAAATGAGGGGTCACTTGTTAGAAAATAACATTTTGGGGATTTTTGGGTAATTTTTGCGCACTTTAAATGCGCCAAAACCCTCCTTAGAGTAGGCCAATTTCGCCCATCTTCGAACTTAGCCTTTCGATTGCCAAGATAGATTTTTTGTGCAAATTTGAGCTGTTTACCTCAATTCTATCGAGAGTTATCGTCTGGAGTGACACATATATATATATAAATATATATATACATATAAAAAAGTGTTAAATTTCAGGAATCGTTTTAGAATGGTCTGAAACGGATTTCTATGAAGAAAATTTCCAAAAATTTATATTATTTAAATTTCGAAGCCATTGCAATAGCTTCATTTTCTTTGAAAATTCGCTAAAAGGTTATACCCCCTCTTAACATTTGATAAGTGTACCGTGTAAAGGCACATAGAATCCGAAAATGGAATAAAAACATGGCTGTCTATCCGCCGTACTTCACACATTGCTTAGTTACCATGAACCAAAATTAATGGAATTCGGTTTATAGGTCCCATTTGGGGTTTAGTAATTTGGTCCTTGAAGCTCGGCGCTACTGTCAGTCACCTCTAAGGGGTTGCAATTTCACGAACGCCGTAGCCGAAAACTTTCAATAGAAGTGTTTTTTTTTTTTTTTGTTATTTTAGTTTTTAAATTGACTTCGAACTAAGGAATTTTTTTAAACACCCGGAGCATTGTACGTCCAGCCGTTCGCTTGCACCGAAAAGCTTCGTCAAGATGATCGTGAATGAAACGGTATAAATCCGGCCCAGATATCATTGCTATGGGACACCTGATTACAATCAATTTCATTTGAAGAATGATGACTGTCTTTGATTTTGTTGATCGGTGCTTTTGTAACTTGAGCAAATGTTCAAGAATAAAAACAAATCAAGAAAAACTTCCATGAATGCATAATGGTGGAATTCTTGAATCCACCGATTATTTATGAAATGTGATTGCCTGGGTGGCTCCAGTACTCGATTTAGGGTTTCCCTGGGAGAAGCGTGAAGGCAGGTATTTACCACTGACCTACGCAGAAGGGGCATCTATAGAGGTAAATTATAAACCGCTCCGTAATAATTCGCAGCGTTTTTTGTTCCATTTTCGGAGTATACTTACCATGAAATGAAAACAATCAAATGATGTTGAGGGTGGGATGGTTCATTTTTTCCCCATCCTCGATTCCAAAGGTTCATATTGAAAATAATAAACCAAAAGGGGTGAAAATGGGTTTTGAAGTTGTTGCCAGGCAAACTCACTGCACCCTCTGCTCAATGCTTACGCGGATTTAAACTCTCTTTGAATATGAACTAATTTGTTTTTGTTTTTTTAATTCTATTGTCTCTTTTTTCTTGAGTACGGGCAAGCCCAATTACACGGATAAATACAGCGTGGAAAAACAAACGAGAAAATAATACTAATGCTAATTTGTAGGTTAAAGTTGGCGGTTGTTCATTGGACGGAGGGGCAAGTACAATAATTCCTATTAGTTCTCATCTTTAAAATAGCACGGACGTACTTTCAGCTCACGTTTACTGAATTGCCAATTGAGTGTTTGTAAGTACCTGCTCTGTGGCTTCTCATTTTAGGTGAGTAGCTGTTGAACTTTACCACTAAACTGTGAAATTGTGTGGTTTGGTTCAAGGGAGAAAGTTCACTTCAGAAATCGGGGCATTCGTTCGTCGTTTCCGATTGGCGCTTGGAGGTAAAAGTCTGGATGAGTTCATGTTTTAATGGTCCGTTTATTTTGAGAATTTAAAAATCACCTCAACTCAATTTTAGACTCAACTTACGTTTATCAGCCTAGTGGTAATTTCGCAGTTCTTCCAGATTGCATTGTATATCGTACCTACATAGACTTCTTGAAGGATGTACTGTAATTAAACCGTTTATTCAGGTCTAATCAAGATGAACAATTCTTTGGTTACTACCAAACGAAATTATACCATCATTATACATTTCGCTGTCCAGGATTTAACAAAAATCGGTAAACAAGTGGTTGTGTTATAATTTCGAATTTTGTTCTTCCTTTACTCCATAGTTTAGGAGCCTGAAGGATTATTCTAGATTTTATTTCGTTTCGGTAGTGCTGATGGATGTACTTTGAACTGTACAGTTTCTGTAATGAGTGACTGGGCCGTAATGTGCCTACGTACTTACATTACTAACTACTGGAACTAGTGGGTCCATTTTCATAGATTTTATGTTATTAAGGCTAGTATGTTACCGGTTGTAAATAATCACTACTGTCTGTTCAGTAATTCTAGTTTTCCTTCAGTTAGATTTCTCATCAATCCGCTGCGTTTCGTGGCGAAATCCAATTTCCGTTCGAACTCTCGAGTGGATCTCATCTGTTTCCTTCCACGACTCTGTCTCCCATCTGCTTCCGTTTCTTTGCTTGAAAAACCGAGTTAGGCAACAAGCTCACTAATTTGTTCTCGAGTGCGTAAGGTCAAACTCCCCAGAACTATTTCTACCGAGTTCTTATCCGTTTTTTTTCCGTCTGTATGCTTTCTACACATTTCAGTTGTGCCGGTAGCGCGTGGGCGGTTAACGGAAAGAAATATACCTACACCCATTTTTGTCAAGGCTTTCAGCAATCAGAGGACAGATGCCTACGAACTTAATTTTAGATACCGTCTGAAGGTTTATTTTTAGATGTAGAAGCCCCGTACAGGGGTACCTCGGCATAGCCATTGTCATGATGTCTTCCGCGTTCCATTCTCTTATGCGGCGTTTTATTATTGCAGCGTTTTCCTATCTGAATAACCTTTTATATTTTGCTCCTTCAATCAATCGTGAAGGATTATTGTACAAGGAAGCAAGCGTTAGACGCAGGTGACATTAAATCCAAACTGTTGCGTCAGTGCAAGTGGTGCAATATCTTCCATCTGTTATATTGTTCTTCCAACTGTCCTAACAGTTTTATATATTTTATAATATTTGTTTCACCTACTTATATTTCACCATAATGTTTCAAGAAATTGAAGAACATAGAATACATTGAAGAGTTGATGTCACCAAGCAAAGTGTTTTGATTTATCGAAATCAAAATCTAATTTAAACTTCAAAACTGTCCTAACTTATTCTTCCCTAAGGGTTTTGTAGAGAGTTATTAATTTCTGTTTCACCTTTTTACATTTCAATTTAATGATTCAAGATATTGAATAAAATAGAATACATTGAAAAGTTGATATTACTAGAGAAAGTATTTTGATTTATCAAAATCAAATCTGATTTATCAAATTTAAACTTCAGAATCGAGCAGCCCCCCCCCCCCCCCCCCCCCGCCCTCTATTAAAATCTGATGTTCTGCGTTTCAATGTACGTAGAATACGAAAATGGAATGGAAAATGTCTGTCCATCCACCCTACGTCGGACGCCATTGTTGCCATGAATCAAGATTGTTGAAATTTTGCTTGTATGTCCCATTTGGGGTCTAGGTAGGTATTTTCTGTAAGGGATAAAAAATAGAGTTGAAATGTCAAAAGCCGTAGCTCGAACATTTTAATTTGCTAGGATAAGGTTTTTAAATGAATTCCGAAGTTTAGGCTACCCAGAGGCCTGATAAATATAGTTTATAGAGAATAGCTGATTATAATCACGCATGGCTTTATGAAATCAGTTACTTGTTCCATGATATTATTTCATTTGTAGAAAGAGTTATTTTGGATTTTGTTGACAGGTCCAAGTTTGCTGTACCAATCATCCAAATTAGACGAAAATTTAGGAATATGTCGAGGGTCCTACTTACGTCCAGCAACAGTCAGAATTTCAGTAATGACCGGGTGGGGAGTTCGTGGGGCCAAAATGGCGCGTTGCAGGAGGGGGGCGGTGAAAAATGCATATTTATGGTCGAAGCCGAAGTTTCGAGAGCTTATACTTAGTCTCTGGTGACATTCAGAGTCTGTATTAGTGGAAATAGACAACCTTTCAATAACTCCGTTTTTATTTTGAAATGGGTTTTCCACGATGTCATCGCGAGTGATTTAGTTCGTGTCATTTTGTCATGTCTGTGTGTATGTGTGTATGTATGTGTGTGTGTGCATGCGTGAGTAGGTATCCACCGTAAAAAACGACCCTGCTAGTTCAGGTAATGACCTCAGGAAAGAAGAAGCACGCTAATGAGCCCCCTGTGCATAAGGGGGGAGGGGATAAAGGAAAATAACAAACCGTTGTGTAATAGTGTGCAGCGTTTTCATTCTACGCACTTATCTTGACGTCAAAAATGTGATCCGTTGGCGCCCGAAAACATAAAATTTATGTTTCCTCATTTTCGATCTCTCCATTCCACACAATATTAAGTACCAATTTGTTTTGAACATTTTTTAAAGCAGTCCAATTTTCTTATTTATTTTTTGTGCTCGAAAGAAGATTTTGTCCTGGAACTCACGAAAAATATATGCATGTCGTTGCTCTCACCTACGAAATTTCCTTGAACGTAGAGCATAATTCTAGGCCAGCTATGAAATTGACTATAAACTTGAAATTTGCTTCAAGTTTATCCCGAACGAAATCCACCGATTGTCCATTTTCTTCCTGCGTTCCTTCTAAACAGGTACCCAATTCCATCACTTCAACCATCATATTTTAGGATAGCCCACTTCGTTGAATTGATTTATCGAAAATAGGTATAGAGTAATTGATGCTGTCTGTGGGGAACTTCAGCATACTATAATACTGTACTAAGAATTGGTGGTCTTACATTCATTTTCAGCCACAAAGCTTCATTATATCCCATAATATCCCAAAATAGTTCTGAAAATTGCTCTCCTTTGTGTTCTTCCCATCTTTTCTGCATTTTCAGTGCTAGCCATATTATATAACCAGAATAGATATAGTTTAATCTAGATCAATTTATCGAAAATATGTGTAGAGTAATTGATGATCTTTGTGGGAAACTTCAGCATACTATAATACTGTACTCAGAATTGGTGCTCTTACATTCATGTTTAGCCACAAAGCTTCATTATATCCCATAATATCCCAAAATAGTTCTGAAAATTGCTCTCCTTTGTGTTCTTCCCATCTTTTCTGCATTTTCAGCGCTACGACGGCAGCCATATTATATAAATAGAAGAGACTATAGTTTAATCTACCGCCGTTGTTGAGTCTAAATTGAACCTCAACTTCGAAAATGTGCGAGAAAGTCGAATAGAAAAATCGGCTGGGATCCCCTTCCTTCGGATTTTATTCGGTATTTCTCCTAGCCTATCCAACTAGGTATTGGATGGTGCCGACACCTCCTGCCTTTCTCCTGGCTCTGCCACAGTAACAAGTGTCTACCCTATTTGCTAGGGCGTTCGTCCGTACGACACCCGGACTCTCGCAGGAGGCCCATCCATCCAGGGTGACGCCTTGTGACAGAGACAAAGCTTTTAGGTTCTCTTTCTTCTTCCCTCAGTTCCATGCCTCCTTTTTTTATTTTTTCCCTCCAGTCTTTTTCATCTATCCCGTACCGGTTTTTTGTTGTTGTTGCACTTCGCAAGTGCACGATGAGTCATCCTTTTCTTTCTTTTGTGTCTGATAGTTGTGTACGATTCGCACGTCATTGCTGTATGTTCCTACGCAGTTTCTGTATCTTGTACCAGTAAACGTACTTCCAAACAGACACATAATAGCCTGGCTAGTGAGTGAAAAGTAAAGCTGACTCGCATCTTTAAATAGACATAGGTAACAACGTGATGAACTTGAACGGACGTAGGTAGGTACGTAAGTATTAGATGTAAATTTAGCCTTACGCAGGTGCGTATATTATTATTTCACGAAGTTAGCTGAAGTTTCTTGCAAACTTTCATGAAATTAGTGTAGCTGCCAGTATGTGCCCAGCCCTCTGCAGCCTGATGCTGTAAGTAATTGAGGCGTTGCCATGGAAAAGGTGTTAAGTCAAAAAACCCAAATTTTACAGGAGAGCCAAAAAACAATTTTTTTTCACTTTTTACTTCAATTTATTGAACAAACTAAACGTAAATGACAATTAAGTGACCAGAAACGAAACAAAAGTCTATCTCACAGCAGAAAGCAGGATATAATGTTTGGAAATGTTGGCTTTAGGAGTAGATTTCTTCGTAAAAACTGCAATATTTTGAGTCCATGAAGTCAAGCATGGCTAGCAAGTCCTTTTTTTTTGGGGTCAGCAATAGTCGGCCTGGCCTGAAGCTCCGGAAAAGGTCCCATCTCAGCAATGTTTTGAAAGGAGCCTCTCTTCAATATTCTCAGCTCTTTCTACTGTTCGAATTCATTTAAAGTAGTGCGAGTCTTGATGATTGGAAATTCGGCTCTTGAATTTGTAAAAGGTTGAAATAAATCTGTAAAAGGTTGAATTAAATCTGTAAATGGAATAAATATAACTAACCTTCCCCATGTCCTACCGCGTGACCGTGACTTAACACTTTTCCTACGCCAATGCGCTAGGAGTTAGCTCGAGTGCCATCTTTGGAGAGCTCTTCCAACTAAACTATTAGAGCTATCGACATAACTCCTTCTCCATGACATTGGCCTTAGATCTGGCTATCTTTTCCACGGAAAAAAAAAATTCGACCTCTTGTGACTTAACACCATCTCCATGTCAACGCCTCAATTCATTACCTGGAATGAGAAATGCATGAACCCACCAGTGTGCCAGATCGGTTTCTGATGAATTGCACATGGGACTAGCAGAGGGCCAACCCGCACCTATCCACAATATTTGAGCTCACCAAGAACCTTCTCTCGTTCATTTCAAGGGTATTGTGTACAGAAGTGATCTAGACAGAAGGAATATCTAAACGAAAAATAACGGACCGTTGTGGAAGTATTTGCGACGTTTGTGTGTTGAGGATCCGCACTAAAGTATCCGCAACATCATGCAGATAATTATGTGTTGTGAAAGGCGACGCTGTACGTTGCCACATAAATCATAATACTCAATGTTTGGTTTGCGATTCAAGTTTGCGTTTGAATCTCGATGAGCTCATGAAGTATTTATGATAAGATCTCCATTTGTGTGTACAGCATCAATCACCTGTTCGACCCTTCAGACCATGTTCTCGCGAAAGTCAAGTCAAATGCCAGGCAATCCACCTGCATTCCTTTGCATACTCAGTGGGTGGGCTCGACGCGACCACTTAGTATGCTAAATAATGTCGACTGAGATCGCGAGCTGGTAATCTTTCCTATTTACAAACATGAAAAACTATGATTATTGCGTTTAGTCTTCTTTTGAACAGGTGCTCACAACATTTAAACGATGTCTCAGTTTACTGCATGCGCTGCCTGCGTTTTATACCCGTTTCTCCCCGCAGCGACGGTTTCCATCATCATCAAACCTGTAACGATACGCCGTAGCGGCATTACTTGTTTTTTGTTCACTGTGTTCTCACGGAGACACCTTATTGAATATTGACATTCCCATTCATCACATCCAACGTACACCTTTCAACCGCGTCGTTCTCACTGCTCTGAAAGAATTATGAAAATATTCGCTTCATTGTTCATTTATAATCGTATTTTTGTTTTCAAAGGCTTGAATAGTAATTAATCACTCGCAGTTTACATTACGCTACCGCCCTCTCGTGCTAATTGACCTCTGGTGATTAATGAATGGCGTGCGTTTTCGTCAACGTTAATCAACTGAAAATCTCTCATATTTAAGATATCGTTCCCTCCTAAAATTATATCCTGTGGATGTTTCGGGATAATGGACGCAGGAGGACGCTACAAATTACTTTTTTTAATGAACGAGTGAAGCGAATTTTGTGGTTTGCTCGCGCGCAGACGGAAGTTTGAGTGCGATTATAATTAAATCTACACAGCAAATCTGCAGATTGACATCCGCTCAAAATTTCAGGCCGTTTGGATTGTGTTAGGGAATGCTGGTTACAGGGGTGTTGGGTAACGGCAGGCAGACAGAAAAACTAACCAATAGGGAACCAAATTTGAAACACCCATAGTTACGCCATAAAAAGTGTTCTTATAGAACTGAAATTTTGTGCAGTAACCAGTTGTTTGCCTGCTCAGAGTACTAGTTGGTCTCTTGAACTCACCAGTAAATTCTAGCACTCAGTACAGAACTGATTGAACGGAATTAAATAGGTTTCTATCGTTCTCTGATCGGCTCCAATGGCTCACAATCAAAAATAATAAACCAAATGTTGATGACCTTGAGCTCTTTATCTCGCGGGCCCCTTTCGTGAGAAATAACTCTTCTCTCAGAACCGTCCGTGATCCAACCGATCGTAGAGATGAAATCACCAGATAGTCTTCGTGGATTTCTTTGGATGACCTCTAACCTCGCGCATCCTGCTTTTGATTTCTACGAAAAAGCTCTTATTTTAGTGACTATGCTAACGAGACTCGTTACGGCACCGTATTTGACTAACAATTTGAATGTTCCCTAACACCTTCATGCGTGTTCTTCACACATACTCGTTTCCTATCTGTAATGCAATTATAGATAACATTTGATTGGAGCAATGGAGCGCTGCACGACAGTTGGGCTAAATCACGGTAGGTATTCTTGGACAACAGTCTGAGAATCGTAAATTTCTGTTTTTTTCCCCAGAAGCCTTTTGACAATTTTTTACCATAATATTGAGCTGCCTAGAAATATTGAAATTGTGAGTAAAATCCAATTGAAGGATGCCGAATGTGCTTCCTTATGGGATTCACATCAAGCCTTGCTTCTAAGATTAGGTACTTATGTACTTCAATACATTCGCACGTGCTACCAAAATCATGTTATATAGGCATTTGGCCTTGAAATATGGGGGGGGGGGGGGGAATAAAATACTATCCTCATCTGCCATCTATTTAAAATTTAAAATGCTGCCCCCCCCCCCCCCACCATGTTGGTTATGGGTGTGCTGCTACTTCTTCTGACTTGAGTGGTATTCAAACTCATTGACTCCAAGTGTGTTGAAACACACTTGCCCATTGATAAAGTATGATCATGTACCTATCCGAGTTTGCACAGGCCTTGGCTAGTTGCACACGTGTTTGTTTATTTATGCATAGAATAATTCATGGCTTAGCTCCTGAGTAAATCAGACATAACATGTTTGTGTTTGGAGCAACTTCTGGACCCCATGTTCTGAATATGATTCCTATCATTCGATAATACATAATATCATTAGTGCTGCTGGCAGCAAAATCTGGAACTCCCTCCCGTTACCTGCACAATCTAGCCAGAAACTTGCCGCTATCCGAATCCTTGTAGACTCCCACATCGCCTGAACATAATTATGAACTATCTGACCGCAGTTTCCCACCGCCTGATTTATTTTATTGGGCATATTTTCTATGCTTTTCTTCGTTTATTTCATTTTTATCATCATTTCCATTTTATAAGTACCTAACTACTTATCAAAATTTCTCTCTATCAAGAAAAGTTATCAGTCGTTGACTACGCGCGATAAGAATAACTAACACTCCATCTTTTTTTATTATTTGTACCTAAGTACTGATAATTTTTGGTACTTGAATGCCAGGCGCAGCGGCATGGTGATTTCTAAAGGCTTCCGTCACATAACTGGTAGGCTCCAGCCACTGGTATGTGTCTTCCGGCACATGGCAGAAGGCATTTAGCCCGATCTGTAGCCTGGACCGTTTTATGTGCACACTACCGAATTCCTTTCCGAAATGGCGAAATCTCAGTGTGAGTTAACGCCGTGCAGTTTTTTGCCCCAAGGCCACCCCTCATTTATTTGAAGAAAACGAAAAAATTGCGGACTACTGTGACTTTTTCATGAATTGCCCTCTGTAGACGTCCTATAAATTTAAAGCCAGGTATATGTGCCTACCAAGGTGTCCTGGATCGAGGATGAACCGTTCCTATTTTATTCATGTGCCGGGAAGATAAGAAATATTTACTACTCCCATCGAACAGATAAACACGACGAAAACCCACGAAGCAGCGCGCGTGTGGTCTTCAGAATGAGAGAAAACGGATAACCGAGCGGCCGAGTCACCTACGAACACAATAGGAAAGGCACTCAGCCACCCCAGCCCGCTCTGGATAAGGATCTCATTGTGGGGCGGGGTTGACTAATAACCCTTATCGTGGAGTTATCACAGACGAAGACACCGTTGGAACGATTGGGGGATGCGGGGGAGAGGCCGCACGCTGCGAGGAACACGAACATGAGAAGGTAGCAGATTTGGATGTCGAAGTAGACCGCTGGCTCCAGGCATCCTGTAGGTACATTACCGATGGCCATTTTACCACGATTTTAGTACCGCTCGATAATCTGGTCATGGTGTAGAAACGAAAGTGTCCGATCGAAGTTGGCAAGACAATGCATGATGTGGCGAAAGAGACGAAGAGTTGACCTACGACACCTGAATTCTACTATAGATATTTCATGTATAACTGAGTTAATCCATCAACAGTTCATCCGGATCATCGGGATCATCCGGGCTCCGTTCCTTGACCCCGGATGATCCCTGTTTCATTAATGCGAAAGAAACTATGAAACATGGTACATGCTCTAGAATGGGGAAGACCACGGAGGTGGTGGAACGGGAGCGAATGGGGGGAACCAGTGAAGCAGGTAAAGGCTCTATAAGTGGGGGAAGCCAAGGCGAGCGAGCGTGGGAGTTACTTCCGTAACGCTCGCTTTTTCATGACGTGTGTCGTGACGATTTTCGGCCGGTAGGTCATCGCAAAAGCATGTGCCATGCTAAAACTATTCGTTTTGGTTCTAACCGTTACCGAATGGTGATGCGGTACAAGCTGTAAACCAGTTTGTATCGTAAATTCGCCTTCCAAATTTCTAAAACTTCATTATTTCCAAGATGGCAAAGTGAATTGTTGTTCTCTTCTCATTGATTAGTGATAAGTCGAATAAGTTGACTTGTTACAAAAAATCGACTCCGATCACGAGAATTCCAGTAGGTACATCATTCCGTAAGTAGGTAGACAGTCAAACGTTCTGTCTGGGCTCCGATCCATCTATTAGTTGATGACGGTAATACCCGTTTCGTGAGATGGCTGGCGTTACTACAGGCTATCATCATCAGCCTTACATCACCGTCACCTGCGTTCCCATGATTTCGTGACAGAGGAACATGCAGGACATGTTGGAAAGTGGATGTTCAGTTCAAATTTTTCTACAATGAGGGGAAGTGATTCCATACCGATTAGTAGGATTTTCCGGCATGTGTTTTGAAGAATTTTTGTACCTGCGGTGGACCAATGAGATTGAATTGGAGAACATCTTTCATTCAGTAAAAACTAATGAAAAGTGATAGCCCAGTAGTGATTTATGGAGAGTAATTCTTCTGATTAACCATTAAATTACGAAGAGTTTCATAATTATAGCGTTATGTGGTAATACTTGGTCTGTAGTCCAACTGTTCTTCGAATGGAGACATTCTTTTACAGATACACATACGGAAAATTCCATGGGGATCCGTCACCCTATTTTTTCTGGTGTTCAACAGACATTTGTGTCGTCAGACGCAGTTATGGTCGTAGAACAACAATCTAAATTTTCCTCACGAGTGTCTGGACTCGACGCAATGCGAACCGTCAGAGTCGCTAACGCGTTCTAACGGAAGACGAGTAAATGTGGACGATATCTCGCATGTTTATCATAACGAAAACAACCGTGATTAAGTGATCAGGTGGTAGATTGGTTTATGTACTTGAGTCCACATCCTACCTGTGATTCGAGATGTTTTTATGCCCAAAATTGATGGGTTTTGATGTTCCTTATCCTTTAAATTATGTGATTGATTGGGTATTGATATTTTGGCGGAAAAGAGGATTTGTATATCTTAAAACCAAGGTCAGGTTCATCCAGAACGTCACACAAAGGTACACCTACCCAGGTACCTATATTAAAATCCCAGGCGAGCAGCATTTAAGCGAGTTTATTGAGCGATTTTTAAGCTTAAAATCCCATTTGAACACTTTTTATGGACTGAAATTGGTAGGGTGCATTGTTCAAATTTATAATATTATACAAAAATCATTTCTTCGCGTATATGAGCACGTCGCAAAAATGTACCTACCTATACCTCTTTTTGATTTCTTGTTATAAAACGTTGCAAATTATTACTCAACGATTTATTATTTACCTTTATTGATACCCCTTCTGCGTAGATCATTGTTTCCTGTGCCCCCGCCCCCTCCCCCGAGGAAAGCCCTAGAGCCGGCCCGGAAATTACCCCGGGAATTACAAAAAATGCGCGGGATTCAATAATTCAATAATTACTTTTACTTGTTGCTATTCGTGAAGGCTAACTAATCCAAAACAGCCATAATAATAAGCCATAATATCTCGGAACAACCAACTCGATTTCCTACAGCGCTTGTGGTTATAAATCAGGTGTTCCCTATCAGTGATATCTGGGCTGGATTTATACCGTTTCCTTCACGATCATGTTGACGAAGCTTTTCGGTACAAACGAACGGCTGGACGTACAACAGTGCTCCAGTGGTCTCAAAAAATTCTTTAGTTCAAGATCACTTGAAAACGCAAAAAACCCATACCTTTCTATTGAAAATTGTCCAGCTACGGCGTTCTGAAAATGTCAACCCCTATTTTTCACCCCTCAAGAGATATTACTGACAGTAACGCCGAGCTTCGCGGACCAACTAGACCCCAAATGGGACATACGAATATAACTTGAATCACTCGCGGCGGAATAGTGGAAATCCATAGCAAAAAACTACAGGATAAAAATAAAATAGTCTATTTCCACGTACACTAGCAAACTGTAGACCGGTTTCGGTTGTTACACCATCGTCAGTACACTATAGAATCAATATAGAATTATATAGTGCACTGAGGATGGTGTAACAACCGAAACCGGTCTATAGTTTGCTATTGTACGTGGAAATAGACTATTTTATTTTTATCCTGTAGTTTTTTGGGACATACAAATCAAATTTCATTGATTTTTTGTTCATGGTAACTATGGAAAGTGCGAAGTACTGCGGACGGACGGAATATGTCCGATTCTTTAGGTTCATTATTGAAAATAATAAAACCACCGAAGTAGGATTTTCTGGCAGTGTAAAGGATTATTCTTACGTAAAGATGAATCATCTATTCTTCATGTAAAAGAACTAGCAAGAGGATGATTTGTGAATGTAATATAATCCAGAAAGTGGTGTTGTGTGATTAACCAGAAAGGCTAAACACACTAATTAGAACGAAAAGTACAGAGCACGAAAATCATAAAGCGAAGTTTCGCTCGGGTCCCGAAAACACTGAAGTCAACTAATGAATTCCAGTTATTTATGACAGAACCTGCACGTGGCAGCGTTGGAAGTGCGATGTCTGCAATAGCGAGGATGAAACGGAGGGGTGGAAATAGAGGGGAAGTGGCAATTAATATATGGGGTGTCGAGGGTTTTGATGTTTGTGGGGGGGGGGGGGTGCTAGAGCGGAATTCAGATAGAATGAAAGCAGAAACAAAAGCTGAGGTGGTATAGCGTATATCCAACGTAATAATCCTGACGCTTTTCTCACACTTCGATGGAGTTTTCTTGAAACAGAGTTGGGTTAATTTCTACGCCGGTTTCATTCTGCTTTATACGCGAGATTTTCAGGTTTATCAACGGACTCCGATTCACCAAGGGGGGGGGGGGGGGTTAACCTCTTGATCTTCTCTCGTTCGCACATTGTAGGTACATGTGGATCTAAAACGCGCTTTGTACGTTCAGATTTTTTGTACGAAAATGTTCATGGAATCCTTCTATATATTTAGAAATAAAACTAGAAAAGCTGTGAATGTATTTATATTTCATCAAATTCAGAAAACATTTTTTCCGGAAATATCTGTGTGAACGTTTTTTTAGCTGGAAAAGTAATTATGCTGATACCGGTAGCGAAATCTGGTTATCCCTATGCAACAAAACTCAAGGTTTCTCAACTCAAGGTTTCTGTGAAGGGTTTCACAGAAATTCGATATTTGCAGAAACAATGAGGAAATGAAATATATATTTATGGAAACAGTCTAGAATCTTTTGGAAAAAAAACGCCTCGATTATTTTTCCTCTTTTGGTTTATTATTTTCAATAATGAACCATTGGAATCGAGCATGAAAAAAAAATTCTTACCCCCCCTCAAAATTTGATGGTTTACGTTTCAAGGTATGTAGAATCCAAAACTGCAATAAAAATATTTCTGTCTGTCCGCCGTACGCCGTACGCCGTACGGGCCACTTTTCTTAGTTACCATGAAAAAAAATTGATGAAATTCGGGTTATAGGTTCCGTTCGGCGTCTAGTTGGTCCTCGAAGCTCGACGTTACTGTGAGTCATCTCTAAGGGGTTCAAAATAGGGGTTGAAATTTTCAAAACGCCTATACCATTTTTTTACGTAAATATTTTTACGGTTTTAAATAGTTCTTGAACTTGCGAGTTTTTTAAGACCATCCGGAGCATCGTACGTCCAGCCGTTCGTTCACAGTAAGGCCCCGAAGTTTGCACCGACAGGCATTTTCGACTCCAGTGTGAATGAAATGTATACAATTCAAACCAAATCTCGTAACCAGAGACGCGCCCACAATAGGAATTTGTGAATACGGCCAATCATTGGTAGGGATCACCTGATTATATTGGCGGAGTATGAAGTCGAGTTGGATGTTCTGTGATATTATTTAATTTGAAAAATGATGGCTCTTTTGGAGTTTGTTGGTAGGTAGTGAAACTTGAACAAACGTTGAAGTATTATTGATGGGTAAATTATTACTACGGTAAATCATTACTCAACGGTAAATTATTACACAACGGTTCATTATACCATCTACGTAGAAGGGGCTGGAGTTTGTTGGTAGGTACTTTTGCAAATTTTTTCACTCCTCATCAACAATTTCTTTTCAGAACTACATTATGTGTGTTTCTTTTTGTTAGGTACTGTTTGTCATCGGCAGAATTATTTTAGCAACATTTAACTCGTGATTTAGGTAGGTACCTAGTAACGAGTACGGGGTTAGGTACTAACCTACGGAGGGTCTGCGATCTAAATAATTATGCATAGAATAGTACATATCATATTATATAGACGGGTTATCTATACATAGAGCTGTGATCTGTAACAGAAGGGTATTCTATACAAAATAATAAACCGTTGTGCAGGGATTTGCAGCGTTTTTTTTTTTTTGGATTCCGATTCTATCATGGTAGCGGAAGGCTTTTGATTACTTTCGAAAGGAGAAATGGTATGAAAGTAGAAAATGAGTCCTCCAAACTCAAAATTTCCCCCTCATGTTTTGCTTTTCACACCTTTCTGAAAGGATTCGATTCCGTGTCTGACAGTCCTTCTGGCCGTCAGCATCTGTGTGCCCGCTAACCACATATACGTTTTCATATGAATATAGTTAGTATTACTGATACAGTTTAGTGCAATAGAGGTGAAATAGTTCATTCTTTCAGTGAAAATAAAATATGCAGTTTTTAATTGGTTTCTGATTTCTTTCAAACATAATAGCAAATAATATGCAATATCAGCTGAATATTATTAATAATTGACTATTACGCGGAAGGTTCAAAGGTGAGTCGACACACTGACTCAACACGGACACGACCAAATTTGTGGCTTATCAGAAATATTGAGATAATGGTTGAACACTTTGAGGTGTATACATGAGGGGGCATGTCAAAATACAGCATTTACCTAATTTATTGTTAATAAATCGATGAAATCGCCGATTGTTATTCCTGTTTCATATCGAAAATATAATATGTTTCCGTCGATTTTACCATAAATTGGAGGAAGCCAAACCGGTTCTTGTAGACCGAGTTTTATTTTAAAAAGTCAGCAGTTTCCGCAGTTTATTATTTTAGTTTATAGATACCCCTTCTGCGTGAGTATTATATTATTCTCCAGTGAACTTCAGATTCAATTTAACGTTATTGTATGTTATTCTTGGAAGTAAACATGAGACAGAGGTAGCCACCATTAGGTGAGTTTTGAAGCTAGTCTTAATATTTCATGTCATATTTTATTTAAGCGCTTATCTCTTGAATAGAAAAACACGCTACAAATCCCTGCACAACGGTTTATTATTTTGTACAGAATACCCTTCTGTTACAGATCACAGCTCTCTGTATAGATAACCCGGCTATATAATATAATATGTACTATTCTATACATATTATGTAGATCGCAGACCCTCCGTAGGTTAGTACCTAACCCCGTACTCGTTACTAGGTACCTACCTAAATCACGAGTTAGATGTTCCTAAAATAATTGTGTCGATGACAAACAGTAACAAAACGGCAAAAAGAAACGCAAATAATGAAGTTCTGAAGGAAAATTGTTGATGTGGAATGAAATAGATGCCCCTTCTGCGTAGATCTCTGTTTTCTGGGGTCAATACCTACCTTCGTGGTCAAGTATAATGCACCGTTGTGTAATAACTTGCCCATCAATAATACTTCAACGGTTGTGCAAGTGTCAAAAGTACCGATCAACAAAATCCAGCCCCTTCTTGATAGATGAACCGTTGTGTAATAATTTACCATTGTGTAATAATTTACCGTTGTGTAATAATTTGCCGTTATGTAATAATTTACCATTGTGTAATAATTTACCCATCAATAATACTTCAACGTTTGTTCAAGTTTCAGAAGTACCTACCAACAAAATCCAATAGTCCGTCACTTATCAAATGAAATAATATCGCAGAGCAGCCTTTTGGTGCACACGGACGTACAATGCTCCGGGTGGTCTCAAAAATTTTTTTAGCTCAAGACAAATTTAATAACTTAAAAAAACTATACCCTTCCATCGAAAATTTTCGAGCTACGGCGATCTGAAAATTTAAACCCCTATTTTGAACCCCTTAGAGATGACTGACAGTAACGCTGAGCTTCAAGGACCAACTAGACCACGAGCGGAACCTATAACCCGAATTTCATCAATTTTTTTTCATGATAACTAAGAAAATTGCTCAGTAGGGTGGACAGACAGAAATTTTTTATTGCATTTTCGGATTCTACATACCTTGAAACGTAGGTAAACCATCAAATTTTGAGGGGGGTTAGAATTTTTTTTTTTCCATGCTCGATTCCGAAGGCTCATTATTGAAAATAATAAACCAATAATAATTGTTGTTACTCGGTTTTTCTAAGCGCAGGCGTACGGATGACAAGCACGCATACAATCAGGGAATCCCGTTGTTTCCACTAGTCTCAGATTGCTCACCATAGACCCACCAATTTCCCATCTGGCACGCCACGAATCCGTTCGACAGCGCACCGTTAGGGGTCCCTGCATTCCTCCTTATCACGTCAAGTATATCACTTCTTCATCCACCGGGCTCCCTCTCGGATGTTTGTCTAAACAAGTAAAACGTGCCCACAGGGCCGACTCGGACCGACCTTCCCGACGCAGGACCATTTACGTGAGCTACTTGAGGAAGCCTCGGAGGAGACAGCATCTGATAACGGGCATCCGATAACTCGATGATGTGGAACCTTCAAATGAAAATAGACGCTCGTCTCATCTTTCCCCATAATCTCCGCCCGGGCTCGGTGAGGTTGCGTAATGGTAAACAAACCGAAGGAAAACTGAAAGTCCCCGCCTTCACGCAGTTGTCGGCGAAGCACGACATCTCACGCGTTATATAATTTTATTATGTCTATAAAAATTCGTGTCTTCTTCGCCTGTCATTCAAAAGGTTTCCCCATATTTCAGTCACGGGCTCGTCAATCTTGTGTAGGTAGTCTTCGTTAGCTCATCGAGTGGTTCAGACATATACCAGATTTTGGTTTATTATTTTCAATAATGAACCATTGGAATCGAGCATGAAAAAAAAAAAAAAATTCTTACCCCCCCTCAAAATTTGATGGTTTACGTTTCAAGGTATGTAGAATCCAAAACTGCAATAAAAATATTTCTGTCTGTCCGCCGTACGCCGTACGCTTGAGAATGGTTATGTATTTGTTGGCCCCTCGGCTCTTTATAGGCCCCTGACATGATCAGAGATGGGTCGGGGGGTCCCCACTCTGAGGTACAACATGTATGTACATTAAATTGGTTGTGGAGGAGCAGCCGATCACAACAGGTACTAACCTACGGAGGTCCGCGATCTACATAATATGTGTATAATAGTACATTTATATTGTGGGATTAACCCCACTAACACATGGTTAAGAGTTGTTTACATTGGAATGTTAGAAAAAGTTGTTGTGAAGTTGGATTTGGTATGAAAATAGATCGTACTCTTGTTATCAAAAGAAAGTGTGCCCTAATCCGCACCTCATCGTACTACAGGGTTTTCACCCGCTCAGCTTGTTTTTGGAAGAGATTTATGCTTGCCAGAGATGTTATGGAGACAGCCAACCCAAGAACCAACTACGACGACAGCGTATGCCATCCAATTGCGAAATTACCTCGAACAAATCAGGAACTTTGCCAGGGACGAAATAAAACTGGAAATGAGAGCCCAAAAGGAGATGTTCGACCGAAAAACCAAACAACCCTCCTTACAGGCAGATGATTGGGTATGGGTGTACACTCCAACGAGGAAGAGAGGTCTAAGCACTAAGCTGCTTCCACAATGGACAGGACCTTGGGTAGTGAAAGAGAGGAAGAATGACGTGTTGTACAAGGTACAAATGGGAAGAAATACGAGATTACTACATATGCCAATCGCCTAGCAAGAGCAGACGTAAGACTGGGGACCAGTTCTGAAGAAAGGGGGAATAGTGTGGGATTAACCCCACTAACACATGGTTAAGAGTTGTTTACATTGGAATGTTAGAAAAAGTTGTTGTGAAGTTGGATTTGGTATGAAAATAGATCGTTCTCTTGTTATCAAAAGAAAGTGTTTTCTTACAATATGTTATATAGAAGGGTTATCTATACGGAGACCTGTGTTTTCACTCCACATCAACAGTCTCCCTTCAGGACTTCATTATTTGCGTTTCTTTGTGCCATTTTAGGTATACTATTTGTTATCTAAAGAATTATTTTAGCAACATTTAACTCGTGATTTAGGTAGGTACCTAGTAACGAGTACGGGGTTAGGTACTAACCTACGGAGGGTCTGCGATTCGCATAATATTTATAGAGTAATACATATTATGTAATATAGACGGGTTATCTATTCAGATAGCTGTGATCTGTAACAGAAGGGTATTCTGTACAAAATAATAAACCGTTGTGCAGGGATTTGCAGCGTTTTTCAACTCACACGCTTCGCGCCTGAATATCTCAAGATGTGGGTAATATCAGTTTTGGTTTATTATTTTTAATAATGAACTTTTGGAATCGAGCATGAAAAACAAAATGCTAGCCCTCCTTAAAATTTGATGGTTTACGATTCAAGGTATGCAGGATCCAAAAATGCAATAAAAACGCTGCACATCCCTGCACAACGGTTTATTATTTTGTACAGAATACCCTTATGTTACAGATAACCCTTTATATTATATAATTTGTATTATTCTATGCATATTATGTAGATCACAGACCCTCCGTAGGTTAGTACCTAACCCCGTACTCGTTACTAGCTACCTACCTAAATCACGAGTTGTATGTTGCTAAAATAATTCAGACTATAACAAACAGTTACTAAAATGGCAAAAAGAAACGCAAATAATGAAGTTCTGAAGGAAAATTGTTGATTTGGAGTGAAATAGATGCCCCTTCTGCGTAAATTACTGTTTTCTGTGGTCAGTACCTATAATGAACCGTTGTGAAATAACTTGCCCATCAATAATACTTCAGCGGTTGTTCAAGTTGCAAAAGTACCGATCACAAAATCCAGCCCATTCTTGGTAGATGAACCGTTGTATAATAGTTTACCGTTCTGTACGGCGGACTTACAGAGATTTTTGTATTGCATTTTCGGATTCTACATACCTTGAAACGTAAACCATAAAATTTTGAATGGGGGTTAGAATATATACCTATATATATATTTTTTCTAATGCTCGATTCCAATGGTTCATTATTGAAAATAGTAAACCAAAAAAATTCTGTCTGTCCGCCGTACGCCGTACTGAGCACTTTTCTTAGTTACCATGAAAAAAAATTGATGAAATTCGGGTTATAGGTTCCGTTCGGGGTCTAGTTGGTCCTCGAAGCTCGACGTTACTGTCAGTCATCTCTAAGGAGTTGAAAATAGGGGTTGACATTTTCAGAACGCCGTAGCTCGAAAACTTTCGATATGAGGGTATGGTTTTTTTAACGTTCTTAAATTGAACTTGAACTAAAGAATTTTTTGAGACCACCCGGAGCATTGTACGACCAGCCGTTCGTTTGCACCAAAAAGCTTCGTCAACACGATCGTGAATCAAACGGTATAAATTCGGCCCAGATATCATCACTAGGGAGCATCTGAGTATAATCACCGATGGCTGTATGAAGTCGAGTTGGTTGTTCTGCGATATTATTTCATTTGTCTGTACAACAACTTTGGTTGTTCTGTTAGTTCATTTGAGCCGAATACGGTTCATTTGATGTCAAGGCTCTGGTCGCTCTGTACAATGCACTTGTGCGTTCTGTGCTGGAGTATGGCTCGATCATCTGGTCCCCTTTCTATGCGAATGCGAGCGAGCGGATTGAGCGTGTTCAGCGTGGTTTTGCGCGGTACGTTTCCTTTAAGCAGCGCATCGATTGGCTTGGCTTTGATTATAGAAGTGTCCTTCGGCTTTGTGCCATTGACACTCTTGATCGGCGTCGCCAGATCGCGGACTGCGTGTTCATCTTCAATTTGTTCCATAATAAGATTGAACGTCCCCTGCTGCAAATGATTAATATTCATGCCCCCCTGCACCGCACTAGAAGTAGGTAACGATTTATTTTATGTCCCGTCCTGTACCACTAATTATTTATGTTATAATCCCATTCTCAGAGCACAGCGAACCCTAAACCGTTTGGTAGCGGATGACGGTTTTGATTTGTTTTACGACTCTATTGGTCATCTAAAAAGATTAATTCGGAATAGCATTTAATTTAGTAACACTATAGTTTTTTTAAATTACTTATCTTTTTTTATTTCCTTTTGTGTACTCTGTACGAGGCTGTGTTATTTATTCTGTTTTTTCTTTGTAATTGGGCATTGCCCGTATATTTCTAAATAAATAAATAAAATAAATAAATTTGAAAAATGATGGACCTATTGGATTTTTTGGTAGGTACTTTTGAAACTTGATGAAGTATTATTGATGGGTAAATTATTATTAAAAGATGGGTCTTCTTCGTTACTACAACTCTTTTGGTACTTCGTCTGATATTGATAAATAGATAATCCCACTTGTAGTTAGAGAGGGTGGGATCATGCAAAATACACAAGGGGTTAGGTAATACGAGGATATCAACAGGAGGGCTGGCGATAAAAGTTCATCGCCCTCAACCAATTTACGGCTACGCTAAAGTTCACGCTAATATTAGAAAGATTGGCGGCCTCTCAGGAGGGTCTGATTGGCGTTTTACTCAATGAGTGATCGCATCGATTATAATATATTAGACTACACATAATTGTAGGACTGATGATGTGATTGCATCAATATCCGTGGTTTTCAACATCATCTTGAGTGAAAGTCCCTGTATTTATTTGGTATGAGGTTTGAAAAATTATTCTTACATCATATTTGTGAACTAACGCACCCACCCAATTTCCATTTTTGTGATGGTCAAAGTAGCCATGTCTCTGTTGACGTGAAAATGAAACGTTGCAATGTGGATATGACCATTTTGACGTGTCAGCTGAACGCTGCAATGATGTGTTTATAAATTTACTGCTTAAAATAACGTGTTAAGTAGGCCATTATAACATCTACAATACTGATCAATATTTTATTTCACTTACCTCAAATGATTCGTACAATACTTAGGATGCAAATACTTGGCGTGCAGTACTTGGCGTGCGAAATTGTAATGAAACGATCAAAATTTGTGTCAACGCTACTTTTTATCGACCAATTTATTCCATGTTAGTGGCTTCTGGTAGTGGTGCGTCAAGGTTGTGATGATCTGTTGACTAATGGCACTGGTGTCCTGGCGATTATGCCTCTCATGAAAGCTGAATTTTGGAACAATCCACTTCGAATTCCATTTGGATAAAGAATCCAAGATATTCCAAGATATTCGTGAGCCAAATCCTACCTTCACAATTTGACCCATACTGCTAAACCACAGTTTCCATTGCACTACCTACGAATTTTGAACCTTTTGTGCGAGAAAGTCTCAACTTTTGGTATAGATAAACTCACGTTTAAATGCCTTTTACCTTACATATATAGGTCACTAAGTAATTTAAATAAATGTGGATTATTAGCCCATGAATGATAACCTCATGAAATTTCGACCACGGGTTTCCGCAAGGGTTGTGGAATATTTACTGGATGAACTAACAAAAGAACTTCGAGCCTTGAGAACGGCAAGCCAACTTTCAGTTATTGAACTTCGGAAATGAGTCGGGAGGAGGAGCGATCCTCATTTGGAATTATTCAACTGTTACCTCAAGGTTTTCGAACACTGTCTCTTTAAACTCGGGCTTACTCCCCTCTTTGAATCTTCTAGAAGGTCCTTGAGAAAGTTTTAGGCTTGAGAGTTGAAGACCATGACCGATTCACCTTGAATTGTTCGGTCGTTCTCTTGGTCATATTATGGTAGGATTTTATATAGGAGGGGGTGATTATTCAGAAACTGCGTAGCATAATATGTATTTCAAGATAAATGAATCAGAGCTCAAATGATTCGAATTTCTCCTATTCTACAACACGTGGATCTTATCCACTTCTTTCTGTATAGCTTTTGTGTATCTCTTTGAATCTTTGACATCCTGTTCTGCTGCTAATGACCGGTACATAGTAAAAAATCTCGTTTTAACAGGCAGCCATGGAGGAGGACAATTTGGCCGTTAGAGTGAAGTGTCCGGTAGGGGAAGTTTCACTGTATTTTGGAAAGTATTGATGCATAAAACTTTTTCGTTTCCGATTTCATTGCCGGGTACAAAGAACCCATTGATTCGCCTGGAACCCATATGAGTTGAGCATCATATTGATCCTCCATTAGTTCAAAGACAGGTTGTTAATGCAGGTTTCTTCCATAATTGGGAAAAATCTGATTCAAATGTGGTAGGCACGTAACCAGTCCCACTCTGCAACATAACAGACCACAATTATGGTAATATCGATTCCCGCAACACTCGATACCTTGACAGTTGCTAAGGAGACCGCAAGTCGAGTCCGTCAAGGATGAAGAAGAACGTCCAGCCGAAAGAACAAAGTAAATTACTATCATTGGAGATGGATCGGGAAAGTGGCACATGTTTGCCCAGCCTTCAAGTAGGTTGTTCCCTAGCAGGCCGTGGGTGACTCCCGGATAGTGGGAAGCTGATTGATTGCTGTTGCACTGGTGGTCTCCGCCCACGCTTACGCGAGGATGGTCATTCGAAACCTGTTGTGCGCGGTTCGCTGAACAGTAATCGAAGCGCCTCCCTTCCAGGTGTATTGTTCCCGTTTATGTATCGAAATGATTCATCTACCAGGAATTCAAGTGGCTCGCAGTGGATATCCAGTACAGCCCAACATTGCCTATTTCCATTACTCGCTTGCTTGAACTTTGATTTTATTTAAATGTTTATAGAGCACCATCTTTGTTCAGCGTACTCCAGGTATGTTGAACATAGCAACTGTTTTTTTGGTTTATTACTCTGTGAATAATAACACCCCCTCAAATTTTTTTTCTTTTCCGTTTCAAGGTGCGTAGATTCCAAAAATGCAATGTCCGTCCGCTGTCTGCCGTACGCCGTATCACGTGTACCGGCTTCATTTTCGGTCTAAAAAAGTCGTTCTTTCGCACACATGCTCCATTTGGGCCCTAGTTGTGTCTCGAAACTTTGCAACCCGATCGGAATATACCCAGGGGTGTTATGAGTGAAAATGTGTTTAAAAATAGGTACTTGTTGTGTTTTAGCAACATGTTCGTAACATGAGCTTTTGAGGTATCGTTTTCCATGTTTTTGGGACGAGAAGACCTTTTGGGGTATCGTTTTCCATGTTTTTGGGACGAGAAGACCGAACATGAAGTCGATTTTGACCAAAGAGTGGAAAATTGAGGTTCTACCAAATGTTCAGCTCCCAAAATTGATTTTGCGTGAGTCAAAAACCTGGGAAGTTGGCTGAAATCACAATCAGTTTCTGTAATAACACTAGAAAAAATGGCACTGCCAATGATCAGAGATAATTTGAAGAAAAAAAAGGAGCCTACCTAATTCCTATTTTGGGGGCCAAAATTGGTGGAAACCATCAGAAATAGCTATTTCAATTATTTCACGTGAAAGAAACAATAAATAAACAGCCAACATTTCTGTAGGTATGTCCAATAGAATAATAAACCCATGTGACAAGGACTTTGCAGCGTTTTTTTTTTTTTTTAACCCAACTTTGAAGTGCGGGCAGTTACCGCGGTGTATGCCCAGTTCCGCGCCTCCCAGTTCCGCGCCTATGGATGTGATACCTGCAGAGTCCCTTTATTCTCCCAGATCCGCGCCTACGAATGTTGGTGGTGCCATTTCCGAGCCCAGATTAAGGTTGAGAAATGATTTATGAGGACTTGGTTGATGTATGGTTGCATGGAGGTGGCGAATTCTGGCCCTTTATCGCTGACACTTGAAAATTCATTTTCAAAGATTTTTGGAATTGGGACGTCCTCTTCTCTTGCCCTCTTTTTAAATCGTACTGCCGATCTAGATACTTCCAGTTTCCCAACGTCAGGAACACAGGAATGAGGGGAAGAATTCTTAACTCCAGTGCCTGCAAAATAAATTAGGTACCTAAGAACTACAAAATTATCTTGAATGAAACATAATCTAATTACTTAATCCAAGAAAAAACAGATCCTACCTCCCAAATTGGTCGTCAGTCGTCCCTTACATCCTTCAGCTTGGGCATCTCCAAATAAACACTCCCAGTTCACTGAGTTTTTATTAGTTTTTTCTTTCGACGCTGGTAATTATCGCGCACAATTAGCGGTTTCCCTTTCGTCGATTCCAACAGTTCCATATTGACAGATTGACAGCGTATCACAAACTACCTTATAATTAGGAGGCGCGGAGGTGGCACGATTTTTAGTGGGGCATTTTTAGGTTTTTTCGGGTGGTGCGGAAATGGGAAGAAAAAAAGGCAAATACAGGTAAGATCAGGAAAGAGACGGAAATGGGAGGCGCGGAACTGGGAGGACACCGTTACCGCATACCTGTTATGTCAATGAAGTGATTTCTGTCACAAATATGCTTAGAATTTGATAAGTAAGATTGATAGTATAATTTTACGGGTTATCTTGCATTAAAAACTGTATATTTGTCATTGATCATTGATCGAGAAGCCATGTTATAGAACCATAATTGCTATCTCCCCCCCCCCCCCCCCTTACAAACTCCCATAATCATGATTTCACTGTAACAATATAGATAGTACAAAATTGTTTTCTGGTACCTAATTAGCAGCAGAACGAGGTATCCGTATTGTATCAGTAGATATTAAAAAAGCCTAGGGCAAAGAAAACTATCCATTCTTCTTCTGGAACTCGAGGTTCCAAACACGTTTTGAGTGCCAAGCAAATCTCTGAGGAAACTTGAAGAAATATGTTTGAGATAACTGTATAAGTCTGCGCTTGTTTAGACTAAGTATTTGATCTTTCATGGTGTCACCTTAGTAAAATTATGCACACTCGAACCTAAAGAGACGGCACTAGCAGATGCTCAGCCGAAAGACTTGGAAGATTCAGAGAAATTAAATTCTGTGCATAACCCCCATACACCGACGAATTTCTGGTAGTTTGAACCGAACTAATTATTGGGTGATGATTGGCATTTCGGCGAAAGTAGGTGTGTACGTTTGATATTTGCGAGTGTGCAGACTGGATCCTTGGTGAGTGGTTAGGGCTTAATAAATTATCACAGCAGACCATCAGTGTTGACACTCCCAAGTGATTCTCCAAATTCGAGATCGTTCGTGTTCGATTTCGCTCTGATTCTCCTGATTCATTGTGGGATCAAATGGATCGTGAGTCCAAAGCGCGAAATTACTGTAACGTAATTGTTCATGAGGTTTCTATGTAGCGAAGCTTACAAATGGGATTTGAATCAAATATCTTGTATCTAGGGTTTGATTGATATATTTTATCAACACTAGTATAGATGCGTACATCGCTTTCTACGGCCTCGATCGCAGAGTTCGGGCGGTGAAGCCGAACAATTACTAGGGCATTTGTCACAATCTGTCAACCCGTTCGGATTTGCCTCATTACGCTCGCATTCAGCCTCATTTGTCGTGACACTCCGGCTCCATTCGGGATCTTTTGTTGATTTCCATCGACCGAAAAACGAGCCAGAGGATTCATTTGTCCCTCTTTTCTGGAAGCTGTCCGCAAGCTGAGTGAAGGAACTTTGGTGAAATGGGTTGACACCTCTCTGCTCGAAACATCTTGAAATTCAGTACTTCAGTGCTGTTTCTCACCAATTCGCAAGATGAATTTATGAACATATTTTTATCAACAACTACCTGCATCCTCATTTAATCTGTTCAATCAGAAGTGAACGTTGTTATGATAATGTTTACTTTCACTGCTGTTGCATATAATATATAAATATATTTGGATCAAGATCAACTTTGGAAGTTGATGTAATCAAGAGTTAACATTTTTCCTCTGAAAACATTATTATGCCAATTCTTCACTTCATCCATCATGAATCATGGTTGTTGTGAAATTTATTGTTCAAAATATTCAGATCGTAAACGTATTTGCGACCACGTATTCCGTGGTATACTAGAATTGCAGTGTTTACTTCTCAACATTAATTCCAGCACCACGTCGTCTTCCTTCTGTTGAAATAGGAATAACAATATCTTGTGATCAAACTTGTTTCCTTTAATTATTTGTATGAGAATATAAAGGACAACTGTTTCTTTATCAACAATTGCTCCATTGAAAATAGTTGATTTTAGAATTTTTAAAACTACATCTTTTTTAGTCATGATTGGTTTATTGATGAAACCTTTTGGTCTTTCAGTTTTCATTCTTAAATCACACCTAAAAACCAGGCCCATAATATGAGGAGAGTAGAATAAATTATTCATAAATGCAGTATTAGAAAATACACATTATTAAGGGGCTGCACACTTTTTCCACCCCAAAAATCTTTTTTCAGTTTTTTTTGTCATAAATATTTGTTCTGTGGGGTGTCAAGTACATGAGGAACGGTGATAGTTTTATTCTGAAGGTCATAAGTAGGTACCTACGCAAATTTTTCATTTTTGTGAAATGCGGGCGTATTATACTATGGGGTATATTATATGGTTGTGAATTCAGCTCCTATCTTGAGTCCACGTTGTAAATTCGGCCCGCTCGTCCCACCCCTCACTCAAAGCCCCTAACTCAAAGTATACATTTAGCCCGAACCAGCTAGAGGTACAGACCAAAACATTTTCGTTTGTAAATTCCGCCCAACAGTATGAAGGAAACGTATCATAGGTGTACATAGTACATGAAAGTACTGTGTATGGTCTTCGTATTTCGAAATCAGTCAATACTTACCTATTCTAAAAATAAAATAAAAATCGTCAGTTCAATGAAAAAATCAGTCAATATCTTGAAATCATATAAAAACCGTCCAAATATAAAAATTCTATGTGAATTTTTTCGTAAATCTGATTATGGATAGGTACTGTTTTAACTTAATACTAACCCGCAACACTTGGTTCCCTTCCTCAGTCAATGCGGCTCGCAAGATGATTGGTGGTCTGTCTGACAAGTGTTCCTCAGCTTTACGTTTTGCTGAACTACTCACCGCATGTCTTCGAAGTTCTCTCACAGACAAAGGCTCGTGGTTATGACTGAAATTCGTTTCCGTAACCGTGTAGCTGGGACCTGTAATTTTAGCTGACTCAGTACACGCAGCATGACCACCTAAAATCCCCGAAATGAAACAACACGAAGGGTTAAGGGTAAATGTCACGGGTTTAGTTCCGAGAACCACCACCACGTTGAGCTTCAAAATGAGCCAATCCAATATTAGGTTATCTCTTGAACGGGTTAACAGATTTTCAATCTGTAAAATGTTCTGTAATTGCTACGAGTATAAACAACCTCGAGTGGCGACATTCAGTTTTGAATTTTAAAATTTTTGTCAATGGAGTTCCCAAAATAATTATTTTACTCAATTTCAATTTTTTTGAAAAAGCAACTATTTGTAGAAAAAAATCGAAGAATCCAAATCCGTTTTCAGGTGGAAGATTGGATCATTAGATCGAACGGCATTTGGGTAAATTACCATAACAACAGGCCCCTATTATACCTACCTGCTTATAACGATTACAGAACATTTTACAGATTGAAAATCGGTTGGCCCGTTCAAGAGATGAATGTAATAATTGGATTGCCCCCGACGGTACGGTCATCTACTGAAAATATTTCTTACCAAAATCCGTGACATTTACCCTGCTAAGTAGGGGGTTAGGACTACTTGCGCTTTGTGTGTGACGGATACTGAAAACTAACTTACCGCCAACAAACTTCACTAGCCAAATCCTTTGTTTCCTGAACTTGAAGCCGTCAGTTTCAAGAGTTTTCCTGCTTCGCTCGTGAGCGCATTAAAATTCACACCGGCAGACATCACTTGAAAACACTTTGTAGGTACTCGCACTGCTGTGTATCGCTTCCTACTGCGGCGGAACCGCAGAACAAAGACGAGCAGAGCCCAGTTTTATTTTCCCCACGGTTTTCTATCTTCAAATCGATATGACTCAGGAACTACTGGAGCTACAGGGCTGATATTGGTTTATTATTTTCAATAATGAACCATTGGAATCGAGCATGAAAAAAAAAATTCTTACCCCCCCTCAAAATTTGATGGTTTACGTTTCAAGATATGTAGAATCCAAAACTGCAATAAAAATATTTCTGTCTGTCCGCCGTACGCCGTACGGGCCACTTTTCTTAGTTACCATGAAAAAAAATTGATGAAATTCGGGTTATAGGTTCCGTTCGGCGTCTAGTTGGTCCTCGAAGCTCGACGTTACTGTGAGTCATCTCTAAGGGGTTCAAAATAGGGGTTGAAATTTTCAAAACGCCTATACCATTTTTTTACGTAAATATTTTTACGGTTTTAAATAGTTCTTGAACTTGCGAGTTTTTTAAGACCATCCGGAGCATCGTACGTCCAGCCGTTCGTTCACAGTAAGGCCCCGAAGTTTGCACCGACAGGCATTTTCGACTCCAGTTTGAATGAAATTGTATACAATCCAAACCTTGGCAGTGTATTTTTGTTGAGTTGGTTCCACATGCACTTAATAGTTTGAGTGTGGGCTCCAGTGACGGGGTCTACAGAATTTTCCGAGTGGTTCAACGTTTTGTGTTCGTAGCTGTACATATTCCCCTAGTGTGCTGTAAGCTTACCATATATCGGAAACCGTAGTGCTGCCAGTCGCAATTTTGTTTTGAATTATTGGAAGTAAACTTGCCCTATCCCTTCTGTCCATTTTAAGAAATTTTCTTTCCAATATTCCGTCGGCTCGTTTGCAGTCTCTACAGTTTTAATGTCAATCGAGGAGCGAGTGGTAAAAGGGTACCGGTAGGTAGATCGGAGAGGTATATATCATACGACAACAACGATTGGTACGTATCAGATATCACATGTGTACCGATAATAAACCAAAATACAAATCACAAGATATCGAAAAACTCTCCCTGGCTTTTTAGAGGACCTTACTATCTTCCATATTTGTTGGAGTTACAAATATTTTCTGATATATGTAGGACAGTAAAGAATTATTTTTGAGATCAGGGACTATTTATTGATGTGAAGTTATCAACATTATTATTTTCATTGTCTCTATATTTACTAGGTGTAATATTTTACTAGATATCGACTACAAATATTACGATGCTATAAAATCGATCGTTTGTCTGTTTCAGGTGAGTATACACGCAGACTAAATCAGAATGGGTAATGTACATTAGTTTTCTCATATTTCGGTCTCAAATGGACACCCAGCTCAGGCTCGGGAGTTTTAACTCTAGCTTACCCATTTGGAATTCGGGTCTCATAAATATGTATTAATTCTTATGGGAGCTTTAATCCCTTCGCTTTGAGCTTCGTCCTTTTTTTTCGGACGAGGGTCCGGTTAGCCTCGATGGCTCATCCGCATAATCAAGTGAATAAATACCGCCCCACGAATCGTGTTTAACTGCTCCCCAAGCTTTTATTTGAGGGAGGTTTCGCGGCCGTTATCTTCATCTGCTGTGAGAAATGGACTCCTCGGTAATTATTCTTTCCGAGTCCTAAAAAGTCGGAATACCGGTATAATTTGCATGCCTGCATCTACTAAACATCATAAAAGTGAGGAACCGGTAATGGTGTCTTTTATACTGCGGAAATAACCATTTTGTCAGCTTTCTTATCATTTACAGTCATGGGAATACGTAATTCCTTACAACCCGAATTATTTTTGTTTTAGTTCATAATTTATTATTCGAGTGCGCTAATGACAACGGCCCAAAATGATAAGTAGGAACATGCATTTTCGAGGAAAAAATGTCATCAATCGATTGAATCACAAATGAAGATATTACTTAGAAAACCCCAGTCAATAAGAATTTGAACAGTTTCAAGTTCTGCTTTATTTTCAAAACGGAGCTGGATTTTACGGAATTCATTACGTAGGATGTGATCCATTTTGGTGTATTAAAAGAAACTCATTTTTTAGTCTTCTACTCGTACTTCGTTAGCGAAAATATTGTTAGTTTATGAGAAAGTCTTTTCTGTCTTGAGTCAGCCTCCTTCACAAGAATAATTGTTAGGTACCTATTGATTTTTGATCCACGAAAACACAAATTTTACCCACTTTTTGTATCCCGACAGTTCCCATCTTCGAAATCCTCTTTCATTTTGGAAAGCATTTCTTTGTCTACAACTAGGTAAGAATAACCTAGGGAGACACTGGTCAGCAGAAATCGAGTTCCTTCTAAGTTAAACCTGCGATGCTGAAATTGGAGAAGAGGCTTTCTGGGTACAGCTGGGTGAGAATGACCAGTTATAGTAGGAATCCAGCATCATCGCCTGAGGTAGGTTTCAGCGCAAGCAAGTACTGTACTGCTTGCAATTAGTATTTTAATTGCAGTGAATAAAAGTAGGTATCAGAAACGCCTTATGTTTCGACACTACGAGAGCCTTAGCCCTGATTCCTTACATCTGTTTATGTATCTTGCTTCCAGTAGGTATTTCAATTGGTTTTGAAGAAGGGCAGTAATTCTACTTACAATGTGTAAGACAATTATTATAGATGGATTCCTTCTCAGAGACCTGTTGTCACTTGTTGGTGATAGCGGGTGATGGTGGGCAGCGGTACAAACCACTTTTTTCACTCGTTTTTTCGGGAACATGCATTAACTTGTACCTGCCTACCTTTATTCTTAAACCTGCTTGTTAACTTAAAAGCAACCAGGCAGCCGTGCAGTTGAATAGAGAGAAGAGCTGTCTGCGGCGTCACAGAAGTCCTCGTTAGGGCATTCGTGTGCGGCTTTCGAAGCTGCAGCACTGCCAGGTATGTGCCGCCCACCCAAAAAAGGTCGTTGCACACAGGGCGCCCACGCCGCACCATATGTTTTCTACCGACTTCCGAATACTTACCTGAATAGGGCACAAACCACTGGAAACCAGTCACTCCCACTGAATCCCCTCTGTCAGCTCATCCTGGTTGAGAACGTGTTGGGAGTGTGGGTAGGGAGAAATACGGTTGGACCAGTTTTATGGGCAGAATGCATGAAAAATCCGCGAACACCATCTGTAGACATGTGTGGGATGATGCAGAGAGAAATCACAGTAGGTACTTGGACGTGCACTATCAAATGGGTGACAGTGCGAAATAGAACATAATAAATTAATTCATATGAAAGTGTGATTTAATTCAAGTTCATCGCATTTTCTTCGACATGTAAATCAGTGCTGGCCGGACGGTCGAGTGCTTATATAAAAGAACTCATAATTAATTTTGAAACAGCTTTGGAGCAGTGTGTATATTCTGGCTCTTCGCCCCTAGCAATAATCAATGAGTCACACACAAAAAATGCGAATACACAGAGTACCTGAACACTCATTGAACAGTCTTAGTTAACATGTGGATAAATTCCCTGTCTCTGTAGAACAATAACTCTAATCAAGGACAGACATTCTGGATGGAATAAAAAGATGGACACCTTTCTCGCATCCATGTCTGCACTATTTTTCTTGCGAAATTCCCTATAAATATACCGTAGAAATTATAAAATTACCTCCGTTAGTGTTCCCAACTTTTATTGCCGCATCGATTAAAATACTTAAGATTTGGGGATTGTATAATTCGGCCGTTAAAATTTAAATCGTTGTCATTTATTTAAAAAATAAAATAAATAAAGAAAGAAAGTCATTAGTCAGATATGTCTCAATGCAAGACTTGCAGCTCATAGCTGGGTCAGAATCATATGAGTACATTCAAGATGACAAGACTTAGGCTCAAATTGCGTGAATTGGATGTGAAAACCGCAACACCGAAAGCAGGTCTCGAAGGAGTGCGCCGTGTGAATTTATTCATACCACTTACCTTAGTATAGAATGTATCCATAGTTTCCGTCAGAATCGAACAAAATAATGATTTTTATTTCTGAATTTAATAAATATCGGTAGACGCATGTGAAATCGCTTTCTATCAAACTTCAGAGACAGACCTACCGCTTTCTTGGCCTACCGCTGACAGTAGGATAGTTTAATGTCTGTAATAACTTCTCAGGTAGTTACAACTGAAATTTTCTGGTTTTATCCAACCAACTTCATATTAACTATTTTACGCTGTTGTCAAAAAAGGCGTATTAATGTAGTAGGCACACGATAGGGTACAAGGTATCTCAAAATAGGATTCACCGATATGATTGAGCCTTGCATCAACTAACGTCAGTTCCGTCGGAAGGAATAGTACCTACTTGCATAATAAAGGTGTTTACGCATTACCAGCATCTTATTTACACACATCGGGTTTAAGGATTGCCATGTTGTAAACTTTAAATAGAAACTGCTTGTTATAATTTTGGACCCATTGCAATATCGCAATTAAATTATCGAAAGTCGAGCATTAACTCAGCGGTTTCTGCATAGCGCGAAGTACTTGTGGACAATAGCACCTTCCAACGGGCTTCATAAACATCATGACTTACGGATGCTAAGTGTTCGAAGGAGGAATCGTTTAAGGAGCGGCATAAATATCCTTTATCTCTCGAGATAAATAGGGCAAATACAAACATCGCTCCACCGATCGCCAGCCAACTCTATAGAAGTCTCTGAAGACACTAACAAATAACCACCTTTTAGGGAGAGATATTATCGCCTGGTTAGAGATAAATGGGGACGGTGCGGGCAATGTATCTCAAGGCGAAGGGTTTTGTAAAGCGAGTTGTGCGATCTGGGGTGAGAGTGGGTCTAGGGACAAACGGCCTCCTTCATTGGTGACAAACCAACTTGAGAATCTCGAATACACGACAGGATTGTCTATCAACAGTAAACGGATGGCCCGCCCACTAGGGGATCGCCAAATGCCATTATTTCCGTATTGGTGTTTTAAGTAACGATACGCGACTGAACACTTTTTTTAATGAACCAAGATCGCAGAAGATGGTGCAGTGATTGAGTTTTTTTTTTTTAAATATTACGTTTTTTCTGAATATTAAAATTACAGTATTCATACATTTAATTATAACTAAAACACTGCAACTCCTATTAAGTAAAACTTGTGCTGGGAGTTGGAGCCTCGATAACTTGAACAAATAATTAAAATTATAATGTATAACTTATTCCTCACTAACTAAAATCTAGAGAAAAATAATATTTTGAGATGAGTTGCATAACCAATACAAAAAATCAAAATAAACAGTTACACATCGCTCAGACTGGCTTTATGTAGACATTTCAACTTATATTCGAAAAGAGCGAATGACATTGGAAATGAAAACGCTATTGGAGGTAGTGCATTGAATAGGTTAACACAAAATAAAAATCGCAGTGTGGCAGTGAAAAACGAGGCAATACTAATGTGGGTTGTTTGATGCCCTTGTTTTATTTTCCAATACCTAAAAACGGCCTGATAAATACATTTTGAATACATATATTAGCATAGTTTGTTCGTATAATTTAGTCAGCGGCAATACTTCCATTTCATGCCACACTACCACAGATGAAAAAACCAACTGGCTTTCTCAAAAGGATCTTAACTAGACGTTTTTGAGTGATATAAAGTGGCTGAGTTCTTATTCCATGTGCTGCTCCCCAGGCCACTATACCGTAGACTAGCACTGACTGAATCAAAGCTAAGTATAAATTTTTTTTTACCTTTAGAGATAAAAGCCCACATACCTCGAAGCAGATTGGTTTCAGCCTACGCAATTGGCGCAGTTGACAAAGAGTGGTGGATAGTTCAAAACGCTGCAAATTTTACACAACGGCTTACTGGTTGCTTGTATAGGTGAATCTTCTGCTCCTCCAGGAATGCCCTAAATCGAGTTCTGGAGCCAATCGGGTCATTTACCAGGAGTTTCATTTAATATGCGGTGGATTCAAGAATTCTATAATTAATTATTAATTTGTTGTTATTCATGAAGCATTACGTTTATTCTATTTGCAAAATTATCTGCGATTCATTTTGAGTTATTTTTACTGAACGATGTGTGGTTTCCTAGAATCTGAAACCGGATCCCCCTGTAAACCTAACGAACTCGAGTAGAAGTTGTCATCATCTTTATACCGTATGGTTTTATTATTATTATTTTATTAATAGTTTCTAGGGAATAATAAATTGATTCCATTGCCTTTGATTATGACCAAACCAAATGTTTAATCACTGGACGCATATTGCACGTTTTATGCAAGTCCCCAACCCGTACAAAACTTGTTTACATAAATCGTTTTCAGGTAAATAAAAATACAAGTGATCCTACACCAATCACATGCCGAGAACTTGGTAGGTCTCCCGTGATTCCTTGGCTCGCTCCAACATCAAAGCCTTCGCATTCGCCGCGGTTTGTTTTGGTCAATCGTTTCGAAATGCAAGTTTTTCCGAAATTACGTTCCTCCTCGTATTTCTCGGCGGTTCCCTTCTATTTTCATGAGCTATATAATGTAATTTATCACCTTCCGTGGTAGAGACCCTGGCAAATTCAGTGGGGGGAAAATACAAATATTTGGCAGCGGCGTGTTCCCTGTTAATAATTTCGCGGTAAACATCGAGTTATTGGTTCAGACCTACTAACAAACTGAATAAATTCGTGAATTCCGAATGCCACTTTCGGATTGCCCTGTTATTTATTTTTCTCTGTTATTCTTGTGAATACCCTTCGTAGGATATTTGCGCTGGAATATATTTGAGCCCTATCGGGAAAACTTTGGAACAATTCATAGCTAAACATTCGCTCTTCGTTGTTTATTAGAGGCAATATTCATTATGAATATTATCCTAATAACTCAGTTTTCCAGTAGTGAGTCGATCTTATCCAAACAATTGCACGGAATAGAACAGCCCAATTATTTAAATTCATGCACCAAAAATGGAGTTTTTTGCCCAAGGAAACCATTATTCTTTCGAGTTGAGTTCTGAATATCACGTAACTAATATAGGTAACTTTAGAATTACAACCGCAAAACGCAAGTTCTGTGGAGCCAACAAATTTTGATTTGACTTCTATTTCTCTGCATCCATTTGTTTTGTCCAGGACTCAAATGTTAGCGTGATGTTTCATTAAGTAGTACTCGTCCATAAGTAACCTGCTGTTGAAATGGTTCTGGAAATTTTGTTGCAAAACTAGATTTATCGACGTTAAATTCCTCAAAATCCAATAAATTGCAGAATAGCTACTTTCTAAAATAGTCCCGAATTTCAGAAAATACAAGATTTCACATCGATACGATGATATGAACTAAATTGTTGATGATATTAATTGTTCAGTGCATGCGACTCTTGAGATAAGAGCACAGAAGTGCATGACAGATCTACAACTTGCGCAAATTAGTATGTCGACAGCAAAATGTTTCCCCTAGCACATTGTGACCGAGACGTTTCAATTTGCACTTGGGCACTTGAGACGAACTTGTTTAGAGGACGAGAAAAACAATCCCCCTTCACCACTTCACTGCCTACCCGCCCATTGCGTTTGCCCTTCCAAGGCCCCGCCAGCTCTTGTTACAACGTCCATTTTAATTATACAGCCGCTAGACCACCTTTCGAGCTGGTGCATAAGGGACATCATCGTGTAACAAGTTTGAGAAGCATATCACATATCAGCCAGAAAAGAAACGATGTGCAGGTCCGTGGATAATCACTCACCGTGTCGCTGTCACGCCGCATCGGTTTTCTGTGACGATTCAGGCGGCGCATTCACCTGGAAAGTGTTAGGTTCTTACATGTCCTCTTATTCTTACCACATAAAGGCGCTCCACGTACAGCGTGTATGCTGTATAGGATAGCGCACTTGATATTTCTATCCGGTGTTATGTTCACAGTCCAAGTCTTCACAGATAATTTCCAGTGAGTTGAACGTAAACTTGAACGTATATAAAGGGCTTGCTATCCATCAATTAACTCAAAAGTTTATTGTGTCATAATTAAATTATTGCGATTAATACGTCTAGGGTCATTGAAACAGTTGGTCAGCCGTTCTCCGTAGCATGTTGGAGCAGAGCAAGGAGTGTTTAATTATCCCGTTGGGACCGAAATATCCTAGTCCGGCTGGGCAGCACAATCCAGTATAGGTAACAGATCATCTTTGGTGATGAGCTAGGACCAGTAGGTAGGAACCTAAACCCTTATAACAAATTTCTCTGCAACATACAATCTAGACCAGTGGTTTTCAAATTGTTTTGGGTCGCGCCCCCCCTTGCGAGTATCGAGGCATCTTGGCGCCTCCCTTCCATCAGTCCTCCTCTCAAATTCCCAAACCAAGGTATTTGTGTTAAACAGGAGAAAATATCGTTGCCTAGCAATTTATATAGTTTTTACTGAATTTCATCTTATATTTACAAACAAAATTATTAATAACAGACGTCCGTCGACAGACGTACGAAAACTAGTGAAATGGATGGTACCGGCTCATTTGAGTTAACATCAGATTCTTGATATCGGGCTGCAATGTTGAGAGTGAAAATCTTGCATCAAATTCGACGTCCATAGGATTTCTGATTTTTGTCTTGATGACCGCCAACATCAAACATCGACTGTCAAACATCGATCGAAGGACTGTCTTATACACAGACTATTGAAAACACTAGATATGTGTTTAAATTCGAGTCTCAATAAACTTCATCTAAACGGAGGTCTACACGCCCCTCCCTGAAAATCACTCGCGCCCCCCAATTTGAAAACCACTGATCTAGACAGTATAGTTACCTATATGATTTGGATTTATTTTTACCAGCATTGTATTGTTCACGATTTCTCTGTCATTCTTTATTCCTGATTGAACATGGAAGATCGTAACACAGTACTGTCTACTTTCACGATTCGTATTCATATCGCATGGTCAATTTTTTATCTAGTTTACTGATGGGCGGTGTTGAGTGGATCTTTCATAGGATGAAATCATATCAATTTATGGGAAACTAGGCACGAAATAAGATCATGTATAATCGTAATACAGATTATGGAATATGCAGTGGTATCTGACTCTCTGGCGTAGTCCGTGTAATCTACAGCAAGCTGCTTACTCTTCATTATGAAACTCTCCATAAAATGTATTTTATTAACCTTCCATTCTGGAGTGAAGCGAAGAAAAAAAAAATCCACGGTCTTTCAGAGCACTGTTTTACATGTGACGTTCGCCATGGCTTTTAATCTTGCGTTACGATCGAGTTCACAACCCCCGGCGCTGCTTGCCTTTTGATGGAGACGAATTTTATTTTTCCGACTATTAACTACAATCCATAAAGATGCCCATTGAAAAGTTCCGGTCAAACATGCCGACCTCGGACCAACAGAACAATTTTGTTTCTTATTTATTTTTTATTTTTTTGCTTCCTCACTACCGAAGGTAGGAAAACCTTGGATTCGTGATTGAGTAAAAAAATTTATCTCCTCCAAAATGAAAATTCCACTACCGTTTTTTGTTTAGACATCAGGGAACATTTTTTTGTTTCCTGATGTCTGTCTGTGGTAGTTTCTTGTACATAATTACCCGTAATAATGGTCGAAATGGTCTGAAATTTGGAGGGTAAGTGCGGGTCACAGATGGCCCGTACCAAAATCATTGAAAAAGTACAGTAACATTCGTCTGCGCATCCGCAAACGTGAAATACTTGAAACGCCCGTAACTACCTTAAATATCGTTGAAAATGAGTTCAAACTTGGAGGGACGATCAGGAATGATACTTTGATAGTTCCATACGAATTTAATTGGAATCGTACTGTAACTTTCATCTGCGCATGCGCGAACATGAAATGTTGACCATTTGCTTGTAACGCTTCTAACTACGCGAAAAATAGTCGTAGAGAACCGGAATTCGGAGGGTATACGCAGGTTGGATGGCAGATGGTCCCGAATCAAAACGAACCTACCCAACTATTCTATACGTTCATGTGGTTCAAGTGAGAAAGCTATACTGCCTACTTGAATTGGCAGACGTTTTTCCTATTACAACGGTTGCTAATGACTGTACATTTAGTTAGGAGTTCCCTGAATATAGGGAACTATATAGGTATAATAATCAACAGACAGAACAACGTTGTCTGATCCACCTGGTGTTCCAGCCTTTTCAGTGGGTTTGTTTGTAGAGTTCTCGTTCGAGCAGTCCTTCGGCTTCTTTGAATGAAGCCATCTTCCTATCAGAAGGTATGTAGCTCCACTGGAAGTTGCGAATTGGTGTAATCTCAAGCCCGCCGTTTAGAGAAAGTCCTGCTCAACTTGTATGGTGATTTCCTGGCCAAATGAATCTGAGATGTGAACACCCTGCTATCATAAGGGTAGGAGAAGGACACTGAATGACCTCCACGCAGCCCCAAGTTCGATGCACTGGTTATGGCTAATTGAAGCTTCGAACCTCACTCGGGCTACAGTTTCGGTGAAAGTCCTTCTCAACCTGTCTGGTGGTGTCCCCATCCGTTCGAAAAACTCAGGAACGTCCCGCAAATGTTGACGCAATTTCCGAATATACCCTGGGGTGATCAAAATTGGAAGGAGAAGAAATAGTTCGTAATGGTTCACAGCCTTTCCCGGTCACACGCGGAAAATTGCATAGGGTACCAATTGTTCGTATCCATGATGTTGTCTCCAGCTAACACCTGGGTGAATTTAGAGGCGTATTTAAGCCCTTAGGGAAGCCCATAAAATTGAACTTTCCATGGTCCTACCCCCTACTTATGATCAATACAGCATTGAAATGCTGTGAATAATTTTCTTCAAAACGATTGATTTATATAACGTACCTACGCGCAGTTTAAATTTCTGAACCATCTTTGTAGCTAAGGGCGATTATTCACTTTTTCATTGAGTCTGGTGCCATGGGTAGGTCTACCTACCTACATGGTAGTGTGAAAATTTTGCTTAAATGATCGGTGATTGTCTTCCATTGGTTATTATGGGCAAATTTGGAGTCAAAGTTGGAAAAAGAGGCCAGGTTAATGTCCCTTGTAAGGTGATGAAAAGCTATAAATTATTTATGATGATAGAATGAATGAAGTTTCCATTGCTTATTATGGGCAAATATGGAGTCAAAGTTGGAAAAGGAAATCTGTCCATTTATGGGTATGGAGATGAATGAAGTTCGCAAGCAATGGCGTTATGGAAAATTTATAGTTCTTGTACACTAATCATAGTCGTGAGAACCAACAATAGATGATTACTATGGCGTCTAGGTTGGTACCTTCGTTTGGTTGCATATCGTAGCAAAAAAAAGAACATGAAATTAAACAAGACGTTCCAGTGTAAGATGTTTTGTTACGACCACAAACCCGAAGGATTTGTTTTCTCTCTGTTTTATCAAACTTTGGATGCTGACGTCATGCATTTGAGGTCTGCTATTACCAAATTATAACAAAAATAAGAGACTACCTAAGTAGGAAGTTGTTTGTAACAACCTGAAATTCAACCAAACCTTGTCCCATACCTTTTCCTGCTGCATGCACATTGCGAAGTGCATCTTCCATACTTCGCAGTAAAATGTATTCAACCAAAGTGCGGAGTTTAGGTCCTTTCTGCGTGGGATTAATGAAAATTTAATCGCGCACTTCAAAGCTCATCATAATATTATTTTTATCAGTCAATCTCGGAAGCCTCTTGTTTCATAATGGGACGCTCGGAAGAACGTTGGCGGAGAGCGGATCCTTGACTTTCCAAGTTCGCTTACAAGGTGGAAGGAGTTGACGTAGGTTGTAGCATTAATGCAAGTGGGCAGGGGAAGAATGTTGCCCGGAGTGTGGGCCATGCGAGTGTTCTTTTGCCATACGCCTTTTCTCCAGCAACCCACGGTAGGACGGGGATCCTGCTGCCGGAAGCTGGGAGTCGAGTCAGATGGTGCCGATCGTCCCGGAAAACAGGATTATTTCCACTACCTGCCGCTTTAACAGCTCTTCGATCTTGCCGCTAACGGAAATGAACTGCTCTTTGAGCTCCATCATGTGAACTACTGTTTGTTTACAACACCAGTGTTTCTCAACTGGTTCGCCCTCTCGTCCTTGGTCCAAGCCAACATTCAATACCGTGCGTCCCCCTCGCTCACTACTTATCCATTGACCCATTCATTGTTTCATGGGTTTCATTGAGAATATTCCTTTTAAGTATTGGAGACTGAACTGTCCTTCAATGGGGGCTTTTGGTTATTTTATTTTCGAAATGGCACCAATTTATTCATGGAATGAGATCTACCAAGATCATCTCTGTATCCAGCTGACACAACTGGTGGTCTGCCACTATGATTATTTTTCTCGCCTTTAGTTGTAGTTGACAACGATTCGGTAGATGTACATAGGTATGTAGGTAAAGATAGGAGCAATAATAAATATTCGTGTAACGGGCTTTGTTGTGGATGGTTGTGACCTGACATGGTGACGACGATGTGTTTCACACTTATAGTTTCCTCGTCAAAGCAATTATTCCTTGCAGTAATTGCTTTGTTTGTTCATTATTACAACATTTTCCATCAGGGGCGCCATTTCACCAAACTGTTGGGGGGGGGGGGGGGGGGCAAACACCAGGGGGTATGGGGGGTATGATATATCTACTAAGGAAAGGGGGTCCAGGGTTTTTTCCCCCGCAAATTTGTTTAAATTAATATTACATTTAGATGTAGGCTAATTTTATGCTTCCTTTTTACATATTTAAAGTTTCAATAAAAGAATAAATACAAACAAAATCAAAGTACCCTTTTTCAATTCATTAAATTAGCATTGCTACATTCCAATAATATTCATTCAAAATATTCCTTTTTAAAAGAATAACTTTTTAAAAGAAGGCTATGATATTCTAGATAACTCCAGTAGTCATTTTCATTATTTATCAATTCCTTGGGGGGGCCTAGGCCCCCCCTGCCCCCCTTAAATGGCGCCCCTGCTTTAAAGTATTGGAGACTGAACTGTCCTTCAATGGGGGCTTTTGGTTATTTTATTTTCGAAATGGCACCAATTTATTCATGGAATGAGATCTACCAAGATCATCTCTGTATCCAGCTGACACAACTGGTGGTCTGCCACTATGATTATTTCTGACCTTTCGTTGTAGTTGACAACGATTCGGTAGATGTAGGTATGTAGGTAAAGATAGGAACAATAATAAATATTCGTGTAACGGGCTTTGTTATGGATGATTGTGACCTGACATGGTGACGACGATGTGTTTCACACATAGTTTCCTCGTCAAAGCAATTATTCCTTGCAGTAATTGCTTTGTTTATTCATTATTACAACATTTTCCATGCTCCACACCACTGCAAAATTACCGAATTTCTGGTCTGCTTCTTCTTCAATTTCCAATGGATTTGTTGCCACCTACTAAATCTTCTCGTGGGTAACGGAGGTGGCTGGCACGTTGAAATATATCCGTAGGAAACTGTATGTATTGAATTTATTGACTTTACTAGAATAATGTGTCTGACACACCATATCCGATTTTGGAATTCATAAACCCACCTTGAAAGACGTTCTGATGAATTTTCGTGATTTTAGAGAATTTTCAAACAAAATTGTCAAAATGCCTTCCATTGAAGACGGAGCATCTTCACAAACCACATTCAAACCCCATCAATATACAATACCTCCATATTACCTACAGAAAATTGCTTAGATGAGAACCCATGTTAGGTGTTGTTGATCTAATAAACCATGTTTGTGGTAGCAGATGTCGAAAGAATTCATGTGTACTTTGAACTCATAATTTTTCCCAGGTCAGCTCATTCCAACCATTGCTTTGTATAGAACCTACGGGTGGTTTAAGGAAAACATGTTATGTCCATATGCTGACAAAAGCTTCCCCCTGAGTGCTTATTTTGGCTTCGTTTTCGTATATTTACGTGCGTCGCAAGAATCGCGTGCAGACACCATGTCGTGTAAGATCATACAAATTGAGAATAAAGTGGTTTATTCGTCAAAATGTTCCAAATTGAACACGAATTATTCAATTTGAGCTTAGCATTGGATCGTCGTTTGAAAAATTTGTTGTATCTAATCATCTGGAAGTACAGCTTATTATAATCATTTATTAACTAAATTGAATTTTGTTCCTGTTGTTGATTGGAAAGAAAAGTCCAATTAGTTATTGGGTCGGGCAATAGAAACAGTCGGCGATAAGCATTGAAAGAGAGGGGTTTGCCGCTAATCATATTATCAAGCCCGAGTAGGGAGAGGGCGAAAAATGGCCTCAGGTGTCTCCACATAACCTTATTACCTCACAATTTATCGGGGCTTATTGTCTCAAGCGGTCCACAACAGCTTCCAATAAATCCCACCGTACGTGGCCGTCGAGTTGCCCCTGGGACGGTCGATCGGGAAAATCAATTTTCCACAACTTGTGCGTTGGGCGGCTGGAAGAATCAACTGGAAGCCGATTTGCCTCTCATTTCCCGAATCCCAGTTGGCTCTCTCAATTTTCGAACTGATCGAATGGTTTCGAGTGGAAGTTTTCATCGTTCGACGCTCCGGTCTCACCGATCACAACTTCACTCGACGTTGACCTATATTACGCAGTTACACTTTTTTCTGCACAAAATGAAAGGAGTTGAGATTCGTATTTACTTTCCTTGGCTGCTCTCGTGATGAAAGCAGTAGGCGACTGTTTAACCGCCTTACAAATGGGTTTCAACCTGTTTGAATAGTTACGTCGTACAGCGTTCTCGCCCCCAGGGGCGGATCCAGAATTTTTTTCCGGAGGGGGTCACAGGGTAGAACAATATAAAAAATAAGAAAATAACCAAACGAACAATACAAACCGAATTTTCAACCTTATGCCTAAACTCGTCCAATTTGTCTACTTACAAAATTAATTGTATTTATTTATAAAATTCATTGTTTATGTAAAAAATATTTTTCAATATCTATTAATTATTTAACTGATAAAAGTATTTATTTTCAATTTTCTTCTAAAAAAGTGTCCTAATGTGTTTTCAAACAAATTGGCGCATTTTATGGCAGCGTAGCTAACTTCAGAGTTTGCAAATCAAAACATTGAAACCACAACAATCTATTGTTGATCTCTGTGAATTCAGTATCGTTTTTAGTTTTTACTGAATTTGGCAGGAAAGAAAAGGAGACACAAACAAGATAATAATTAACAAAAATAAGAAGAAATAAACAAGGTGTAATTTGACGGATACACCAAGGTAAATTTATTGACATAATTGTATATAAAGTAACATTGGTAGGACCAAGTGTACGATTATATTCGACTAATTTTGACATTTTTGATCGAATCTTTTTAGATTTTTTATCGTTCTTTTTTTTCAGTTTTTTTAACACTGTCTACCGTTTGTGTTTGGTTTGTTTCTGGTTTTTGATTTCACAAAAACTGGGTTCGTTTTCGTTTGGTTTTTTTGTTTTCGGGTTTGTGAACAATTCGTTCAGCTCTGCTTTTTGAAATGCAGGCTGATTCTGGGGGGGGGGGGGGGGGGTCATGACCCCTGTGACCCCCCCCCCCCCCCCCTTGGATCCGCGCCTGCTCACCCCATTACTTTGGAAAGAACTGTAGGTACGTCGGAATTCAGTTTAAAAATTGTTTAAATCTCCCTTCTTTTGTCGCGTACCCCTGGGAGAAACTTGGCCGATAACTCCGAGTTATAATTAGTCCGGTCTAATAATGAGGCTTGGAGAGGAACGAAAGATATGCCATTATTTGGAATTGACTGGAATACAAAGATCAAAATATGACCCCCCCCCCCACAAAACAAAGCCAGTTGCTGGTACGTACCTTTTGGATGGCTATACTAGAAAAAATACTATAATATACCATACACTAAAATTATAATTTAGTGTATGGTAGATAGGGCTACGCTACGCATTGTGGCTTATATTCAGTATAATTAAACGCTAGATTACGATTACGTTTGAGGGGTCTGTCAAGGCGTTTCAGACTACTGTTAGTTCTCGGTAAGTACAAACGTTTCTACATCGATCACACATGCACATAATTGTGCATCACACAATGCACATTGTACAAACATCACACCGATGCACATAATTGTCATCTCTCAGTTCAGATTCAGAAATTGTTGTCATGAAAACTTAAAAGATGTAATTGTATGAAGTACTTGTCATTGAAGTTATTATTTTGGTTTATTATTGTGTGAGTAATACACCTAGGTATGTATTCGCTCAGCAAAAAATTGTTATAAAACCCCCTCAAAATTTTTTTCTTTTCCGTTTCCAAAAATGCAATGTCCGTCCGCCGTATGCCGTATTACGTGTACCGGCTTCATTTTCCGTCTAAAAAATTCGTTCTTTCGCACACAGACTCCATTTGAGCCCTAGTTGTGTCCCGAAACTTTGCAGCCCGATCGGAATATACCCAGGGGTGTTATGCGTGAAAATGTGTGTAAAAATAGGTACTTTTTGCGTTTTAGCAACATGTTAGTAACATGAGCTTTTGAGGTATCGTTTTCCATGTTTTTGGGACGAGGAGACCGAATATGAAGTCGATTTTGACCAAAGAGTGGAAAATTGAGTTCCACCAAATGTTCAGCTCCCAAAATTGATTTTTTAAGAGTGAAAAACCTGGGAAATCGTCTGAAATCACCATCAATTTGTATAATAACACGGGGAAAAGTGTCACCACGTGGATCAAGACGATTAAATGGTAATACCAAAGATCAAAGATAATATGAAAAAAAAGGAGCGTAACTAATTTGTGTTTTAGAGGGCCAAAATTGATGGAAACCACCAGAAATAGCTATTTCAATTATTACGCATGAAAGAAACAATAAATGAACAGCCAACATTTCTGTAGTTATGTCCAGTAGAATAATAAACCCATGTGACAAGGACTTTGCAGCGTTTTATGTAATTGTGATACTTCGATATCTCTGTAGTTAAAAATTCAGTGAGAAGAAAATGTGCCCATTGTTTAAATGTGAACACACGGGAAGCGTACCAGATACCATATTTTATTCGAGATTTCTACCGACAACGCAACTAACTTGGCATAATGTGAAATCTGTGAATCTGCATGCTAAAAGGTATGGGCTAAACTACGCTTGGTTTTATCGATAAATCGATGTAAGACTTGCAACAGTTCAAATGCTAAATTATGATAATAACCTAATAAAGAATTATATTAATTTGCAATAAATATTTTTCTTCAGTTAAGTTCAATTTCAGTAATGTCTCATCATTTCATTAAGAGATATCATGAAAACTGAACAGTTGTCTTCTATCAACTCACAGACAATCCTCGCAAATGGCAGATGTAAGGATATTTGTATTTGTTCTTATCGCTATTCGAATTTATGAATGTGCCATATTTATATTTTTAATCTGGTCATGTTTAGTGGACAATATGTGGCGTATGGGGCTGTCTGAGTGACACCTAACGGAAAAACTACTGTAGAATCCACATCACAGTCGGTTGATTGAAATCGTAGAAATACGATCGCAAGGTTACTGTCCGATTGTGGTTAAATTCTTGTGAGACCATCCAGGGCACCCTCTGTATCAGTAATGATGGCTCTTTTGAATTTTGTTTATAGGTACATTTGTAACTTGAACAAACGTTATGCTTCATGAATAATAACAAATAATTAATGATTGAATTATTGAAGTCTGCGCATTTTCATCAAACTTAATTCCTGGGCCGGCTGCAGTACTCAATTTAAGGCTTTCCTGGGGGGAGCTCGAGGGTAGGTATTGACCACAGAAAACAGTGATCTACGCAGAAGGGGCATGTATAGGCAAATAAAAACCGTTGTGTAATAATTTGCACCCCCATTTAATCTTTACTTGGAGTAGCCCCAAGTCCACGGCACAGCCAAATGACACAATTAAGGCGGCCCAAGGTCAGGCGGACTGAAGGTGGGCGAGGGAGACTCGAACCTCCGAGAAGGTACGTGGGTACAGGTCGGGTACGTCATCCCCCGCATTTCCTGTATTTTTTTTCTCTCCATTATCCGTCTGTTCCTAAGGTCTGGGACGGATGACGGACGAACATCCTCGGAGGACTCGAAAATACTTTTGGAGTTCGAAGTGAAAATGTTTCGCACTCCGCCGTAGAAGGAGCGAAGACGGATTTTATGACGCAGGATGTTCCCCTCCTACGCCCGACATGTTGTGACATCCGAGAGAAAAACCAAGTGAAATATGGTTACAGAACGAGGACCCCAAGGATCTCACGTTATCATCAACAATTGGGCTTTCCGACAACTGTTGGTCATCCATCAGCTTCCACACAAATCCTTGCAAAGACGCTGTACACCTGTTTCACTGGAGAATGTTAACCGTGAACTTGAATAAATATAATCGCAACTTGACCTGTATTATTTAGTAAAAATGGTTGTTTTCAGTTGAATGCGAATTATGTAAATTAATAATTATGAAAATTATTCATTCTAATTTGGGTAATTTAGTAAGTTGGCCTAATGGAAAATCTCTTGCTCTTCAAACGGCAAATGCCCTTCAATTTGCCTAATGGATTTGTGCTAAAGGGAGATATTCACCCCTACACAAATTCGGTCCTCACACATTTTTTCGGACGGTTAGTTGTGAGTTTAGAAGTAGTTTTTTGGAAGTACGTTTTTCGATGTGATACAGCAACAATAAAAAAATATATTTATGTATACGCATAAGCATAGTCTCAGCATTAGGTATCTCCCTACCTACCTTCAATATTGCGGATCGTTGTTGCATACAAATTCTGCAAATAATGTCTCAACGGTATTTGATTGGCGCGCAAATTACCTGTGGAATAATCCATTTTAGTGGACTAATTTCATGCCAGTTATTCATCGATTCCACATGGATGCAGATTCACATTTTCTCTAATTAGGATCGCAATGGTTGATACCTCTTCTGTTGCATCTCCACACATATTTCAGAGATGAGGTTCTGAATTGCGGCACATATAATAATATTATACGCGAGTTCATTTTGAATTTTTAGAAAAACCGAGAAAATCAACTGACAAAGATGAGGCTGCGGAAAGAATGCGCCCTAGTGGATTCCGCCCGGGCGTCAGAAAAGTCGTGTAGAGCACTATCTTTAGCGGTCTTTTGAAATACGGCTTCCGCCCCCCACTCACCGGCATCCCTTTTGCCCTGCTTGGGCTCGCGACGAGCAGACCTTCTAGCCTTTATCTCTTTTTCGCGTCCCTTCTATAAAAACACAAAGGGCGTTTAACCGAGGTTACATTACTACCACGTCCTTGCCGTAGGTGTCATAATTGGACGGCGTTATGCAAATACCAGGTAAGCGCCAAAACCTCAAAATTGAGTTTTTGGTATGGCTGGATTCAGCTCTTCGAGATCTTTCGAACTGGAGTGGTCTCGCACTCATATCTCAACTGCATCGATTATTACGGCCAATCGATTTAACCGATGGCCGCCTGATCGATCTTTTTAATTTTGCAAATAACAGTTTAACGCCAGATTCATCTCATTAGTCCTCAGATTTCCAGGTAACCACCAAAAACAGAAATATGAAAACCAGCTAAGCGCCAAAACAAGCCACTCTAGTTTTGCAATTCCAAGGTAAACGCCATATGATGTCGTTTTACTTGTTTATTATCTAGCAATTTCATTTTTTGCAAAAACCAGTTAAACGACAAAACGGCGTTTCCCTGGAAGTTGAATGTTCAAAAATCATCTTACATCAAATTTCGATAAACAGGTAAGCGACAAAATGGCGTTTACCTGGTAATTGGTTATTAGCGTACCCTTCATTCCGAGTTTTGCAATTCTCAGGCAAGCTTAAAAAGGGTACAAGGGCTCATTTTTGAGACTTCAGGACCCAAGAATCGTGTAGAGCACATCCAAAAACCCCTAAGTACCAACTTTCACCAAGACAACCCCAATAAAATTTCCGTAACAGGCTGAACAGTCCTAATAACTTTGATCGCAATTTCCCAAAAATCAACTTTCGTCGCTTACCTGGTATTTGCATAACGCCGTCCAATTATGTGACATGAACGTAGCTTTGTGGGACAGCAGGAGTTTGTGAGATGTACTAGTAGCGAATTTGTTAAGATCTCTCTTCGGTAACTGCAAAATTCATTACTCAGGGAGTACCGTACAGATCTGCTGTCTAATAATCGTGACGTATAAACATTTCTTTCGTACGACGATAATACGAACCGACCACATGGAATGACGTGATAGTGAATTGCTGGAGAACTGACAAGATTCCATGAAACCAAATCACAAAACTTGAAGTCTACCTACCATAGGTGTGCCCAAGGGGTCATCGTTGAAATTTCATTGATCAATAATTTTTGTTACCTACCAACTTTAGTTTATTTAAACATTACTACGACATTATGACATATACTAGGAGTACACTATAGTGAGTTTTGCAGCTGTCGTCATTTGACTCTAGCGTGTCTTGTAGATTGTGATTGGTTGTACAAGAAATTCCGTTTAGAGGAGATAGGCATGCGAACCGTTTTGCCAAGCTGTTGCTGACATCATCATAACAGGAGAGGACACCAGCCATCGCAGTTTTACCAAAACAACAGCTTAAACTCGCTACGACTAGCAAAACTTCTTCCTGAATCCTTTCTTCGTTGGCATTGCTTAGACAGCACCAAGAACTGCTCTGTTCTGGATTCCTCTATCGACTGCAGCACCGGTAAATGTCATTCAAGTAAAACGGTACTTCACTCAAACGAATCAGTAAAAATGTTTTGAGAGCACCTACTGAACTCCGAAGAAGCTATCGACCCTTCAATCAATCCGCTTTTGTGCACTGTAGCAAGAAGTTGTAGTAAAACGGAATTGTATGGTTAATAGTTTACCTTACTGGGCCAACCAACCCCAGGGCCCCACTCACCAAGGCGGTACAGAACTGGATTTATCCTCACGATTTTGATAATATACACCCTAATCACTGTCACGATCTTATCTCGATAGCTTCAGCCATTATTTTATTTTCTATTTTATTTTCTACTTTTCGCATATCCAAGATTGTCATTGTGTATTGTGCTTCCAAAGTAGTGCTTATCAATAAGTAGGTAAGTCTGCGCGAGATTCCCAGCGCAATGTATCGCAATCTTCAGGAAGGTGTCTTTCCGGTGAACCGTTCAGAAGCCCGTCCCTACTATGCGTTCCTTTTCTAAGTACCTACTTTGTCGAATATCATCCGTTTTCAGCGATTGTTTCGTAGGCTACCGAGATAAGAATTTTAGAATTCATCGAGTTCAAACTACTGAGCAATCTATTTAACGGGGCATCTGCTTGAAAAATGAAAGGAGTTCGGTAAAACGGATTCTCATTTGAGGAACATCTCAGCACTGGGTCAACGCTGATCGGGTTACGCTTCATGAAGATTGAGGGCCCAACTCCTCATAAAGTTTTCGGGGCGCTAGAGGAAGGAAGATAGATAGAAAATGGGCGAGGAAAAAAGTCTGATAAAGAAAAGGTTTATATAAATTGCAGTCTAAAGTATCAATCTCCATTAGCCCCCCCCCCCCCCCCCCCTTGCGACGTTTAACTTTAGGCGTAGGAATTCCCACTTCTATTCTGCCTAAAAGAGTCCTTGACACTAAAATAGTTTGAGCTAACTGAAGAATTATTACGACTACCTACCTAGAGTTATTATGACGGTTGCCATTAGTAAACATAATGTTCATAATACTTATTTTCCTAGAAAGAAGAAGACAAAATGGGGCCCTAAGATCATTATGGAGGTAGACCTCTTCATAGGCTAAAGTCTCATGCTCAAACTAGGTACCTTCCTCAAAAGTGGAAAGTTTTTGCGAAGTTTCGAAGAATATGGGTCAGAACTTTTCAGTAAGTACCTGCATATTTTTATCTAATAATGATTAACAGGACGTTTCCATTTTTTTTCCGACCGTCACGTCACGGCGAAATTGCTTGGTTACTATGACAACATATTCGGATGTTTTATTGATTTTATAATTTTATAATTTGAATTTTATAATTTCGTCACGTTTAGAAGTTCCGCGATCGATTTTCATGACCGTCACGTCACGATATAACAAAGAGACGAGATTTACATATTTCTTTATGCCAGCAGATAAAAGCAAGAAAGTTTGGGAAGTACGTATACTTGTATAGAACAACTATACATACCTTCGGTAAGCATAGGTTAGCACCGTAGGAACTTAATGACCGTATTTCAACCCAATTTTAGGTCAATATAATGAAATCACAAATTATGCGAAATATATTTATTTAAACTACAGTATCATAAAAAAAACTTATTGTTTTAGCAAACTTCACAAAAATTGCTGTTGCTGTGGACCTAAACATTTTACTTCAATTCCTGTTTTTTTTTAAATATAGACCCCAACATTTTTATATTCATAGTTGCCTGCTGTTTCATTTTGTTTAGCTCCTGCAGCACTTTGTGTGTTCCTCCAGAGCTTTCTTTATCGTGGTAATTTTTGAGGAAAAAAATGGCGTAAAATTAATCGTTATTAAATGATCTGACTGTAGAACCGTAGGTCTACCGTTTGTTTTTTGAAGATTTTTGGTTTATTATTCAGTGATGAACCTTTGGAATCAAGCATGAAAAAACAGAAAAATTAACCCCCTCAAATTTTTTGGATTGCGTTTCAAGGTAAGTACCTACGGAGAACCCGATATAGATCTAAAAATTTCAGTTCGTCCGCGGCAGTTCTGTTAGTTACCTACCATGAACCAAATTTTTGAAATGTGGTATGTTAAGAGCACTCTGAATTCTTCCCAAGGTTATAGCTTTCTTCTGACAATGTTCACTGTAATCACAACATTTTGGGCAATAACGACTCCATACTCTTCTAAGTATGGAGTAGGTGGAGGTAGGCCTTTTGTGTGTTGTTTTGTGTCGTCGCATTGTAAAACTATTTTCAAAGACTACTGATCCAGATTCGAACCAGCTATCTCAAGTATGCCAGAACCAAAATCGGTCTTCGTAAGACGTAAATATTCTACTGTGTGGGTGCCAAAGTTATTTTCGGATCGCCCGTGAAATTTCGCGCTCACCGTTGACTTGAAAATAATTTTGGGAGGATCAAGCCCGTTAGTGTTTCTACGATCCCCTTTGTATAAACAATCCAAGACTGTAACCTCTGGGTACTCGATAGCTTCGAGATTTGGCTTGAGATTAAAAAAATAAATGGATGAATACAAATGAAACGACGGTTATCTAAACTAGACAAGTAATTATTATAAATCACACTACAAAACATCTTGAAAAAAATCCAGTTCTTCAGTACCGATCTTAGTTATGAGTGTAGCTTCTGTATTTTTAGAAGAAGCGGAAACCTTGTGTTTTTTGGTTCATCGCTTTCAAAACGATTCCGTATCTTCGTTCCGCAATATGTTTCGAGAATCCAAATATATTATGCATTTTGGGTCACAAGGAGACTGGCCTTTCAATGTACACCCATCTTACTTGGATAACAGACTGAAAACTTCAAAAATAGGGCTTTGTCCAGGTTGTCCAAATTGTGCAGGTTGTTGAGACCTTGCTCGCATTTTGTCCCTAAACAATTTGTATGACATTACTCGCCGAGCCATGTAATCCATGGAATATTACGCAAAGGGTATGTCAATTTGAGAATAAGAACGGCTATGCTACCGTGAACTTGGGATGCTGTTTGGTATGCTGTAAGTAGCCCCTACCTGTATTGTTCGCTATTTAGGCTTATAAAGGAAACGTTGTTCTTGCTCAGCCCGTACAGTTTGTTTGCATATCCGTAAACCCCTGAAGAGGTAAGGGTTCGATTCGATGAAAAATGAGCGAAGCAGAAGAAACCCATAGTCGGTTCAGTGGATCAGACTAAAGATGTTTTATGTGAACGACCTCTCTCGCTATGGGATTTGTGTCGCTGTAGCAGCGCGCCGGTAGAGTCGACTTGTGCTCTATTTGGTTGATGTTGGTCCCCGACGTCTGCACTCTTATAACTCATTCATAGTTGGGAGGAAAGGATGATCCTGAATAATGAAGCAGGTCCAGAGCACTGGGGACCCAGCATTCTAGTCGTTCCCATATATTATATTCTTGTTTGAATTCCCGTAACTTTTATACAACTGGTAGTTCAGCACGGGGACTGATTAATTATTATATCGGAGAAGACAGCATCGAAGTTCCATATATTTTATTGCCAACTTTCATAATAAATAGGAGAATTTGCCGATGGTGCAGAGGTCTGACTCCGCGCGAGATCAGCAGGTAATAAATTATTTTTTGAGTGCCTACCTACCTACATACATACCTAAACCTAATAGTGACATATTGCGTTGTATTTCAAAATTCTGTGACAACTTCCATCTCTGTTGACAACAGCGACTGATGCCATGCAAACTATTCCGCGATAAGAGACCCGGGTTATCGTGCGCTTCCTAACAGCAGCTCTGGTGTGGATAGAGTGCATACCCTGGCGGTGCTCACCGTAGTTGAGGGGGTTGGGCCCGTAGTTGAAATTATCGTGATATTTTAGGTGCATTTTCTCGACAACCAGTGGACCAAATTGAATAATTTTTTTTTAATTTGGAACTTCAGTCCAATCTCTCTGATGCTATTATATATATATATTTCTACTACTGAGTTTTGTTAGCTCTTTAAAAGTCACTACATTTTGAAAATTGAAAATCATTAAAAAGCTGGAATTTTTGAAAAGGGATCCGGTGCAACCTTCATTCAACCTCCTATAACACAATTAAAAAAAAAAAAGAACCTTGTCGATAAGTCTATTGATTCCGAATAAAATGTTCCTTGAAGGTTGAAAAACGTGATTTTTCAGGAGAGCGATTTTTCTAAAAAGTCACCTACCTAGCAACTTCAAGCCTTCTTTCATGATGGCGCTCTTTTTGAGCTTGGATCGTCTCTATTTCGTACTGCTTCTATGGTAAACAATTATCCATGTATCCAACAACTCGTTGTCATGGATACTGACAGAGTTGTTGTTTACATGGATAATTGTTTACCATTGAAGCAGTACGAAATAGAGACGATCCAAGCTCAAAAAGAGCGCTATCAAGAAAGAAGGCTTGAAGCTGCTAGGTAACTTTTTAGAAAAATTGATCTCCTGAAAAATGTATTTTTACTATAATGATAAATGTATTTTTACTATGAAAAACGTATTTTTACTAGGAAAAATGTATTTTTACTATGAAAAATGTATTTTTACTGTGAAAAATGCATTTTTACTATGAAAAACGTATTTTTACTATGAAAAATGTATTTTTACAATGGATCCGTAGTGAAACAGTGAACAAGAAGAAAGTGTAATTCTTATCACCGGTTATTTTACCTATGAACTTTTCTTAAATTGGTAATTTATTCTAAAATGCCGCGTCCTTCACGAAAAGTGTGCAAAAAGAAAACGATCATCAAAAGGTGGGGTATTGGGAGGGATAGTTTTGAAAAATACCTTTTTTTTACTGATCTACATTTTCAATTATGCATCAACCTCTGGAAGGATTGACACCCCCCCCCCCCCCCCCCGTTAGAAGGCAACTGAAGACCTGACCATCATCCAGACCACCATCATCTATCCAAAAAGGTGATTATATATTCCCCTCTAACTCATACAGTTCTAAAAGGATTGATGGGGGATTTAGTTTTATTTTGACTTGCGAGCGTCATCGAGCATCCAACGCCTCATCAATGTGGAAGAGCGATGAGACAAATCGATGATTTATTTTTCTCTCGATAAAATATTACCCATCCTCCTTGGATCATCTCTCTATATGAGATGTGCTGTTGTGAATGGCAAGTCTCGGGTTACCTACTGGTTGATAGTTCAGTATCACTTCGGTTTTGGCTGTAGGGTTCATTTAGTGCTGTTGTATTATCTTTAGATGGGGGTAGATACACCTACTTACTCTTACGAGTATAATGGGCAAGGCAGATGCCCTGTTTCATAACGTTAGCTTCAACAAAATTTTCCTGAGTATCCATCAATGTTACAATCACTTAAAGACGTGTTTTATGGGATAGGAGAGGTTAGAGTGTTACGTCGAGAGCTTTCCATCGAGTGGTAGGTAAACGATATTTTGGAGATCAATATTCTAAGATGTCGTATGGACATTGCTATGTTTTGTTTTGCGATGCGTGGTTTTCGTATTGCTATGTTCGTTTCTCACGGTTACAAATACCATCATCATATGAGTGTTTGCGCTTTCCACCCTCTCTGGCGGTGTTGATTTAGGCATTGTCGAATTCAGCCTCAAGTGTTACCACAATGAAGTATGTTACGGGAGGCTGAACACTGTAAACATTGGCCAACAAGCAAACAACAAATGCACGAAGGGACTCGGCGGAACGGGCCAGTTTTTGCTCATTCATATTCCTCCCGGAACAGGTCTAGAAAACGGGCCTGGGTTCAAGGCAGCTTAGGACCAGTTCCGTTCGACCGCCACAAGACAAACTGCCCCCTCGTTACGATAGTTCACGGTTTGAGAATACTGATGAATCTCGAGTAGAAGTTGTGAGGATAGGAGACGACTCCGCGGTTCACACGGTTTGCCTACGGATGAAGACATTTTGTTCGAACGTTACTTAGCTAGGCGACAGTACTCAAGTGCACGATACCTGCTGCTTGAAATGGGTCTTGAAAAGCGATTTGCCTTCATTACGAGCCCGAAACACGGAATGCAGGACCTTGGAAGCAGTCAAATTCGGGCTGCTACGTATGGTGCACATTCGGAAGGGTGGTATGTCAGGTCGTTATCCCCTTCCTTCACATCAGATTTCGAACTATTTTCCCAATTGATTGCATTGCTAAAAACCCATCACTCAGTGTTTTGTGCAAGCAGCACACATTGTATTATGATGTGCAACTGGTTGCGCGAAAAATGTAACCTATATACCTACACACAAACTCGAAATATGTGAGGGAAGGAAGTCCATTGACTTCCCCATGCGTGATGTTTCTTATTTTGGAAATCCTCCAGAATTATTGTCAACTTCAAACTGAGAATCATACACAGAGGGCGCTGGATCCGTTTTCGTTGTCAAAATCTCCCCCCCTCAATTTCCTCGTTGCAGAAATGAAAAGGAAACACTGCCTTTCCAATATTTAAATTTATCAAAATTTGGAAGTAATAATGAGGATATTTTCATAATTTTTCATTTTTGTGGGAGTATCCATCTTCCTCTTGAAGTGAAATGTTCAAAGGCAAGCGCCACCTGAAATGCAAACTACTCACTCAACATTTGTGTACATATTGCCACGAGTAGGCATTCCTTAATGACAGTGAAATTACAAATTCATCTTCAAATTCCAATTAGGTTCCAAGTATCTACATTTTATTGTCACTTTATAATGAGTCCTTTTTTTGTGGTGGTTTCAATGAGCATAAATTCTGGATGAGGGTTGGAGAAGAAACAATGATCCCTTTAATAGCTAATGAATTTAACTCTCGAGTAATCCAAACCGTAATTACGAAACTGTCCCGAAGAAGCTTTTGGTATCAGAGACAGGAAATGGATTTTAATAGGATCACCGCCCACATGCTGTTATTAAAGGTGCAGGAGGCCCTTCAGTGCAAGATGGCGCTTACCAACTTGGCGTCCTTGAAGTCCGGCTACGTACAACACTCATTGAATTGCAAATATTCGTCCCCCTCCCCCTCCTCCCCTCCCTTTGAGCTCGCTGATATTAAATTCGTTCTTCCTTTGAAAGAACGAAAGGATTTTCCTGGGGAACTCCAAGCAATCTTGTTCGAGAGAATACAAAACTCCTGCATTGAATGAAGCGACTTCCATTGCATCGGAAGATGTCCTAGTTTTGTTGAAATTAAATTTTCACATTACATGATAGCATGATATGTTATCAAAAACAGCAAGTGGTGTGTGTAGTGAGATGGGAACGACTTTCTTTCTCATCGATATTTTTGCAAGGAAGGGTGAATGGGAAGAGTGCAGGAGTTGAAGGAGGATTTTGTTGAAGTTCCAAGTAAAATTTGATGCTGAGGTAGCCTTGATTTGTTGCAAGTCTTGTTGCAAGGTGGACCAGAAGTCTTCCTGTAAGTTTTTGCTGCTGGGAAATAATATTGGTTTTTCGACGTTCCTACTATTTATTTACACGTACTTGTTTTGACCTGTGGTATATACCTTAATCGAGCATGAAAAAATTTATTTTACCCAAGGTACATCCAGCCGTTTTTTTAAAATATTAAGGCCGGAATTTTGAACCGAAAAGCTTCGTCAACATGAGTGTGGATGAAACAGTACATTTACCGTATACATCCAGCCCGCATATATTATCATTTCTATAATATTATGATGTCTATATGATATTCCCTATATCATAATAGGGATTATGGTCACGCATGGCTTGATAAATCGAGGTGGTTGATCCACGATATTTTTTCATTTGAAGAAAGATGGGTTTTTTAAATTTTGTTGATAGATACTTTAATAGGAATTCATAGTACCTACTACTCAGAAGGGGTGTGCTTACAGGAAACCAATAAACCTTTGTATAATATTTGCAGCGTTTGGGGTTGGGCACGATTCACTTGCTAGGTACCTCCTAAGTACATTTGATATGTACATGTTTCGTCATTTTTACGTCTCAGGTAATTACTTTACCTGGATTACCTATTACCTATTGTAGTTATACAAGCCAAATTAAAAACCGTACCAAGCCTATCGTCTGATCGGCAAGATAACATATTTTTTTCAATTTCAATGTGTGTGTGTGTGTGTGTGTGTGTGTGTGTGTGTGTGTGTGTGTGTGTGTGTGTGTGTGTGTGTGTGTGTGTGTGTGTGTGTGTGTGTGTGCGCGCGCGTGCGCGTGCGCGTGCGTGCGTGCACCAATATCTGACCAGATGTATTTCGCAGTGTTCATCAGGAAATAACTCAGTATTTTTATCAGACGGATGAAGACACACAGAAAAAGAAAAGATGCAGAAAGGAAAAAAGTCGGCGGATGCATATCTTAGTTGAATGGAATTAAGCGCCCTACGGTGTCTGATAGTCTTTATTGCTCCGGTCGAACGGTAATACTAATGGTCCCTCATAAATATGGATCAGTGCGGCTGATATTACATACCTGCCCTACCGCAAGAAGATTATTTAAAAGGTTTCATTTCACGTTTCACTTGAGACCGGGAAGCAATGCTTGGACTACCTGATACGCAATTACATCGTTCACTACCTCGAAACACACAACTACCTACAGGTTGTTTACATACCTACCGTTCTGAGGTTTAGTGTGCTTCTTTTATTTATCGTTACAGTACAGTGATTACATGTATTCATGAAATGTACACGGTTGAACTTATCAAATATATCATAAGAGTTTCCTCCTTGGACCATACAATATAATATAGCTGCCGAATTATTGATTGTGACGAACATAGGAAGGAGGAGCTTCATTTCCACCTAGGTGGGCACTTAATATGACGATTCTTCTCACTAAGAACAATTATAGGTAGGTACTAATTGCGTGAAAAAATAAATAAATACCTAATCATGATCATCACGTTGTTTTTAACATAAAATCAGTTGAGGTATACCAGAAAATGGAACATTTTTGTGATCTCAATCAGAAATTCGGGCGTAGATCGTTCGACATTATCCAAAGAATTGGAAATTCATTTCAATAGAAACAATTTAATGTTATTAATGAATTATGTTGGTCAAATGAATAACTATTGATCACACAGTGCTCGATAATTATTTTGTTTTTCTCAGTCTGAGAGCGGTTAGTTGAAGTGTTTTTCGTCGAAGCAAATGGATATAAATCCACAACGGATTTATATTTATAACACATTTATATTTATGTTTATAACGGATATGGATTTATAACATCCATGCTTCTGCTACTCAATTTACTAAACATAGTGATCACTTAAGGAATATTATGTTATGTTTTCCCAAAATATTATAATATTCATTTCAAAGGTGTGCTGTATAATTCATTTTTTGTACCTAGGTTGCTCTTACTGCACATCAACTTATACTGGGAACAGAGGAGTATGTAGGTGATGATTTGGAATTGGGGGAGTCCATAGGCCAGAAAATCTCTTCAAAATACATTTGACTTTGTTTTGTGGATCTGGCATCGGTGGTCGAATGTTTTCTGTGTTTTCTATATTTTGCCGCTAATTACCGTTAACAGCCTCTTCATCGTAAGAAGTCGACTAAAAATTATTGCACATTGTAAAGAGTCTGCAGAGATTTTTGCTGAAACGGAATATCCGTGAGATGAACTGAGCCCGGTGTTGGGTGCGGTAATTAATCTTGACGATTCTTTCGTTTAATTAACTTGAAATGACGCAAGAGGTAACTCGATAGGACAGGGATAAAATCTGCAAGGTGAGAAAGAGGGTTAAGTGAGTTTGTTTATCAGCTTACCCACGCAGGCCATTCGCGTTTTATATTACCGGGTAGATGGGTACCGTTCTGTCGCCCTTACCTTTTTAGTGCTTTTCATTAGTTGGTCAACGGGTTTCAGAGGTGGAGAGGATACTGTGTGAATTAATAAATAGTTTAGTCTGCGTTGGTGTTGATGGGCGGAGGAGAGGCGATGAGTAGTTGAAAGTGCATATGCCTACTTCTTCAACACTTATGTACAAGAAATGCTCCTTGCAAATAGAGTTATCCAAATACTGGGTACGCAGGTGAGAGATTATTATCAACAGTGGGAAAATATCACGATTATTACATAATTATCTTTTCAACGATTGAATGATCGCGGTGAGAGCTCTACTGCAAGAAACGCTGCGAAGTCCTTGTCACACGGGTTTATTATTCTATTGGACAAACCTACAGAAATGTAGGCTGTTCATTTATTGTTTCTTTCATGTGAAATAATTTAAATAGATATTTCTGAAATTTTGGACCCAAAACACGAATTAGGTACGCCTTTTTTTTCTCAAATTATCTTTGATCACTGGTAGTTCCATTTAATTGTCTTGATTCACCTGTTGACACTTTTTCTAGCGTTATTATACTCGTACAAATTGATGGTGATTTCAGACAATATTTCCCAGGTTTTTTACTCATAAATAATCATCGATTTTGAGAGCAGAACCATTGGTAGAACCTCAATTTGCCACTCTTTGGCCAAAATTGACTTCATATTCGGTCTTCTTGTCCCAAAAAACATGGAAAACTTTTACCTCAAACGCTCATTTTACTATCATGTTACTAAAACACGAAAAGTACCTATTTTTATACACACTTTCACTCATAACACCCCTGGGTATATTCCGATCGGGCTGCAAAGTTTCGGGACACAACTAGGGCCCAAATGGAGCTTTTGTGCGAAAGAACGAATTTTTTAGACAGAAAATGAAGCCGGTACACGTGATACGGCGGACGGACATTGAATTTTTGGAATCTACTCACCTTGAAATTTAAAAGAACAAATTTTTAAGGGTTGTTACAAAAATTTTTTGCTGAGTTATTACATAGGTGTATTATTCACAGAATAATAAACCAAAGTTTCATAAAGTGAACATCATAGCAATATCTGGAAAGTACACCCATTTAACAGGAACCACACCACCAACCAAAATCATGCAGAGCTTTAAAAATTCAGTTAGTGATAATTCGGGCAAAGAGACAGACACTGTCAATAAAAGTCTTACAATTAGTTAGTCTTGATACTCGAGCGCTAAAAAAATCACATTCCCTGCATTGATCGGAGCGTGATTAGATTCACTAAAATTACCCCTATCTTCCAAAATTACGTGTATTATAAACGTATCCTAACCGATAGCCGACTCCTCGTGGGTCCCCTTTCTGCACTAATCATCCGTCACGCCTTACGCGAAATAAATGTATTTCCCCCAACCAGTGGATTTGATAGTACCTAAGGAGGATAAATATCAAACTCGAGCTTAGAACTAAGAGTAGTAGCGCTTCGGCTTCCGTCTAGTTATACGTTGTGAAGAGGGTCCTCTGGTACTCGGGAGAGGAGGCACGCGAACCCGAGTTCGGTAGCTCCCCAGCAGGAGGATTACGACCTGGTATACGAGTAGGTAGGACCACCAGCGCGTGCATGACACGCCGGCAAAACCTTCGTGTCGGCAGAATCCCTTCGCGATCCCGCCCTTTTCACGACGTTCACGATCCCCGCGACTTATCTCGATTTGTGTCACCTTCATTTTACATCCCCCCCCCATACCGCACAGACTGGTTGGAGGTGCTCTCCGTGTTTTACATGTAGTCAGCACTGGGAAGGAGAGAGATGTACAGATAATGCCTAAAAGAAACAAAACTTGTCATTTATCGTCGGCTGAACTACCAAGTGATGTATCAGTTAATGGAAAGACATAATTACTTTGGAAGAGTCAGTTAAGTCAGATTTTTCGTTCAGGAGATTTTTCGTACACCTGAGAAGTTTCTTTACGTCGATATCACGTTTTGTCTCCACAATATTACAACCCCACTCCCTTCCGCCCTTGCCACACAGATGTGTTTAGAGGTGCTCTTCGTGTCTTACACGTATGTAGGTATATTCAGCACTGGACATATATATTTGTCGGTAATGCTCGAAGGAAATCAGATCCTCTCTGTTTGAAGCTGTAAACATTATGGATCAGGTGTACTTCAATAGCATGGAATTAGAAGCTGCACGTACGAATTTTAGTGCATCATACTGCGTGTGCCTTCCATACACCAACTTGGTGGCTTCAAGTTGGTTTACGTAAGTTCTTGAGTGAATTGCATTTCCTACAATTTTGCACACTTTCGATTGGAGTCAGATGAGCTAATAAGGAACGCATGCAACACAATGGGCAATCTTAATTCGGTGGAAAATGGCTGGAGAAAAGCACTTCACGACCTCCAAAAATTTGTTACTTTTTCAAAGCTTGCAAAATTATGCAGCTTTTTGTGCGGCTGGTTGGAAATGACTCCAGCGCAAAATTGTGCAGCTTTTTGTGCGGCTTGTTGGAAATGACTCTAACTTTAGCGTGGCATCGAGGGGTTGAAATTATCAAAGCAACAAGTATTAAGAAACAGTAGGTTAGATCTTGGGTGTTTTGGGGCAAAAATCAACATCAAAAGAACTTCTCAAATCTAGATCGAAGTAGTCGTTGCCTGTGGCGAAAAAATTGAATGCTGCGTAGGATGGCATTAGAGCGAGTTCTCCTGATACCAACGTTGTTTCAGTTTGTAATGATCTCCTTCCACCTATTACCATCACCCATAGTAACGTTTTACAACATTTGTAGGAAACTCCTTTCAAATCCCATTTTTTAAATAAAATGTTGATTCGTTCTACTCCAGGGAGTTTTATAATGAAGTATAGAACTTTATGCTTTATAGTATCAGCCTGTCAATATTTACCTGAAATCAATATCACCATTTTAAGATGACATTGTTCAGAGATGACAGTGTAGGAGCTTGGGTGACGGTTCGCTGTCGCTATATAAATTACTACCACTAGAGCAGAAGCTACCGTAATTAATTGCTGTGCAAATACCAACCCGCCTCCCTTGCTTATACGTTGAGTGGTGTACTTTTGTGGCTAAGCCCCTCTGCTGAGTGGAAAGTATGCATTTAGCTCCTATTTGAACAACCAAATGTATTCACACTTGACTCTTTCCACTCAAACCATTCACCCATATGCATACGGTCAGTATTGGCTTTAAAAAACATTTAATTGCGAATTCCGCGCAGATTTTTCCTTCAAGTTTCGTGTTTTAAGGCGATGTAAATTTTATTATTGGAAGAACGATATATTTGTTTAAAGTATATTCTTATTGTTATCAGACTGACATTTTTCTAAAGGTGGTAGGTAACACTATTTCTATCACTGAGATGGGTCTGGTGTTGGAATTGGTTTTTTAATAAATAGGTAGGTAATTTTGATGTATAAATTGAACGAAGACGTAACAATCCAACTAAAGCGATAAAACTTCATAAACTAAATCATCTGGAACACATTTCAGAATTGGTGAGATTGTTCAATATTTGAAATACAGAAGAGTTTGAAATTGCGGTCAATTTTCGGATTGGCATTAAGTAAAAATTCGTAGGTCATCGCACCCGGGATGTCAGCTATTTCTGATATTAACCCTGTGAAATCTAAGAAGCACACGAAATATAAGCGTTTGCGAATTCACGAAAAAGACAGCGTGGGAACATTATTCAATTCGGCTAATCGGATTTTTCCCGGTCCCCCTCGGTCTAACGAGTACAACGCTTATATAACTGGTCACAAATGTGCTGAAATCACCGTTCATATTATGGCCAGAGGGATGATTAGAGTGGTTTCGTTTTCGCCCACATTCAAAAATTGGGACAGCTGGATGATGAAAATAAATACTTGAGACTTGCTCATACATCGTTCTTTATTGAAGCGGAAGCTTACTGAAAGTGGGTCGAAACTTTGTTGAGGTTGAGCCACTTGAGGATTTCTTTTATTGTAACTCCTGTCGTGTACTTGGGTTCTCCCGTAATAAAACAAATAAATGCTTCACTTTCTGCTCTTTAGGTTTGTTTTTTCTTTCTAATTAGGTATTCCTCCGGGAATATTAGCGAGGATAAAACTGGACGTGCTCTTAAAACTTGTGGACAAAATCGATTAACTCTTATTTAGGATAAATGTCCTGAAAACACTTAAGAAATAGAATTGATTTAGGACGGATTTATTTTTACACAACTTCAACCAGACGAATGATAAGCAAAATATAGACAGTTGAATAACTAGGTATTTTTAGTTCCTTATTATTCGCCTGGTTAAATTCATGTAAGAAAACAAACTAAATCAAATTACAGCCATCCACGCAGATCATCATCCTCATTTTTTGTTTAAAAAAATAAGTAAAATGAAACATTTAAAACTTACCAACTGGACTATTCTGAACACGCATTAAACGCGCGCCCTACATGTATTATCCGAAGAGGTAGATAACCGATTACTCACCTGTGCCAAATCCTCTACCACATTTTCCCATTCTCCCCTAGTAGGTTATACTTTTGCAGTTTTTTTATCCTTGGAATTTCGATGATAAGACTATTGATAGTGGGGGAATCCGATTATTTACCAAGAGTTGACTGCAAATTTGTGTCCACATATCCAGAGGTACCTACCCAAGTATAAGCCACTGTATACATTTGTCACCTACTCGACCAGAATATTATGTTAGCAGGCCGGGTCCTTAAGCCGCAGTTTCCTGCAAAATTGGCGTATTTTGATACTAAAAGTAGGTAGGTACCTGTTCCAAAATATCTATTCACTGAGCATTCCTTTTTACAAAAAAAAACAACAAAAAACTGCAAATTATTACACAACGGTTTATTATTTACCTGTATAGATGCCCCTTCTGCATATATCACTGTTTTCTACTGCCCTGAAGTTAGCCGCATATTCAAAATCGAAAACTTTAAACGTTTGCCACCGCTCGCCAGGTTAAAATTTTTGAATTCTGACAACGGGAATGAATTCGGCTACTAAAAATCTCAAAAGTACCATTTTTAGAATTTCGAAATTTTGATCCAAAAATTTAAAATTTCGCGCACCTTTAAACGTTTGCCCCGACCTTATCAGTAGCATATTTGATGTTCTGGTTTCAAATTGTGAAAGGTCTTACTCTCCTCTAAAAAGTACCTCTTTTAGATTTTTGAAATTTGACCCGGAAATATTCATAATCATGCCCTGAAGTTAGCTACAAATTTGAGAAGTTTAAACGTTTGCCACTGCTGGTCAGGTTGAAATTTTCCAATTCTGACAACGGGAATGAATTCGGCCACAAAAATGCTAAAAAGTACCAATTTTAGAATTTCAAAATTTTGTTCCAAAAATTTAAAATTTCGCGCACCTTTAAACGTTTGCCCCGACCTTATCAGTAGCATATTTGATGTTCTGGTTTCAAATTGTGAAAGGTCTTACTCTCCTCTAAAAAGTACCTCTTTTAGATTTTTGAAATTTGACCCGGAAATATTCATAATCATGCCCTGAAGTTAGCTACAAATTTGAGAAGTTTAAACGTTTGCCACTGCTCGTCAGGTTGAAATTTTCAAATTCTGACAACGGGAATGAATTCGGCCACAAAAATGCTAAAAAGTACCAATTTTAGAATTTCAAAATTTTGTTCCAAAAATTTAAAATTTTGTGCACCTTTAAACGTTTGCCCCGACCTTATCAGTAGCATATTTGATGTTCTGGTTTCAAAATGTGAAAGGTCTTACTCTCCTCTAAAAAGTACCTCTTTTAGATTTTTGAAATTTGACCCGGAAATATTCATAATCATGCCCTGAAGTTAGCTACAAATTTGAGAAGTTTAAACGTTTGCCACTGCTCGTCAGGTTGAAATTTTCAAATTCTGACAACGGGAATGAATTCGGCCACAAAAATGCTAAAAAGTACCAATTTTAGAATTTCAAAATTTTGTTCCAATAATTTAAAATTTCGCGCACCTTTAAACGTTTGCCCCGACCTTATCAGTAGCATATTTGATGTTCTGGTTTCAAATTGTGAAAGGTCTTACTCTCCTCTAAAAAGTACCTCTTTTAGATTTTTGAAATTTGACCCAGAAATAGTCAGCTACTACAAATGAGGCAAACATGATACACGGAAAACGGCCATCTTTAGACTTTAAACGTTTGCCCCGACCTTATCAGTAGCATATTTGATGTTCTGGTTTCAAATTCTGAAAGTTCATACTCTCCTCTCAAAAGTACCTCTTTTAGATTTTTGAAATTCGACGTAGATATAGTCAGCTGCAACAACTGAGGCAAACATGATACACGGAAAACGGCCATCTTTAGACTTTAAACGTTTGCCCCGCCCTTATCAATAGCATATTTGATGTTCTGGTTTCAAATTCTGAAAGTTCATACTCTCCTCTCAAAAGTACCTCTTTTAGATTTTTGAAATTCGACCTAGAAATAGTCAGCTGCAACAACTGAGGCAAACATGATACACGGAAAACGGCCATCTTCAGGCTTTAAACGTTTGCCCCGACCTCATCAGTAGCATATTTGATGTTCTGGTTTCAAATTCTGAAAGTTCATACTCTCCTCTCAAAAGTACCTCTTTTAGATTTTTGAAATTCGACCTAGAAATAGTCAGCTGCAACAACTGAGGCAAACATGATACACGGAAAACGGCCATCTTCAGGCTTTAAACGTTTGCCCCGCCCTTATCAATAGCATTTTTGATGTTCTGGTTTCAAATTCTGAAAGTTCATACTCTCCTCTCAAAAGTACCTCTTTTAGATTTTTGAAATTCGACCTAGAAATAGTCAGCTGCAACAACAGAGGCAAACATGATACACGGAAAACGGCCATCTTTAGACTTTAAACGTTTGCCCCGCCCTTATCAATAGCATATTTGATGTTCTGGTTTCAAATTCTGAAAGTTCATACTCTCCTCTCAAAAGTACCTCTTTTAGATTTTTGAAATTCGACCTAGAAATAGTCAGCTGCAACAACTGAGGCAAACATGATACACGGAAAACGGCCATCTTCAGGCTTTAAACGTTTGCCCCGCCCTTATCAATAGCATATTTGATGTTCTGGTTTCAAATTCTGAAAGTTCATACTCTCCTCTCAAAAGTACCTCTTTTAGATTTTTGAAATTTGACCCAGAAATAGTCAGCTACTACAAATGAGGCAAACATGATACACGGAAAACGGCCATCTTTAGACTTTAAACGTTTGCCCCGACCTTATCAGTAGCATATTTGATGTTCTGGTTTCAAATTCTGAAAGTTCATACTCTCCTCTCAAAAGTACCTCTTTTAGATTTTTGAAATTTGACCCAGAAATAGTCAGCTACTACAAATGAGGCAAACATGATACACGGAAAACGGCCATCTTTAGACTTTAAACGTTTGCCCCGACCTTATCAGTAGCATATTTGATGTTCTGGTTTCAAATTCTGAAAGTTCATACTCTCCTCTCAAAAGTACCTCTTTTAGATTTTTGAAATTCGATCTAGAAATAGTCAGCTGCAACAACTGAGGCAAACATGATACACGGAAAACGGCCATCTTTAGACTTTAAACGTTTGCCCCGCCCTTATCAATAGCATATTTGATGTTCTGGTTTCAAATTCTGAAAGTTCATACTCTCCTCTCAAAAGTACCTCTTTTAGATTTTTGAAATTCGATCTAGAAATAGTCAGCTGCAACAACTGAGGCAAACATGATACACGGAAAACGGCCATCTTTAGACTTTAAACGTTTGCCCCGCCCTTATCAATAGCATATTTGATGTTCTGGTTTCAAATTCTGAAAGTTCATACTCTCCTCTCAAAAGTACCTCTTTTAGATTTTTGAAATTCGACCTAGAAATAGTCAGCTGCAACAACTGAGGCAAACATGATACACGGAAAACGGCCATCTTCAGGCTTTAAACGTTTGCCCCGCCCTTATCAATAGCATATTTGATGTTCTGGTTTCAAATTATGAAAGTTCATACTCTCCTCTCAAAAGTACCACTTTTAGATTTTTGAAATTCGACCTAGAAATAGTCAGCTGCAACAACAGAGGCAAACATGATACACGGAAAACGGCCATCTTCAGGCTTTAAACGTTTGCCCCGCCCTTATCAATAGCATATTTGATGTTCTGGTTTCAAATTCTTAAAGTTCATACTCTCCTCTCAAAAGTACCTCTTTTAGATTTTTGAAATTCGACCTAGAAATAGTCAGCTGCAACAACTGAGGCAAACATGATACACGGAAAACGGCCATCTTCAGGCTTAATGTCGAATTTCAAAAATCTAAAAGAGGTACTTTTGAGAGGAGAGTATGAACTTTCAGAATTTGAAACCAGAACATCAAATATGCTATTGATAAGGGCGGGGCAAACGTTTAAAGCCTGAAGATGGCCGTTTTCCGTGTATCATGTTTGCCTCAGTTGTTGCAGCTGACTATTTCTAGGTCGAATTTAAAAAATCTAAAAGAAGTACTTTTGAGAGGAGAGTATGAACTTTCAGAATTTGAAACCAGAACATCAAATATGCTATTGATAAGGGCGGGGCAAACGTTTAAAGCCTGAAGATGGCCGTTTTCCGTGTATCATGTTTGCCTCTGTTGTTGCAGCTGACTATTTCTAGGTCGAATTTCAAAAATCTAAAAGAGGTACTTTTGAGAGGAGAGTATGAACTTTCAGAATTTGAAACCAGAACATCAAATATGCTATTGATAAGGGCGGGGCAAACGTTTAAAGCCTGAAGATGGCCGTTTTCCGTGTATCATGTTTGCCTCTGTTGTTGCAGCTGACTATTTCTAGGTCGAATTTCAAAAATCTAAAAGAGGTACTTTTGAGAGGAGAGTATGAACTTTCAGAATTTGAAACCAGAACATCAAATATGCTATTGATAAGGTCGGGGCAAACGTTTAAAGCCTGAAGATGGCCGTTTTCCGTGTATCATGTTTGCCTCAGTTGTTGCAGCTGACTATATCTAGGTCGAATTTCAAAAATCTAAAAGAGGTACTTTTGAGAGGAGAGTATGAACTTTCAGAATTTGAAACCAGAACATCAAATATGCTATTGATAAGGGCGGGGCAAACGTTTAAAGTCTAAAGATGGCCGTTTTCCGTGTATCATGTTTGCCTCTGTTGTTGCAGCTGACTATTTCTAGGTCGAATTTCAAAAATCTAAAAGAGGTACTTTTGAGAGGAGAGTATGAACTTTCAGAATTTGAAACCAGAACATCATATATGCTATTGATAAGGGCGGGGCAAACGTTTAAAGCCTGAAGATGGCCGTTTTCCGTGTATCATGTTTGCCTCTGTTGTTGCAGCTGACTATTTCTAGGTCGAATTTCAAAAATCTAAAAGAGGTACTTTTGAGAGGAGAGTATGAACTTTCAGAATTTGAAACCAGAACATCAAATATGCTATTGATAAGGGCGGGGCAAACGTTTAAAGCCTGAAGATGGCCGTTTTCCGTGTATCATGTTTGCCTCAGTTGTTGCAGCTGACATTTATAGGTCGAATTTCAAAAATCTAAAAGAGGTACTTTTGAGAGGAGAGTATGAACTTTCAGAATTTGAAACCAGAACATCAAATATGCTATTGATGAGTGCGGGGCATACGTTTAAAGTCTAGAGATGGCCGTTTTCCGTGTATCATGTTTGCCTCAGTTGTTGCAGCTGACTATTTCTAGGTCGAATTTCAAAAATCTAAAAGAGGTACTTTTGAGAGGAGAGTATGAACTTTCAGAATTTGAAACCAGAACATCAAATATGCTATTGATAAGGGCGGGGCAAACGTTTAAAGCCTGAAGATGGCCGTTTTCCGTGTATCATGTTTGCCTCTGTTGTTGCAGCTGACTATTTCTAGGTCGAATTTCAAAAATCTAAAAGAGGTACTTTTGAGAGGAGAGTATGAACTTTCAGAATTTGAAACCTGAACATCAAATATGCTATTGATAAGGTCGGGGCAAACGTTTAAAGCCTGAAGATGGCCGTTTTCCGTGTATCATGTTTGCCTCAGTTGTTGCAGCTGACTATTTCTAGGTCGAATTTCAAAAATCTAAAAGAGGTACTTTTGAGAGGAGAGTATGAACTTTCAGAATTTGAAACCAGAACATCAAATATGCTATTGATAAGGGCGGGGCAAACGTTTAAAGTCTAAAGATGGCCGTTTTCCGTGTATCATGTTTGCCTCTGTTGTTGCAGCTGACTATTTCTAGGTCGAATTTCAAAAATCTAAAAGAGGTACTTTTGAGAGGAGAGTATGAACTTTCAGAATTTGAAACCAGAACATCAAATATGCTATTGATAAGGGCGGGGCAAACGTTTAAAGCCTGAAGATGGCCGTTTTCCGTGTATCATGTTTGCCTCAGTTGTTGCAGCTGACATTTATAGGTCGAATTTCAAAAATCTAAAAGAGGTGCTTTTGAGAGGAGAGTATGAACTTTCAGAATTTGAAACCAGAACATCAAATATGCTATTGATGAGGGCGGGGCATACGTTTAAAGTCTAGAGATGGCCGTTTTCCGTGTATCATGTTTGCCTCTGTTGTTGCAGCTGACTATTTCTAGGTCGAATTTCAAAAATCTAAAAGAGGTACTTTTGAGAGGAGAGTATGAACTTTCAGAATTTGAAACCAGAACATCAAATATGCTATTGATGAGGGCGGGGCATACGTTTAAAGTCTAGAGATGGCCGTTTTCCGTGTATCATGTTTGCCTCTGTTGTTGCAGCTGACTATTTCTAGGTCGAATTTCAAAAATCTAAAAGAGGTACTTTTGAGAGGAGAGTATGAACTTTCAGAATTTGAAACCAGAACATCAAATATGCTATTGATAAGGGCGGGGCAAACGTTTAAAGCCTGAAGATGGCCGTTTTCCGTGTATCATGTTTGCCTCTGTTGTTGCAGCTGTCTATTTCTAGGTCGAATTTCAAAAATCTAAAAGAGGTACTTTTGAGAGGAGAGTATGAACTTTCAGAATTTGAAACCAGAACATCAAATATGCTATTGATAAGGGCGGGGCAAACGTTTAAAGCCTGAAGATGGCCGTTTTCCGTGTATCATGTTGGCCTCAGTTGTTGCAGCTGACTATTTCTAGGTCGAATTTCAAAAATCTAAAAGAGGTACTTTTGAGAGGAGAGTATGAACTTTCAGAATTTGAAACCAGAACATCAAATATGCTACTGATGAGGTCGGGGCAAACGTTTAAAGCCTGAAGATGGCCGTTTTCCGTGTATCATGTTTGCCTCAGTTGTTGCAGCTGACTATTTCTAGGTCGAATTTCAAAAATCTAAAAGAGGTACTTTTGAGAGGAGAGTATGAACTTTCAGAATTTGAAACCAGAACATCAAATATGCTATTGATAAGGGCGGGGCAAACGTTTAAAGCCTGAAGATGGCCGTTTTCCGTGTATCATGTTTGCCTCTGTTGTTGCAGCTGACTATTTCTAGGTCGAATTTCAAAAATCTAAAAGAGGTACTTTTGAGAGGAGAGTATGAACTTTCAGAATTTGAAACCAGAACATCAAATATGCTATTGATAAGGTCGGGGCAAACGTTTAAAGCCTGAAGATGGCCGTTTTCCGTGTATCATGTTTGCCTCAGTTGTTGCAGCTGACTATTTCTAGGTCGAATTTCAAAAATCTAAAAGAGGTACTTTTGAGAGGAGAGTATGAACTTTCAGAATTTGAAACCAGAACATCAAAAATGCTATTGATAAGGGCGGGGCAAACGTTTAAAGCCTGAAGATGGCCGTTTTTGGTGTATCATGTTTGCCTCTGTTGTTGCAGCTGACTATTTCTAGGTCGAATTTCAAAAATCTAAAAGAGGTACTTCTGAGAGGAGAGTATGAACTTTCAGAATTTGAAACCAGAACATCAAATATGCTATTGATAAGGGCGGGGCAAACGTTTAAAGCCTGAAGATGGCCGTTTTCCGTGTATCATGGTTGCCTCAGTTGTTGCAGCTGACTATTTCTAGGTCGAATTTCAAAAATCTAAAAGAGGTACTTTTGAGAGGAGAGTATGAACTTTCAGAATTTGAAACCAGAACATCAAATATGCTATTGATAAGGGCGGGGCAAACGTTTAAAGTCTAAAGATGGCCGTTTTCCGTGTATCATGTTTGCCTCAGTTGTTGCAGCTGACTATTTCTAGGTCGAATTTCAAAAATCTAAAAGAGGTACTTTTGAGAGGAGAGTATGAACTTTCAGAATTTGAAACCAGAACATCAAATATGCTATTGATAAGGGCGGGGCAAACGTTTAAAGTCTAAAGATGGCCGTTTTCCGTGTATCATGTTTGCCTCTGTTGTTGCAGCTGACTATTTCTAGGTCGAATTTCAAAAATCTAAAAGAGGTACTTTTGAGAGGAGAGTATGAACTTTCAGAATTTGAAACCAGAACATCAAAAATGCTATTGATAAGGGCGGGGCAAACGTTTAAAGTCTAGAGATGGCCGTTTTCCGTGTATCATGTTTGCCTCAGTTGTTGCAGCTGACTATTTCTAGGTCGAATTTCAAAAATCTAAAAGAGGTACTTTTGAGAGGAGAGTATGACCTTTCAGAATTTGAAACCAGAACATCAAATATGCTATTGATAAGGGCGGGGCAAACGTTTAAAGCCTGAAGATGGCCGTTTTCCGTGTATCATGTTTGCCTCAGTTGTTGCAGCTGACTATTTCTAGGTCGAATTTCAAAAATCTAAAAGAGGTACTTTTGAGAGGAGAGTATGAACTTTCAGAATTTGAAACCAGAACATCAAATATGCTATTGATAAGGGCGGGGCAAACGTTTAAATCCTGAAGATGGCCGTTTTCCCTGTATCATGTTTGCCTCAGTTGTTGCAGCTGACTATTTCTAGGTCGAATTTCAAAAATCTAAAAGAGGTACTTTTGAGAGGAGAGTACGAACTTTCAGAATTTGAAACCAGAACATCAAATATGCTATTGATAAGGGCGGGGCAAACGTTTAAAGTCTAAAGATGGCCGTTTTCCGTGTACCATGTTTGCCTCAGTTGTTGCAGCTGACTATTTCTAGGTCGAATTTCAAAAATCTAAAAGAGGTACTTTTGAGAAGAGAGTATGAACTTTCAGAATTTGAAACCAGAACATCAAATATGCTATTGATAAGGGCGGGGCAAACGTTTAAAGCCTGAAGATGGCCGTTTTCCGTGTATCATGTTGGCCTCAGTTGTTGCAGCTGACTATTTCTAGGTCGAATTTCAAAAATCTAAAAGAGGTACTTTTGAGAGGAGAGTATGAACTTTCAGAATTTGAAACCAGAACATCAAATATGCTACTGATGAGGTCGGGGCAAACGTTTAAAGCCTGAAGATGGCCGTTTTCCGTGTATCATGTTTGCCTCAGTTGTTGCAGCTGACTATTTCTAGGTCGAATTTCAAAAATCTAAAAGAGGTACTTTTTAGAGGAGAGTATGAACTTTCAGAATTTGAAACCAGAACATCAAATATGCTACTGATAAGGTCGGGGCAAACGTTTAAAGTCTAAAGATGGCCGTTTTCCGTGTATCATGTTTGCCTCATTTGTAGTAGCTGACTATTTCTGGGTCAAATTTCAAAAATCTAAAAGAGGTACTTTTTAGAGGAGAGTAAGACCTTTCACAATTTGAAACCAGAACATCAAATATGCTACTGATAAGGTCGGGGCAAACGTTTAAAGGTGCGCGAAATTTTAAATTTTTGGAACAAAATTTTGAAATTCTAAAATTGGTACTTTTTAGCATTTTTGTGGCCGAATTCATTCCCGTTGTCAGAATTGGAAAATTTCAACCTGACGAGCAGTGGCAAACGTTTAAACTTCTCAAATTTGTAGCTAACTTCAGGGCATCATTATGAATATTTCCGGGTCAAATTTCAAAAATCTAAAAGAGGTACTTTTTAGAGGAGAGTAAGACCTTTCACAATTTGAAACCAGAACATCAAATATGCTACTGATAAGGTCGGGGCAAACGTTTAAAGGTGCGCGAAATTTTAAATTTTTGGATCAAAATTTCGAAATTCTAAAAATGGTACTTTTGAGATTTTTAGTAGCCGAATTCATTCCCGTTGTCAGAATTCAAAAATTTTAACCTGGCGAGCGGTGGCAAACGTTTAAAGTTTTCGATTTTGAATATGCGGCTAACTTCAGGGCAGTTGTTTTCTGTGGTCAATACTCCATCTCCCTCCAGGGAAGCCCTAAATGGAGTAATGGAGCCGCCCCGGGAATAAGTTTCATACAAATGCGCGGGATTCAATAATTAAATCATTAATTACTTGTAGTTATTCATGAAGCATAGGGTAAATAATAAACCGTTGTGTAATAATTTACCTGTATAGATGCCCCTTGCGTAGATAGTGTAATAAACCGTTGTGTAATAATTTACTGTCGTGTAATAATTTACCCAATAATACTTCGTCATATTTATACCGTTTGATTCACGACCATGTTGACGAAGCTTTTCGGTACAAACGAACGGCTGGTCTTATGTAGGTACCTACAGTGCTCCGGGTGATCGCAAAAATTCTTTAGTTCAAGGTCAGTTTAAAAAAGTTAAAAAAAACCATACCCTTCTATTAAAAGTTTTCGAGCTACGGCGTTCTGAAAATTTCAACCCCTATTTTTACCCCTTAGAGATGACTGACAGTAAAGCCGAGTTTCGCGGACCAACTAGACCCCAAACGGGACCTACAAACCAATTTCATTAATTTCGGTTCATGGTAACTAAGAAACGTGCTAAGTACGGCGTACGGCGGGCAGACAGAAATTTTAGCATGGAACATGCTTTAGCCTTGGACTATCTAGTCGAAAAACGTTACGCGGGATGTGACGCGGAAGTGGAACGAAATTTTAACGATGATTTTCACGTACAACCGAGTAGTTGCTAGGGAAATGAAACCAACTTCTTTCATTTTCATCGGACAAAAATCGTTTTCCATTCGTTGGAAAGCTCTTGATTTATCACGAATTTATTTCGTATTTGTTCTTGGTATTTATTTCCTAGTTTCATACTATAACTATATAAATGAATGTTATAAATGGATAGTAAACAATGACGCTTGTTTGGTAGTCACTTGGTTATAGATACGTAGTGGTGAGTCCGTAGTGGTCATCCGTTCACAAGTTTCTATCTACTCTTAAGTCAACATTTTCAGCAAAATGAATATGTTTCAATCTTTTGTTTGAAAAAACTCGGAACGCGGCTAAAGCATGTTCCATGTTTCTTGAATTTTAGCCGTAGGCTCTAAGCAGTAAGCATCCGGGGTCCAGGGGGCTTGCCCCCTGGCGAGGCGCGCAGCGCCGAGTTTTTATTGCATTTTCGGATTCTGCGTACCTTGACACGCGTAAACCATCAAATTTTGAAGGGGGGGGGGGGGGGTACATTTCTTTGTTCATGCTTGATTCCAAAGTTTCATTACTGAAAATAATAAACCAAAAACTAGATCTTTATGTAAAAAGTTTTCTGGATATTAAAGTCATCTTTTTGTATAAGTCTTCATCCTAAATTATGTTAGGTGAATTAAAATCATTTTTGCTATTTTTATCAATTTTTGACGATTCTTAGAGACTTCAAACATTTAAAATAACTGAAACACGACCAACTTCTGAAGCGTTTTTGAAATTTGCTCACCTTCGATCATGCCTATCCGATCGTTTGCCTTTACAGAGAATTCAGTGGAAGTTTGGATTTTATCACCTCCTATCCATCGATTCCCGAAGGACATAGGTAATACATTTTTTTTTTTTTTTTTGCAAATGGAAATCACTAAAAGTTGGACTTTTCTCGTGCAAAATTGAGTGGAACTCTTCACGCGTTTCAAGGGTCAGTCGTGATTCAGGTTATAGAAATAAACTAAATTAGTTGTTACATCCGTGGAGAAGCTAATACGTAACGTCATAAATTGCAGAGAGAAAAGTGTGAAACGCTCACTAATTCATGAAACGAGGGAAGCCAAACGCGCCGGACAACAAATGGCAGCTGAGGGAATTTCATTTGCAGAGCCGCGTCAGACGAATAGGTTTCCCTATTGGTTTTCAGTCCGAGTAGGTACTCACACGACTCATACCTTCACACCTCTCAAATTAGCGGGCAGGGCTTTAAACGGCTCAGCAACTCGATGCGAGTGATGTAATGTTTGTCATACATTAGAGAGACCCGTCATTTAAAATGTCATTGTTGTTCTCGGGAGGATCCTCCGTCCGTGAATAATAAGCTAATGATGCGGTAGCATGACTTTGCATCCTAAACGCGCATTCGGTTTCTGTTGCGCCGAACGGCAGCTCGTTTCTCCCCGGACACGGCTGATGGACGTTGTGGTGAACCTGCGAATAATTTAATGAACCTTAAAATAAAGAAGATGGTTCCGGAAAGGTTTACACACCTCACACTTCATCGAAAGCTACTTTTCATTTGTATGGACCAAAACCCTGATGTCTTCTAAGTTCGTTGAAATTTTGTTCATCTTGTATTATACCTATACACATGTACCTAATTCGCCGACTGTTTTCAGCTAGTGCTCTCTTTCACTTTAAGTAAACGTAATCTTATTATGTAAACCTTCTGTCTCATTTTGCAGTAGGCTCAAAATTGTGATTACAGCTTGGAGTTAGTCAAACATTAGCATAACACGATCTTACATTTCGACCCGCAACTGGCCTCGTCTTCAAGGCATCTAACTAGTTTATCGTCAAATAAATCTGTTCAAAGGAACAGATCAGGAGGGGATCTGGTCAAATTTTTGGTAAGAGCAAAAGTGGCGAAAGATTCAAAAATGTTTTGGTTCTCTCATTTTGTTCTACAGTAAATGCAAGAAGTAGTAAGAAGTTTTGCTTTCATCCTGGTTCGGTTTTTATCCTGGATTTCAATATCCAGAAACCTTTTTACGCAAAAATCTAGTTTTTTAAATTTAAAAGCAAATTAATTTGTGCTACCTTTCTATTTATTCTTCCTGAGGAAGTTTACCAACACCTAAGTAGTTTTTGTACATTACTTCCCAATGACTTCTGTATGTACTTACCGAGAATTTGATTTAGCATAATTATATAGGTAGTAATTTATGTAGAAATCATTCCGTTCCCTTTTCCGTTCCTATGTTTTGAATGACCGATTGTAAATTATCCACTATCAAATTATCCATAATTGTGATTCAGTTGTAAATTATCCTTGTAGGTACATGGCTACTAAGTAATTAGGTATGTAGGTGTTCTTTCTTGCAAGGGAAGTCTGACTATCCTGGTCACAAGGATGGTCGTCATCTGGCGAAATCCTGGAGAAAATTCCTCGACCTCATGTTGACCATAAAGGACGCATCCCAGAGCTGGAGCTGGTTTCCCAAACACGGTCGAATGGACATTAATGGAGTTGAGGCTTCAACCGGGACAGGTCGCCGCGTTCTCCATCCGTCCAGGATCCGCGATAAAACTCCTGAAAGCCTTGAAGAATGAAGAAATATTTGGAGAATGACGGATTTCAGTGATTCTGCTGCTGTACTATTCCCAGTGATTCCTGAGACTATTCCCAGCATAGTCTATGGTCCTATTGGTCTGGTCGTGACTGGGAAATGACTTCCTTCACGTCAGTCTCTTCATGCATTCGCTTGAATACAGCATGTATGTACTCGTTCACAACTTCCGTCAACGTTGGACCTGCAAAACTAATGACGAGTTTCCATGACTTTTGTTTATATTTTTGGATGAAAGTGGGTTCCATTCTAAGAATTTTGAGACCAACCGTACTTCTCCTACGATGAAAGTTGTTTTTCTATGAGCTTTCAACGTTTCGGCAACGAGTGGCGTCACACTGGACTAGGGGGTCCACCCCAGGCGGGAGGGGTGCAATGACGTAACTTGTTGCCGAAATTTTTAAAGCTCATAGAAAAAGAACTATTCCTCCTAGAAGAGTGCGATTGTCTAAAAATTCCTAGAATGGAACCTACTTTCATTTAAAAATGAGAAAGTAATGTGAACAGAAGTCATGGGGTAGATACAGAGTTCATCGGAAAATTGGTAACTTCATAAATAATTGCAGCTGAATTTTAATTTGCTCATGCGATTCATCGGTCTAAAAAAGGTCTATTCGAAACAGTATAGAGTTTGGGGCCATATGAGCAATACTTCTGAATTTCCTTGAGTGTTTTCTCGATCTCCCGGGGTTCAGCCCTTTCATAGGGCCCATAACTTATTGCTCCAACATTACTCCTTTTTTCGTGGCTTGGGAGTTCAGAAGGTACATAGCTCAGTAAAGTGATATTCAAGGTACGAAGTTCAACCTAGCCACTATAATAACCATCACTCGTAATCAGCATCCACAAATTCAGCCACTGATGTTTCTGAGATAGGCCAGTAAAAAGAGGATTTTTAATCGGCGTAATTGGGGGAAAGCTGGAAATGATTTTAATACCTTCTAATGGTCCTAAATACGTGTAATCTGAGTTTGCACCATCGCAGGAGGTGAGCTTAACTTTTGGTAGCCGAAAAACCTCGAAATTTTCGCCCTTGTTTCAGTATTTCGCTTATAACACTCGTAAACGGCGCATCCTACAGAAAAAATCATACTTGACAAAATGAAAGATCACTAAATTTCGCGTCCAACGACTTACTTATACCCCCGAATCGGTTCAGTGGTGTAGCCGCAATCGTGCGTCAAATATGGGCAGTTTTTACCAACTTTGCTAAAAACTCCACTGATGTCACTTTCAGACAGCTGTAACTTCTAAACGGTCATTCCAATTAAAAAAAAGTCATTGAATGAAAGTTGTAGAGCATCGAATTTCAATTTGAGAAGACACCTTAAATTTCAAATTCGGTACATACGATCTCTACGAAACCGCCCATTTTGAGGCTCGTTTTACTGGCCTAAGAAGGTGAAAAGCCATTAAAAGCTTTCAGGAGCTCATAACTTCAAACCATGAGAAGAAGAAATACACTGCCAAGGTGATGGCACAGGAGCTTCCTCGTCACAATCAGAGTGACCCATTATAAAATAGAACAGACTCGGAAGCAAAATAACATAACATTACATTACATTACATTACGTGAAATATACATATTACATAACATTACATTACATAACATTACATAACATTACATGAAATATACATATTACTTACATAACATTACGTCCATAATACATTACGTCCATTATACATAATTGCGAAAGTTATGCGTGTTTGAAAAATTTCACGTTAGCGCATGCGCAGGGCGAACCGCTGGCTCTATTATGTTGAAATTTATATGGGACCTCAATGGGCCCTACCCGCTTAATCCCTGAGAATTACATTGAAATTGGGTGAAACCTTTGGTTACTACGGCTGTAACAAGGAAATTGAATCTATTTCACGCCAGCGCATGCGCAGAGCGCACCGAGGGTCCGATCTTGCTGAAATTCATACTGGAACTCACTACGCCTTGTCCAAACAACCCTTGAAAATTTGAGCGAAATTGAATCAAAATTGTGAAAGTTATGCGTGTTTGTTGAATTTAACGTTAGCGCATGCGCAGGGCGTACCGCTGGATCAATCATGTTGAAATTTGTATGGAACCTCAAGGGGCCTTATCCGCACCATCCCTCAAAATTTGAGCTGAATCAATTCAAAATCGTGGAAGTTATGGCTGTAACAAGGAAATGCGGACAGACAGACTCACAGACTCACAGACCGACAGACACGGAACCAAATTTGTTCAGTAGGCTTTGAAACGCAAAGTGCAAGTGGAAATTTTGATTTCTGAAGACAAAAATTTTTTGGCTCACGAAAGTGAACACAAGGCTTCCGCTGCTTCGCAGACTCGGAAGCAAAACAGCTGAAGAAAACTACCTTTCCCGTTTTACTATTAAATAATCAGGAGTCAATTTCTTCAGAACTTGAGAGGGCCCATTTGTCCCAAACTGTCCAAAATACACTCCCCAAAAATATGCCCAACGGAACTATTATTATAAAGACGCTGACGGTAAATCATTAGTGCGCTAAAATTACTTGGACTTAGGACTGCAGGGTCCACTGCGGGCTTCAGGATTAATATCGAACCATAGTAGTTTCAAAGTCAACAGTCTTTAAAAGGTGAGGCTTGGCACCGATGATAGGTACTTACTCTTCCTAAGCGAAGGTGCTATTAAACTTTTAGCTTACCATGAAACTCCACCATTAATTATGAAAAGTGATAGTAGGCAGATTTTATGTCCCCTGAATCTTATGAATTTTTTTGAATGAAACTGAACTACTCGTAATTTCATTTTCCTCATCTGCGAAGAAGTAATTAAGGACATGCCAGAGAAACTTGCGCGATCATTTTACGAGTTATTCCTACCCTTCTCTCAGATCATCATCTCAGATTCTCATTAAAGGGTGTGCTGCTTAGACCCATATCGGTGGGTGCAGGAGCCAAACAATCAGCCATTTTAAGTATAATTAAGAAATAATCGATTTCTAATTATAGGTATTTAATTGTTTCGCCTCGACGAAGACCAAAGGTATAAGTACTTCAATATTGTCGGCGACTACGGTTTTATCGTACACTCATAACCGGCTCAAGCAATAACTTGGTTCCTATGGAACGAGATTTTCCTCACAGCTGTTACGATAAAGAACGTAATTGGGTCTAAAACGCTGCAAGTTATTACACAACAGTTCGTTATTATCTTCTAGGTATAGATAACCCATCTGCGTTGATCACTCAATTCCTGATTAAGGTATTAGGTTCTTTTTTTTGCGTCGGATACCTACACACGCACGCACACATACACATACAGGCACGACATAAATATGCGTTCATAAATGCATACATAAATGAATAAATAATAATAATAATAAATAAATAAATGCATACATAAATATGCATTTTTCCACCGGCCCCATCTCCTGTAACGCGCCATTTTGGACCTACATACCTCCCACCCGGTCATAAATTTTTGAAATTCTGATGGTCGCTGAACCTCTAAGTAGGACCCTCGACATATTCCCAAATGTTCACCTAACAAAGATGGTTCGTTGGGCCGTGAACATCAAACTTGCATCAAATAGTTAAAAAAGTACCAATCAACAAAATCAAACATAACCACCTTCCTTCAAATGAAATTATTTCATTTGAACGGAACAACAAATTGGTTTAATGAAGCCATGCGTGGTTATAATCAGCTATCCCTTGCCAATGATATCTGGGCTGGATGTATACGGTAAATGTACCGTTTCATTCACACTCATGTTGACAAAGCTATTCGGTCTCAGAACCTTACTGTGAACGAAAGGCTGGACGCACAACGCTCAGGGTGGTCTCAAAAAAATCCTGAATTTTGGAATCAATTTAAAAACATAAAAACCGAACTCTCCTATTGAACGTTTTCGAGCTATGGCGTTTTGTTGTTTCCTGTTAGTCCGTGGGCTTGCCGTATCTGCCGGAAATTAGTTGTACACTACCGGCAGTCGCCCGGGGTTATTGCGTTGGCGAGACCAGGTTACTATCGACCAGGGCCAATTTCTCCACTAGTTACACAATTTAGGGATGTTGTTCGACGGAGGCAGCGGTGGTACCTAACTGGGTTACTATGACATGCCGAAGGGGCTTTTATAACTGCAGAATGTTTATAGGTAAATAGGTATGAACCTGTGTTAAAACTGGTGGCGGACATCTTTAGACAAAAAGACCTTATTATGGAAAAGCTCTTTCTAAATCACTCACTTAGTTTCTAAAAATATTTTATCAAATCCTTCAGGTGTAGTAATTTATTAATATACTTCGATTTTTTATTGTTTTGATATTTAACTCACTCGTAGTTTTAATGTTTGATGAGTGCCTATATTCTATAGTAAAACGCGAAAGACAATTATAGGTACCTACCTACAGAAACAGGTAGGTATGGATTTATGATTAAGATTCCGGAAACCCTCTGAACCAACCTGAAAAGTACCTATCACTTCGCAATATTTTTGCAGTATCGTTATAAGTAAGAGGCGTTATCGATGGTACTCCCTGCATAACTAGGATATAGTAGGCATGGCTGTTTGTAGGCGTCATTTTGGTTTATTATTTTGAATAATGTACCTACTTTTGGAGTCGATGATGAACATCCCCCCCCAATTTGATGGTTTCCGTTTCAAAGTACGTAGATTCCGAAAAATGGGATAAAAAAAATTTCCGTCCGTCAGCCGTACACTGTACTTCGCACTTTCGTTAGTTACCGTGAACCAAAATTAATGAGATCTGGTTTGTCGCTTTGGGGTCTAGTTGGTCCGCGAAGGGCGTTGATGTCAGTCATCTCTGACAGGTGAAAAATAAGGGGTTGAAATCCCCAGAGCGCCGTTATCTCGCATATGTTCACGTTTTTAAATTGATCTTGAACTAGAGAAATTTTTGAGACCGCCAGGGGCATTGTACGTCCAGCCGTTCGTTCTCAGAAGGCCCTGATGCTTGCATCGAAAAGCTTCGTCAACACGATCGTGATTGAAACGGTATACATCCAGCCCAGGTATCATCACTAGGGAACTCGTGATTATATAATCACGCATTGTTTATAAAAGATTTTGTTGATAGTTACTTTTGCAGCTTGAATCAATAATGTTATGCTTCGTAACAACAAATAGTAATTAGTTATTGAATTCCACCGCACATTTATGAAACTGTAATTACCCCGCTGGCTGCAGTACGCGATTTAGAGCTTTCCTGGGGGGAGCACGAGGGTAGGCATTGACCACAGAAAACACTCATACGCACAAGGAGCTCCTACAGAGGTAAATAGTAAACCGTTGTGTAATAATTTGCAGCGTTTTTATCATGCTCGATTCCAACTGAAAATAATAAACCAAAGATTCTTATCGATCACAGAAAACAGTGATCTACGCAGAAGGGACATCTATATACATGTAAATAATAAACCATTGTGTAATAATTTGCAGCGTTTTTTGCTTCCTACTACCGAAGGCAGGGAAGGCTTGGATTCGTGATTGTGTAAAAAAAATTGATGTCTTCCAAAATGAAAATTTCCACTTCCATTTTGCGTTTCAGACATCGAGGAACAGACATTTTTGGTGTCTATGGTAATTCCTTGTAACGCCCATAACTACCCGAAATAATGGTCGAAATGAGCTGGAATTTAGAGGGTAGGTGCAGGTTGGGTCACACACGGTCCCTTACCAAAATCACTGAAAAAGTGCGGTAACTTTCGGCTGCGCATGCGCAAACGTAAAATACTTGAAACGCTCATAACTACCCTAAATATCGTTGAAATGAGTTCAAACTTAGAGGGCCGATCAGGAATGATACTTTGATAGTTCCAAATGAATTTAATTGGAATCCTACTGTAACTTTTGTCTGCGCATGCGCGAACATGAAATGTTGACCATTTCCTTGTAACGTTTCTAACTACGCGAAAAAAAGTCGTACAGAGCTGAAATTTTGAGGGTACACGCGGGTTGGATCGCAAATGGTCCCGTTTCAAAATCATAGCAATCGTCTCGTCTGCGCATGCGCAACCGTGAAATACTTGAAACGCCCGTATTTACTTTAAATATCGTTGAAATGAGCTCAGATTTGGAGGGTCGATCAGGAATTATAATTCTTTGGATAGTTCCATAAGAATTTCATTCGTCTGCGCATGCGCGAACATGAAATGCTGCCCGTTTCCTTGTAACGCTCTAACTACGCGAAAAATAGCTGTACAGAGCTGAAATTTTGAGGGTACATGCGGGTTGGATCGCAGATGGTCCCATATCAAAATTAACGTACCCAACTATTCTATACGTTCATGTGATTCAAGTGAGGAAGATATACTGCCTACTCGAATTGGCAGACTTTTTTTCCGTTTATCTGGGCTGCTTTATGGATTCCTAAGTTCAGATTGTCTTATATTCCTGGAAACTCGAACGGACTCAACATGGGAGTCTGCGTTGTCGGTGGACACGGAACATAACCTAGCGGCTGAGGGGGCAGGGCTGCTTGTCGAAGAAGAAAACGAGGCACAGGCGATGCGGGTAGCGGATCCGAGACCCGCCCAGGTTCACTGGGTCGACCTCAGGAAACGGTCATCGCGGGTTGGTCAGTAGAGCAAGCAGTGACCGTCCTTGGAAGGGTTTGGTTTGACTGTCGGGATCACGCGAATAATGTAGACCACCCACGGTGACAAAACCTGATTCGAAAGGGTCGCTCCAAATCGAATTTCCATTTGGTTGTACACTTACAGTAGGAAATTTCATGCTGATCATGAATAAATCGTATATTAAGGGACTGCCAATACTTACACATGTACCCCTTCGTTTGCAAGAAAAAACATTTTGTTCCAATATTTCGTGATTGAGTAAAAAAAAAATGTATGTCCTCCAAAATGAAAATTTCCACTACCATTTTGCGTTTCAGACATCGAGGAACATTTTTGGTTCCGTGTCTGTCTGTCTGTCTATGGTAATTCCTTGTAACGCCCATAACTACCCGAAATAATGGTCGAAATCGGCTGAAATTTGGAGGGCAGGTGCGGGATGGGCCACAGATGGTCCCATACAAAAATCATTGAACAAGTACTGTAACTTTCGTCTGCGCATGCGCAAACGTGAAATGCTTGAAACGAACTACCTTAAATGTTGTTGAGATGAATTCAAACTTGGATGGTCAGTCAGGAATAGTTCCGTATGAGTTTCATCAGAATCGTACGGTAACTTTCGTCTGCGCATGCGCGAACATGAAATGTTGACCATTACCTGGTAACGCTTCTAGCTACGCGAAAAATAGTCGTAGAATGCTGAAATTTTGAGGATGTACGCGGGTTGGATCGCAGATAGTCTCATTTCAAAATCATGGGAATCGTTCCGTCTGCGCATGCGCAAACGTGAAATACTTGAAACGCCCATAACTACCTTATGTATCGTTGAAATGAGTTCAGATTTGGAGGGTCGATCAGGAATAATACAATGATAGTTACATATGGGTTTCATTTGAATCGTACTGTAACTTTCACCTGCGCATCAGGGGCGGATCCAGAATTTTTTTCCGGAGGGGGTCACAGGGTAGAACAATATATAAAATAAGAAAAAATAACAAAATTACCAAACGAACAATACAAACCGAATTTTCAACCTTATGCCTAAACTCGTCCAATTTGTCTACTTACAAAATTAATTGTATTTATTTATAAAATTCATTGTTTATGTAAAAAATATTTTTTAATATCTATTAATTATTAAACTGATAAATGTATTTATTTTCAATTTTCTTCTAAAAAAGTGTCCTAATGTGTTTTCAAACAGATTGGCGCATTTTATGGCAGCTTAGCTAACTTCAGAGTTTGCAAATCAAAACATTGAAACCACAACAATCTATTGTTGATCTCAGTGAATTCAGTATCGTTTTTACTGAATTTGGCAGGAAAGAAAACGAGAACGAAACAAAAACAAGATAATAATTAACAAAAATAAGAAGAAATAAACAAGGTGTAATTTGACGGATACACCATGGTAAATTTATTGACATAATTGTATATAAAGTAACATTGGTAGGACCAAGTGTACTATTATATTCGACTAATTTTGACATTTTTGATCGAATCTTTTTAGATTTTTTATCGTTCTTTTTTGTTTTCAGTTTTTTTAACACTGTCTACCGTTTGTGTAATTAGAAATTACAGTAATTAGTGGCGAGGACATTGGAATTTCAATTTGACCAAATACAGAAAAAATCAGTATTGTATAAAAAGTTTAATCGTAATTATTGTTATATTTTGTTTCCAATGTTTTAAGTTAACAATATGGTCGTTTGGTTTGTTTCTGGTTTTTGATTTCACAAAAACTGGGTTCGTTTTCGTTTGGTTTTTTGTTTTCGGGTTTGTGAACAATTCGTTCAGCTCTGCTTTTTGCAATGCAGGCCGATTCTGGGGGGGGGGGGGGGGTCATGACCCCTGTGACCCCCCCCCCCCCTTGGATCCGCGCCTGCTGCGCATTCGTGAACCTGAAAGTTGACCGTTTCCTTGTAACGCTTCTAACTACACGAAAAATAGTCGTGGAGAGCTAAAATTTTGAGGGGGGTTGGATCACAGATGGTTCCGGATCAAAACGAGCCTACGCAACTATTCTATACGTTCATGTGATTCATACTGCAGAAGTTTTTGTGTCCGTGAGAAAAATTCATGACAAGGAGGCTACTTATATAGCCGCGATACGGTAAATAAATGAAGAATTTCATAATTTTTGTCAACATTGGTACGTCAGACCGAGGTGTAGATATAGTGCTACTGCATCATACGTATGTAAATGTACGTACTTGGATCCACGATTCACAGAGCTGCATAATCATGCATCAATAATCAACATAAGGTATATAATTGATTGAGTTTATTCGAACTGCTGTTGGACCCACTGAACTTCCAGTTATTACGCCTTTATTCAGTGCAGGTCTTTTCCTTCAAATCCGGTTTATTAAAATATCGTTTCCCTTATAAGCTGTGGGACGAGAAATCTTCTTTATCCCTTGTCAAGAGTTCGCTTTTCGTTAGTAGCGCCTCTGAAACCCTTGAGGAAGTTCGTATTGTAAATTCACGAGATGTTCAGCAGCGGTGATCCCGTCTAAATGCAAATCAGTTACACATCACCGTCAAACGCGGGGCGGAACAGCGTCTCGACGATTATAATCGCGACTGGCCCCTTGTCGTCGGGCTTGCCAAGTTTTAACTGGACACCGCCCGACAGCCATCAGGTGGTTCCCCGGAGGGCGGTCCGTCAAAACTCCTTTATTACAAACGCGAGATAGCGACTATCAGAGTCGAGGAACTTCCCAAGGACGTCCACAACTCACTGGTAATCGACCGGACTCGTTTTCTCAGTAATTGTACTTGTACACAATACAGACGACAGAATGCGTCACAGACGACAGAATACGTCACAGACGACAGAAAATAGTAGAGCGGCGACTGCAGTTTTTTTCAGAAATGTGTTCTAAAATCGATCGCAGAATTTGGCACGAGATAATCCTGACAAATTTCATTGCTGTGCCTGTACGGTTTCGGGTGTGGTTTCGTCGGTTGGTATCTGAATTGAAACATTCAAGTCGAAAGAATCAAAATTAGCTGTTTTTGCAGGCGCTGCTTCCCGGGGATCTCTTGGCATAAAACATAGCATGTTCCGATGGTTCATCGAAGGAACCCACAAAACTTCATGTCGTGACCCATCATTCAGTGGTGGCGCAGTTTCTTCGTACTTCGTGACACCAAAACCTGCACAGCAAATTCTGATTGTCCAGCGAGTTGGTTCAAAGGCCATGGCTCATATTTTTCTATCATAAGGCCTTTTCGGAAGGTTGTTTTTCACGGAACAAAAATTCGTTTAGCTTTTTCCCTATTCTGAACGCTCAGCTCCCGATTTTCCTTCCTATCTCCTAACTAAAATTCCTTTTTTTCTTTCTAACGCTTACTTTTGGTTTATTATTCACTGAATAGTACACCCATGTGTATTCGCTCAGCAAAAAAAAAAAATAAAAATAACACCCGCCTCAAAAATTTCTCTTTTGTTTCGTGGTGCGTAGATTCCAGAAATGCAATCTTCGTCCGCCTTACGCCATATCATCCATATCTTCTTTATTTTCGGTCTAAAAAATGCGTTCTTTCGCACACAGGATCCATTTGGGCCCTAGTTGTGTCCTGAAACTTTGCAGCCCGGTCGGAATATACCCAGGGATGTAGTGGGTGAAAAATAAATGTAAAAATAAGATTTTTTTGTGTTTTAGTTACATGAGCTTGTTGGGTATCGTTTTCCATGTTTTTTAGGACAAGGATACCCAATATAAAATTGATTTTGACCAAAGACTGAAGAATTGAGGTTGTAACGAATGTTCATCTCCCAAAATTCATTTTATGTGAGTCAAAAACCAGGGAAGTTGTCTGAAATCACCATAAATTTGTATAATAACACTGGAAGTATTAACAACGAGTGAATCAAAACAATTAAATGGCACTTTCAATAATCAAAGATAATTTGTAAAAAAAATAGAAGCATAATTCGTGTTTTTTGGTGCCAAAATTAGTGGAAACCGTCAAAAAAACTATTTCAGTTATTGCGCATGAAACATTCATCATATTTTATCTATATTTCTGTATTATCCTGTGAGATATATATAACAGTTTAGGTTGAAGTGTCTTGCGTACTATCAAAGTACGAAAGTACGCAAACGTTAACATCCATGATTGACCATAATATATTATGTCAAGGACGGTTTTTACTCCCAGTTATTTTTCAACAGCTCATTTCGTGAACTAGATTTAGTTCAAGCGACAGATTAGTTTGTCGTGACAGTCGACTCTGATTATAAACAGCTGTAGCATTTCTTTCTCTTCGTCTTTGATCCAAATCCTTCGCCGGGCCAGTGTGGTCAGCGCCACTCACAGTAACTTCATGGGCAGAAGCATCAAAACCTTAATAGCTTTCGTCTGAGATGGAACAGTGTCGTTGCACCAAATCAGTACATTTTTTTTCGAGAATTTGATGTTGTTCGTTCCACACCGTCATTATTTTTAGTGACGTCAGTAGCATAAGAATTTAATTCTTAGTTCATGATAGTCGCCGGACCCATGGTAGAACGTCAAAGTAAATAAATAATTATGGAAAACAGCTTGTATCCGAAATGTATTTAGTTAAATAATTATTTATTTGATTCTATCATTTTTTCCTTCGGTTTCCTTCAGTTTCCAACTGACAATTTTGACCCATCGCAGTGCCTTAGTTCCTTTGAAAGAGGCCTCGAAGAGAGCCCTTTTTGATGAGATAGGTTATCAATCGTGTTGGAAAATGGGGGATATGGACGTTATGTACTAACATTTCATATTTGCTGAAGGTTTTCCGTCACTGTTGTTACGAAAGCAGTGAAATTCATAAGAGACTAGCTGGACCCAACCTGCTGAATCCCTGAAGATACAAAATCGTCTCCTGTAATTCTTCAAGAATTCCGCGTTTGCTCATGAGTTGAGATGGATGGTGTTTTGAAGAAATCCATATGGAATCACCAGTATACTAAAATTTTTGGAGTGACCTACAACAAATTGAGAACAGATATTTTCCAAGTCCGAAACTCACAATCCCCTACCATCGCGTCGGTGGCGAGAAAGCATAACGTATGTATACCTGGGCACCGGTGACTTCGAGGAGACATGATCAGACTAACATACTTCAACAAAAATTGAAGAATACCTTGGAAAATTGAAGAATTCCTTGGAATAACGTATCAAAAATAATAACCCTTAACAACGGACACTATGAACTACTCGAGCTCCACAAAGATGTCCACCCTATCAGGCCAGTACCTTGCATCCTACTCGGTGTTGCCATGTCAATCTGTTTCAAGGTTTCTAGTCAAGAAATTCCAAGCTAATACAGGGTTCAAATCAAATTTTTGAGTAAAAACCCCAGAGACACTGATTGAGACCATAAAGGAACGGAAATTTGGTATCTTTTGATGTAGGTAATCAGGTTTGTTCCCTAGTGTGCCACCTCAAGACTGCAAAGTACTGGTGAGAAAGAAACTTGTGGAGGGTAGAACAGACCCTGGGGTGTTAGAAGAGCTTATGACTATCTTTGCCTTGTGTATAGACTACTACTAGTTACTTCATATTAAATGGGACCTTCTACAAGGCTAATCAGGGATTAGCAATTGGATCACCTTTTGAGTAGAGGACCGGCAGAACTCTTCATGGACCACCTAGAACAAGAATTCGTTTTTAAACTTGGGAAGTTCCATCTTCAATGAAGGACGTTTTTAATGAGATGGGACTTCCCAAGTTTAAGAACGAACTCTTGTTCTGGGTTTTCCATGAAGAGTTCTGCCGGTCCCCTACTCCAAAGGAGATCCAATTGCTAGTCAGTGATTAGCCTTGTAGAAAATCCCATTGAATGTGAAGTACTTAGTTGTAGTCTGTGCACAAGACAGAGGGATTCATAAGCTCTTCTACTCCTTACACTACAGGAGGTACCTCCGTAGATGCGTAGATGGTAGCCTGGCGTTATGAAAGAGAACTCTCAGAAAATTGGAAAATTTCCAAACCTTCCTCAGAAATTTCTTCAGTTCGGTGCCCCCCCCCCCCCCACCCCCCAATCAAGTTTACTATGGAGGTGCAAGAACTTCAAAGTATTAATTTTTGGACCTCACTCTGTAAAGAAAACCATACCCTCAAGCTGAAGATTTACAGGAAGCCAACTCGCACAGACATGATTATTCATTGCAGTTCTAACCACCCATGGCGACATAAAACTGCTGCATTTTGCTCAATGAGCTTTAAGTGTATTTGTGGCTGAGGAAACCGACCACCATAAAGTGAACAATCTAAAGAGATTGCTATTAACAATGGCTCAGGCCGATATATTATAATGGTTACAAAAAGGAGGATGGATAAGTGTCACAATTATCTTCATTATTTTCAATAATGAACATAATTATTAAACAATTATTTTCATTCAAATTAACCAAAAAAGTTCAGAAATGTGGTCTGTATTGGTAATTATACGTATCACAGACAAAAATTATGAGTAAAGCCAAAAAGGCTGGAAGTGAACTGCTCCGTACACCATCAATAAACTGGGGAGATCACTAGCCAGCTGAAAAGGAAATATGACTCAGCTACAAGTGGTGTGCCACCTGAAATGTTGCTTCTCAGGGATGTGTAGTGAGTACCTACACAGGAAAAACCTCTCGGTCAGTTGCAGTACGATGGAAGAAACACCTAACCGCCAAGATGTCCACAGAAGCAGCTGTTTAACAAGCCAGCCAGGATTTGGCGGAAGTGAATGGTTCTAATCTCAGAGGAACTACTGGGACAGAGCAGAAGAGGCTTGCTGTGGAGAAGGAAATAACTGGAGAACACCATCCAGAAGAAAAAGAAGATCCTCAAGATTTTCTGGGGCTAGTACTAGATAATAACAGTTCGTATAAATAATGTTGATAATATAAATTGTATCTTAGGTGAAGGATGAGGATCTTGAGGTTCGGTCGAGGGAGTGTACATACATACAATTTATCGCATCTTCAATAAATTTTAACTTTAAATCGAAATTAATTTAGTTTTGGTGATGGGTGATACCTGTGCCCTCCATGGGGTTCACCTATATCCACCATGATACTTTTCATAGATACTGTAACCTTCCTTTTGGGATACAGTGTGGGGACTTTTCGAGTTTTCACATTTCACCTTTGCAGTCAACCCAGCAGTCAGTCAATCAAGCCTCTTCGTCTTGGTTCATGTACAACATACTTAACTGCGATTGTGCTGATTCGTTCCTGGAAAATTCTCCAGGTATCCCTCATTTGTTGTAAGTAACCCTTTTTCTGGATAAATGTATATCAGTGGTCGTCCTTTCGTTAGTGAATCAAGTAAGTAGGACTTTTGTGATGTTTGATGCATTGATGCATGTAGTTAGGCTAAGGATTTGTTAGGTAGGTAGGAATGTTTCAGTTTGACTGAAAATGGCGTGATTGTCGAAGTATACTCTCATAAATATAACAGTACCGTGTAGAACTGAAGTCCCACCACAACCATTAACTACTGTACTTGATAATGTTTATAGATATTGAACTCATATGGACGTTGAACGCAGCTTACCTTCAGCTTAGCGATGTAAATTGTCGTGGGACAGAAAGTGAGAAGAATTGGGGACAGATAGAGCATTATTTAGGTTGTTCATTTAGGAAGGTAGTCTTTTCGTCAGTGTTTTGTAAGAGGGTTCGTCATATATATTCACACTAGGTACATATTCCAGCCGTACGCATAATCAACCGAGATATCGAAACTCAGGAATAACATAGGTTCTAGATAGGAAAAACGTTACGTTGCAGTTGAATCTCACAATGCGACAATTCGCATTTACGATGTGTCGTGGTACCGCTTAAAATCCTACATTTACCATTCCTATGTAATGGATTCAACCAAATAAACTAAGGGAACGACGAGCTGAGCGACGCCGAGGGGAAAGTAGGAGATCCCCTCCATCGAACGCCATCGCCCCTCAGCAGTCATAACGGCCGTTGATGGACCAGGGGGAGAGGGGGAAGGGGCCTTTATAAGCAGCCCGGCCAGCCCAGTTCCTCATTCAACTGACAACTCTCCAACTTACGACTTCTCTCTCGACCTCCTTACGCCCTCTTCCTCTCTCACCCTCTCTCTCACTCTCCTACCCTTCTCGTGTGCCTGTTGTGGTGATAACCGCGGGGTGTTCCCCTCTAGAATACCTGCTGTGGTGATAAAGATGGCATATTCTCTCTCTTCCTGGCGTCTGCTGTGGTGATAACCACGGGACGCCTCCATCTCTCCTAGCACCTGCTGTGGTGATAACCGTGGGGTGCTAGTCTTCTCTCCCAACTAACGCCTGTGGTGATAACTGTGGTGATGGTGCTGCGTTAGCGAGACTCCTATGGAGCATAGCCTCCACTCACCAAAATCATCCTTACCAACATCCCGTCGTAAGCCCATGCCCAGGCTTACGACACGATGAAACAGGGTATGATGCAAGTTCTTGTGGAAGGTACAACTTTCTGCTTACACGTTTCCTTCTGGCGAATGTGAAGATCTGTTTTTTGGCGTCAACTCCAAATTTCTCGTACTCGATCGTAAACATACCTCAACACAACCATGAACATTCCGCTTGGGGAGGATCTACCCGAATTCTCCTCACAGGTTGCAGATGATGATGACGACTGAGATCCACTAGGGTCAGGTAGATGCCGACTTGTTGATACATGCATACATAATACCTCACTTTCGTGTGGAACCATGAATATCCGAGTGTCCGACGAGTTGAACGACTCTCACCTTTTTCCCGGTCAGAGTAGTCTCCAAATCAGATTAAATGGACCCTTCATCGATATTGGAGAGGTCGAAAGGGCTAGTACATCACTCGAAAGCGTCACTTTGAAGGGTCAGAAAAAAGGGGGTAATAGAGTTAGTCTTGAACCTTTTACCCTACCGTATATACTCGTATATCACAAGGCCTATAACTCCCTCTGACCCCACTACGAAACCTTTTAGAGTAATTTGTCTCAAAAACAAGATCCCATCAACGTTTTCTATGGGAGTAGTTTTAACGTAATTATTTCATTCCTTCCCCATCCTCCCGAGAGACGAACTCCAACAGTTTTACTGCTCTGGAATTATCTCAGGACTCCAATATAAACCTGAAGTGGCCATTAGGTACATACCTTTCTACACAAAGCTCTTCACCCTCTGACAGCTTATGACAACTTAGCAAAAATCGTCGGCTTACAAGGAAATCCAGTTTTTCACATTTTGAGTTAAGATGCTATTCCTATGTACGTGTAATTCTTGACGCCTGATCGATTGGCAAGGTCAGTTTTGGGTTATTATTTACGATAATTAACCTTTGAAATTGAGGATTAAAAACGAATTTTAACCCACTCAAAATTTTATGGTTTCCGTTTCAAGGTACTTAGTAACCGGAAAATGAATTTTTAAATATTGCTGTCCTTAGTTACCATGAAGCAAACTAACCTCGAACTTGAGATTTTTTTTTAGCACTGTAAGTCCAGCCGTTCGATCACAGTAAGGTGCTGAAGTTGCTTTTCGAAGTTGCACCGAAAAGCTTCGTCAAAATGATCGTGAATGAAACGGTATACCTCCAGCCCATATAAATATAATATTATAATATGTCATTGCTAGGGATCAGCTGAGTATAACACGCATGGCTGTATGAAGTCGAGTTGTTTGTTCCCAGATATTATTTCATTTGAAGATTGATGGTTATTTTGGATTTTGTTGATAGGTACTTTCGTAACTTGAGCAAACGTTACCTATGCTTCATGAATAACAACAAGTAATTAATGGTAGAATTCTTGGATCCACCGCATATTTACGAAACTTTAATTCCCCGGCTGGTTCTGGTACTGGATTTAAGGCTTTCCTGGGGGAAGCACGAGGGTAGGTATTGACAACAGAAAACGGTGATCTACGCAAATAATAAACCGTTGTGTAATAATTCGCAGCGTTCTAGATCCCGGTAACGGTTTTCTTGGAAATTACGAAATTTTTTCTCACTAAGTCTGTCTCGAACTAATTCTGGTCTGGTGAAATGCACTTTAGTGACAGAGGATTTCTCCAAACTAAAAATTGATAATTACCGAGGCGTAAGACTAGATGTGAAATCCAGTAAGTCATCTTTAGCATTACTTCTCATGATTTTTTAGTCAAGTGAAAAGTCGCTATATTCTGGTGAAAACCACTAAGTCCGGTTAAAAAATAGCATTACGAGTACTTTTGAATTCAGATAACCCCTTGAGATTCATAGGGTGGCAGCTAGACACCCTAAGGCAGCTAAAGTCCAAATTTTTCTCGAAAGCAACGTTTTCGACTTCGTGGATTTCACTTGTAAGCCGGCGAAATATTGGATCACATATTATATACCTATATTTTTAATGCCCTGTTTTGAAATTTAGATGAGATTTAGAGAGACTTGCTGTTAACTAAAATAAGTATATAAAAATGCTGAGCTCAACAAGAATAATACTGTTATAAAGTGTGTAAATAAGAACACAACTGCTCAGTTCAAAAGTCAGACTAGCAGGTATGAGTTAACAAACCGGTATTGTTGTCTCATAACAATACCTATACATTGAGGAGAGCAATTATATTATACTTGTTGTTGACAGTGTCTATTTTCACCTAATTTTAGCTCACAGAATTTCATGCTGCATCAATTTTCCATTGCCAAAATCTTGGTCAAGCATGCTGTAAAATTACCACTTGGATGAATAGCAGTTTTTATGGCTTTGAATTTTGTCCCCCTTCTTCAAGTGTTTTTCAAAGTAATAAAACGGCATCGTGAATAGCTTTGAGTTAAAACACCTTGGGAATAACTGCCTACCTGGGATTATACTTGCAAATGACTGCCATAAAAAATCAGACGATAAACTCCCCTCGTAGCTCCTACCGCTATATGTGATATGGTTTCTTCTGAGCGTTTCGCAACTCCCTCAGATTTGGCTGCGTTTCAGAAATTTTAAACCTTTTTTCAACTTCCACCTTTCCTTATCTTGAGCTGTGACGTAAGTCCTCTGATTTGAACATGTTACTACGAGTTTTTTTTTTTTTTTTTTTTTTTTTTTTTCAAAGGGCTGTCATGAACTTTGTGGGTTTTCTGTCGGAGTTACATGCGAAAATTGGAGGACTAATATGTGAGAAACGTTTTTGGGCCTAAACAAATTGATGAAATTAGCACATTCTTCAGAAGAATTTAGAAACGAAAACATGAAGTCATCTGAGATTATAGTTCTTTAGTAAACTTTTTTTTTTATCGTTGGTATAATATTTATTCATTGTTATAAATGTGTATCCATCAACAGTTTTTGATTTTGTGCTTGATTTTTCTGTTACAGGTCAGTAGTCTCAGGATCTATCAGCCAGGACACAACCAACAATCTAACATGGCTTCAACGGCAACAACAGAAGCTGCAAGACAGGCGAGAGGTTCAAAAGAGGTGGGAACGAGAGCCAACCGGTACGATGCTCTTATCAGAACTCAGAATGTCACAGACAGCCCACAGGTCTCCGAGCAGACGAACAGATGGGTACGGTATCGTTCATTTTGTATGTAGGTGAATTGACAATTTATGAAGTCATCGGCCACTTCGCTCTCTCATCACAATGAAAGTCCGTACATATACAGTGGTCTTCTATTCTACTTATCATGGGCCATTATTGTCATTTCAGTACTACACAAGTACATATTCATGAATAGGAATCCGAAGATGTGGTGGAATCTGACTAGCTTATTATAAAAATAGTTGCCTAGACGGATCCAACCGCTGGAACCTTCTGATTGAATTTTGGTGTTCTCAAGAGTACTTAACACATTATGTACATGTGGGGAGTGCATAGGATTTTTTTTTTATTGTAAAAAACTTTAGTTGAATTTGTTACGCGGCTTGCGAAAATCAGGCTGTGGAAAAATCTTCAGTGAGCGATGGTTTGATGTAATTTTCCAGATCTTCCAAAGCATATCTTTACGGGGACACACGAACTGCCACAAATTTTGGGTCCATCTGAAACGCACGAACTGCCACATTCATTAGAGGGGATTAGAAAGGGTCAACTCGCAAGATAAGAAACCCACGAACTGCCACAAGGATTCAGTCAGGTAGCCGGTACAAGTCAGGGAAAAACGGGAATTATACTGCGGTTATCCCTCGATGATATTCCTGCTCTACTTGTCTTCTTTTCTGGTATTTTCGAAGGCATTAAACAGTCTTGTTACATACTTACCTAACATTACATTCCACTAATCTATTCAGAAGTCCCAAACAACCTGCTCATTCACGGGATAGTTTCTGGGATTGTTTATCTTTTTTGAGATGCGAGCGCTAGCGAGCATCCAGATCGCATGACAATGCATTCCACTAATCTATTCAGAAGTCCCAAACAACCTGCTCATTCACGGGATAGTTTCTGGGATTGTTTACCTGTTTTGAGATGCGAGCGCTAGCGAGCATCCAGATCGCTTGACAATGCGAGCGGCGGAATGGGAACTAAACTTCTTGTACACCCACCGTCTTGTCTGACTGAACCCTTGTGGCAGTTGGTGGTTTTCTTATCTTGCGAATTTACCCTCCCTAATCCCCTCTAATGGTTGTGGCAGTTCGTGCATTTCATATTTGGTCTAAACGTTGTGGCAGTTCGAGTGCAGCCATCTTTACATCTGGTCAAAAAAAGCTCATCTGAATTTTATTATATACCTACCAACAAAATCACAGTAACAACGTTCGCACTTCACATCACTTGCCATCGTTACTAATACGTGCTTAGATAATTTCGTCAAGACGCTGTTGCTAGAGATGGCCGATTGGACTATGGAATCGGGATTCTGGAAATGAAACAAATCAAAATCAATCAAGCCGTTTGAGCGTACATTGCACCTTCATCGTTTCATACTTGTAGATCAGACGGTACAGAACACAATGCCTCAAGCCCCCCATTGATTTCTCTTGCTTGTCCGATTGATTCAGCTACGCGAGCGACACGAGCCACCTCCGTGACGAAGAAGATTTCACGGTACCGCTTCACATCAACACCTCCGGCTCCAAAGGTTCAATCGGCAGCGCCCCCGTGTCTCCCCTTCTCCCTCACCGGAGTTCCTCAAGACGACACCCTCTTACATCAGCAGCGGCTCGAGCCAGGTCCGCTGATCCAGCACCCTTCACCGCCAAAACAAGGAAATATAGCGATTCGGTGAGTCCACTCTCGCCCTGTAAAAACTCCTTCGTCGTAATTTTGTTTTTGTTTTTTTCAACGTTTTTCTTACGCAGTTTTCAAAAACTAAATGCACATCGCTATATCCGTGTGCACTCCTCTCACCTACTGCTTTAGATATATTATATTACCATACTGCATGTTTTTCGACCAGCACTAGCCGTCATTGGGAGAACACTCCTTCCAGCGATTATCACTTCTGTACAGTCCTGATTTGTTTAGACTACAGTTACCTAGGTTGATGTAGAAAAGATTTAGGCACTCCCATCACCACAAATCCTAGTATCAATTCCGTCCTACACCGACTTACCCACCCCCTTATTGCACTATGCTGACGGTATCGAATAGATTTCAAATACCTATTAGGTGGTGCCTTTATTCGAATCATTAAGTACCTACCAAAGACACTGGAATAACATGCTTTCTTTGGTAAGTATTTACTTCATTGTACTTGCGTTGGTAACAATTAGATCAATCGGGAACGATTTAAATAATAAGAAAATAATAATAATAATAAAAAGCCATGAAATCTACACTCATTTCATCTTCTCATTCATAATTATCTGAAAATTTCTTCACAACAGTTGCTTGAATGTATTGAAATTTCACAATAGCTACCTACTCTACCTCTCACCTAGGTATTATGCAATGAATTCAGCGAAATAATAATCAGTACTATTGGTCTATCATACTATTTATTCCTCATAGAAAAGTCTCTCCCGTCCCACTGCAAGGAATGGTTGCATGATATATCTGAGATGTTGCTTTGACTGTGTGAATTTAATGGCAACGTCAAACTTTCAGTCTCAACCTTGTTTGTGTCACAATGAAAATGTTACAAAATGAGCATCTTGGATTGATTGCCTTGGCCAATAATAGGGTCGTCTACAAAAAAACAAGGATAATGCTATTATGATCTGTGCGAATGGAAAATAATCAGCAGCGCTTACATAACAATAATTGGGATGTTAAGGTAACTATTACAGTCCTGTAGGAACATCTACATCTAATTAAGTATAATAATTGAAGAAGGCTCGAGAATGGCCTTAAATAAGTAAATTAAGTAAACTGAGTTGGTAAGCTGAGTAAGGGGAAGATGTGATTAAATACAAGTATTATATTCACACACAAAAATGTATATAAAGGGTTGGGGGAATGGAATAGCGTTCTGGGGACTGAGAATTCGAGAGGAGAAAGTTCTGGGATAAAAGAGGAATAAAAGGAATACTGTGAGAATACCACAAAAAACTACTGCAGAGAAGTCTTATTCCCGTACAACATAACAGAATTTATTGCTTTTGTTCCTCTACACCCTTGCTCGCGTGATTTTATTGCTATGCTTGAAACCATTTTTCACTGTAGAATGAGGTATGACGTGGCCCTTATATACTACATATCTGACTTTTGCCTCCCGTCTCCAATAGTTCTCAATAGGGCATTGTGAAACGAAGAGAATGGTCCAGTTTGAATCAGTGCGTATCACCTGTAACTGAAACTCAACAATCGAGTCCCATTTCATATCTACGTCCTCAATTCGACAGTAGGTATACAGGGTGTCTTCTATCCAATGGATCACCCCCCTAAAATCGCCAAAATGAGGGTAAATGAAAATTTTTTTTTTTGAATCTTCATATTTTTTTGCGAGGATTTCAAAAATGAAAAAAATTTTGCTGCGCGCAATTGCGCAACTATGCGCAACTGACACCAACTTTCTTATTTAAAATGGGAACCCCCTTTTTTATTGCAAATTCGGATTCTACGCAAAATTTCATGAACTTTTGACCCCTCAATCGATTTTTTTGACCGCGCGCAACCCATTCAACGAGCATGCAAATTTGTTGAAATACCAAATTGCGCAAAATATGGTGTCATGTGAACCCCAAGTGTGGTACATGAATTTCCATTTTTTTTTCAACGCTGATTCACGTGGTGCTGTCAGTTTTGAGATTTAACTCACTTTTTATCGATATTATGCCCATAACCTATGTTATTCGGTGAAATATTACAGTTTTTCCGAAGTACCAACTAAAAAGTGAGTTAAATCTCAAAACTGACAGCACCACGTGAATCAGCGTTGAAAAACAATGGAAATTCATGTACCACACTTGGGGTTTACATGACACCATATTTTGCGCAATTTGGTATTTCAACAAATTTGCATGCTCGTTGAATGGGTTGCGCGCGGTCAAAAAAATCGATTGAGGGGTCAAAAGTTCATGAAATTTTGCGTAGAATCCGAATTTGCAATAAAAAAGGGGGGTTCCCATTTTAAATAAGAAAGTTGGTGTCAGTTGCGCAATTGCGCGCAGCAAAATTTTTTCATTTTTGAAATCCTCGCAAAAAAATATGAAGATTCAAAAAAAAAATTTCGTTTACCCTCATTTTGGCGATTTTAGGGGGGGTGATCCATTGGATAGAAGACACCCTGTATATGTGGACCATTGAATGTATTCGCAGGTGTATACACAGTTCCAAATTGTGAACAGGCTTCTTCAATCACTACCATCACCATTATTGTAGGTAATAATGTTCAAAGAAAGTAGTAAATGTTTTGTTTTTACCACAGACAGTAGGTAGAATAAACCTTGCTCCATTATTGATCCTTACTAAAAATCCAAATCCAAATCCTCCAGATCTATTCAAAGTAGGTATTTGTTTTTTGTTTGTTTTTTCCCTTCGTGTTGGAATTTATTTCTGTCTTCTGTCAACTTCCTCTGCTGTACATTGCAACTTACCTCTCCTTCACGCTCCGCCTAAACTCTTCTCTGCATAGTTCCTTAACTATGGAACGTTTCGATTGTCAGACTCGTACATTATAATGTGTTCCTTTGCCTGGAAATATAGCTGAGTCGGCATCTTTAGATACATGATCGGAGGATGGTTATCCATTACCAAAGAGGTGAGTGTAAACCCCATGACGCTGGAACGGTCTTCTAACTTTGCGACCTCTGTAGATCCTGAAATCATCTGACCAGTGTTGTATACGATTCGAGAAAACTGACATCATCGAATTTGTCCTGTCTTCATCTATGTAAATACTTACCTACTTTTAGCGGATGATCGTCCGTCTAAATCCAAGTATCACTGCATTTTTTCCCGTTTATTACAGTTGGTAATTTTTAACATTATGAAAATGTGTTACGGAATTTGATAATAATCATTGAAATTAAGTAATTGGAATAAAAAAGTGAACATTATGATACAAGGTTTCCTATTTTTCCCGAACCACTGGCTAAAAATCCTCACGAACAATGATGCTGTAAGTGCTCGATAACTGCACAGAATTTCTGTAATTGCGCTGTTGAGATAAGTAAATGCAATGAATGCATTTAGTTGGTTAAAAAAAAGTGAATTAGAACCTAATTTTCAAGTATTTATTTTAGCTTAAAAAAGGATTAGAAATTATAGAAAATTGTGGAACATACAAATTTTGAGTTGTTACTACTGTTTCATTCCCAATTTTAACGTGGGTGGTCATATTTGGATACCAACAACTAAAATCTGTAAGAACGAGCTATTCGTTTATTGCGGATGGTAGCTGATTTTGCTAATGTTGTTGTATAACTGGAAACTCAGTTTTCTGCATGGTTCCCTTTCAATAAACCGATTCATAATGAGATTACGAATTCGATGATCAGGTACAACCACATTCCACCTCCCTTATCCTTCGATTGATATTTTGAATTATAACTGAGTAATGCACTGTTTATACATTGGTGGTCAAAATTAAGGGATCACCTCTAAAAAACACAGTTTCAGATTTGCGCATGACCGGTCAAAAAATATTTTTCCACTCCTAAGTTTTCCTTTTTTTTCTTTTCTAAATACATCCGAATTAAGAGTTTAAGACCTACACAGCTCATTAGAACATTCGACTCAAAAATGGCCAACAAACAATTTTCTTTGAAAAAAAAAAAAGAAAAAAAAAACTTGAGTTTTGCTTATTCAAAGATATAACAATATGGATGTTCTAAGGGGACGTATTTAAAAACCGTACAGGAAATCGGAAAACTCGTCTCTTCCTGAACAATTTGAAGGTTTAGTAGGGTATTGATGTTTGACATCCAAAAGTTCACTAAAAAACTTTATTTATTTTTAGAAAATTCCACACAAAATTAAAGGATTACGTCATTTTTACTGCTTTTAATCAACGTTTTCATGCGGTTTGTGTGAGCACATGTGTGAGGGTAGGTATTTAGGAATGTTGTGTGAGGATGGGGTATATAATGAAATTTTAGTAAAATGAGGAGTAGGTACCCCTGACTTCATTTTATATTAATTTCCCATTTTCAAATGAAAGTAAATTCTATTCTAAGAATTTGAGACCAACCGCACAATCCTACGATGAATAGCTAGCTATTTTTCTATGAGCTTTCAAAGTTTCGGCAACGAGTGACGTCATTGCACCCCTCCCAGGCCTGTGCGGGACGTCACTTGTTGCTGAAACTTCGAAAGCTCATAGAAAAAGAACTTACCATCGTGAGTGAGAGCGGTTGGTCTCTGGTCTCAGAATTGTTAGAATGGGAACCTACTTTCATTTAAAAATATAAACGGAAGTCACGGATACTCCTCATTGTTATTTTTGTAAATTACTATTGAATAATTATTTCAAGGCAGAGACCTTGATCTAATCTCTCTTCTCCTCATTGTCCTCAGACAAACATTCCTAAACACCTACTCACACACATACGCTCACACAAGCCACATGACAACGTTGATTAAAAGCACCGATCCCTTAATTTTGTGCGCAAATTTCTAAAAATGGTTAGTGTTTTTTGGTGAACTTTTGGTTGTCAGACACAAACTGCTTGACAGGTTTGAACTTTTTTTTTTCAAATTCTTCAGGATGAGACGAGCTTTCCGGTTTCTTATACGGGTTTTAAATTCTTCCACTTGGAACATTCATATTGTTATTTCCTTGATTAGGCAAAAATCAGTTTTTTCGATGTTGAAGTATTCGCTGGCCATTTTTTATTTGAACTGGAATTGGTCTTCCGGCTGTCTTCATTCAGATGAATATTTTAAGAAAATCTGTAATTCGTTGAAGTGGAACAATATATTTTGACCGGTAATGCGCAAATATGAAACTGCAGGTTTTCGAGGGTGATCCCTTAATGTTGATTACCACTGTAGTAGATTCCATTTCATCACACTTTTATGAGTATGCGAGAAGTAGCGGTGTCAATCGCTACTACCTCCATCATTTCAAGTCAAGATGACCATGAGTGTATGCGCGTTGGGAACACAATTATCTTCGGTGTTCTTACGGGAAACCTCGTATCTTTGAATGTATCACTTTGTAGGTTGAATAGGTAATTCTCGGCTCATTTCTTGATCGATTACTCCATTCTGATGTCCTTCTGTAAGCCCGGACAGAGTCTTAGGACTAGGTAGGTAATTCGGTCCCAATACGAATTTTCAAATTCGTCAAACTTCCTTGAAGGTGTAGGTTTAGGAAAGGCGGGGAATCAAAAGGTCCCAGATACATGGATTTGTAGTAGTGCACAATTTAAGGTCCGAGGAACTGAAGGATCAGTTCCGCTAGGAGTAGAAGTATCTCCAATCAACATATCTTTCGGAAGAGTCCATCGTCACTAGCAAGTCGCGCACTGGCTTTCTGGAATTTTTTTGATTTTTGATTTTTGATTTATTTTCTTGAGAAAGGACACCATCTGTACATTGGTCTCTTGAGGGTCTGGTGGTGATGATGTTTTATCGACAGCACTCGCATCCAGTACATACTTGCCTTGCTGGTGACGACGTACTCCAGGAATCATGCTAGGAACATTTTCCCTCCTTTCCCTGCAGCTCGCTCAAGAAAAAGGGCGGAGGTTGTAGAATGGTTTTCGACAACACTCGAACTCGCTGATGACGGATAGATTGAAGGAATCTCAGAGTTGAACCCGGTCGCTTAGTACGAGTATGTTTGAGGGGAAAGGTGGCTGTGATTACTAATATTGTGTGAAAATGACGCCTCGTTCACGGTGGACTCTGCAGAGCCCTGGCGGACTGTCAGAGCCGGACAGCGGCCTCCTGTCTGCCCTGGAGAGCGGATCCGCGACAAACACGAGGTCCCCCAGCGACTCCAGCGAGGAGACCACCGCTTGGCCACCGCCCCCTTCTGATCTGCAGGTAGACTCAAACCCCGGGGTCATCTCTGATCAAATAAACACCACAAGCCACATGATGTTGCCTTCCAACAACGCATTGTGAATTCTATGACCACTTACAAATAGCTGTTAAACATGGAATCTCAAAGCAGGCGCGGATCCAAGGGGGTCAAACAGGGGTCATGACCCCCCCCCCCAGAATCATCCTGCATTTCAAAAAGCAGAGGTGAACGAATTGTTCACAAACCCGAAAACAAAAAAAAACCAAACGAAAACGAACCCAGTTTTTGTGAAATCAAAAACCAGAAACAAACCAAACGACCAAAGTCAACTTACCATATTGTTAACTTAAAACACTGGAAACAAAATATAACAATAATTACGATTAAACTTTTTATAGAATACTGAATACTTGTTTATTTCTTCTTATTTTTGTTAATTATTATCTTGTTTTTGTTTCGTTCTCGTTTTCTTTCCTGCCAAATTCAGTAAAAACGATACTGAATTCACTGAGATCAACAATAGATTGTTGTGGTTTCAATGTTTTGATTTGCAAACTCTGAAGTTAGCTACGCTGCCATAAAATGCGCCAATTTGTGTGAAAACACAGGACACTTTTTTAGAAGAAATATTGAAAATAAATACATTTATCAGTTAAATAATTAATAGATATTGAAAAATATTTTTTACATAAACAATGAATTTGATAAATAAATACAATTAATTTTGTAAGTAGACAAATTGGACGAGTTTAGGCATAAGGTTGAAAATTCGGTTTGTATTGTTCGTTTGGCTATTTTGTTATTTTTTATATTGTTCTACCCTGTGACCCCCTCCGGAAAAAAATTCTGGATCCGCCCCTGTCTCAAAGAATAAATTAAAACCACCCATTCAAGAACTTGAACAGTAGAAGACCTGTCCGATGAACGAAAACTGTCATGAACGGGCCCTAAAACAACCTGTTTAGGTTCTTTTGGTGAATATTCCAAAACGTGTGAAGGTCCCGCAGCGCCATACCACCAGTTTTTACGTATTTTCAACCCGTAATCGCAAACCAGAGGGGATTTTGAGCTGCTGATGGTTCTTAAAGTACTGAATCCTATTTCGAATTCAAACAACTGAAATCCAAAAGTCAATGGTATCAATGATTTGAGCTCCATTTTGTTACTACGTAACAGTAACGGTTCCTTTGCCTACTTGAGAAGTATTATAAGTGTTACGGTAAATGTACCAAGTTAATGTAGTTAAAGTTTTCTTGTACCTAGTGAATTCTATGATTGCAGATTGCATATTTCGTCTTTTTTCGTTGGATAACCGTAAAGTTCCTTCAAAATTTAGATTCACATCACAAAATTAATGAATAGGGTGATACTTTTATAATTTTATGTAAATGGCAGTATTTTTTACATATTACTTTTTTACATATTATGTAAATGGCAGTATAGGCAGGTGAGGTTTATGATTCGAATTAATTAGCCCCTCTGGTTCCTGGATTCTCTTATTATGCAAGCGATCTCAGTGAGTATATTATTTTCAGATGTGCTTGTTGAAACTAAATCCACGTTCTGTTCATACATGCAATACCTCTGACTAATAATGGTTTACGATATCATTAGCAATTAGCTTCACCATACGTGCTACTAATGATTCGTAATATTCCCACGAACTCTTCACCTAGAACGACCATTCAAAGCTTGTTAAGAGTATTAATTTCAATAAAACCCTGCGTCTTCATTTGTACCAACATCATTGGCTTAGAAATCAGAGCTGACCCTTGGCGTTTCACTAACTTATTCAATTTTTCTTTTGTTAATGTATTCATAGTTTTGTGATTTTTCCATTACATGGTACCTAATCTGAAGCTTCTAATCCTCTTTCACCGTGAACCTAGGCATGTTTTGTGTGTTGTATTTGCACTGCATTGTAACACTTCAGCACTTTTTCACAGGACAATCGTCGGAGAGAGTCTCTCACACTCAACTTGGTATTTACCTCAAATTTCAATAAATTTGGCGATTTTTTTTGGTTCGTTTTCTGTCCCCCTAGTTTATCTTCCGTTTCGCTGCATAGATTAGCAAATGGGTGACAACCAACACGTACTGTCATTTGCATTTTATCTACCAATTTGATCAGAGAGATTATCAAAAATCACGCGTTTTCACACAAAACATGAGTCACTGGTAGTTGTGTAAAAAGTAAGTTTCCCTGTGCTGCCAACTCCATTAGGATTTTCCTAGCAAGTTGAAACTTTGAGGGAATGTTCTCGTGTATTTACTGGCCAGCCTGACCAGCAGGGAATGTCAGGAGGGAGAGTCCGGAGGATTGATGCGGCGATGCCGCTTCCTAAAGAATGGGCATGCGAAGACTTGTACGATTTTCCTCCCCACTTTTGGTTAGCTTCTGTAATACTACCTGTAGATCAGCTTCCTCGCGTGTCTTTCCAACCATGGCTTGAATACCTCAGTGTTGCCAACCACGAACGTAAGTTCAGATCTGCCTACGAACTTCTTTCTGAATCGATGAACTTTTCGATGAATTTGATAAATAGAATTCAATCCACCGTTCTTCTCAATACATATCCATGACATAAAAACAGTTTTTGAGTTGATTTTATTCTTCAATGCAACGATCATCCGTAGGTCTAGGTAAACATTCTACCATAGGTACCTGCAACACATGTGTCCGACATCCCTGCCATGTAGAGATTATAAGTTATGTTTGTAGTTTTTCCAACGTTCTTTTGCTTTTGCATTAAAAATAACTTCCCTGCCTAGATATCTGATTCGGAACTTAGGGAAAGAGAAAGAAAACTGTGAAGTTCAATAATTTGATTTGACGATCTTGTTTATAATGATAAGGCTTGGGTCACGCTGATTATTGCTGATCTATGGGTAGTATTATTAAAAGCTAACCAGAAGTGTTGAGAAAAATCGTCCACGTTTGGCGCATGCGCACTCGTTAGGTACCTCCTCCTTGGGCCTCTCCTGGGCAGTCCAAGAGCAGAGCGCCAGTAGGTAGCTCTGTAACCATGGAGACCTCCCTGTCGTCTCACGCCGCCGTCGAATTGTGCTCCGGTCGTCCGATTTCTTTGTGCTAAAGGTGAAAAAAAATCCTACGGACATCCACCGGGAAATTGTTTTTATGTATGGACAAGATGGAGTGAGTGTCCAAATGGTGCGCGGCATTTGCTGATGGCCGACAAAACGCGGCTGATGAGCGGGCTTGGAGTGCAGCAGAGAGGGAGCTGGTAACGTGCGTTTCGAACATCGCGGAGTATGATGGGCGCATTACCCTTGACGAAATTTTAGCCGAACTACCCCCTCACATCGAAATTAGCCGAAAATCAGTGGCAAACATCCTAAACGAAAGGCTGGGGATGACCAAAGTGTTAGCCTGCTGGGTTCTAAGGTTGCTGACCCCTGAACACAAGAGAAACCATATTGAAGCAGCTCAAAAATAGTTCGAACTGCATCATTTGTTGGGGGATACCATTTTTGACCGGTTAGGACTGGCGATGAGACGTGGGTACACCACGCGACCCCTGAAACGAAAACGCAGAGCATGTTTTGGCAAAAAGAGGGAACCCTCCGACCAAAAAAGCCAAAGTTGTTCTGTCTCAGCAGGCTAGGTCATGGCCACCGTGTTTTGGGTGTTTTGCTTGTTAACTGCCTTCTTAGGGGGGAGACGATCAATGCTGACAGATATTGTGAAGTTTAGAAGAATTTGAGAAGGGCTATCCAAAACAAACGGCGCAGAATTATGTCAAGAGGTGTGCTTCTGCTTCACAACGCCCTGCCCTCTCACCGCACGAAAGACTGTTCAGCTGCTCGGCGAATTCAGTTGGGACCTACGAGACCAAGGCCGGACATCGGCGGTGATGACTCATTCTAGAGCAGCGGTTCCCAACCTTTTTTCACTGCCCAACCCCTTGAGATAAATTTATTTCAAATTGTACCCCCAAGAAAAAAAGTTGAAAGAACATTAATCATGGAAAGTAAATATTTACGAAGAGTTTTTTTAAATATTTTATTTGACAATAAAGTTATTGCTCCAAAATTAGGCCTATATGTGTTTCTAGTAAACTTAGTAAAGTCTAAATACCAATAACTGTAAAAAAATAATAACAAAGTAAATACAATGTTTCTTATCACGAAAACATACTAGAATTAGCAAATAAGTTTATCAAAAAAAAAAAGAAATCAAAATTATTCTTAAAACAAGTCAAAACTGTTTTAGTGTGACCTTTGGGCCTGTTTTGTTAAAAATTTCCGTACAAACAGGCCTTCCATACAAAAACCTCTACATTTCCGTGCAAAACGGATATATATCCGTACGGGTTGGCAACACTGCTGCGGGGAGCTTCGGAGTGAAGGAAAATACTGACAGCGCTCCAAGCGGGATAGTGATGAAACGGGCCAAAGACCGACTGATAGCGTCGAGCGGTAGAGGGCGAACTGACCTTGACGAGCGAGCGTGAGTCAGGCCATCGCAGCGTGAGTGAGACCAGGCACAAAAACATGAAGTCCGCCATTACCAAATATTTTCGGCGTACCCCAACCAGGTTGTTGCGTACCCCCAAGGGGTACGCGTACCCCAGGTTGGGAACCTATGTTCTAGAGGACCGAGCTCCCAGCCCCTTTCCCATTGAAAATGCACTGAGCGGTGTGCTCCTCGTCGAATAAATAGCTAATTATGAGCTTCCTAATAATTTTTTCCTCAATCGGACCTTCAGTATCTGAATCTGGGATATCTTTTCTGTCTCCCAACCTATCAAAATGCCAAAAAAATGGTTTCAGAAAGTTAAAAAAAAAACACTGTGTGGGGTACAAGGTGAATGCATTCAACAATATATACCAGGAGGACATATCAAGCTTGAATAATAACGCTAAGGTCTTTTTTCGTATTTTCCAACTCTTGGACCTAAACAAAATTACTTTTTTTGCCATAGCCACAAACAGTGACCTATATTAACATCACAGTAACATTTGCAAAGTAGTATCTTCAACAGGTCTTTACGGAATTTATTTGAGCGAAAACCGCTCGCCCCTATGCATTTCTTATGGAGAGTGGGCTTCAGCTGGGTCCTCTAGCATGAGTCACCAGCCTCGATCCTCCCTCGATGTCCGGCCTTGATCTCGTAGGCCCCGTTCCAGCCCACCATACGCTCCCAGACAGGTAATAGTCGCTCCAAGCTACTATTACCATGTTTCCGAAATTAAAAGCTCAGCTGGGTGGACATTGTGATGAATTTAAATTGTGGCGTTCTTCACGAGCGGTGTGAGGATATGCCCAGGCGGGTTATGAGCGAATCACCACCCTTTCCTGGGATCTTATTTTGAGGGATGCTGCCGGGTAAGGTTATGGGCAGACCACCACCAACACCCGGATCTTTTGGGATATGCCCAGGCGGGTTATGAGCGAATCACCACCCTTTCCTGGGATCTTTTAAGGTTGTTTGGATGTTGGTTATGGGCGGACCACAACCATGCACAGCATCTTTTAGGAGAGGAGAGAGAGATGAGGTAAGGAGGAGAGAGAGTAGTCAGCGACTAGAGGAGAGCGTAGAATGAGGAAAAAGAGGCAGGCGCTGGGTATTTATAGACCCTGTAGTCGTCTCCCTCCATCCCCTAGTTGGTAGGGGATGGTGGGGACTCAGGATGGGCTTCTACCTCCTGCGTCTTTCGTCCCCACTTCTGCGTGTTTATTTGCGAGATCTAAAGTTGGCGAATACAATGGTTGTGGGTCTGGGAGGATCCACGACAGACATCATTCTGCAAACGATGACGAACTGAAAGCGGAATTGGACAGATTCTTGAAGGAGGTGGCGGCAGAGAGTATGAGGTCGGACTAAAGAAGCTATTGCCGCGGCTACAAAAATGCTTCGATAAAAATGGCGACCATGTGGAAAAATAGTTTTTGACCTTTAGATTCTGAAAATACATTTTTTTCTTCGAAATAGGGAAACTTACTTTTTACACAACCCTCGATATAATACTTTCTATACCATTTGCTGATCCAGCTTTAATGTCTTGAGCAATCATACGTAGAGCACCCACACCAAATTCTACACCTATTTATAGATTCTCGATTACTTATACAATACTCTACTCCAATACACTTAGAAAAAATGTGTATACGCACCATCCGATTTTATTATACACTTTTTATATTCACCTCGTCGATTTTCTCTATTCCCTCCCTTGAATACTTCAACGAGCGCGCTAAATTATGTTAGCGAGCGCTTTCCAATTTAATTTTCTCGACCCCCGTATTTTCTTGTTTCCCTTCTTAAATTACACTACTTTCTCACCCAGTTTCGTGGCAAATTATATTTTATTAAAGGACAGTTTTGTATAGGTAGGTACTGTTCTAATCACAGAAGAAATTATTAAAAAATATTCATATCTCAAAGGAGTAGGTAATACTCGTATTAAACATGTCTCTCATTGTAGCGAATTTTTTAAGGAAATGCTACAATTGGTCCAAAATTTGCAGGACATGAATGTTTGAAAATTATTCCGTTTCTTTTCCTCTTAGAGCATTTTGAAGTCATCGTTGGAGTTCAACGGATTTATGTATCAACTAATTCCTTAATTATGTTCCTTCACAAAATTTTTCATAATAAATTGGTTAATATCAGCGTCCACCCTGAAGATTGGAACATGAATAGGGTCCGATCTCATACCGAAACATCACGGAAATGAAGCAATGTAACAATACTTGTAACATTTCTGTAATGACAAACAAAACAGATAGTTTTTAATGTGCTAAAAATCACTAAAAATTGTAAATTTAAAAAAGTTTATGTAAAATCACTCAGCGTGATTTATAATAATAACTCAAGACAGACAGACGAGATCAATAACATAAACAATGTTGTTCACACAAAAAAGAAGTCAAATTCGAGTTTCAAAAATGGCTAACATTTCCAAACTTTTATTCCTCAAAAGCGGTGTAGAATGGTGACTCGATTATTCAAAAAACTATTTCAGCTGTCGAAAATATTTTTTCTCAAGATGGTCGATCATGGCTGCAACGTTTTCTCCTAATATATATCTAACTAAACTGAAAGTACCTACCTGTCCTTGTTTGATTTTATTGTTTAATGTAGGGGCACGTACCCATGCGTTAGGTGCGTTAGGATATCTGAGAGAAAATGGGTAAATTAATTGTCAAAAATTCATTACTCCTATGTTTTCTTTCACCCGTAAAGCAACATCGAAAACGGCCGTAGAAGCGTTGAAAGATATTTTTAAACAGTTCGGACTCCCTGTAGCAGGGGTCTCGGACAACAGCCACGGTTCACATCGGCGGAGTTTTAAGAATTCTGCTAAGAATTTTTGGTAAAGCGTAATATAGAGGTGACGCCGTATCATGCCGGGTCAGATGGGTTGGCGAAACGCGCGGTGCGAACCAAGTAATAGCATCGAGACAGGGAGGGTCAATACTGGAGAAGGTCAGAAGATTTCTGATAGCCTATCGGGTCACTCCGCACAGCACGACGAAACGTTCCCCATCAGAGGTGCTGTTTCGGCATCGGATGCGGAGATCACTTGACCTATTGAGGCCTTCACTGGGGCTCAATGTGGATGAAGCTCTGGTGAACCAAAAATTAAATCGAGAAAATGGAACCAAGTGGAGGGAATTCCAAGATGGGCAGGAAGTGTGGGCTGTGAAAAATACATCGGATGGGTAGCGGGTACTCACGAAATTCGAACTGGGGACTTGCCCTATCATGTTCTAGTGGATGGGAAAGAAGAGAGCAAGCACCGATCAGTTAAGGCCAGCAGACTGAGGCGGCAGAGAGGGAAAAGATGTAGTCACTACAGTTTTGGGTGTACAGTTGTCAACAACACAGCTGATGTTTACAATATGGTTTAAAATACATTTCATTCAAACTAAATCTGAATGCTACTTTACATTGTTCATATTAGTACCTGAAATATGCAGTGCCGTATTGCGTGAATTGGTGAAACATAAGTCATTGAATTTTCAGTCGAAAAAAATTATAATGCGAGCAATATTTATGTCATGAATGTCGTGAGAGGCACGTGGTGTCACCTGTTTCGTGAGAGTGTTTTGTGTTTTGTGTCTCAATCGGATCGAGAGAAGGGGTCACCAGAGAGTCGTGAGTTACTTCACGAAAGAGGAGCGGAGCGGAAGAGAGAGTGGAGAAGGAGAAGAGTGAGAGGACCGGCTCCTATGGGGTGTGTGGACTAACTCCCCGCGGTTTTCACCAACAGCAGGAGATCTTTTAGGGTTTGCTCCCCGTGGTTTCATCAACAGCAAGAGATCTTTTAGGGTTTGCTCTCCGCGGTTTTCACCAACAGCAGGAGATCTTCTTTAGGGCGTGCTCCCCGTGGTTTCATCAACAGTAAGAGATCTTTTAGGGTTTGCTCTCCGCGGTTTTCACCAACAGCAGGAGATCTTTTAGGGTTTGCTCCCCACGGTTTTCACCAACAGCAGGAGATCTTCTTTAAGGCGTGCTCCCCGTGGTTTCATCAACAGCAAGAGATCTTTTAGGGTTTGCTCTCCGCGGTTTTCACCAACAGCAGGAGATCTTCTTTAGGGCGTGCTCCCCGTGGTTTCATCAACAGTAAGAGATCTTTTAGGGTTTGCTCTCCGCGGTTTTCACCAACAGCAGGAGATCTTTTAGGGTTTGCTCCCCGCGGTTTTCACCAACAGCAGGAGATCTTCTTTAGGGCGTGCTCCCTGTGGTTTCATCAACAGCAAGAGATCTTTTAGGGTTTGCTCTCCGCGGTTTTCACCAACAGCAGGAGATCTTCTTTAGGGCGTGTTCCCCGTGGTTTCATCAACAGTAAGAGATCTTTTAGGGTTTGCTCTCCGCGGTTTTCACCAACAGCAGGAGATCTTCTTTAGGGCGTGCTCCCCGTGGTTTCATCAACAGTAAGAGATCTTTTAGGGTTTGCTCCCCACGGTTTTCACCAACAGCAGGAGATCTTCTTTAGGGCGTGCTCCCCGTGGTTTCATCAACAGTAAGAGATCTTTTAGGGTTTGCTCTCCGCGGTTTTCACCAACAGCAGGAGATCTTTTAGGGTTTGCTCCCCACGGTTTTCACCAACAGCAGGAGATCTTCTTTAAGGCGTGCTCCCCGTGGTTTCATCAACAGCAAGAGATCTTTTAGGGTTTGCTCTCCGCGGTTTTCACCAACAGCAGGAGATCTTCTTTAGGGTGTGCTCCCCGTGGTTTCATCAACAGTAAGAGATCTTTTAGGGTTTGCTCTCCGCGGTTTTCACCAACAGCAGGAGATCTTTTAGGGTTTGCTCCCCGCGGTTTTCACCAACAGCAGGAGATCTTCTTTAAGGCGTGCTCCCCGTGGTTTCATCAACAGCAAGAGATCTTTTAGGGTTTGCTCTCCGCGGTTTTCACCAACAGCAGGAGATCTTCTTCAGGGCGTGCTCCCCGTGGTTTCATCAACAGTAAGAGATCTTTTAGGGTTTGCTCTCCGCGGTTTTCACCAACAGTAAGAGATCTTTTAGGGTTTGCTCTCCGCGGTTTTCACCTACAGCAGGAGATCTTCTTTAGGGCGTGCTCCCCGTGGTTTCATCAACAGTAAGAGATCTTTTAGGGTTTGCTCCCCACGGTTTTCACCAACAGCAGGAGATCTTCTTTAGGGCGTGCTCCCCGTGGTTTCATCAACAGCAAGAGATCTTTTAGGGTTTGCTCTCCGCGGTTTTCACCAACAGCAGGAGATCTTCTTTAGGGCGTGCTCCCCGTGGTTTCATCAACAGCAAGAGATCTTTTAGGGTTTGCTCTCCGCGGTTTTCACCAACAGCAGGAGATCTTTTTGGGTTTGCTCCCCGCGGTTTTCACCAACAGCAGGAGATCTTCTTTTGGGCGTGCTCCCCGTGGTTTCATCAACAGCAAGAGATCTTTTAGGGATTGCTCTCCGCGGTTTTCACCAACAGCAGGAGATCTTTTAGGGTTTGCTCCCCACGGTTTTCACCAACAGCAGGAGATCTTCTTTAAGGCGTGCTCCCCGCGGTTTTCACCAACAGCGGGAGATCTTTTGGGCTGTTGGGATAGAGGACGAGAGAGAGGGATTCGACAGGGAGAGAGAGAGGTTCGAGAGAAGTCGCAAGTCTGGGGTCGGATCGTCGAATGCTGAGGTGGGCCAAAAGGGCGAGTATTTATAGGGACTTATCCACCCGTCCCTGGTCCACAATCGACCGTTCACCGGTCGAGGCCAGTTGGGAAATCCCCCCCCTCGGCGTTCTCCCCGTTTATTTGGTAAAATCATATGATATTTACAGGAGTGGTTTCTGAGAGGGAATCACGACAATGAAAATTCTTTGAGGGTAGTTACTCGAGAAAAGTCAAATTTGAGATACCTAGGTACGTTACCCTTTAATCTGCACATTGATTTCAAAAGGTAGGTTCTTTTCCTTAGACGTTGGTACTTTGTCCATTGTTTTATGAGAGGTCTGAAAAGGCCAAGGGAGAGAGTTCAGACACATGGGACATCGTTTCACCGTAGGTAATTCATTTTTTCCACTGTTGGAAAAGGAAAAGGAGGAAAGGTTGTGCGGCATTGAATCGGTCTGCTTTAGTGCACTTGCACCTCTGTTCAAAGGAAGACAGTTTCATCCCTTGGAACATATTGGAGGGGGGAACCCACGGGATTTATTGTACTTCAGTGTACTGTGCTTGTACGTCACTGCGTCATTCCCGTCAGCGGTTTAAAACTTGGACGAAAAAAATACCTTCTCTTGTGGAATCAACAACAATTTTTCAGTCTTGGGTAATAGAAATTAGGAATTGCTTTTATCTCGATTTTATAAGATGCACACGCAAACTGCAGCTTTTTCTCCCTCCCTTGATTTTGTTTTGTGTTTCTCAAACTAGAGCCCAATACCACGCTTGTTTTGTGTCTTCTATGACTCACTGGATGGCACACGTAGTTTTGACACGTTGTTTCTGTTTCCTTGTATGATTTCCGACCTAAACAGCTACGGGACGAAGGGTACTCCTGGAGAACGACATCGACGACGAGCGACGGGACGGGTAGCCCGGCCAACAGCCCCAGACCGCAAACTCCGGCTTTCCCCGTCCATCCAAGAACCCCATACAGCAACGGAACACATTCACATTTCGATTTGTCGGGTCTACCCCCTAAAAGTCCCACAGCATCAAGGTGAGTGCCTACTGATATAAAAACATTTTAGGGGTTGTTCGTTCAAGGCAGTGTTCCGCTACTAGAGAAACCTTGCGTCTGTAGTTTTTTCTTTAATACTTACTAGCGGGAGGTTTCATTGCTAAGGAACACGTGATTATAATCACGTATAGCTTAATGAAATCGAGTTGGTTGTTCTATAATATTATTCATTTGAAAAATGATGACTTTTGGATTTTGTTGATTGATACTTTTGTAACTTGAACAAACTTTATGCTTCATTAATAACAAAAAAATTAATTATTGAGTTATTGAAGCCTGCGCCTTTTTATGAAACTGTAATTCCCGGGCTGGCTCCAGTACTCGATTTAGGGCTTTCCTGGGGGGAGCTAGTGGGTACGTATTGACCCCAGAAAACCGTGATCTGCGCAGAAGGGGCATCTATGTGCAGGCAAACAAACCGTTGTGTAATAATTTGCAGCGTTTTTTTTAATATCCACCTGTAAGGAAGGTCTCGTAAGCTTTCTGCGTCCGTCACTGATGGGATGTAGCTCGACGTAAATAGCTTTTTGCCCTGTTTTGAACGATTTCTGTATGGTAAGCCGTTCCGATTTTACCGAGGGGTACCCAGTAGGTACCTAGCAACATCGTTAAGGATGGCCCAGAACTCTCTGAACACCAATTTTCACGAAGACGAGACCGAGCTAATAGATCAATGTTCGCCCCAATGGGAGGGGGGGACTAAATTTCATTAATATCGTCCGAGCGTTCATAAAATAGCCTGTTGACTATTATAGTATAGGAGATGGGCGGAGTTCATAAACTGGAGGGTAGTTGAGGGTTGGATCTTGCATGGTCTGATTCCTCTAATTTTTATTAAAATCGAACAGTAAAGCATGAAATGGACGCATGAAGAAAACGCTGCAAATTATTACATCTATAGATGCCCCTTTTACGTAGGTCACTGTTTTGTGTGGTTAAAACCTACACTCGCTCTCCCCCGAGGAAAGCCCGAAATCCTACTGGATCCAGCCCGGGAATTACAGTTTCATAAAAATGCGTGGGCTTCATTAATTAATTAATCTGTTATTCATCAAGCATAACGTTCAATTACGAAAGTACTTACCAACAAAATTCAAAAGAGCTTCAAATGAAATAATATCTCGGAACAACCAACTCGATTTCATACAGCCATTCTTGATTCTAATCAGGTGTTCTGATATATGGGCCGGATTTATACCGTTTCATTCACGATCGTGTTGACGAAGCTTTTTGGTGCAATCGAATTGCTGCGTGCTGCCAAAAAATTCCTTAGTTCGAGATGAATTTAAAAAATGAAGATAAAAACCGTATTATCATTCTGTTGAAAGTTTTCGAGCTACGGCTTTCTGAAAATTGCAACCCCTATTTGTTTACCCCTTAGAGATGAATGACAGTAACGCTGAGCTTCGTGAACCATCTAGACCCAAATGGGACCCCACAAACTAAATTCGTTAATTTTGGAACTAGGAAAAGTGCCAATTACGGCGGACGGACAGGAATTTTCTTTTCCATTTTCGGTACATACATTGAAACGGAACCCTCCAAATTTTTGGGCGGGGGGGGGGGGGGGGGTTTCATGGTCGATTCCTAAGGTTCATTATTGAAAACAATGAACCAAAAATCGTCTTAATTAACAAAAATTTTAAAGATCGGCGAGCCAACGCGGATCAGTCCGAAATATTCAAATCGGATTATAACTGTCAGTCTTACAACAAATTCCTGTATTTTCTTATAGACATTGCGGTCATGTGCACATAAAGGTTACGAGGAAGCCATGTGCACCTTGGCATACGTATTTGATTGGGTCGTCGTGCATACTTCTATTTCATTCGTTCTCACCAATTTATTTGAATTTTAATTCGATATTCGTATTATAGGAAAGAATGGTCAGCGTTGGGAGAAACCCTCCACCGAGAGCTGTCCTCGACCAGTTCACGTGGGTACGATAGTTCTGATAACCAGCACAGCCCGAAGGTAAGAACTGAACTGGTCCTCTGGGTACGACTTTTTCTTTCAGTAAACAATGTATAAATTGAAGAATTGTATCTGTACATTGGTTCTCTTAATTCACGACTCTCGCCACACCATCACCGTAATGAATGGCATTTGACTCGTGCATGCATTCACACGCACTGTTTTTCACACTCCACAGTGCACCTACTCTCCACCGACAGTCCTATCCTATAAATGGTATAAATGGATCATACCTAGGTACATTCCTAATATTTCATTTGGTACATGCTTACCAAATATAATTTTTTATTTCATTTTTTATAACTGTTGTGACATCTTATGTGGTAGGTAATTGCCAAATTAATACTAATCTAATATTATAATTAATCATCACATGCTATAGGTACGCTGCAAGTTGTCTATATTAAAATCTTCAACAATATAAATCAATCAATCACATTTTAATATTTTTCTCGTAACAGTCCCCGCGAACAGTCAATTTAATGAGAGAAACCTTTAATATTTGTTTATAAAACCATGGATTTTGTATAAACCATAATATTTTGTTATAAAACCATATATGTCACGGAAAATCTGTAATTCGGTTTGAAATCTTTTCAATTTCACTCAGGAATGCTATAGAATAATCAGCATATAAATCTAGGTGAATTTACCTAACCATTCTTAGGTAGGTTTACTCTTCATTTAGCTGAAACGTTGAAATTTGCATTCCGTTTGACAATAAACAGGAAACAGAGAATTTATCCTTGAATCTAGAACGCCTATTTCTCTTCATTTATTGTTCATATTATTTCTTCAATGATTTTGTGAATTTTATTGGTTTGCTCGGTAGTAAATGTAATATTGTGTTTTTCGTATGGTACAGAGCCCGGTTATGTCAAACGGCACGCTGAACGGTGGTCAATCATCGCCCTCTCCGACAGTTTATTACGGAACTTCCCGCCGATCGTCGATCCACAGCAACGGAGAGCCGCCTGAAGAGGTGTCGCCTGCCCACGTTAAGTTCGTCAGGGACACCAGCAAGTACTGGTACAAGCCGACCATCTCACGAGAAGAAGGTACCTATCAGTACGAGAGAATGAGCACATAATTGATAGAATGTCGATAGGTCATATTCGTCGATAGATAGGTACAAAATAATGTTGAGTGGTAGGTAGTGGTCATCTAGTTATGGGGCCTTTAGGACGTTCCTTGAGTCTACCTTTAGCCAAAGGCACCCTTCAAGTTAACCTCTCACTCACCTTTAAAAAATTGAATTGCAAGGAAATTCCATCACCTGAGTTTGGAAGTACTTAGTTGTTTCCTTGACCTCAGGGAGACATCTTCTATTTCCCCGCTTCCATTTCGATCTTAAGAAGCAAATGGAAGGGGAGGTGACCGACAGTTGTATCACGGGAGGTGGGAAACAGCCGATTGGCTGACAAGTGCATAAGTCACTGTAGTGATGTAGTAATGCTTAGAGTACATTAACCCAATCTTTGTCTGTGCCCCGCAAAGTCAACCTTTCAAATGAGGTCAACTTCAAATATTGTTCATTAAATGCTTTAGCTTTATGAGGGATACTTTTTTAAAGGTCTTCCCAAGACTCAAGAAATCATTAATTGGGCTCATAGCTTACTTCTTTCTGTTACCTTGTCAGTCTTACCAATTCATTCCGCTAGAATTTGTCGTCTTTATAATAAGTTAGCTATTCATTAGCTGTAAAAGCTTCTTGCAAATACGTAAGACCGTGCACGCGATGTGAACTGGTTGACAGATAAATTGCAAGCCTTGAATTCAGGAGGAAGAAGAGAACACACTGTAGACCGTTTGCAGCATTATGTTTATTCATCATAGATAAAATGGTACAGTCCACGTAGGGAAGTAACAGAGGCAATGGAGGTAACAAACAACATGGTGTAACTCGTTGGCCTTTGTGCACAATGTTTGACTTGTGGAGCCCAGGTTACAGTGACCTAAGTGGCCTGTGTGAGGTACTGAGACGATTAGATGACTTGCAAAAGACACAGTATCAGGTTGTTTGGCTTGACTTCAGTTTAAAAAATAAAGTCCACACACCACACAGGTGGCGTTTGTGTGGATAGTTAACAAGGTGTGGGGAGTGGCACAACACTTCGCATGACGTGTTAATCAAGAAGATATGAATGAGTCTATCAACTACCTACTACCCTATGGCTTTTGAGATGGCTCGAGGATGTCTTCAATGTTCGAGGATGTGTTCACGGATGTGGCTTATGTGACGGAAGCTTCCGATTACTGCACACTGCTTGACTAGTCCTAGACTTTTGAGATGGTACTGGGGACGCAAGAATACCTACAGATCGTAAAAGGGATGGTGTTACATGGACGTACTGCACACTGCTTGACAATCTTAGGCTTATGAGATAGCACTAAGGACACAAGAGTAACTACACAGACAAAGGTGATGTTCAGTCGAACTAGGGCCACGGGCAAGGGGGAGGGAACACAAAAGTAATAATCTACACAAATTGTTCGAAATTCTCGGTTCGTAAATGACTATTGGTAAAGGAGGGGTTTACATGGGCTCAGATGACCTAATTAAGAACTCACGCTGTTGCTGAAGCCTGGAGACCGTTACCAGCTTCACACAGACTCCACACACATTCACACCTGACACCACTGACAACTTGAGGTGAGCACTTCGCTCGGATAACAACAAGGAATTCATTCTTGAGTTTGGACTCAAGAAGGGCTCTAGTTTTCCACTTTACGTAGATCTGGAAGGTGCCATATTGGACCATAATGGGATAACGGCCCTTATCTGGGTGGTGTCGTACTCTTCCGGTGGATCCCACAACTAACCAGTGGGATGTTCTCAGGCTGGCATGTGGAGAGGTAGGTGCTTCTGACACCAGTCTTTTTCCAGAAGGCGCCTTCTTGGGCTCAGGCCCTCTGAGAAGTTCAAGAGGCCCTTTCTCGCCAGCCTTTCGTAAACCGAGGGCCCTAAAAGTCTTGCCTTATTCCTTGAAAGAACTGGTGGTCAAATTAAGTGGTGGCCCTAAAAAGGACCGTCGACATTCGGGTCTTCCTGTGTTCTAGGAGCTGAGGATATAGAGTTCCCTCAGCCCACACGTGTGACATGTACCTTTTCTGATTACTAGAGGATCGTCTTCCCTTCACCATTCTCGTCCCCTGCATACATACCTGTAGATACTGTGTTCAAAGTTGGTGAAGCAAGTACACCGCATTTAAATATATTTTAGTTGCTAATATCACTCAACCTCTCAAGTCTATTTGATTTACGTGCCGCAAACGCCTTATGAGCTTTTATATAGGTAATGACCTAGTTATCGTATGTATCTACCACACGAGTGAAATGTTCCTTTTAATTGTACGACTGTCAAACCATCTATACTTACCTACTAATTCAAGTTCTGAAATCTCTCACAATTGGAGCTACAAGAGACTCATATAAATAAATCAACAATAATATTACAACATAAATTAAATGAGAGAGATATATAAGCAAGTTGGATTCTCATAACCTACCCTCGTCGTAGAATGAGTTCAACTAGGAATTAGTCCAAGCGCGTTCAACTCATTCTCACTTCAGTGAGTTGGACAGAAAATAATAGTGAATGCCGATAATGAAACCAATCTGTTGCTGAATATTGTTATGGCATCCCATGAATACCTACCAATGTTATTATTCCGTCGCACGAGATTATTGCATTAGTATTAAGGGTGTTTAGACGACCCCACGAGAAACCTTCTGAGCTATTCCATTCCATGTTTCTGATACCTTGTCCAGTTGAGAACTCAACACGAATTGAAATGAGATGACCGACCTCTCACCTGATGTTCTGTTTCCAGCTATCAACCTCCTGAGGGACCGTTCTCCCGGCACTTTCGTCGTCCGTGACTCGAATTCCTTCCCGGGCGCATTCGGTCTCGCTCTCAAAGTGGCGACGCCGCCTCCGAATGCCGGCAAGTCCCCGACCGGCGACCCCGCCAACGAGCTCGTTCGACACTTCCTCATCGAACCGACGTCACGAGGTGTTCGCCTCAAGAGCTGCAGTAATGAACCAGTATTCAGTGAGTATACCTAAACAAGTTCATTGACCACTCATCTAGTTGTTGGTTCAGTTGGAGATAGGGTTGCCATCCGTCCTGCTTTCCCAGGACATGTTTGTGTTTTGGGGGTGTCGGGGTTGGTCCGGTCCTAGTTCTTCACCTGTCCTGGGAAGTGTCCAGGTTTTCTCAGATTCTTGCATTAATATTAAACTGCCATGATTATCTTCACCTACACCATGGTTTTTTTTTCACTTTTTATCAGGTTTCTGCCTAGTTAGGTACCTCCTACATCTCTAACATACATCCGCTGAATAGTATACAACATACCTACATACATCCAGAATACTAGCTTTGTTCGTGCAGTCCCTCAGAGCTTGTTCAGAGCAACCCAAGCATGCGCAGTAAGGGTGAGGCAAAGATTCCCTGTTCGTGCAGACCCAAAGCGAGCTCCGAGCCGAGTGGTCTGGTATTTGTACTGTCCCAGGGCAGATGATTCGATGTTTGTGCTGGCCACGGGGCTTCCTCCGAGCTGCTCTGAGAAAGCCCTCCCATGCCCCACGAGAAGATCAGGGGCAGCTGAGCACTGCTCTTCCGCCCATACACCCTCGACCAGTTCCAGCTGCCCGTGCTCTGAACAAGCTCCAAGCTCACCCTACTCTGAGTGAGCGCTTTCAGAGCTCACCCTGCACCAAGCCAGTTCTGTTCAAGCGAAAACTGAATTTGCTCGGAGCAAAGCGGACAGCACGAACAAAGCTAGTATTATATATTACTTATAATAGTAAATGTGTAAACACAGTTCTTCCAAATCTTTTCAAAATGCACCCTTATAAGGGCCTGGTCATGATCTGTCCATACCTGTATTGACTGATGTACTCAGCGTTTGGCACACTATGTTGGCTACCATTAGTTGTTGGAATCATCAATAACATTAGTATTGTAGTGGGTCTAGGGTCATCTCTATGAGAAAAACGCATTGCCAGAGAAAAAAACCACACATCATTATACTTTGGCGCGAATTGTGTAGGTAGGTAGTGTCCCATAGGTCCCGTGGACCCATCATGTAAGCTTACAAACGTTTGTTTGATAATCCAGATCCCATTCATTACGGACCCGTAGTCTAATTATTACTACCTAGGTACTCTGCGCGTTATAAAATTCTCTGAAGGCTGCTTTGAGTTTGGCGATCACGTATTCAACTTTGAATAATTATAAAAATATGTACCTACACCTTACGTTATACCTAGGTCCTAGGTAATATGAGGAACGTGTTCTAGTACCCCAATTTATAAAGAATATCTCAAAACCAGAATTACATGAGGTGCTTCACATACTCGTGCCGTGAAATCATTTTGCACTACGCAGGCATTCGCGAAATCCTCTGTGGTCCTGTGGGTTGGCCCTCCTTAAGTGGTCCTCAACTTGTCGACTCGACACTACAACTTGACAACTAGAAATCTGAGGTTTTTTTTTTTTAGATAAGTGGTTCAAAAGGTGCTGTTTGCATTTCTCTATACTGTGCTACAATTTTATCTATACAACTCAGTCTGTAACCGTTATGGTTTTATTTAGAAATCAAAGTGGATAACTTGAATATCGCCTCAACTGTTCATGCTACAGCTTGATTTTTTAACCTGTCTAATTTTTGTACAGTTTTGTAGAACACATCTGTTGTACAGGTTTGTAGAATCAACTGCTACAACTTGAATTAACCAGTTGTAATGCGACGGTAATTATTCACCCAGCAGCCGCTATGCCTTAGGAGAAGTTGAAAGAATCCGACATGAAACAACGAGATAACTTGATTTTTTTGGGTTAAGGCCCAATTTCGACCCCACCGAACACTATTTCCATAAAATCAGCCCCTGTCAGAACAGTTTGAATGTTGTGGAACTAGAAATCGCTATAGGGTCTGCCGAGCGATAACCAAAAGCCTTGATGTGACTTCAAAATTTTGAAAAAACTTCAAACATAGGTATATTTTTCTCTAAACTGCTGATTCAGAGTTCTTAAGTCGTACCTAGTACAGATGCGACCAACTATGAACTGCATTCTGACTGGAGCAAAACTAGCCTCTGCACATGCAAAAACGAGCAATCCGTTATTAGCCTATTATGTTAACTTTTCTTAGGTGCAGCTATAACCTTTTCCAGTGAAAATTTCAGTGGTAGATAATTATTACGCAATTCGTAAATAGAAGTTTGTGATATTATAGGTAACCTATATCACCTATACATACCGAACGAACGCATTTAAGGTCATGTTATGGATGTGATGCACCAAACCTAGCCAGATTTTTGTTTATTATTTTCAATACCTACCTTTGAAATCGTGTATGGGGGGTTCTCTCCCCCTCAAAATTCATGGTTTCCGTTTCAAGGTACGTAGAGCCCTAAGTGGAATAAACATTTTCTGTCCGTACGCCGTACTTCGTTCTTTTCTTAGTTACCACGAACCAAAATTATTTAAATTAGGATTGAATAGGATTAGGATTAGGGTCGAATTGGTCGGCGAAGCTCGGCGTTATTGTCAGTCATCTCTAAGGGGTGAAAAATAGGGGTTGAAATTTTCAGAACGCCGTAGCTCGAAACTTTCAGTAGAAGGGTACGGTTTTTATTAAGTTTTTAAAGCGATTCCGAATTTGAGGATTCGTTTTTTACCACCCGGAGTGTATGTTCTGCCGTTTGTTCCCAGTAAAGACTTGAAGATTGAACCGAAAAGCTTCGTCAACATGATTGTGAATCGAACGTATATTATTCATTCCAGATAAAATTATTTTCATTGCCAGGGAGCAACTTATAACCACGCATGTAACTGTATGAAATCGAGTTTTTGTTCCGTGATACCTAGTGATTCATTTGAAGTGGTTATTTTGGATTTTGTTGATAGGTAGGTTCCTACCTACTTTCGTAACTTGAACAGATTTGGTTCGGTGTCTGTCCGACCATCTGTGTGTCCGCAAATCCTTGCCACACCGTAACTTCCTCAGTTCGAATCCGAGTTTGATGAAATTTTAAGATGATCCAATACATTGAATTACAGAACAATTAGTACCCGATTTATCACGAATGAATGGCCCGATTGTGCACAAATTCGGTTGGTAGTTGGGGAGTAGCTCGTTGTTTTTCCCCTATGAATTACAGAACTAAATTAATCATGAGTTAATGGCCCGGTCAAGCTCGAACAGAAAACAGTGATTCACGCGGAAGTGGTGTCATTTGCAGCGTTTTTGTTCTTTCAGTTTAATCTTCTCTGTGACCCTACTTCTTTCTCCGTACGAAGTAAAATACCTACCTACCTACGTACCAAAGTGTAGTAAATATTTATTTATTCTCTGCCTTCACCTTTCGAGTGTGTTGTAATCCTTGTGTACAATTCTTCTACGCTTTAAAAATCCCCTGGGACAAGTAATTTTCACAGATAGTTACCTATCTTCGTTAGTATTCTCCTTCCACGTGCCTATAATATCCAAGTCAAAGCTCCAATGTTTGTCCACAGGTTCATTATCAGCATTAGTTTACCAACACACACTAACACCCCTGGCCTTACCCTGTAAGCTCATGCTTCCGGAGACTGACACCAACCGCCAAGCCGAAAATTCGTCAGTCAGCAGTGCTCAGCTTCTGCTAGCTCAAGGAGCAGGTAAGCATTTTATGAAAATGTATTCCGTATGAATAGTTACTCCATAAACACCATTCAAATAACAAAATCAAATTCCATCTTCATCAAACCATCGTTTTTCAGCTTGCAATGTGCTCTACCTCACTACAGTAGAAACAGAGTCCCTGACAGGTCCTCAGGCAGTGGTACGAGCAGTCACTCACCTGTTTTCAGGACCTTTACCAACAGCAGTCGTCGTTCACTTCAAAGTTTCCAGCCAAGGTACTTACATTTTTCATGTAAATCTTTGTGATGTGCCTAAATCGTTTATTATTCGTTAAATATTGATTAACGTCAATGTATTTGCTGTATCCGTTTAGGAATCACGTTGACAGACAACAAGAGACAAGTGTTCTTCAGGAGACACTATCCCGTTGCCACAATTAGCTACTGCGGCCTTGACCCAGACGATCACAGATGGAGCCAAAGGAACGAAGCGACTGGCATGCCTATGTCCTCATTGTTAGTATCTGCTTGTTTATTTTGCCTCATGTTTATATTTATTTGGTTATCAGTTGATTCGGACATCTATGCCAGGATTGATGTCAATGGGCAGTTATCATTCATCGACAAGGACACTTGGTATTGATTTTATAATCATCTTTCTCTGCATAATTAAAAAGTTGATGAGTCGAGGGAAAAGTTGCTCTATGGATTAAGATCACGTAAATGGAAAAGGTGATTTGAATAAGCCTATTGCTTACGTCACGCGGATATAACGCGTGGACGTGGCCATTTCACATCTGCTGCCACCAGCCGGCCAATCACAACCCATATCCGTACAACGTCACAGACAACAGCAGGGCCCCATTTCCCCGCCTGTTTTTTTTTTTTTTTTTTTTTTTAAATCTCAACGGTCTCATGTCTGTGACAAACGTTGGGGATCATCACCGCACTCGTGATCCTATCAGTGGCCTTCCAGAAGAAATGTGGTGGTTTCCAGAACCACTGACGGAGGTTATTCAACCGCCTGCGACCAGGCTCTCCTCTCCCATTAATATGGCCTTGCAGTGTTTGTAGGAGAAGGTAGTTGTCATTCCTGGTGAGATGGCTGAAGTACTGGAGCATTCTTCTTTTCACTGTATCTCAGAGTCTTTATCCATTCTCGGCAGGATTTCCACATTATTAGTGACTGGATCGACCCTTGGGACCTTCGATATTCCCATATATCTCTAATGCTTCTATTATACAGCTTAAAATGCTAGTGAATGTCCATGTTTCGACTCCGTAAAGAAGTAAAGAGAACACAAAGCACGGAAGAATGCGCACTCTCAGACTCAGTGTCAGCTGTAGGTATGATTGTCAAAACCTTCCTCATGCTCCTGAACACCGTCCTGGCCTGCTCTATTCAGCTGCGAATTTCAGAAACATTGTTTCCCTCCTCCTCGACGACAGTTCCCAGATATCTAAATGAGGAACCTCGAGAAACCTGCTGGCCATCTGCGATTAACTGCTAACTCTCAGAATTATGAAGGAGGCCCTATTACCGTCTGTCTCACTTGATAAATTATTGGGAAAAAAATGCAAACAGAATTCATGATAATGCCCATTGATTGCACTGTGTGGACGCAGTGAGGTAGAGACCGACCTCTTGCATATTGATTTTTTAATATATAACCATAATTGTAAAATACATTTGCAATAAATATTCTAACAGCAATCCAATTTAGGGTGCATCCTGGCCTCCAGAGTGGTTCACATCAATGGATGCCTAGGTAGGGTGTTAAACTCCTGATTGATTTGTTAAAATGAGGATTTGAATGAAAGAGAAATGTCAACACCGTACACTGCTACTGCAATTTGCAGTTTTGTAATTAATTCAACGCGCATCATGTCGCCTGACCCCTCCCCTCCCCATTGCGCACTATGATTGAATTCTTGGTAACCCCTTTCGCTACATGATCAGCTTCTCATTTTAAGAAATGCTGTTGGTCATCGCCAAATTAATGGCCAGCAACTTCCAAAATACAAGCTGTAAGTTGATAGATAGCTGTCGATTATTTTATAGAGGCAGGCATCCGGCACATGGCCACAGTGTAACTTGCTTGGGTTGATATAATATTTCGTAGCATATGATATTGGTCCCATTCTTAATTTTCTTGTGTTGGGAGGATATTTCGTGTTTCGTCCAGAAAATCGACGGTGGGCGAGAGACAAGCCGTAACTCCATTTTTTGCTCAAATGAGGTATTTTTACCAGTGGGCTTGTTTGGGGTTTTTTCTAGATTCTGTCATATTGGAGAAAATTAAACTAATTTTTTTTTTTTCAAGTAGGTAAGTATATTATTATTTTTCAACATGTCCAAATGTGAAACAGGTGATTGGACATTCCGAGCAAGAAGTTGTGAATTCCATTATCTCCCGTATATTATTGACGCATACATATTATAGAAAACTGTTCCTTCCCCCTATGTTTGATATTTGTATAGAAACCTGTACCTTCTCCTCTAAACCTTGAAATTTCTTTCAAAGCTGTTTGGCGGTGGCTTTTCGCCTTGAAAGAAATTTCAAGGTTTGGGGGGAAGGAACAGGTTTCTGTATGCAGATCCACGTGCTATTTTGGCGGGCAAAGTGGACATCAATCCTTTTTGCGGCTAAGGAGTTTTTTTCACGGGTAAGTTTTTACAATAGGGTGAGGGGGGGGGGGTCACATCTTTTTGCATTGATTGATGAAGTAAACTTTTTTTCCCAGTACCTAAAAAACTTGCTCATTACACTTACCTACCAAAAAAATTAAATTGTGGGGGGAGGGGGGGGGGAATCTCACAAGAGGCACTTTGGAGCATAACAAATGTATGTGTGTGCAAAATTTCAGCTTGATCCGTTATGTCTGTGAGGCTGTAATCCTGTCAGTGAACAACGACAAGAAGATGTAGAAAAACTTGAAAAATACCGATATTCAAACGTCCATAACCTCGGCACCTAATGGCCCCGCGGGTTTAAATTTGGAACGCACCCTCAGGGACCTCTCGAGAATAGGTGTACGAAAATTCAACACCGGAGACCCCCAGGGCACCGAATTAAGGGGGGTAAAAAACCCTACTTGTGGTGTCGTGGTCGCTAAGTAGGTAAGATTAGGTAGGTATGGAGGTATAGTGGTTTTCTTGGCGGGTGGCATCATACTAAAATTCCCCGTTTTAATACGATGTTCGTGGGGAGAATATTGTTATTTTTTCTATTTATTCATATAAGTATACTGATATTTGAGCATACAATTGGCCGATTCTCATGCAAATATGAACAATCATTTGGTGTATAATACATTGTCTAGTGAATTCTGGATTAGAGGCAGGGTTTGTACGAATTTGAAGCACTCAGTTGTGGTCGTATTCGTTATTTTGCTCTGCTGTAAAGTACCCAGCGTTGATAGAGTTACGGGATGTCACTTGCCCACCGTCGAAGTTACAGTTTAGCCGTCCTGGCTGAAGCCACTTTTCTGATTGTGCCACCACGCATGCGCCACCAATACCAACGTTCAAACTCCCAGCGGACTGGGTACACCACAAACGCTTGTGACGGAAAGCTGTCTGCGATGACAACGTCTAACCTTCCCAAATAGGTTAGAATTAGACATTTCGTGCTTTTAATCGTTCCACGTTGTAGGTATTCTCTGTAGGGATGGGAAATCGGTATAGGTAATTGTATCAATACAGAATTGGACTCAAAAGATGCATTTTTCAAAAAATCTATAATTTTTCAATAAAAAAATTTAATGTCATAGCTAATTAAATTTTAAATACCTTCATATCTAAAATAATACACTAAAAATATATAGAAATGTGCTCGAAATTACCTTCTAAGAGGGGGATAGGAAGTGAAACAAATAATATATACTGAAGAACAAACCATGTAACGCGTGCTGGTGATTCCGAATGGATGTCCTGAAGCATTGTTGTAACCTTCTACATAACCTGAAGGTAGAAGCATCGAGTAGGTGCACATGTGCGGGATTAACAGTCCTCGAAAAAATCCTGGACTGTTAGAACTCGTCCCGAACGGTCCTGGACTGTCTGTCCGAACAGCCAACTTTCGTCAAGGACCAGTTCTTGCGCTGCCCGAACGAAAAAAAAGGGCGTGGCTTAGATAGAACGGTCCGGAATGGTCCAGGACTGTCTGTCCGAACGAACCTGTTGCTAGACCCACCCCGGGTACAGTTGCTTAGGTAGGTAACTACCCATCTGATAATTAGTCCACTAGAATGCTCTCCTTCCGTAATTTTAGTGCAATAACTGACATAAATTTCGACGCTCATGTTCTCGATTTCTATTTTCCAGAAGGTGTTTTGGTTTCGTCGCACGGAAACCTGGGAGCAAGACCGACAACCAATGCCACATCTTTGCCGAACTTGAGCCAGAGCAGCCTGCCAACGCAATAGTCAATTTCGTAACTAAAGTCATGATGAACGGTCAAGCGAAATCCAGTAATATAGTTTAACTTCCCTCCACTACCTCATTAGAAATCCTCGTATATGTATCCCAAGATCCCTAAGAAGGCCCGTTGCCCTCTTTTTTTTATTAACGTGTCAAACGCCAGCATTGCCATGCAAAACCGTAAAAACTGAAAAACTCCTAGTGTTCTTATAGTTACATTATATTATTAATTTAATAACCCAACGCCGAATTAGGTTGTTCGATGATTTCATAATAATGTTTGTACCTACCTACCGTCTTCCCATCCCTGATCGTTATTAACATTATATTTCTTAATACTGGCATTGGGTATGCAGCGTCGAGATTTTTCGCCTCAGCCGATGGTGTAAACCATTGGCTCAAAGGAAATTGACACATTTCCAAATAAATAATCATCTTCCCCCATTACATGCTACCATAAAGTCCCATTAATCCTACTTATATTAACAATTACCTACAAACTTACCGTTCTCCTCGGGTTTGTTTGTTATTAGTTGTAACAACGACTATTTAATTTGGGTAGGGGTAGGCAGGTACTTACCTACGCATTTCTGTGGCAACCAGATGGTGAATAACATTATCCAAATGGCCTAGGTCCCTCAAGAATATTGAACTCCGGGGCCTAAATTCACTTTTTATAAACAAAAATTATAACAAAATGTTCAAATTTTGCTCACCAACCTAGAAACTAAGAGTAAGTACCTAATATTAAAGTTATCTTGTTTACGCAGAAAATTTCAATCATAGAACTAGATATAATAGTCCGTACTTATTGAAAAACATTTCGATCTTTCAAATTATTCGTTAGCATTTTACCCGTTAGGTGGAGGTACTTAGGTACTACCTACCATTTTTTAACAGCGCATGATTCTACCTTTTAGTGTACCTACCTAATGGTAAATAAACGCTTTCATCTAAATATTGTGTAAAATGTCGAGAAATAATTATTCTAAATGGTGTAAACGATAATACCTGTAGCAAGAGTAGGTGAATATATTAGCTTTAAAACAATAACTGACTGTGGTGAATGAGGAGTGATCATATCAGATCTTGAGCTGTGCCTTTGGAAAGTTATATAGAATGGCTGATCTAAACACATTAAGTAATCACAACTTCATCATGATAAATATGAAAACTAAATATGAATTTATTATCATGTAGTGTTGAACAAAATAATGATACTATGTACCTACATATTATATTCTACTTTGAGGAACTTGGTCTCGCATACTTTCAAGTTCAGTCAACTAATTTTTCAGAAACTGTAGGTATATTTCAATAGATTATGTTTCTAATTACAACAACTAATAATTATATAGGTAGTTATAATTATAATGTAATTAATGATTTTAAATGAATATTATACACCTAATGTTTGAAAAGTTTACTCTACGTAGATAGATATATATTTATTTATCTGTTATTAACGCTATGGTTGTAAATAATAATATTACTAAATGTTATTTCAATTTGTAAGGTTCGTTTCCTTAGGTTTGTAGTAAATATTTTCTTGCTGAAAACGAAATTATTTTTCAAAAATCTCCATCTTAGTAATGTAGGCAACCTATATTAACTTACTTTACTATCTGTTAGTCTATCATGGAAACATCACAGTGATTAGTGCGGATAATTTACTCAATAAGTCTACAGCTCCCAAGAAGAGCATCAATCTTTTTGTAAAAGATTAATACCTACTACAATAATATAATCACAAATTATATATCGGAAGAAAATCTCAAAGCTTGCTCATAATGGAAGTGATGAAGTTGATGAAAAACGGTCTAATGAAGAACGACATTATAAAACAAAATAACCATTACGTATTATAAGGATAGTAGAAAAAAGAAGGCCAGGAGTTAGGAACCCTATCATTATTTTGGCGATAAAAAAATATTAAAATTTATGGATTGTAAAATAACAAATACCTACTATGTAAATAAAGATGTATTACGCTAGGTCCGTTCATTATTTGCATATCCCTTTTATCTCTGTTATATCTTGCATGTTCCTTTACCTCCTCTGTTCACCCATTTGGGCAGTTATTTGGTATTCATCGTAGCATATTGTTTGATTTAATATAAAACATCGATTCAAAAGAATGTCTACTTAGGGTGTCGACCTAAGCCCAATGAAAGTTGGGCTTCTGATAATTATACTGTAGCGGCAATGAGGACATTGCTTCTTTCCACGTACCTACCTAATGGAAACTAAACAAATATATGCTATTCCGGTTAACCGACTAGATTTTTCTGTGGTCAGCAATGTAACAGAGTGGGTAATATTATTTGTTTACCTCGACTCTGCTCGGATTGAGTCACTACTAAATGCCCTAATAATTATTTCTTTTAAATTAGGTGCTGTTATAGAAGGGGAGATGTTAAGTAGACAATGATTCTCTCTGACTCGATACCTTTTTATTGGTTAATTAAGGAATAAAGCTCCAAGAAATTTGTTTTAGGTGGAGCGAATAAAGGAGAAGCTAAATTTACCCGGGGGGGGGGGGTGGATTTATATATTACTCGAAGGGATGACCTATCGGGCAACCGCAGAATTGTTAAAAGGATGAAATGGTTTAAATATCGAGTGATATAAATCAAAATGAGGGAGGTGTGACCTTTCCTTGTTGAAGGCAGGAAAGGGATTGACTGTTCTCCTTCCTTTCACTGGAACGGGCGGCATCGTTCCTGAGTAACAGTTCTGCGTGCTCATGCATTAGGAACTGTTACAACAAACAACACAGAAAGCAAATGTGTTGTTGGGCAGAGGTGCACTTTGTGGCCCTGGCTCTTTCAACATAGTACTCCGAGTTTGGTTCAGAGAGGTGCTCAAGGGATGCGGCATGGGAATTCACTTCAATGGCACGTCCACATATTTGTAATTTGCGTTATCTACTATGGTACGGTTCCCCTAGGAAACTCTCCAGGTAACTTCAACACTCCTGCAAGTCAGCATGCTTGCCAGACGCACGGGCTTACTACTTTTTTTTCCATAGGGCGGTGAGGAAATCTTTGAGGTCCATAGGTGGGATTTGGTCCTCGTAAGATACCTGGAGGGAACCGCTGCTCCAGGTTATGTGGGGCTCAATCCTTATTACAACCTCACCTACCTCTTCCAGCATTGGAACTCGCCCTGGAACTGTTTAACACATTACTTCAGGCCGAGTCCTAAACAGATCTCTTCAGTCCTCGTTCTGTCGGTCCGCACCCTCTGTTCTTTGCCGCTCTCGTTCGAGCTGCATCTTCTTCTTCAGAATGTTTTCCACACATTCTGCTACGTGATTCCAATGCTGCTCACTTCCTGCTGCTGCTGCTTATTCTTCCTGTCTTCAAGTCCGTTCTGCTGTCCATTGCATACATCTGAAGAATGTATTATGCACATTGTATTCCTCCTGACTGCTGCGGCATGTAGGAACACTTACCTTTCCCATCCTGTGGAGGTAGCTATAGAATAAACCGTCCACCTGTCCACATCTGCCAACTTGCCATCGTATTTTCTCTCTCTCTTCTCTAGCAATGCGGGATCTTTCTCTTCTTTCATGGATCCTCTTCTTATCTGTCGCCAGCAGCTGTATGGGTGCTACTCCTGCGAGGGCAAGTGTTGCTGGTTCTCATACTGTCCTGCATGCAATGCATAGTGCCCCTCTTCGCTGTACTGCAATCATTCGCTTCCTGTAATAAGCTATGTTTAGAGCATCTGCCCACATATATTCACTCCATACAGGAGTATCAAATGCACCAATGACACCATCAGGCGCCGTTTGCATGGCCTAGGCCCATTCACGTTTCTCATTAGGCGGCTCAGAGCAGCAGTTCGCAGTGCTGGCCTATCTGCCGCTTGCCTGGTCTGATGCCAAAGGTAATTTTAGTGTCTAATGTGACTCCAAGATATTTCTCCAGTGGCTTGCTTCATACCTCTGCTCCTTCAGTTTGCATTGGCAGGATGGTGGGTATGTGCTTGGCGGGTAAAGACTACGACTCCTGTCTTGGGGGCTGCTAGTGTTCGGCTATGCTCCCTCGTCCAATGCGTAATGGCTCTCATAATTTGACTGAGTTTGGGTTGAGCCAATGCCATTTTCCTGGCTAAGATCACTACAGCTACATCATCTGTATACCCCACAAGGAAGCAATCCTCAGGCATCACCAGCCGAAGAACTTCTTCATATGATACCTTCCCGAGCTGGGGGACCCAGGACCGATCCCTGTGCAGCACCAGCTGTTACTTTTTTCCTTGCATACCCTGGGCGGTCTCATACGGCAATACGCGATCCTTGAGGTAATTGTTTAGGACTGCCAGCAAGTGGCTTACTACTTTAATGTTCATGAGACTGTAAGCCGGTTCACTAGATGTGTGACGGCAGACACAAATAAATTATTATGTGAGACTGGGATTAAGGAGGAAGAAAAGAACACCACACGATTGGCAGTATGAAAGTAAATGTTACAAAAGTTACAACTGAAAAGGAAGTAACTAGGGGAATAGAACACGGGTACAGTACCTTTGTGAACTTTCCCCAAACCAGGGTGCTTAAAAAAGTTGATGGCCCTTAAAAGAGCCGTTGACATTAGGGCTCCGTGAGCTGAGGATGTTGAGTTCCCTCAGCTCACAAGATGAAAACCATGTCCATCCGTAAATCAGGGGCTGGCGCTTTTCAAATGACCGTATGGGATCTAAAATAAGTACAAAAATTAATGTTCCTCTTCAGTAGGTCACTGAGGATTGGAAAATTGCCATGGAAATAAAGGTACATAGATAAATAGAAATGGCTCATAAGGCATTTACCAATATGCGTAGCGTCTTATGCTCTGGGGATCTTAGCTTCTCCCTTCGTTGGAGAATGGTAGTGTTCCTTTCTGTACTGTTTTATGCAAGCCCTGTCAAGGAGAGGGGTGAGGGGGTGATAAAATTAAGATCAGGTTGATGACTATAAAACTCGTTACAGTTCCAGGATTAACTGAATGGGCTATTGGAATTTTTGACCAGAACACTTTTTTAATCCTTGCTAGAAAGTTGGCATCCCTGATATAGTCTGCAAAATGAAAAATTAATACTAATTGCCTTACTTCAGAACTGGGCAAATGCCACCGTGCCAGCATATAACCAGCGTAGCAGCATCAGCAGCGTGGGAATACACCCAGTATTTGGTTGAAGTTTACATTTGGTTTGAATAGGTCCGTCTGATTGTGTCAAATGAGATCGGTAAAATTATGGTCGATTTGTCGTTTGCCATGTGGAATTGAAATTTTTCTTTAGGGTGGCGGTGGGGGGGGGGGGGGGGGGTCTAGACCCGGGGCCCGTCATGTCTCTACATGGCCCTGGTTGTACGGTTGTATCATGGACTCATTTGAACCGGTTGTGAGGCATTCAAGATGTGGGTGACCCGGCGCGGCGCAAAGTTGGTAATATTATTGTACCTACTGCTGAATAATAAAGTGCAACCCTTTAGATAATATAATGATGGGTGGAATCCCAGGTAGATAATGAGCATAGTGGCTGTCTAATGTGAGGAAGTCGAGCGGAGTGGATGGTGCTGCCCAACTAGGCCATGAGATATTCGGAGGGATCATCGCCAAGTTTCGCTAGCGGAGATGGCACATTTATAAAGAAGAAGAGTGCAAATCTGCGTAACACCCTGACATTCAGTTAGTGACCAATGCGGTCCACGTAGGCAATATTGTAAAATGATTTATGGGGAAGAAAGGAGTTTTTAAAACAGCTTCAGACCACATAATCAGTGGTACCTACCTGAGTAGAGGTACCCAGCAATATATATCCTCATTCCACGAACTCACATAATTATTATATTGAAAGGTACATACTCACAGTTTATCAGTTGCATTATAGGTAGGTAGGTATCCTGATGTATAATTAAGAATGAGTGCGCGGGAGTTTTATCTCAGGTTAGCGTCCCACATGGAGAATGGGTACGTACCTACCTACACTAGTGACAGACAGAAAAGGACAGGAACGAACCCTACCACTGCCGCCTGTACAAAAATGTTTTGCTGAATTTTCAGGGATCATGCGGGTTGGGTCCTAAAAATGTGTCCCCTATGAATTTCAGAATGGTCGGATCATTGACGTGGCCACTGCGCGCCCTCAAAACCCGGGAAATCCGAATTATCTACCTACTCAATAATTTCTCACGAATCAATGGCCCAATTTTCAGAGAATTCCATGGTCGTGTGATGGTGCTAATAAGTAAGATCGCAATATAAGACAAAATAAGACTGATAAATTACAAGATATGAACCTACATCCTTCAGCAGGTAGGTACCTAATAAATCATTGTAGAACTGAAAGTTTACTAAAACAAAATTGGGTCAGGGTGCTCGAATTCTGGACGGTAAATGGATTAGTTACATATATAATAATATTACGTAAAGAGTTGCCTTCACTATTATCAAGAGGTAGGCATCGACAGCCTAATAAACATTTTTTTCGCTTTCAATTCAGTACGAGGATTGAGATCACCAGAACTAACTTTTAGGTACCAATAGTACGTATATTATGTATAAAATAATACCACAATACTCGGTCTTCTGCCAGGTTCTCAGGCTCCAGAGCCTTCTTGAAAAATGAAAGAAATAATTAAATAATCGCCATATATAATAAAATCAGTAGCCTAAAGCCTGATAAAAACAGGGTTTCAGCCCACATAACAATTACCTATTATGAAAAAAGTGTGAAACGTCAAACAGAACTTGAACTAGCAATGGAACTGATATTGAAGAAGTGATTGAATAAATTGTCTAGTACCTAATCATCGAGGAAAGTAACTTGCATAATTAATAATGGTCTTTTAAGAGTCATAAAAATTATACATGAATAAAATTTGAATTAATTAACTTTGTGATGTAACCTTTCAAATGAGAATTCTTAAAACCTAATGATTATAAATGAATGAAAAAAAAATCAACCGCATAGTCAATCATAAACAATTGGGAATCTAGAAGTGAGCACAATTTGTAAACTGCTTAGAAATGTAGGTATGTATAATCGTCCATATTGTATCCCAGATACAATAGGTACCTCCTAAGGTCAGGTAGGGTGCCTACAGCTGCTCAAAACTTACTTATAGTAGGTACCTACCCTACATAAAATAAGTATCCATGCACATCTTGAAGGTAACATAATTACCTTAACAGGTATGATCAAGATCGGGCAGGAAATCGCGATAGGTAGGTAGGTACCTACTACTGCTTGTATTTAAAGATTAGTTTTCAAGAAGCTCCAGTAAGGTAGATAGAGGTGAGTGGGCATATCTTTGATTTCGCGATGAAACAAACGAAACTCAAACGACCTCACTGCGTCATGAACAGCGAAGCAAAAAAATATTATATAGTTTACCTGCTTGATCAGCTAGTTTCAAACGAATTAAAAACGATTTTCGTTTCAAAAGAACAGGAGATGCAGCTGAAGTCACGAAACTAAGGACGACTCGGTACACATGATAATAATTAGGGATAGGATTCGTATGTATTCACACATTTTTTCTAGGCCATGTATCCATGATTTTCAACTACATGTGTTCATACTGACACTTTTTGAACCATTTTACCACACATTAATGTTACATATTTTCACATATTACACTACTAATACATATTTTCAAATATTTCCATTGACTGACACATATTTTCAAATATTTCATTAAATGAGACACCTATTTTTCAGTTTCAACTGTTTTTCAAAGTTTTGAAGAATGCCGCCATTTGCCGATGGTAGTAGAAAGCTGTGTAAACAGTATTTTGCATTACATTTTTCACTGCTGAAAACTCATTTTGGCTTAGACATTGTTTTACAGTGAAAAATGCCGCGAAATTCGCACTCGAATAGAAGAAGTGAATTGATTGCTAAGTATCTACGTGAGTTTCCGGATAATGTTTTTTTAAATTTTTTAACATCTCTTTTTCTATAATTAAATAAGTATTAGTATAAGAATAGTAAGAAAGAATTAGTATAAGAAAAAGTTATTGCTTGTTACTGACGATGGTTTTATCACCGAAACCGGTATAACAGTGTATTTTCGTATATTTGTGAAAATAGACGACCTTTCAATAACTCCGTTTTTATTTTTACGTATTTCCACCATTTATTTTGACTTGAAAATGTTTCCCCGATTTTACATAGTATTTCAGAATTTCAGGTATTTCAGGAAATTTTGTATAAGTACATTTCAAATATTTTACGCATATTTCAAAAAAATAAATATATATTTTAGTTACATATTTCGCATTTTTAAACACATAAAAATCCTATCCCTAATAATAATGTAGGTCCTACCCTATCTATTTCTAAAAGATCCGAACTGGGGCAGACAGACACAGAACCAAAAACTTCTTTTTTGATGTATGAAATACAAAATCCTAGTGGAAATTTTGATTTTGGTCGACACACCTAATCCTCCTCTCATGCAGCGCCAAAAAAAACCGAGTGACGTCGAAAATCGAAGTTTCCATACAATTATGAAGGTATGTATGAAGCACTAAATGGCATTTTGAGCCAAGAACCAGTCCTCGGTGAGTCCTTTTTGTGAAAAATATTTATGATGATTCGGTGGTAGATACTTAATAATAAATCTGAGTTAGGTAAGTAGTCTCTCAGCATCAAGACACCATTCTACACCCCACTGTAGTGAGTTTAATTTTAAAAAACCTGTAGGCGATTTTAGCGATTATACCTACAGATTTTAAGCGATTTTTGACCCACTAAACTTAAATTTGACCAATTCATCGAATTTTATCACACACCTTTTGTGGTAAGCAATCTTGCAATGTGGAATAATCTAACAAAAAATAAACCTTCAGCTTACTGCCAATTTATTTAAAAGTTTAAATAAATTGGTGGTGCTGAAGATTTATTTTATGTTTGATTATTCCACATTAAATTTGACCCTTTTTTTGTAAAAATTATTTTTCGTTGTGACCGTTCAATACCATTTTTGGTGAATTAGGTACAACAAATTTTGGGATACCTATCTTTGAAACAGCTGACTGCCTACACCCTGCCAAGGCTGGAATGAGATGTTTGAGTGACGCCTTGAATGGAGTGCGGGAATCTACCTACAAGAATTTTATAGCGTCGGTAAACAACATGTGAACACACTCCAGTGAGCGCCAAGTGAACTAAGCGACCGTCTCTGTTAGTTTCAACCGAATCTCCACAGAGCTCGACAGTTTACAACATGGCGCTCTTCGATCAACTCCTGGTTTTTGGTTCCAATTTTTGACTTCGTATCCTTTGCTCAAGCGAGAGCTAATTAGTTTTGACGTGATTTCGTACCAATTAGTGTGGGGTTTCGTTCAGGTTTTTCGTCATGGAGTGCCGGGAAACACAGTCGGAAAGCGACGTGGAACGGAGCTGCGCGGAAGATCGAAAATGCGGAGCAGACTCTATGAAAGTCCTGGACGAGTTCGAGTGCCTCTACAAGAAAAGAATGGAAAACGCTGGTAACTGCGCTGAGGTATTGCCATCTGAGTTATCGCTACCTACTTTAGTTGACAATATGCATAAAAACTTACCGAGCATAAATCGCCAGAGGCTGGCCCCACTTGGGTGGCCTAGTTTGCGATTCGCAAGGTTACGTTCCCATATCTAGCGCTATATTTCATTATGCTCGTCTTGATTGGGATTTGAATCAAGGCTACTCCTTCGAGGGGGTGAAAAAAAGAACATACTCCGAATATGGTTTCGTTGGCAGGGGCACGGACGTCAGAGGGAAGTCACGTGGGTTTCCGTAACGTTTTCGACAACCTGTTGCTCCGGTGTCAGTGTCCTTCCAGACTCGTTGCTTGCCGTGCGATTTATCCTCCGGGCGATCCGATTTCCCTTTTTGCGTCATTCAGACGCTCGTCATTCTTCTGTAGGTTCGAATCCGAGCTGTGACGAAACCGTTTTCATAATAGTTGTACTGGAGCGTTTGTTTTTAACTCAGAGGATCGTGATAACCTCTTATCACAAAAATAACCTTTCTGACGTCCCTATCATTTTTAGGTAAGGTACCTACCTGCGAAGCGTCAACAAACCAAACTACAGTGACTTGATCCAACTTACTGTAACTGTAACTTTTTCCAATGACGTACATAATTTTAGTAAATTGATGTTTTGATATTTAAAATTTAACACGAGAAGTGATTGTAACAACTACTATAAATTCTTTCTACCCAAAAGCACCGGAAAAGCGAGTGGCACCTAGCAAGTTGAAATACCAACCAGCGCAATAGCTCTTCGAAAATTCGCTAAACCCCTGTTTTGCTATATAGTCGACTTGAAACTCGCATTTTGATAAGAGGGGCTAGGTATGTATAATCATTAATCATGCATAAAACTACTGTTTCACGATAACAACTATCAATATATTTTAAAACATATTTATCATTAAAACATAGAATGTTGCAAAGGCTCTAGAAATATGAGTAGGTACAGTCCGTCGAAACCTTTAGGAATTACAACGTAGTGTAAGGAACAATGAGTCAACAGACGGACGAAAGGAAACAACTCCAGGTTAGCAACAAACGATGGGCGAAAAACACGAGCACGAGAGAGATAACCTGGAAGAAGGCTGGAAGATTTATCAGATGTAAATGATGGTACACTACCAACATAATAACAGCAATTCCCGTACATTTCCCTCTGTTGATCTAGTACTTTCTTTGGGAAGTCTAGAACTAATTTTTAGTCCTGGGCTGAGATGATCCCAGAATTAAAAAACGTAGTCTGGGACTCAGCAAGCCATTTTTTCCCATTTTTAACTCTGGTATCATGAAGTCATGGACTAACAATTGGCCCGAGATTTTCAGCTCAACAACCGCCCCTGCTTTAAAAATGCTTTAAAACAAATCTGAACGAATTATTTATCGTATGGTTGCAAGGAAGTTACCTAGGTACTTGAGGCCTGAATCAAAATTAAAGGTAACATTTCAACTGAATGAGGGAAAACTAAGAAATTATCGATCGTACCCTGTGACATTCTTAAAGTTACATAATGATTCATTTCATAAGCTTCGTTCTCAGTGTGCGTTCTGCCAGTTCCGAACGGTTCTGGGCAAGCGCATCGAGTTTTGTCGTTCGCAGTGCCAGAACGCCCAGTTCCGGAACGCCGAGAACGCCGAGTTCTGCGTTCGCAGTGTTTTGCGAATCCAGTTCCGAACGGTTCTGACAGTCCCCGATTTTTTTCGGAACTTTCAGAACTGGAACTCAAGAACGTAGGTGACGCATGCGCATTTAACAACGTTCTGAAATCGTTCGCAGTGCAGAACGTGGTTCCTCAAGTTCCGGAACGCCCCGGGATTTTCCGTCCCAGTTCTTATGAGTTCGAGAACTGTCAGAACGCCCACTAAGAACGAACCTATAATTTGGGGTTATCTTGGGCTCAGCTGTTCTACAAAATTCATGTTTCAATTTTTGCGTTTTTTCTTTCGTATGTTTTCTTTGCGTGGACCCCCATGAAAGATCAGTGAATGGACCAAAAAATCAGGCTGAAAGAACTCTACTCACATATTCAAATACAAACAAGTAACTAGTCTGCCGATAATGTTAAACAAACAAGCGATACCCATAACTAACACTGCTAAATACTTGGGAATGACGTCAAAAAGAAGGAAGAAAGGGTAATTTTTGTGGCTTTCAAATTCTCCCTTTTTCTCCTGTTGAATAACGGAAATTAACACTTATTGACAACATAATGAGGTGTTTATGTTAGAAAGTCTAGGCAGAAAACCTACCGCTTTCTAGAGTTACCGCTAGAAATGATGTATCAGGTAAATTGCTGAGTTGTTCAACTTAGCTCCCGCTGACAGCACCAGTGCATCACTTTAAACAGTGTAAAGAACCGCAGTGGCTGGATGAAACTGCAAATTTATAAATACATTTTAAAAACGTCCCCAAATCAAACAAAGCAAAAGGTCGTGGCAAAGGTTCTTGAAGGTTGCCGGAAAGGTGTGCCATTTCTAGTGTTGGTTTGTTGCCACTATTGAGAACCTTCGCCTCCGAGGTTTGGCTCCACCTGCTTGGGCCAATAGCCAATCAGAAGTCAATACTGCCATCCTAAGCAAGGAGGGCACATCTCGGATTTGGTGGTTTTTGGGTTTTGCATATTATTTAGAATCTTCAGAGGTTTCTGCACCTGGTGATAATTTGCAAGTGAACCTATTGGCACAGGAAGTCGATGGGAAACGCAAGTGTCAAAAAAGGGTGTATCTCTAAATTCTCTTTGATTCCTGAGAAAACTGAGTGTATACCATTTTCATGAGAGAAAAAGGCGAATGAGGGCCACCTTTCTCTTCTAAGCAAGAAAGCCGCATCTCCCGAGTTATTATTTTATACAATGTGTTTAAAAAAAAAAAAAAAAAACTGGAAAATTATTGTTTCCATCAAACACGTGTGTAGTGAAGGAGGTTGATATAGAAAAGCATGAGTTCCGCCTAAACTCGTTGGGCTGGCTTATCACAGTAGCATAAATTGTAATTTATTGGGTTCAAAATTATCGATGAATATATTATTAAAATCACGGTAAACTGCTGCAAAAATCGATGAAATGCTAGGCAAAAAAGGCATGTATATCCCAAATATACCCTTGGATACTACTCGCTTATGAGTTATTAACGTGAATTTCCGGGGTGAAAGCATTAATGAGTAGGATGGTGTAGACTTACCGTTCTCTGACTCAAAAACAAAAAATATGTAAGGAAAGAGGTCCGAAATCTCAAAATCCAAATCCTCTTCTAGTTAAAATTCTAGTTTTTCGAGATGCGCCCTTCCTGCTTAGGACAGCAGAATAGAAGATACGTAATTCTTTGCCGCATTTTTACTTTTAATCACCCTCATTTAAAAAATAACGCACAGTTCCAATAACAGTTTTTCCAAGAGTTCTGAATATGTTCCAACAATTCCTCATTGAAGATAAAGTTTAGAAAATGAAGGCATGAGTTTAGAAAAGGTAGGCATTCTGAGCTTTCCATCAACCAGCTGCTAATATACAAGCAATTTTCGAAACCTGTGTGGACAAATGGTGTTCAGCACTGGGGCTCTTACGAAAAAGTCGAACACCAAGATTATACACTTTCCAAAATAAAGTATTGCACACATCCCCTGGTATGTGTGCAATGACGACCTTAAAACACGTAAAAGAGCACAGCCAGCTGTTAACTCTACTAACTGTTAAAACTGAGATGGGCTGAAATGCTCAGTTGTTATGTTACTGATATTCAGTCAATATCGATTTTTTAAAAAAAAGCTTAGAGATTGTTGAGCAATTTTCTGGACTCTTATTCCTATGTTGTGGGGGAGGAGGCTATCTAATCACGTGTGCTAGTCCAGTGCCTGGGGAGGGTGGTTTATTGTCAGGTACGTCTTACCAATGAGTGGTTTTATTTTTTCCATTAAATTCATCGTCAGGATAAGTGCTGTGGGGATAGTGACATATCATTGGTCAGTTGACTTCTTGAGGTTACCTGCAATTTGAGTGCAGTCTGTGTTGGAATGGCCGGGAACCCATTGAAGAGCGATGGTGGTCTTCTTCTTTCTTACTGGTCTTCTACATAATTTCCCTTTTTGCTCCTTCTTTGATTTTTTCAATCCCATCTGCAGACGTAGCCTCATTTCCCTCTTTCATAGTCTTAGAAATGGCCTCGGTTTCTGACAAACCTGCAAGACGAACGAGGAGACGAAACGTCTATGCCAAGGGTGTAAGGACAGTGAGAACAGTGAGTACTTGCTGCTGGCATGCCCGAACCAATTGGATTGTCACAATGAAGCACCACCAAAGAGCACCTCAAAAGAGTTCAACAGATCTGTGCAAACAGAGTTGAGCCCTCAACAAGATTGTACTTCTACCACAAGTCACCTGGTTGAACCAATTGGGGAACAACTTTTTCTGGCTATATTACAGGATGTGAATCAGCTCTAACGAAACTTCCATTCGTTCTAAGACTCATACGTATTGTTTGGCAGTGAAGCAGCAAAACTGATCTTTAGACCCCATATTTGGAAGGTATTTGGAAACTAGCTCCCAAACATGACCAATGGTACCATTATTATTTCCAATTCTGTAAGTACAGAGCGTAGCCGTGTAATACTGTATATTATAATCTGAGAAACAATAGTGTTTTGTGTCTTATTTTGCTCTTCTCTATGTCCATCAGCTGAAGAATATAGTTCTTCACGACTGGATACACGATTTGACTGCTCAAAACCAGATGCTCGTTCAATCCATGCTCGTCCTGGAGAAGAAGGCGAATGAGAGGTGCGATAAAGTCCGAGATTTGAAACAGCCCACTGCTTGTGTGAGTAGCCTTTACATCATAGGATAATGTAAGAAGAGAGAGATACCGTCGTAACTCGAACAGACGAGGAGATAGATACTGTTCTGGATGTTGTTCGAGTTGAGCTCAACTTGTTTGATTGAGTTGGCAGTTTGAGATGAGATATCGATACTTCTAAGGTGTAAACGTGGAAAAGGAGAAATTGAACATAGTTCCAACGATTTGCCGCTCCAGTCAAATCAATTCTACGTAGGTAGCTGTTTAAAAAAAAGGGGGGGGGGGGGAGGAACCTGCAAATTACTACTCAACGGTTTGTGGTTTTCCTGTATGCCTCTTCTGGGTAGATCACTGAATTCCTTTAGCTTAAGATTCTGAATCAAGAAAGTTCTGTTGTGGTGGATACCATCCTACCCATCACGTACACTAATAAAAACATGACCAAAATGGCACAGAGTCGGAGTACGTTCTCTTAATATAAGTACGCTCTCAAACATTCGGCAGTTGCATAGTAATGTGCATTTTTCAACCACCTCCATATCCTCTAACGCACCATTTCGGCCCCATGAACCCACTCATTTTTGAAATTCTGATGGTCCCTGAACGTAGGACACCCTCGACATATTCCTAAATTGGCACCTAATTTGGATGATTCGTTTGGCCGTGAACAACTAACTTGTACCTATTGACAAATAAGTAAAAAAGTTCCAGTGATGCAGCGTGGCTATAAGAGGAAATTTTCAAAAACACTCGTGCTGTACCATTTTTTTTGTAACTAGTCATTTGTACCGATTTTTGACCCACTTATAAAGTCAAATTTGACCCACTCTTTTTTGAGAAAAAGATTTTCGTAATCGAAATAGTCCCTCTGTCGTGGATCACCATCCCACACAACGTCTGATGAATTAATATTGATTTTATTCATCAATACCAATTTTTGACCCCCAAAAATCCTAATTTGACCCTGTTCTTTCATCGTAGGGTAGTGCGGTTGGTCTAAAAATTCTTAGAATGGAACCTACTTTCATTTAAAAATATAAGCAGAAGTCATGAGTACTCCTCATTCCGGGCCGCTGTTGCAACTGGAACGCCATTCTTCACGGCACTGAGAGCTGCCAACATTTTTGTCCCTCTTCATATTTCTTTCTTCTTTCAATTGGCCTCTTTTGGCATTTCTTCTTCCTCTTTTGCCGAGAAGAGTTTGTTGGAGCCATCAAGTCATTTTTTCACATCCATTAATAAAGAATAAGCGAACTCGTCAATTCTGGGGTATTATAATGAGTACTTTCAGAATTCCAAATGAAAAGATCTGAAAATGCGGCCTGTGCAGCTCAACACGAAAACAAAGAAATACTCATTATATTATAAACATTCATAGACAGGCAGAATATCAAGTGAGTCCTAATGAATAAACTCACCGGCGTTCCTCAGCTACCTACCTAGGTACCTTACTTTTGTCATGGAAGGAGGATGTCACTAACTTGACGTACTTGCTGTCAATAATTAGTGCGCAGCATTTCAATTGTTGACACCTACGTGAATCTGTTATTGACACCCCCTGCCAGAAATTGGATCCCTTCGTTATTTTTGAAAAAGGGAAGCAACAATGTGTTCCAAATGAAAAAATAATCTTAATAAGCTTTAGAAACGAAGTTTTGTGGGAACCAGGGTTATTGACAGGGGTGTCGATAATTGGGTAAACTGATGTTTTGGATACCTAATTGTTGACACCCCTAAAAGTTATTGCTTTTATTGAAATTTACATTTGCAAACTGTATTCTCATTAGGTACCTAAAAGTATTCGAAGTGTATTAAAAAAAATCAAGTGGAGAAACATAAAAGGAAAAATATAGGCAAAATCGTGACTCACCTCTAAGCGAAATCGTTGGTGCACTGGCAGGTGCGAGAGAGTGATAAGAAATCCTTCGGTACTGCTCATCACTCAAGGGTGACTGGATCTTGGTGGGGAACTGTGGCTGTTGGGCTTAGGTTTGGTTAGACGCAAGTGTCAATAATTAGGGTAGTGTCAATAACTGGTGGTAAAATGTCAACTCCTATTTTTCTCCCCTTAGATTCAACTGGCATTAACGCCAGACATTAATATTTTGGTTCATGGTAATCAAAAAGTGCCGGGCTCTGTGGAAATTTTGGTTTATTATTTTCAACATTGAACCTTTGGTATCACGAACAAAATTGTGTAGCCTCCTCTCCCCCCCCCCCCCCCCCAACATTTAATGATTTGCGTTTCAAAGTAGACGTATGTGGAATCCGTAAGTAGAGTTGAAAAAAGTCTGTCCGTACGCTGTATGCGGCACTTTTCGTCAATGAAATTTGGTTTGTAGGTCCCATTTGGGGTCTGGTTGGTCCTCGAAGCTCGGCGTTACTGTCAGTCATCTCTAAGGGTTGAAAAATAGGGGGTTGCAATTTTTAAAACGCCGTAGCTCGACAAAAACGAGGGATATGTTTTTTAAGGCGTTTTCGATGGATTCCGAATTTTAGGATTCGGAAATCGGGATCCTACGCTAAAAGGAGCTCAGGGGGGAATGTGTAGAGGAAACCGCTGTGTAATAATTTGTAGCGTTTTACTCCATTTTTGGATTCTACATACCTTGGACCCTAACCACTGAATTTTGAGGGGAAGTTAATTTGTTTGCTTCATGTTCGGTTCCAATGAGTGATAACAAAACATTGAATAGTCTGCTTAAAAAGAATGAAGGTAAACCGTAACTATAGGATCAAGGAATTGTATGTTTAAGAAAGTATAGTTCAGAATGTGACACGTAAGAAGCTGTGCGTGTGCCACAGCTGGATCAGTATCCAATCTGCTGACGACGTTAAACTTGAACATTGCGCTAAAGCGTGAGCGAGTTCCAAATAACGAAAATATCAATAATTGACTTGTTATTGCCATTTGTTCAACATGTTGAGTCTCAAGCTATTCCTTGAACATATTTTTATTCGATAGTTTTATAACGAATGGTTGACAAAAACAGCAACTCAGGTCTTTGATCTTCTGTTATACGGATATATTTCTTTAGGTATAAAATAGCACAAAAAATAGGCTACATGAAAAAATGTCTATATTTTTCTGGAACCTAAACTCAATCTGTCCCTTCCATCCTCTCATGAGCCACCTCCAACTAGGACTGCTCTGTGTGCGTAACGAATTCAATGAGAAATAAATGGGCATGGGACCAGAAAAACATCTTATCGAGTTACGTCTGTATCTATAAGCACTTTGGTCATTAGACACGAACTTAATCACTTAAGATGAAATCGTGGAACCAATTTCAAAAAATAAAACGGAGTTATTGAAAGGTTGGCTATTTCCAAACGAAAGATAACTTATACCTAACAAAAAGAAACACACATAATGAAGTTCTGAAAAGAAATTGTTGATGAGGAGTGAAAAAAGTTGCAAAAGTACCTACCAACAAACTCCAGCCCCTTCTACGTAGATGGTATAATGAACCGTTGTGTAATAATTTACCGTTGAGTAATGATTTACCATAGTAATAATTTACCCATCAATAATACTTCAACGTTTGTTCAAGTTTCACTACCTACCAACAAACTCCAAAAGAGCCATCATTTTTCAAATTAAATAATATCACAGAACAACCAACTCGACTTCATACTCCGCCAATATAATCAGGTGATCCCTACCAATGATTTTATCTCCGCCAAATTTCCTATTGTGGGCGCGTCTCTGGTTACGAGATTTGGTTTGAATTGTATACAATTTCATTCACACTGGAGTCGAAAATGCCTGTCGGTGCAAACTTCGGGGCCTTACTGTGAACGAACGGCTGGACGTACGATGCTCCGGATGGTCTTAAAAAACTCGCAAGTTCAAGAACTATTTAAAACCGTAAACATATTTACGTAAAAAAATTGTGTGTTATTGCGTTTTGAAAATTTCAACCCCTATTTTGAACCCCTTAGAGATGACTCACAGTAACGTCGAGCTTCGAGGACCAACTAGACACCGAACGGAACCTATAACCCGAATTTCATCAATTTTTTTTCATGGTAACTAAGAAAAGTGGCCCGTACGGCGTACGGCGTACGGTGTACGGCGTACGGCGGACAGACAGAAATATTTTTATTGCAGTTTTGGATTCTACATACCTTGAAACGTAAACCATCAAATTTTGAGGGGGGGGTAAGAATTTTTTTTTCATGCTCGATTCCAATGGTTCATTATTGAAAATAATAAACCAAAATAAAACGGAGTTATTGAAAGGTTGGCTATTTCCAAACGAAAGATAACTTATACCTTTTTCGGTGATCGAACCATCGTCAATAATAACAACGGTAAATTGTTGTTTATTAGTGACTATTGTGTGGTCACCGAAACTGGCACAACAGTCTGTTTTTCGTGTATAAGTGGAAATTTACAAATTGACAACTTTAATTTACTCCGTTTTGTTTATTTATTTATTTTGTTTAAATTAAGTTGACATGATTGTTGGTTCACATCATGAGAATTCCAAATTTTCGACCTTCGCCATGTTTTAGTAACTTAGAAGAGTAGACGGTCTGTAGAAGAAACGTACCTTAAGTCTATTTCATTAGTGGTCCGTTATCAATATTAACCAGTTATTCCAATTCTAGGGCCACGCTCAGCCGATGGAAAACCTGAAAGCGAGGTAAATCCTTCTTCATTGATATATTAACGAGAATATTTTTTCCCACCGAAAGAAACCTATTTCCCTGTGTAGCATTATGTCGCATACATTCCCGACATCAACGTTGTGCATAGGAATCAGTTATTTATATCATTTCCCACTGTTAACTTTCGATGTTTGCCATTTGTTCAGGATTTGTGAATTGGAGGACCAGGTAGAACAACTGCAGAGAGCGAATTGCGAAAAAGATGCGCAAATTTCTCGAGTAATGTGCGAATCCAACGAGCTACGAAAATCACTTGCGATGGCTGAACAGGTACATAATTACGTAACCTATGTGGGCGGTATAGATCAGTCAAATCTGAATCGAATGACCTGAAACCTGAAAGTAACCAGGTTCAAAATGGCATTATTGGCTTTTGAAATTTATTGGTGCCAATTAATTTGGGTATTAATTTGTATTCTGTTTCAGAAAAATGAAGAACTCATGAAAGAGTAAGTATTTCAACATTTTTAAAACTAGGGTTTTCTGATGGTGGCCATTTTGGTTTATTATTTTTGATAATGAATCTTTGGAATCGAGCATGGAAAAAACATTTTAACCCCCCTCAAAATTTGAAGGTTTACGTTTCAAGGTATGTAGAATCCGAAAATGCAATAAAAACAATTTCTGTCTGTCCGCCGTACGCCTTACTTAGCAATTTTTTTAGTTAACATGAACCAAAATTAATGAAATTTGGTTTGTAGGTCCCGTTCGGAGTCCAGTTGGTCTGCGAAGCTCGGCGTTACTGTCAGTCATCTCTAAGGGGTGAAAAATAGGAGTTGCAATTTTCAGAACGCCGTAGCTCTAATACTTTCAATAGAAGGGTATGGTTTTTTAACGTTTTTAAATTGATCTTCAACTAAAGAATTTTTTGAAACCACCCAGAGCATTGTACGACCAGCCGGTTGTTTGCACCGAAAACCTTCGTCAACATGATCGTGAATCAAACGGTGTAAGTCCGGCCCAGATAAATCATTGCTAGGGAGCACCTGATTATAATCATGGATGGCTGTATGAAGTCGAGTTGGTTGTAATGTGATATTATTTCATTTGATAAATGATGGATCTTTTGGATTTTGTTGATAGGTACTTTCGTAATTTGAACAAACGTTGAAGTATTATTGGATAAATTATTATTATAAAACGGTTTATTGTTTACCTTATGCTACATGAATAACTATAAATAATTATTGAATTATTGAATCCCGCGCATTTTTATGAAACTTTAATTCCCGGGTCGGCTCCAGGACTCCATTTAGGGCTTTCCAGGGGGGAGCTTGAGGGTACTGATCACAAAAAACAGTGATCTACTCAGAAGGAGCATCTATACTGGTAAATAAATAACCGTTGTGTAATAATTTGCAGCGTTTTCTATTATTTTTCATCTGTAATATTCCTGCTACGTGTAGGTGTGGTTACTTGTGACATCATGACCAGTCGAATATCTACTACATTTGATCAGCAGTATTGTTACATGTGATCAGCCCTGCTTGTTTTCATAATTGTTTGCTGCCCCGCAGAAATTACTGTGTGAAAAACAAACTGAAGGAGCTGAATTCAGTGTTAAATGACTACGAAAAACAAGCGTCAAGGATGAAACAGCAGATAGCCGAGTTGAGTGCAGCGCTTTGTGCCCGTGAAGAAGAGGTAATACTAACCAAATCTTTCAGTTTTGTATGTGGTCAGTCTGTTGATGTGAAAATGATCTGTGTACCCCGCATATAAATACTTTTATAAAACGGTGGAAGGGAGGATGTTTTCTCATTTTCAAGATGCGAAAATCAAGACAATTCATCCACGCAGAAGAGCATTTAAAACGCCCATAAGTCCATTATTTCTCACTCGATCAACAATTCGCTTCCAAATTTCCGTTCTATCGATCATCGCTTGATATCCCACTTGAACGTGCTGTATTGCCATATATTGGACCTTGGGGGAGCCTTGTCGGAGTTCTCTTGAAAGAAATTGTAATTCCTCCTTTGTGTTCCAGATGTCAAATGCAGCAATGAAGAAATTAGACGTTTGTGATAGGTTAGTAAGCGTTTGTTACTTGGACACAGTCCAGTACCTTATCATGAATATGTAGGTATAAATACTAGGAACACTACCGTCTTCGTTTTCCGTTTCATTTGTCTGTCTATATTTCCTTTACTAGTATCACCTTTTTCATGATGTCCAACTTGTTTGTGTAGGATTCATGCACTTCAAGATGAATGTGATGCCCTGCGGCATGAGTTGGACGCTAAGGACGACATGCTCAAGAGGTACTGCAGAGAAACGACGTCCCTGAAGAAGGAACTTTCCGAGGTTTGTTATAACCATTTTATTATTTCCTTCCTATTATTTCCCGTATAGATCGATGGCGTTTTTGAACACCATCATTTTATTTAAAAGTTGAGTAAGAAGAAAAGTATTTGTTGGCACTTTTTGACATGAATGCTGTACCTAATTATGTAAATACAGTGTACGGTAGTACATAAGTAGTAGTTGTAAGGGGAACATATTTTTTCGTCATTTCTAACTTCGAGTGGAGGCTAAAAATTAACTCGTTTTACAGAAGCTCAAATGAACAGCAAATGATAAGTTTATGTGAGGAATATTTAGAATCTGATCCGACCAAATATCGACTTTAACCAACGTTGATTAAATTAAGTATTTATTTGGAAAGGGAGCACTATATTATTATTATTATTATGTTACCCAATTGACTAACGCATCATGATGCACGTTCTGTATTGATTTTGTGGTAGGGACCTACTAGGGATCTCATCAACTAATGATCAAGCCATTCATTTAGTTGTCCCCAAATAAAATTAAACTGTGACATTGTTTCATTTTTTCAGGGAAAGAAATCGAAGTAAGTACTCTCTGATTTTAGATACTAATATGTGTATTTACATTTCCCTACTCACTTTTTTTTTTGTCGCAAATTGTATGCATTTCTCAATTAATTCTTCATCTACATTACTCAGTAGAAGAAAATTAAAGTAATGAGCGATTCTTCTGACTTCTGGATCCCTTGTTGTTTGAAGGACTAGGGGGTTTACTCACATCGCATAATCTTTTGAAATTAAAGTTTTTTTAAATTTGCCAAGCTTATTGGCACATAAGTATCGATAACATGATAGTATTGATCACACAAACCCTTCTACCATGATGAGGTAAGAGTGAAAAGGAGGGAGTTGTATAGGTTTAAGGTTTGTGCATGCACATTGGCTATGATTTGTGCGATAGTTTTGAAATGATAATTAAATTTTGAAACTACCCTCCAAATTTGAGCGAACTGGTGCCTTTGCTATTCGTGTGGGGCGGGTTGGTACCTCGGATTTTGTTTCCGCATGGGCAGTGACTGTGTCAATCATCCCATAGCAGTGTAGTTTTGGAGACCATCTAGGAGATACACCCCAACTACCCACCGAATTTGAGCAAATCGGGATATTGATTCGTGAGAAATTGAGTACCTTGGATTTCGCGTTTGCGCATATGCAGTGGCCATACCATTGATTTACTCGATCTGAAATTCTTAGGGAATCTTCTTAGGCCCAGCCTGAATGGTCCCTGAATATTTCTGCAAAATCGGATTTGAATTGTGGCAAAGATTTGCGGACACGGTCAGACAACCACCGAACCAAATTTGTTCAGAGTGGTGCTCTAACACGTAAAACGCAAGCAGAAATGTTGATTTATTGGAAACCAAAAAACCCTCATATAAGTTGGAACAAAGCTCCCGCAACCTAGATATAATTGGAAGCAGTATGATTAAATGGGCATCGGATCACTCTTACCGACAGGTGGTGCAGCATCTAGGTTGATGAGGGGATAGGTGGCAAGAGAGGGTAAGCGGATTGTAGGATACTCCTCAGTACTACGCATTGGCTCCTTCGTGTGCCATCATTTATGCTTGAGTACAGTAAAACTTCTCCATAGTGGACACCTATGAAGATCAGTATTGTCCGCTATAGAGAAATTTTCAGTATTATGAAGTTGACTAGGTTTTTACGAGGATATGCCATGGCGTAACTGAATAACACAAACCGAGCAAAGACAAAAATTAACCAAAATTACCTAGATTTTGACCTGTGTCTATTAATTTTGGAAGGTTCAAATAATACGTTAAGCTAATAGGATTCAAAAATGGTCCGTTATAGAGAGATGTCCTTTGAGGAAACTTGTTCTGTAGCACCATGAAAACAAAGTAGGTACACAAAATCATCCTGCCCAAATTCCCAGCCCACTGGAATAGAATGAGCACATTGGTCACAAAAGCGGTTTATATTATATTTTAATTAAAATAGATAGGTACCATTCTGAGAATTTAGACACTAACTGCTCTGTCCTACAATTAGTAGTTATTTTTCGATGATTTTTCAAAATTTCAACCAATTCTGACGCCACTGGTGGCAGGGGGGTCCCGCCCAGGTGAGAGGGGTGCATTGACGTCAGAATTGGTTGAAACTTTGAAAAATCACAGAAAAATAGCTACTTATCGTAGGACAGTGTGGTTGGTGTCAAAATCTTAGGATGGAATCTACTTTCATTAAAAAAAATAAATACGTGCGCATACCCCATTGCCCATTTGGTTACCTAACTGCCTATTCGAAACTAGTATTAGGTGTAGGTATTAGGTACATATTGTTACAGATAACCGCAGTCTCTAAACTATAATTCACAAACCATAACAGACGTGTTTCAAGACAAGAACAAAACTCAACCATTTTAATTCCAGTACCAATTATACAAAGAATCTCATGCGAATTATACGGGTAGCAATAACTTGGAAGGAACATTGCCTCCTAGTACCACTCCCACCCTGAAGCGAAGAGCCTTGTGTTTGAACCACAGCTCCCAAAAGCGTTTTTAATGCTCCTTCGTCCATCTCTACTGGCTCTCCTCAAGCTGCCTGAACCAAGGCAGCTGCCTTTCTGTGACCCTCTGCCAGCTCCCAAAAGCGTTTTTAATGCTCCTTCATCCGTCTCTACTGGCTCTCCTCATGCTGCCTGAACCAAGGCAGCTGCCTTCCTGTGACCCTCTGCCAGCTCCCAAAAGCGTTTTTAATGCTCCTTCATCCGTCTCTACTGGCTCTCCTCAAGCTGCCTGAACCAAGGCAGCTGCCTTCCTGGGACCCTCTGCCAGCTCCCAGAAGCGTTTTGAATTGCTTCATCCGTCTCTACTGGCTCTCCTCAAGCTGCCCGAACCAAGGCACCTGCCTTCCTGTGACCCTCTGCCAGCTCCCAAAAGCTTTTTGAATGCTCCTTAAACCATACTCCCTGTCCTCAACCCCCTGAATAGGCCTACTAACTGGTTTGATGCTGGAATCTTTGGAACAATTTTTTGAATGCGCAAAGTGACCCCCGCCCAACACAGCATTTGTCATGAAGAGGTGACCTCAATGTCAGCCTCAGACGCCTGCCTCATGTGGTTCCGTGTGGTGCAGATTCTGCCAGTTGCGTTTTTTACCGCTATGCTCAAAGCTTCAGCCATTTGAGCCATGAGTGCGTACGGCCAACTACCAAACCTCCGTATGTTATTTAGTTGGCAGTGTTTGGTCTGCTCCTGCTCCCCATCTGACCCTTTGGCATAGTGTTGATCAATGCCAAGATTTACTAGGTCCTTCAGCCTTTTCATAGCCCAGCGTAAAACGAATGGGTCTTTGTCTTGGTCATTGCTCGTTTATGTCCCGCCACTGCCACCAGTGTTTCGAGACCAGAACACTATCTAATCAATTATATCCACAACAATAACACTATGCAGGAACACAACTACCGATCATTACGACAGCTTACCTTCTTTATGAGTGAATGAAATTGAGTTGATCATTGGAGTTAGTATAGTTTGAATAATAACCTGTTGAACGCCCTTTTCCCAATTGGTATACTGTTGTTCTAAAGAAAAACCTGTGAGAGTGGTGACTAACAAACTGACACCATTGGAGTATTATTTCGAGTTCGCCATTTTCTTCTGTTATGTAAAAGGTAAAATCCACCAGGAAATTATGATCTCACTCCTGAATTTGACCTTGATCATGGGATTTGTTGATGCACCACTGGTTGGACTCTTCCTCACAGCTAGGTTCAAGGGTAAATGTCATGAGTTTAGTTTCTGGAACAGTAGGCCACGTCGAGCTTCAAAATGATCAGATACCTAATTAATTCATTTCATCTCTGAAATGGCTTGGCCGATTTTCACTCTACAACTTTTATTTCCCCCATTCAAACCGTACTGGTTAAATTGAAGTTCTAATTTATTTCCAAGGTAGGTAACTGACAGGTGTGCGAATTTCAAAAGTCGTCGTACTCGTAGTTACCCACACTAGGTATTGTGCTCCTTCTGTGTTGCATTTTCATAATGAACAAAATTTCAAGTTTCAGGACTGAGACAGTAGTACACCACAGGGTGTGGGGCGGTGATACTGGTGTTACTTAGTACTTTTCAAACTCCTCTATGCAGTTATCAACTTACCCATTCATTATGTACCTTACTAGGTATGCAGTTGTTTATTCTATGTTTTTCCGACTGTTCAGTGAAGAACTAATTTGCTCACTGAGAAGTCAGCTTGACAACATGAAACGCGAGCTGAGAGGAAAGGAATGCGCTTTGGAGAAAGCCAAAAACCACATTAGAGATCTCAGGAAGGACTGTTACACCAATCAACCACAATCTCCTGTTGTGATGAGCCCTACATACGCATCATGTCCTCGAATGCCACTTCAAAGGCCGGTAAGGATTTCGTAGCTTTGTAGCTGTCAGTTGTATGATTCAAGTGTTGTGTTTGCTTCTGCCTGAAATGAAATAACCTTTCCTGAATCCTACAGTTTTCCCATTAAGCTGGCATGTTTTGTTTTTCTCTAAGAAATCTGGATGGTGTTTACAACAGCTCTAGAGAATTGCATTATTACTTATTATTTTTATGAACAATCCTTAGAAGCTACTATTCTATATGAAAATCGCCTTTTTGTAATCGTCCTGAACCCCGGTTTTCTTCAAAATATTGTTGAACGAGTCGTGGAATTTTCAGTGTTCAATGCCACAATCAACCTTCCATCAAGGCATAAAACGCGTTCGACGAGGCTTTCAATAATTCAATCAGACTCAACAAGATATGAATCGACATACATAATGAAACTTTATTAAAACTCTATTTCTTCAAGGCCTTGTTGTTATTTTGCTCTGAACAATTCATCCCATAAAATGTTATCTACATTTTAATTCGAGTTGGATTTATAGCATTTTCACATCGAATTAAATCTTTAAATATTTTGCAGGTAAGTTTGATAAATTACCATGTAAAAATCAACAAATTATGTAGGTGTCTAGCTAATTCACAAATGTTTAGGACATTTTTATGTTTGCAAATTAACAAACAAAACAAAATAACGCTGCAAAGTCCTTGACAGTTGGGTTTATTATTCTCGACTGAATACGGCACAATTGGGACCTCAGTGAAGAGAGCCACGAAGCTAATTCGATGGTTTTAAACTCGATATTAGGTTGCTATATCTGGCAAATTATTTTCGATCTGTGAAATTTTCATTGAATTGTCTTGACTCTACTGTTAATACTACCTCCTGTGTTATACAAATTTCTGGTGATTACGGCCATTTTCACAGGTTTTTGACCCATAAAAATGATGGGATTTTGAGAGTTGAAACTTGGTTAGAACCTCAATCAGTGGTCAAAATCAACTTCATACTTCAATCCTCACCCTAAAAAACATGGAAAACACAAGCCCAAGTTCACTAAAACCTCAAAACTACCTCATTTTGCACCCATTTTTACCTGTAACGCTGCAAAGTGGTCGGGCTGCAATGTTTCGGAACATAACGGGCCCAAATGGAGCATAATATGTGCGAAAGAACGATTTTTTTTAAACTGAAAATTAAGGTAGATATGGATGATACTGAGGACGGACATTGCTTTTTGGAATCTACAAACCTTGAAACGTAAAAGAAAAAAAATTTGGAAGGGTTGTTCCAACAACAAAAATTCCGAACCGATACATAGGTGTATTCGCTTCGCAACTGGAGGTCCCACTGTGTCTGGTCACCCTCAATTGCCTTGGCCAGCATCGCCCACAGAGTGCGGTTAAAGCGTTCTACAAGCCCATCGCTCTGCGGCCTCCCCGGCGTGGTACGTGTTTTATGAATCCGAAGCAGCTGCATAACCTCTCTGAATACCTCTGACTCAAAATTCCGACCTTGATCTGAATGCATCTCCAGGGGTAATTCAGAGAATAATATACCAAAACGAGGAATGTATTTAAAACTAGCAGTGTCCGCTCACTTCGCTCGCTCATCCGAGTGGTGTGTAGATTACTGACTTTCTCATCCATGTATTTTAAAAAGATCACTTGACTTGTAGTCTCGCAGGTTTGTGTTGCGCATTTTGGAATAACTTCTCGCAATTTTGGCGTGACTAAGGGCGCCAGAGGGAGCGTGTGCCTTCAGGCGATATGCTATATTGAAATACTTTATTGTGGACGTCCTATTGCAATAGCTTTTATTAGTAGAAGGTAATGCACAGCGCCGCGGGGTACTCAGGCTGTTGAAGCCTGGTCCCTCTATAACGTCTTGGACCAGCTATCTCGCTCAAAATTGGTCCAGCTGTTTAGAAGTTACGCATAGTTGGGCATTGGGCACAGTGGTATAAAATGGTCTGTTCTCTTCCGACGGGCATACTGCATAAACGTACCAAATCGGTTCCGGACTAAAAGAGATATTTTTATATTATCATAGATTCAAATGGGGGAAACCTATCAAAATCGTTCACAAAATTTACCTTATATTGACCTTATACAGAAGGTGCTGACACGTACCTAACACAAATGTGGGTAGGTACCTGTGGCGATTCCTACCTACTCTATGTTAGTTTTCTTTCCGCATTCACTTTTCTGACTTTAACTGAGTTTAATTGGAAAACGTTTAATTAAGGTGGAGAAGGTTGAATTCAATGTGAAAAAGGTTTAACTCATGTGAAAATACTGTAGTTGCTGCATTTGACCAAAATTATGGAGACAGATAGGTATGTTTGAATCTGCATATGATGAATTTACAAACTTTCAAACAGTGCCTATGGGGGGGCTTATGGGGAAGATTATGAAACTGAAACTGGTTGGAACTGGAGAACGATAAGTTTTACACTCCCAGTGAGGAATGGACATTCATTTTTCTCCCCCCTTTCAAATTGTTGGTATAACGGAGAGCTTCCCAAAAAGGTGCTTATAGGTTGGAAATCAATGGAATTGGGTGAAAAGGGGGAGGAAAAAGCGTGCGAATTCATCTGGTATGTATTGACCTCTCGCTCCCACACAGGTACTTTTCCGTTAACCCCCCCACTCGGGCGTGGTCGATTTGATCGCCCCACACCCGCCCGATGGCTTTAGGCATTTGAACATTTTTCTTCCACACTTTCATTGGCTTAGGTAGAATTTGGGACAGGTTAAAGCCGTCGGGTAGGTGGGGGGAAAGACGGAGTTAGTGATCTTGACCCTGGGCGTGTGGCCCTTGTTTTGATTTGGATGTCTGCCCTATGAATGGTTTGGGTTGCTAATCTCTTCTCAAAGGTTACTTCCATAATTAACACATTCATAATAAACCTGGAGGCAATGTAACAGGAACGCGAGTTTGTTTCATCAAATGCTAATCGACGTTTCCAACTTCCAAGAAATCGATAATTTTTTTCTTTATTAATTATTGTCCCCTTGGTGGGGGTCCTCTACTCCCCTGTACAACTATGTTAGTGATTCCAAGTTGAAATTACAGTTATTGAGTACGTCTGAGTGGGGGGTTATAATGGAAAAGTACATAGCAACCAAGCACAAGGAACCGAGTGAGAGGGAGAGGTGGAACGACATTGGACTCCCCACGGTCATTCAGGACACTCAGTGGTGGATTTACCACTGGGCCGATTGGGCCGCGGCCCAGGGCCGCAAGCCTCAGGGGGCCGCAAGGCTGAGGTTTTTTTTGCTTTTTTTAATTAAGGATATAAATAAAAAATCTGGCTTACGGAACGCATAATATATATATACAACGGCTAGTACATGTTATTTTGACATATATATAAGGGTTTTGAACGAAAGAAATATGGTCATATATGGTGTTATGTCCATCTTTAAATCTCGCCTTTATATCCATCTTAAAATAATAAGAATATAAAATAATTGAACTTATTATACCTAGGGGGCCGCTTACAGATATAGGCCCAGGGCCACAACATACCTAAATCCAGCGCTGAGGACACTGCTAGTGAAACAGGAAAGGGACTAGGCGTTGGGTGACCTTGGGGAGTCCCAGAGGCGTTACCAGAGGAGGACATACCAGATGAATTCATGCGTTTTTCTTTCCTCTTTAGTTTATTCCACCATACTACTCCGAGCTTTCGAGGAGATGTTGTTGAGGGTCCTGAATCCGATGTCAAAACCAGCAAATTCAGACCCATGTCCATTCCTCATTCTCAACTCCTACAATTAAACCACCACTAGGGGATCACCAGGGGGGGGGGGGGGGAACTATGAGTACTTAGTATTGCCCATCCAGATTACCTACATAATATATTATTCATGATCATCCTCGAGAACGGACAAAGTACCTATTGTTGACCCTAAACTATTACTGGCCACAGCATCTAAACTTACTTTTGCTTGCTTGTATAATCATGCATGATAGTTCTAAGATTCAGTGTGCAATCATACAAGTGACTCGGAAGAAAAGCAGTGCCATCGAGAAACATACACTGACAGTGAGTACCTTCTTTTATTTTTGAGCAATATTTTCGAGGTATGAGCTCAAAATTATTTCCGTATTTTTGTTGCAGGATCCGCTGGAGACTGGAAGTATGGATATAGGAGGTTCAGGAGACACAGAGCTTCTTGAACTTCGAAATAAAGTCGAAGTAAGCGGTGTAGATGTGAAAGTAGTTTATTGAAAGCTTATAATAATTATGAGGTAGATATGGGGTAGGTGGTGGATTACTGGGCTCTCTGGTTGTATCAGTTTGCTTTTAAATTAGTAGGTAGGAGGAGTGTAGTTGATTTACAGTCCAGAAGTCATGATCTCAACTCCCCATAAGTGATAGTTTAACGTTGTATCCCTCTACTTCGGTGGTTGATGCCTGCTGTTCAAAATTCCTACTTATCATCTGCGATTGATATAAATTTATGGAACTGGTGAGGGGATTCCACGAAATATGGTGAGATCAGCCAATCAGAGAGCAGCCACTTCTCGACAGGGTTATAAAATTTTGATGATAATTTTCTTATCATCTTCTTGATCATATCATCATCTTCTTTTCTTATCTTTTTGATGATATATTTTCTTTCTTTTTGGTTTATTATTTTCAATAATGAACCATTGGAATCGAGCATGAAAAAAAAAATTCTTACCCCCCCTCAAAATTTGATGGTTTACGTTTCAAGGTATGTAGAATCCAAAACTGCAATAAAAATATTTCTGTCTGTCCGCCGTACGCCGTACGGGCCACTTTTCTTAGTTACCATGAAAAAAAATTGATGAAATTCGGGTTATAGGTTCCGTTCGGCGTCTAGTTGGTCCTCGAAGCTCGACGTTACTGTGAGTCATCTCTAAGGGGTTCAAAATAGGGGTTGAAATTTTCAGAACGCCTATACCATTTTTTTACGTAAATATTTTTACGGTTTTAAATAGTTCTTGAACTTGCGAGTTTTTTAAGACCATCCGGAGCATCGTACGTCCAGCCGTTCGTTCACAGTAAGGCCCCGAAGTTTGCACCGACAGGCATTTTCGACTCCAGTGTGAATGAAATTGTATACAATCCAAACCAAATCTCGTAACCAGAGACGCGCCCACAATAGGAATTTGTGAATACGGCCAATCATTGGTAGGGATCACCTGATTATATTGGCGGAGTATGAAGTCGAGTTGGTTGTTCTGTGATATTATTTAATTTGAAAAATGATGGCTCTATTGGAGTTTGTTGGTAGGTAGTGAAACTTGAACAAACGTTGAAGTATTATTGATGGGTAAATTATTACTACGGTAAATCATTACTCAACGGTAAAGTATTACACAACGATTCATATACCATCCACGTAGAAGGGGCTGGAGTTTGTTGGTAGGTACTTTTGCAACTTTTTTCACTCCTCATCAACAATTTCTTTTCAGAACTTCATTATGTGTGTTTCTTTTTGTTAGGTACTGTTTGTCATCGGCAGAATTATTTTAGCAACATTTAACTCGAGATTTAGGTAGGTACCTAGTAACGAGTACGGGGTTAGGTACTAACCTACGGAGGGTCTGCGATCTACACAATATGTGTAGAATAGTACATATCATATTATATAGACGGGTTATCTATACATAGAGCTGTGATCTGTAACAGAAGGGTATTCTATACAAAATAATAAACCGTTGTGCAGGGATTTGCAGCGTTTTTCATAATTGGAAGAGGGGGTCACATCAGTATTTGAGTTGGAAGTAAAATAAATTTAAAAAAAAAAAAGAACAAAAAATACGAATTTTAAGTTTTGGATTACTTCAGAGACAGAAATGATGACGGGAGGTGTTCCTAATGGGTGGAACAAAATCGGCTTTATCCGTACTATTGGTGCAAAACCGACTTTAACAATACTATTTGTTGAATATCTCAAAAATGAGAGATCTTTCGTTATACTTCCACTACACAGGACAATTCTACTGATGAAAATATGCGAGTTTAGAAAAAAAATTAATACTGTAGATTTAAGACAAATATGGAAAAACGTTTTTCATTAATACCCGACATTCTGATTTGTTTGATGGTTTTGCGCAGGACCTCCTCAAATAATGTAAACAATTACTACCGCCAACCCTTGGGTCAACCCAACTTTGTTGCGTACCTATAGTAATTTGAATTGAAAGTACCTACCAAAAAGTGCCTCCCAATGTTCTTTGGCTCAATATATTATGAACTCTTCTGATGGTCCATTTTCATATGGTTTTGCTGAAATGTCAGGCTGTTTCAGAGCCAAAGAGACCTTCAGATCGCTCTGGCAGCAGAAGTAGCAGAGAAGCATGACTCTATAATGATATTGAAACAACAGATCCACGAGTTGGAGAGCAAATTAAGACAATCTGAAATGCAAGCGCATTTCAAAGATGACATCATCCGAGAATTGCGTAAAGAAGTTAAACTTGGCAGAGCTAAGGTAAGGATAAACGAAATAATAACGGAATGTTTTTGTTCTGAATATTATATTGGCCCTGTTACCAATTCAACATTGTTTAATTGAAGTTTGATTGCATGTTTTAACACATATCACATAACATTCGACTCCTGGAACTGTTGGAGTACAGCTCACTATTTTAATTGATAAGGAGACAATATTACTCGGCCCTAGACTGCCTCAATAATTGGGGCTGTGTTAGTTGGCTGTTGCGCATACTGAACTATTGCTCCGAATTCTGTGAATGTAACTGGTTGGTACTGGCTAGGCCCTAACCTGCATGACCCATAACATAACACAAAAGTGTAGTAAATTCACAGAAATTTCAAGTTGATAAGTTGGCCACCTTGAGTGCCCCATGGGGGATTGGTGCCCTCAAAAATTAAGCCGATCAGGAAGTAGCATGATAGGTAGGTAATTTGTTCAAAAAATCTTTTTAGAAACCTGAATTTTGTTTGGTAGGAACCTCTATTGGTTACCTAACTAATTAGTTTTGTAACTCACCGTTTTTCGTGTAGCTCAAACGAAGAGAATTGGGAATTGCTGAAAGTGACGTGACCATTCATCTCAAACAGAAGTATTTGTATGGTAAACAAGAAATGCCTTCATCTTCTCCGAATATCCCTACCTCTTGGAATGCCAAAAAATCGCATTCTAGCACAGATCCCGATTTAACTTATACAGGTGGTCCGAAAAAATGAATCACTGCAGGTTTCTGGTCCGTTACTGTAGATCAATAAACAATGGATAGTGATCGATTCTCTTTTATAGATCTGATTGTGTCGTGTAGGATTTTACCTATTATACTTTTACTCCTATTGACGATTCCTGCTAAGCACATGATTTTTACTTACTGGTGAATTGGTGGATCTTGAGAATGTGTAGAGGGATGAGTAGAACAATTTTCTAGAGTTACTGTAATCATATTAGAAAAGAACCGTAGCGCTGTAGTTATACAGTACTCCCTCTGTAATCCGGCAGATATCGGACCAGAGAACTGCCGGATTACTGGAAAATATCGAGAAAAACGCAGTTATCATTTACACGCAGTTTTAATTACATACATTACTGTCCAAATACAGTACATATATGTGCTTGTGTACGCGGAACAGATTGGGCACTAAACGCATCGCGATCGTGAGTGAGTGGGGCGTGAGTCATCGCTTTGTTTACTCAGGCACCAGTCCAAAGTCAAATCAATTGTTGAGCTCATACTCGAACAAAACGCCGGATTACTGGGAGGGCCGGAGAGCTGAGATGCCGGATTACAGAGGGAGTACTGTGTTGTGAAATAAAATAATTACGAAGAAATGTTTTTGGGAAAAAGATTTTATTGGAGAGTTTTCTAAAAAGGATGATCTCCTTCATCATTTCCAATACCTTTTTAGCATTTTGATTGAAAACACCTGTCTGTAGTCTGCTGCATTGGGATTCAGGCAAATCCCGATCATCTCCCTTGAAATCAGATTGAGGCAGATGCGGTAGGTTTTTATATATTGGACGGGGGAGTAGTGGGTATAAGAGTACGTAAGGCTCTCTCTTTCCTTAGGCCCTGCCCATACCTACGTGAAGATTTTACAACAGTTCTGCCGTCCACACAAAACGCCTCATCCCCAAAAACGCTGCTAATTTATTACACAATGGTTTATTATTATTTTCCCCTATTTCCCCTTCTGCGTAGACCACTAAATTCTTACTAATGCAAGAAGCTGGTTTAGATGAGTCTTTTTTTGCGGTCGACCCTAGGTACCTGCCCATGCATACACTCATAGCACCGAAAAAAAAACTGTAAATTTTTCAGGAGTGGAACGAAATAGGGGTTTTTCTGGAAATTGCGATGTTATGAGCTATTCTTACAGGAAATTTTGCGCTGATTCCAAATATACACCATGTTCCTATGCCTATAATAGCTCCTTAATTTGTTTTTCCTCAAAAACCACTTTATTGTCGTATTTCGCCATTTTACCCGTACTGCGACTGTTCAAAACAATTTTGGTTCCAAATAAAAGTTGTAGAGAATTAAATTCTGCATTGATTGATAACCAACAGTGTTGCTAAATTGATCCATAAATAAGGTCATGGGCTGATTTTCAAGTTATAAAATTAACAAAATCGTGAAAATAAAATAAATTTGCTCCATAACTTCATTAAAAATAGCTCGAAACATGCGTTCAATAAGGAGCATTTGCATTCCGACTCATTTTTGGACGTTCTTTTGAAATTAAGTCTAACTATTTTGTTTATAAGTTTAACTTTTGTGTATAAGTCTATCTTGACCATGCACCGTGTAATTTAAAAAAAAGAAGAAGCTCCGAAGTGCTTAAAAAAAAGGCGTTTACAGATGTTTTCCTTCGGTATTCGGCAAGAGAAATACGTAAGAATATCATCCTGCTTACTTCATTTTACTTATACCTGCTTACTTAACTTTACTTATTAATCCCTCGAACAATTCTCAAGATCTTCCTATTATAAGATGTAGTCAAGATCACCAACACCCTTCGAATATAATGAATGCTGTTTGTTTGGATAATAATCATGATGTCATTACTAATCAGTTCATTTTGAATGAAGAAGGTATCATTTTTAAAGCATGGAATATTTTTCGTGCTGAATATGTCGGTGAGTAAACTAACATCTATGTAAAACTCATTATATGTTCGTACCTAAAATTTTTATACTTTCCGTATCCATGATTAATAACAAGTACACAAGTTACATGTTGCAAGCCACATTATGTAACATAATTTATTAACGAAATGCGTAATAGTTATCAGTATTATTATAGCTTTCCTTAAGATGTACAAGTTAATAATGTGTTGTTCCTGTACAATATTATAGATACAGGTAGTTTCATTGAGTGGTGATGACACATCAACGTCGAATGAATTGAAAATATTGGTTTTTAGGAATCATTGGCAGAAATGCTAGGGTTGACAGAGGGGCCCAGAGTTCAAATGAAAGCTCGAATAGATCGACTTACTTCTGATTTGGAAGAGAAGAAAAGCGAAATTGCAAGGCTGAGCTCACTCATTGAGAGCAGCTCGTTGGCCAACCTCGAAAACCAGGTTAGGACGCTCACTTTGGACCTGGAGTCGCGTCACAAAAAGTTGTTGGACATGTGTGACAAGATGGACTACTTACGTAGCTACCTCAACAAATTGCAGAGTGAAGAGCAATTGAGTATTAAGGTATGAATTTATCTAGTTATGCCTCTTACGCAATGAAGAAGTGAGAAAACTTGAAGAATACAAAAAGCAAATTTCACCAAAATATGGCACATGGCCTCCTTGTTTCCAAAACTTGTGGTTGTAGTGATTGTGTAATAGGTACATATTCTAACATCTAAGAATTAAATTGGGTCATTTAAAAGCTTTTGGGCTGCAGTTCTGGAGTTTTCAAGGATTTTGGTTTATTATTCTGTGAATAATACACCTACGTATTCGCACAGCAAAACATTTTTAGAACACCCACTCAAAATTTTTTCTTTTACGACTCAAGGTGCGTAGATTCCAAAAACGCTGCGAAGTCCTTGTCACATGGGTTTATTATTCTATTGGACGTACCTACAGAAAACGTTGGCTGTTCATTTATTGTTTCTTTCATGTGCAATAATGAAGTAGCTATTTTTGATGGTTTCTACCAATTTTGGCCTCCAAAAACACGAATTAGGTTCCTGTTGACGATGTCATTGGAGGAAGAAGTTGAATCAGGTAAGAAAACAGGGGTCGAATGTTTAGTGGGATTTTGATTACTCATCACAGAGAACCACGAAATGAGTCAAAATTGAGTTAAAAGACATAATTTGGACACATCAATGTACCTCCCGAATGACGCTTCATTCTTCTAATTGGCACCTGCAATATTTCATATTACTTACCTTTACAAATGCTGGTGAACTCCTCTGGTACTTTCAATAAATTAGACTTGCTTTTATCAAATAGGGGGTTGACATTTTTAGGTCGCCGTAGATGGAAAACTTTCAATACAAGGGTATGGTTCATGACGATTTTAAATTGATTCCGAATTTTAGGATGTTGTTAGACCACCCGGGGAATTTGTACCACCAGCCGTTCGTTCACAGTAAGGCCTTGAAGTTTGAACCGAAAACGTCGACATGACTGTGACGGTATCTGATACATGCATAGCTCCAGGCCAGATGTCATTGCTGGGGAAAAGCTCATTATAAACGCATGGCTTTATGAAATCGAGTTTGTTGTTCCGTGATATTATTTCATTTGAAGAAAGATAGTTATTTTGGATTTTGTTGATAGTTTTTACCTATTTGTTGATAGTTAAAGTTTTGGTTTATTATTTTCAATAATGAACAATTTATTGGAATCGAGCATGAAAAAAATACTTCTAACCCCCCCTCAAAATTTGATGGTTTACGTTTCAAGGTATGTAGAATCCAAAACTGCAATAAAAATATTTCTGTCTGTCCACCGTACGCCGTACAGGCCACTTTTCTTAGTTGCCATGAAACAAAATTGATGAAATTCGGGTTATAGGTTCCGTTCGGGGTCTAGTTGGTCCTTGACGCTCTACGTTAATGTCAGTCATCTCTAAGGGGTTCAAAATAGGGGTTGAAATTTTCAGAACGCCGTAGCTCGAAAACTTCCGATAGAAGGGTGTGGTTTTTTTACGTTATTAAATTTGTCTTGAGCTAAACAATTTTTTGAGACCACCCGGAGCATTGTACGTCTAGCCGTTCGTGTGGACCAAAAAGCTTCGTCAACACGATCGTGAATCAAACGGTATAAATCCAGCCCGGATATCACTAGGGAGCCCCTGATTATAATCAAGGATGGATGTATGAAGTCGAGTTGGTTGTTCTGCGATATTATTTCATTTGATAAGTGATGGACTATTGGATTTTGTTGGTAGGTACTTGTGAAACTTGAACAAACGTTGAGGTATTATTGATGGGTAAATTATTACACAATGGTAAATAATTACACAACGGCAAATTATTACACAACGGCAAATTATTACACAACGGCAAATTATTACACAACGGTAAATTATTACACAACAGTTCATCTACCAAGAAGGGACTGGATTTTGTTGATCGGTACTTTTGCAACTTGAACAAACGTTGAAGTATTGTTGATGGGTAAATTATTACACAGTGATAGATTTTTACACAACGGCAAATTATTACACAACGGTAAATTATTTCATAAAGGTAAATTATTACACAACAGATGATCAACCAAGAAGGGGCTGGATTTTGTTGATCGGTACTTTTGCCACTTGAACAACCGTTGAAGTATTGTTGATGGGCAAGTTATTACACAACGGTGCATTATACTTGACCACGAAGGTAGGTATTGACCACAGAAAACAGTGATCTACGCAGAAGGGGCGTCTATTTCACTCCACATCAACAATTTTCCTTTAGAACTTAATTATTTGCGTTTCTTTTTGCCGTTTTAGTTACTGCTCGTCATCGACAGAATTGTTTTAGCAACATTTAACTCGTGATTTAGGTAGGTACCTAGTAACGAGTACGGGGTTAGGTACTAACCTACGGAGGGTCTGCGATCTACATAATATGTATAGAATAGTACATATTATATTATATAGACGGGTTATCTATACGGAGAGCTGTGATCTGTAACAGAAGGGTATTCTGTACAAAATAATAAACTGTTGTGCAGGGATTTGCAGCGTTTTTAGTTCGCGGCCAACTAATCATCGAAATGAGGAGAAAATTTAGGAATAATATATGAGGAGGTCTTACTCATGTTGAGTGACCATCAGAATTTCAGAAATGACCGGGTGGGGAGTTCGTAGGGCCAAAATAGGGCGTGGAAGGAACAAGAGATGGAGACGGTGGAAAAATGCATATTTATGTAACAGTACTCGATTCAGGGCTCTCCTGGGGAAAGCTCTAGGGTAGGTACCTACTGACCACAGAAAACAGTGACCTACGCAGAAGGGTAAATACAGTACATACAGGTAAATAATTGATCGTTGTGTAATAATTTTCGGCCATTTTTTATTTTTTAGACGTTTTTTTAGAGGTTGTTATTGCGTAATACCTCTTGTATATCCAAGTAGCTGCTAAGACCTTCTCCAAGAACATTCACATTTTTGACGTGTTGTGAGGCTGTATGGCCACAACGAGGGTTAAAACCGAAAACTGAACATTTTCAGTGTGGAATCGAAGTGTTGCTCACTGAACTGAATGATGACATGGAAAGAAACCGTGAAGTACGAAGGAACGTTTCAATATCTCTGGACAGAGAACCAAACGACAGTGTCATTATTATAAACCATAGAAGCCACTCCTTACCCGATTCGGCTCTGCAGGTAGGTTACAAAACCCAAATAATGAATTACCTACTTATAGATTTTGTTTCCCTCACATACATTGATCTTTTTCAGGTTCTCTTTTTGTTCCGTTAGTAACTCCATAACGTCTTCATCAAGTCAGTCACCTATTTTCGGAAATTACTTCGGAATAAAGAATTCTAACATTTATGCATTTTGTCTTGATCTCTAGTTATTCGTTGTGTATGAAAGGTTGTTGATTTGAATGATTGGGAAACTAAATGTCCATTGTTTTTTGCCTGGTTGGGGCATTTTTGCATAATGGTACTGCTCTTTGACAACGGGCACTGGATGTTCTCTCTCTCGAAACGACACAAAGTCGCCGAGGTTGTATTTGGGTTGCGTTGCTGCCTCAAACGACGAGGTATATATCCTATGAGGTCAAATCCTTAATGTGAATTATGAAACGAAACTAGCACTGTAAAGCTTACATTACACAGGTTTATGGGACGTTAAATTGGTTACAAGGCGCTTGGTGTCATTTCAACACCAAAAACCACCATTTGTATCCACCTAAACAATCGCCAAAAGGCCACAACTCCTCCGAAATATTTCAAATCATTCATAATAATATTATCCTATTGAGGTTTACATTTATTTTGTGGCGCAAAAATGACAAGACTAGGTATATGTTTATATATCTAATTGCAGCACATGGAAAAGTAGGTTCCAACTCGTTCTGTAGTGTCCAATATTTATCCTGTCCTCTTGTTTATGTGGTTGCGGTTGAAATACTTTTAGTTGCAAAGATGTTCCACTCTACTTCTTAGCTTTAAAATATTATTGATCATTTGCGAACCTGGTAATACTGGTGATAGTAAATACCTACAGCGAACATTGCGTATTTAAGCTGTAGTCACTCGAGCTCTTAATGAGAGACGGGTTCTGTCCGGCCAACTGCTGTGACAGCAAAACCCTCCGGATGTCAATCTTCCCCACCCCTGGATCCAGGGCCTGGCCGAACATTTTAGAGCCTGGTAACTTTCTAGACCGTTGCAGACCCGTCTGGACCTAGGCGTTTGTCTGGAGCGTGTGGCAACACCGAGCTGAGGGGTTTTGGCCTTGTCCAACTCAGCCTTCTTCCCCCCTTCCAATCCCTCGCATATCGCAATCTTCCCCCTTGTCAGGTGTGGCTTGTTTATTTAGGTTAGTCCACCTTTCGTTTTCTTGCGGATTTCCCTGTTTACTCACCTAAATGTGGCAATGTGGCTCTGGAATCACTGAAATGTTCAAGCAGCATTTAAAAAAATAGTTTTATACAGGACATAGACTTAGGACTTTAGGCAGGTTTTAGACCTGCTTCGCTCCACCTCCTTGGGCCAACAGCCAATCAGATATCCGTAGACCTGATACGTTATTTCTTGCCGAATTTTTACTTTCAGTCACTCTCATTTAAAAAATACCGTTTATTTTTGAAAACGGGCTTAAAACTACCTTAGCGACGAAAAAAATTACCTACGGAAATTGAGAATTATGGGCCTGGAAGCCCCCAAGTTCTGTGGGAGGCTCCCAGTCAAAGGACCCACTAGTTAATAATAAAACAATACCATAACCCATCAGAGGAATATTTATTGCATCCTCCGAAGTTTGGATGAATGTTGCTTCGGAAACTGCCGAAAACGGCCGAAATCCCTCGGCTTGGTGCTGTCGCCAGGCGCTCCTGTTTGTCTGATTACCGCTTTACTTGAGGAGGCAATTGTAGCTGAAGTTGACCTTGCATCTTGTTGGGCCCTGTGGAAAGTTACCAGATAGTTTACTTAGCTTATTTAAACTACCACGTTCGCTTATTCATTTAGGTTGCAATTTTTATGTATGAAAATATATGTAACTTTTTTTTTCGTCTTCAGAGGCAAGTTCAGAACTTCCACGTTGCAACCAGATTCAACCCACAAAATTACCTCCACGGAATTGTGAGTATCACTAATTTACTACTCAAGTCCAAAACATCCAATATGCTCCATACTAATGTTTCAGTAAACTTAAAATGGAACATTGTTCAACGGCTCATCTTGCTTGTTTGTTGCAGCCTTCACAATCAGTGAGATTTACGTTTGAAGATTTATCGAAGCTTAAGCAGTTAAGCACCTCTCTGGAGAGTTCAAATATGATTCTGAGTGACGTCTGGAAGTCAATTAAACAGTTCAATACGGTGGGTAAGATCTATCTAATAGTTAACAAAAGCAACGTAGGTATTTGCTAGCTTTGAGCTGAAATTTACTAGGTTCTCTGGTGGTTGGCACAAAAAGTATCAACTGGTTTTGTGAAGAATGAAGCGTGGGTTTATTCAACCTGCATTGTGTCAGTTAAAGTAATTAAACCCAATACGTACTAAATTTCAAACACTCTGGTGAATTTTCAATTAAAACGAATGTGTCCGCCTTCGGTCAAATTGTATTACTTCATATCAGGTAGGTAACATAGCAAAGATATCAATTATTAGTTTGATTTATTTAAAAACTAATAGCTAAGTTCTTGCAAAAAATGCCTTTTATACTTTTGATGAATTTTCAGCACGTTATAGTTCTTGTTGTTAAAATTTATCTGCAAAACTCTGCAAATTATTGCGCTGTAGTTTATTGTAGTGCTTCTCCCAGTGAAGTCCAAAATCGAGTAATGGAGCCGGCCGGGGAATGACAGTTACATAAATATTCGGTGGATTCAACTATCATTGATTATTTGTTGTTATTGATGAAGCATACCTAACGTCTGTTTAAGTTACGAAAATACCTGTCAGCAAAACCCAACATAAGCATCTTTCTTCAGATGGAATAATATTACGGAACAACCAACTCGACTTCATACAGCCATCCGTGATTGTTCCCTAGCAACGATTTCTGGGCTGTATATATATATCGTTTCATTCACGATCATGTTGACAAATCTTTTCGGTGCAATCGAACGGCTGGACGTAAAATGCTCTGGGTGGTCTCAAAAAATTCTCAAGTTCGAGATCAATTTGAACAGGAATATTGGTTTATCATTTTCAGTTTTCAACCCCTCCCATTGAAAGAGAGATCCTTACAGAGTATCCAAACAAAGCTTATATGGATAAGAGGACACAGGGAGTGGTAGGGAACGAGATCGCGGACAGGAAAGCTGGAGAAAGCATCCACATCCCCTCCGGTATTCCCACAATCGGACATACGTCATACCTTCTGTAGGCAACTATAAAACGCATGGGAAAATGAAAATATGAATTACCCGTCTGGAGAGCTATGCAAAGCTATATTCCCTCCCACCCACAAGATAGGCCTGGTTCAAGCCGGTAGCGAACAAACCTAAAGCGTTCTTTTCCACCACCACTCGTCTTAGGACTAACCACCTCCTCTGCAATCGGTTGCTTGACACCAACGAGTGCTCAACCTGCTCAGGTGCACCGGAATCGGCAGAGCACATAGTCCTAACACGCCCATGGTACGCTCAAGCTGACTCCGCCTCTTGGAAATCATTTCCAACCTCGGTGTTGACAAGCCCTTCAATCTGGACATGATGGTAGCCTCAAATGACCCAGTACTGTATGATACCCTCTATATATTTTTCAAGGGCATTAACCAATTAATTTAATAAAAAAGTGACAGTTTCATTCTAAAATAATTTCTACCCAATTTATAATGTTGTTTTTGTATATTATATTAATTAAAGTTTGAGGCTGAATGTAGCAGTCTACGAAGCCAATAAAAAAAAATAATAGAAAAATTAAATGAAAAAACCCTCCAAAATTTGATGTTGTGCATGTCAAGGTAGGTATGTATAGAGACAATTTGGAAATATGTCCAGTGACCATCAGAATTTCTAAAGTGACCGGGTTGGGTCGAAATGGCGCGTTATTTCAAGAGGGTGGTGGTGGTGGTGGGGGGGGGGGGGTGGAAAAATGCTCATTTATGTAACAGTAATTAATTGCCCGGCTGGCTCCGGTACCGGATTTTCCGGTACTGGATTGGGTTTCTTGAGATAAGCACGAGGGTAGGTATTTGCCAAACTAAAGAGTGATCTATGCATAAGGGACATCTAAACAGGAAAATAATGAACCATTGTGTAATATTTCGGTATACACAGGTCTGTCAATCAAAGAGGTTGGCCAACATTAATTTTATTATTTCATTTTTCAGGAAGAGCAACAGAAATGCCAGCTTGAATTGGACCGTGTAATTGATAGTATGAAGGCGGATAGAGATAACCTGAAAGTGGTCTGTGGGCATTTTGAAGGTGTGGCAATAAGACTTATCGAAGCCCATGAGAAGAGCTCGCCCAACGAATTCCTCTTCAGAAGTATCCAGGATTGTCTGAGAGATGTTTTGGAAAGTTTCAACAAGAACTTTGTTCACAACCCGGAAAACAGCAGTTTGGTAAAATCAATTCAAATTCTCAATTTGCATGATGTTGGTATATAAATCGAGTTCGTGGGACAGAGACTGTGAACAAGTTAATATTAGGCAATACCTTTTCTGTGGTATTCTGCCCTTGTTTATAATAATCGTTATAATAATCTTGGTTGAGCTTCACACCATGGTTACGACCCAGGCAGAGAAAGAAAAACAGCGCATATGAGCAACAAACATAATTAACGAACGGTAGATAACAGACGAGCTGACACAGTCAACGATTTTTAATAAGAGTAAAGCTAGGTTCACATGGAGACGCGTTTGCCCTAATTTTTGCCGCAGGGGCGTTCAGGTGGCAGTAGAATCATCCATCTAACCAGCAAAATGAACCAGGAATGTCGAATTCCAATATGGCTGAACAACCAAACAGGAGAGGTGTGCGCAGTAACCTCTGCACAGATACGGCAAGGGATCAGACAGCGGAAAATATCTGGAGATTTTGGTATAGTATTCATGACATTGTGTTGCAATAATCCATTTTGCGTTGGCCAGTAGCATTGCAGAACGGCTTGCCGTACCGGATTGCCGTCCGGAATTGTGTCTCCATGTGAATCTAGCTTTATACAGCCATATTATACTGGGGGCACCTTCCCCATACAATAACAGCTAGTCGGGTCCAACATTTTTATTGCCTACAATAATACACTGAATTGGATTATTACCTACTATTATATTTCTTTATAGTTTAAAGTTTTGATAATCAAGTCTGGAAAATTAGAAGGCTCTTGCAATAATAATTATGATTCCTGTAATTCGTAATAAGCTTCAATAGTTATTTACTTCTTTCAGGCGAAAATGAAAGCACTGTTGTACCAGAATATGGAGTCTAACATAACGGTAGCTCTAAGTCATCTCGAACGAGCGAAAACCAACTGCAACTTCCAGGTGATCATTTCGCTTCTTACCGTGTTAATGATGATTTGGTAAAGATCCCCAACATTTCAGTCAGGGAGGGCCACGATAAACATCTATATATTCCAGGAAAATATTTATTGTGATTTCTTCATGCAAACTAGCTTGAATTATTCAAGACTAGCAACTCTACCCGCCCTTCGGGCAGAAATGATATCTAGGTAATTGAAATTGGTACAATGTAAAAGAGGGAGATAACATTATGACAGAGAATGAACAAGAAGTGGAAAAACGTTTGTATTGCTATATTATCTGTATTACCTATATTACAAAAGTAGAAGTAGAAAAATATTTGTATTACATATATAGTTGAATGAAGGCGTGAGAAAATGAACAAAGTGGTAGGTAGCTGTGTGCCTAATCTCATAACAGCAATTTTATTATAATTTTAGTGTTGTCTTAGTTGCAGTTCTACCCGTACCTATAAGCAGTGCACCGGCAAGGTCAGCAGTGCACCTCACAACACAAAAGAAAAGTTTCAGTTTACAAAACTCAATAGCAAAATAAAATTCTGAACGTTGCTTTGCTAACATTATTGACAGAGTGCTAACAACTTAAAGAACATAAACACAGCGACATAAACAAATTAACACGGACGTTGCTTGGGATGGGATGGCCAATTCTATAAATGAAAGGAAGAATGCCGAGTTTTGTTAAAAATTGTTTTTGAAAAAAAAAAAAAAAAAAAATAAATTATTCAGAACTCTTGGAAAAATGGTAGTTAGAAGCCGCCCGTCTTCAAAATTAAGCGTTATTCTTAAATAAGAGTGATTAAAGGGCAGTAAAAAATGATGACGTATCAGGTCTATTGACATCTGATTGGCTGTTGGCCCAAAAAGGTGGAGCGAATACTTGGAGGCGAAGGCTCTCAATGCTGCCAGCAACCCAACATTACCAAACTTATGGCAACCTTCACCTTTGCCGTGACTTCTTTCCCGCGGATGATTTTGAGAACTTTTATACATTTAGTTATAAATTTGCGGTTCCATACATCTGTCCTTCCATTGTGTATCTGTACCTCGTTTTAAGTGAATCACTAGCGGTCTGAGAGAGATTTGAGTTGAACTATGCAATTTACCTGATACTTCATTTCTATAACTCAGAAATTCAAATTTCACCCTCGTTTTCTACGTAGACTTCCTGACAAAAACACCTCATTATTTGGTCAATAAGTTTTAGTTTCTGTTGTTGAACAGAATATGGCCAAAAAAAGGAGAATTTGTTACCCGCAAAAACTGTCCATTCAGGAGGTGAAACAAGTAGCAGTAAACCTTCTCCACGCGTGTAATGGATGAGGGGTTTAACTCCGCCGCCCATACAGCGTAGTTTCCCCCTCTCCATCCTTTAGAAAGGTAGGGAGGCAGTGTGACAGCTGCCCCCGGAGACAATGGTTTGATTATAACGCAATGCCTCCAGGAGTTGACGATTCGTTTCCACGAATCGACCGCCCCTTCAGCCGCGTGTCAAAAAGATCGGGAAGAGCCCGCATCCAAGATGGACGGGATTCCCATATACCGTCACACTCCTCCCCTTAAAAACATACTTCTTTGAAGAAGAAGTATGTGAAGTTAGACACGGGACTGAAAGTAGTATGGAGTTCTGATTCAGGAAGGTTCATCTGAAAAACTCCAAAGCTGATAGCTTCCATCGTAATGGTACTACTGAGGATTGTTGCTGGTGGAGAACTTAGCTCCTTATCAATATCACTTGGCCGACTTGGACAAAAAAGAAAAGAATTCGTCAGAGGTTCTGGTTCAGGAAAGTTCATCTGAACAACCTCTGGGTGACTAACCCCCATCATAAGATGGAACAACTGAATATAAATCATACAAATGAAAGTAGTTGTTAGAGGTTCTGGTTCCGGAAGGTTCATCTGAACAACCTCTGGGTGACTAACCCCCATCATAAGATGGAACAACTGGGAAAACAAGGGGAAAAATTGGCATTGAACGCCAGGCATTCAGCGCCTTAAGAATAATAATCAAGTTTGATAATAATAATAGTAATAATAATAATGAGTTTGATTTTATGAAAAAAGAAAATCCAATGGCCGAAGTATATAGTGATTAACAAAGGGGTTATTAAAAAGAGAAGATATTAAAAAGAGGATTCCTTCTGGAAAACCTCAGAGCTATTCCTTCTGGAAAAGCTCTCAAAAAGTGGAGGGGGTACCGAGGATAAAATCCAGCACATACCCACCAACCACGCTCTGCTACCATGTAATGGATGAGGGGTTTAACTTCGCCGCCCATACAGTGTAGTTTCCCCCTCTCCATCCTCTAGAAAGGTAGGGAGGCAGTGTGACAGCTGCCCCCGGAGACAATGGTTTGATTATAACGCAATGCCTCTAGGAGTTGATGATTCGTTTCCGCGAATCGACCGCCCCTTCAGCGGGAAGAGCCCGCATCCAAGATGGACGGGATTCCCATATACCGTCACACGCGATACATACTGAGGGCTTCACAAAAAATCTTGGGGGTGTAGTCCAGTTCTGCGCAAAGTGGAAATTTTTCGGCCAGTTCCGCGCGGACACATAATCTTCAACGAGCCAATTCCGCGCCATTTCAGACTCTCGGATAGGCCAAGTAGGTATGCCAGTTCCACGCGAAGAGAAGCTGAACGAAACAAACGAAGAGAAACAGAAACTTTGGGGCGAATGAGGATTTTATTGGGTTTCGTCCAAGGAAGCACAATATAGTCAAAGTACATACGAGCGTTAGGACATTGCATTTCTAGTAGAGAAGTGGTTGCTGAAACTCTCGAGTAGTAGGGATTCCCATACAGATCGAGTGGCAGACCGAATCGCGACTTCAAAATCAGCTACACTGTAGATGGTTGAAAGCTGTAGTTTCTTTCAGCGCACACTCCCACCAACTGTTCAAATAGTTTCGTATACACTTCTTCCGCTTTCGATCCGAGGAGGTCCCCATTCTAGTGGCACATAGTGACCATTTTCGTAAATGAAAACGGTAAAAAACTGAGTGAAAAATTTCACGCAATAGTCAGATGTGCTATCTACTAAAATTTTGTCACAATTACACGAAAATTGCAATTTCTTTTCTGTTGAAAAACAGATTATATTGTAGACAGAACCGTTTATGATACACATCTCCTCCCCACTATGAGTGCATACTTGCAATTGGCTGACAGCGGAATGCACCTCATGAGTGTATTTGGGAAGTGGAGGTAATAACGCCTTTTGCAATAAATACTGCGATAAATAATGAGTCAGCGAGCTTACCCCAACAGTATTCTTTGCGCGGAACTGGTACATGAAGAACTGCGCGGAACTGGTAGTTGTGAAAACTCAATCGGCGCGGAATTGGTCTTTTGGATTGGCACATTTTTCGGCTTTGTGCGGAACTGGCGTTCTCCCATCTTATGAAATTCCGTCCAGCCGTTAGAGCGTGATGATATCATTATCATCCAATTATAATATACTCGTAGATTCATGGTTGGAAAGTAGCAACTTAAACCCTTCAATTTTCAAGTACATATAATTATTATCGATGAATTGAGCCTTCCATGACTACCTCCCCTACTTCCATGGTAGTAATAGGAAGAATTTACATTGCTGAGACAAAGTCAGGTCACCTGAAATGAAAAGTTGAAGAAGTTATATGTTTTCGTACACTTACCTTCAAAATTATGATTAGGTACCTACCTATTAATTACATATACTTAAACTACCCACTTCAATAAAAACATAGCAATTCACTATTATAAACTGATGAGGATGATGTGACGGATCTGTATTAAATTCTAAATCTATATTACTTAATTCTAAAGTCATCAAAAGTATATGAAATTCTTTAAAATTCAACCTATCATGTTGATATATTGGTTATTCGTTATATATTATGAACAGCTGCCAGTCCTAATTTCAATAGCATATGTGCTCTCCCGCCTATGTTGGATGCACAATCTCATAATTTCAATCGTTTGCAGAAAGACCTGATCAGCACAATTGATTTACAAAGACTTGGGGAGGACCAGAAAAAACTAGCCACTGTCGCATCGAACGAGTCACTTTATATAAAACAGTTATCGTCTGTTATAGCGATCCAAGTAAGTGACCCCTAGCTATTAATCTGCCACTGCTCTTCCTGCTTATATTTATAACACCTACCTATATATTATTAATGCACTTTCATTGAGCTAAATGTAATCAAAACTAAATTTATTGTTCATCTGCTTGTGTGGTGTGACAGTCGTGTCATACTACTGCATTATTGACATCAAAATTGGATTCAGCGCCCTTGAAGCCCCCCCCCCCCCCCTCCCCACCAATGCCGATTTTCCGTTCCACACAGAATAGTGTGTAAAATGGCCAAAAAATGGTTAGAATGAAAACGCAACGACGTGCAACGATTGCTGGTGGTTACCTACCCCAGGCGAGTACAGGTGTGTGGGCCTCCCAGCGTGCTTTCTGCCCACCTATTTTCCACACCTAATCATCTTTCCGTTGAATAAAACAGACAACAGGCTTTGTGTCTTTGCCATAGGGACAACTCCGGTTCTACTATACTATTTAAGACCACACTAAGGGGGTCTTGAATGCGACAATATGGTCCAGCATCGCACGTATAAATTCTGAATGGTGGAACTCTATGATATTTTCAGTACCTAGCTATGCAGTTAGTCCTAAGATAGCCAACGCGATCATGGCAGGAATATGAGACTGCTTCATCATATTGTTCGGACGTATTTTGCTTCTAAGCCTTAGCAGCCACTGCTCTTCCCCCTTATATTCATAAAACCTACCTGTTATTAATGAATTTTCAATGAGCTAAATGTAATCAATACTAAATTGGTATTTTTACCCGCTTGTGTGCTGATAGGCAGTAACAGTCTTCTTCTTTTTCTTTTTTCTGTGATTATTTGTCCAGACTTGGCGCCATGTGTGGACATAGATTTGTTGGATTGTTGTTGATGGCTTTGGTGTGGTTGATTTTTCTGTAGATTGGCTTTCAAATTGGCGGGGTTGGTGTGTTGGCAATAACAGTCGCGTAGTACTATTCATTGTTGACATCATAATCAGATTCAACATCCTTGAAGTCCCTCTGTTTTGCCGATTTTCCGTTCCGCGCAGTATTGTGGAAAATGGCCAAAAAATTGTGAGAAAGAAAACGTCGTAACGTCCAACGATTGCTGAGGGTTACCTACCTCGGGGGGGGGGGGGGGGGGGGTGGGGGGGGGGGGGGAGGTGTGTTGGTCTGCCTGTATGCTTTCTGTCTACCTATGTTCCACATCCCTCCATTGGACGCCACTCGTATTGCCTTGAAAAGCTCTACTGATGTCTTTCGATTGAATTAAACTGAATAGGAGGCCTTTGTGTGTCTTTGCCTCGCGCACAATTCTAGTTCTACTGTACCAGAAGACTATATCAGGGTCTCATATGCGCCAATACTGTCCATCATCGCATGTAAATTCTGATAAGTAGAACTCGATGTTCATGAGATCTTCAGTAGCTATGCAGTTAGTCCTAGGATGGCATGGATACGAGAAAGCTGTTTCACACTTTACTGGTTTTTGTTGACTTTCCCATTTTTAAATGAAATTAGATTCCATTGTAACAATTTTGAGACCATCTCCTCTCCCTCCATCTCTCCTACCATCGCTCCTACGATGAATAGTTTCTATGAGCTTTTAAAATTTCGGCAACAAGTGACGTCACTTTGGAAGCTCTTTGAAAAAGAACTATTCATCGTAGGAGATAGCGGTTGGTCTCAAAATTTGTAGAATGGAATCTACCTTGAAAATATAAACAGAAATCACTCCATTGCCCGTGAGTAAATAAATTGTATTCCACTTTCCATCGATCCTTCATATTTGGTTACAGGAATCGTCTTCTAAATGCGTATTGAACAAGTTGGACAACTTTGATGCAAACTTTCATCTACACTTGGAGACAGCTAAAACCGTCAGATCTGAGTTGGATGTTATAGTAGACCACGTTGAAAAGGTAATATTCATTCACTGAATCTCTAGTCACAATTTTCATGGTCTGGAATAATACCTGTTATAATTGATTATTTGTTCGATAGTTACAGGGAACAGAGTCGTCGTATATTTCCGCTTGTACGTCTACTGACGATCTCCCCCACCCAAGTCCAGTGGAGGTAAGTATTACAGTGTAATCTTGAATTTCGTGTTAGAAAAACCTGTGCGAAAGTATACCACTGTGAAAACGAAGTCTCAGTCGGCCCAAGATCTCGCTCCATTCCTTTTGTGGTCAAAATTGAGACAACCCTTTTGAATGTGTCTGTTGTTTTTAGAAACCGAATGAGTGTCAACATTTGGATAACGTATTGAAAAAAGTAGATTCGTCAAAATTGTTGGAAGTGAGTAGTAGTATTTTTCAACTATTTTATTGATTCTCGAAAATATATCCCCCTACTCGTCATAACGTTACATATTTTTTGTAGCTCATTATTATTACTATTTACCAATAATTCATTTGTCTACTTATTGTAGATTATGGACAACGATGCTCAGTTAGTTGAACTGTTCTCTCCTTCAACTCCGTTCCGATCCAAGTTCTCTCATTCTTCGTTTCAAGGGGTTGGTATTTTTCAGTATTCCTCAACAACTTCTTTTCAACTAATTTATTCTCAAGCCATTTCAATTCGTATCTTGTTGACTTTCGTGTGACAAAGTTAATTTCGAAGGCTTAAGGCATTTTCATAGGCAAACTTAGATGTCCTCTTTCCACCTTGAGTTCTTGTTGTGAAGATTTGTATTACGAAATTCGAATGTTTAAAATATGGTTTTCAGCTATCATTTTCAGCTCCACACTATCAAATCTCTTGCTGAAAGTGGGGAAAAATCACAAACTTGATATGTTCAAAATGTGTACTAGTGAGTCAAACTCGAGTTTCAGCGTTAACGCTCATATACCTAACAGTGAATTGTATATTATATGCTTAGGAATCAAACAGCAAGGAAATAGTAGATACTGCTGTTGGAATTGAAGAGAGAGGGCCACTAATCAACGATTTAGCCACAACATTATGCAATGAGGTCAATAACTTGATTACGCATGTGATCCAACGAGACCAGAAGGTACTTCCAAGTCAACACATTATTGTCGTGTAGTTACATTGACCACAGTGGTTTCTGTTTACCATAAATTTAGAATATATTATTTTTTTATTATGAGGTGATTAATTGTGATGATCTACTTTGCAGATATTTGATTTTGAGAAGTCTGGCTTTGCGCTTTGCAACTCGCTCGGTCTAGCGCAAAAAGAAACTTCAAACCTTCTGGCTCTGAACACGGTAGGTTAACTGTTGAAGTGAAAGTAGGTACCTCTATCTCTTTATATCTGAATTTTAATGAAGTTTTTTTTCAGGATCTAGGAATAGCTCCAGAAAAACTATCCTCCCTCAGAGATACACTTTGTACGACTGAGTGTGAAGTGCAAAACCTTCTCAAACAAGCGAAAACTTATGTAAGTTAATTTCATATTATGGTATAGCCAGGTATTCTCTCTCCCTCGATCACAATAAACATGTCAGGTTTCAATTTTGGTGGTAGTGCCGGTTCTTTTTACCGAATGTTTTGTGACAGGTACTATTGCTTCATTTCAGATGAGTGAAAGGGAAATGATCGAAGCACTTCGGTTGAAGAAAGAACATAATATCCGCAATATGATGACTGATCTACTCAGAAACATATCAGAAATAATCAACGACATCAAGGTAGTTATCAGTTAGAGATGAGAGTGCAAATTATTAGACAACGGTTCATTTTCCTGCATAGGCCACTGAATACCTCCTCGTGTAATGCGCTATTTCAGTCCCACCCACCGTGTGTTTTGATTCATTATTTTCAACAATGAAATCGATCACCCAAAAAAAAAAAAATAAAAAATAATGATAATGGTAATAGTAATGGAATCGAGCATCCCCCCCCCCCCCCCCCCCTCCAATGATTATGAACAAGAAGTGTTTTTGGGAAAAGGAGTTTATTAGAGAGTTTCCTAAAAATAAAACTGATGATCCGTTTCATTAGTTCCTATATTTTGGCCCAGGGGCGTTGCGTCCATAAGGCCACTTGTGCCACTGCCCCGGCACCCAGAAACACTAAGAGTAAAACAAACTCAACCATGTGTTCAGTTGGCATTTGAATTTCCCTCCGTAAACTGTACCTAGCCTGTAAGTTAACAGCGACTCGGCAGAGTTCTCTGGCTATGGCTATTCAATATGTGGTTCCGTCATGTTGGCTCCCTGTAGCTCCACAGATGGCATGTTATCAGAATAATTATAGTGACAGTAATCGACGTCGTGCAATCGAAATCGAAACCTAGGCTCCTGAAACTGGGAGGTCCTGGGACCTGTTGTCGCCATGGCAACCGAGAAAAGTGGCCCGACCACGCAAGCTCAGTCAAGTAAAAATGTTGTTTGCCATGCCTACTTTGGGCCCCAGAATCTGATGTCAACCCCAAAATCGTTCATTTCACAATCGATTCGATCCCTTCGATTCAATTTGTCATCTCGATATGAGATGCTTCTTCTGATTTGTTTTTCTCTGTCAGTTGTCTGTTTTCTGATTTGTTATCACATTCGCTTTCTCTGTCAGTTTTCAATTTTTTGCGTCAAATTTTGTGCGTTTTGCGTTCAGTCCGGTTCCGATGACAGATTTGTATTTGTGGTACCTACGTGCGTTTTGTCCTGTTTGCTGTTTGTGGATTGATCGTCAACACACAGATCACTACCTAGCTTCTAGTCAATAGCTTCTCCATTCAAGATTCAGGTAGGTACCAGTCGACTGGTCATTGTTTTGCTGTATTTTAGTTTACTATATTTTTGTAACACACGAATTCGGTGGCTAATTTGCAGTGGAAATTGCCGACGTTTTCGTACGACGATAGGGTGTTGATTAAAAGAGATTAGCTTTGCTGAATATCACTGCTATCAGTAAATAAGGGAATATCAGTAAATAAGGGAAGGGTTTTGTTGCCTTCGGGTATTTTGTAGACATATCTGTTGGTTTTGTGTTCTGGTCTGGTGCCCCAGTGTTTTAAGACCCCACACGGCTACTGTTTTGGCCCAAAAGACACCTCTGTAGTCATCTGCATTTGGCAGCATTTGAACTATCTTGGAAGGGCAGGATTGGGATTCAGACAAATCCCGATCATCTCCCGTGAAAGCAGGTTAAAATTAATGCAGTTGGTTATATTTTTTAGGGGAGGAGGAGGTATAAAGTATGTAAGGTGTACGTAAGGCCTATATATTTCTTTCCTTAGGCCCTACCATCCCATCCAAAGGCAAAACGCCTATATCAAACAATCGCTGAAAATTTATTACATTATTACACAACGGTTTATTATTTACCTGTAAAGATACCCCTTCTGCATAGATCACTGAATGCCTTTTAGTGTAAGATCCTGATTTAGTAGGGACGTTTTTTGCTGCGGATACCTACCTACCCACGCGCGCACACACAAACACGACACAAATACCACCAGAGTTATGTATTTTGCCTACGCCTACGCCCCCTTCCTGTAACGTGCCATTTCGGCTTGACGAATCTGCTTTTTTTGTAAATTCTGATGATCGCTGAACCTAAGTAGGATTCTCAACGTATGTATTCCAAACCAAATTGAAGTAGAGTTATCGCGTAGCAGTATGATTTCAAAAATGGGGGCCAGTAACAAAGAACACCCTCAACGAACGACACACTCGATTTCATGAAGCCACGCGTGATTAAACTGCTGTTCCTTAACAATGATAATATCTGGGCTGTAGTTATTTATATGTATGATTCGCACTCATGTTGATGGAACGTTTCGGTTAATACTTCGGGGCCTTACTGCGATCAAACAGCTGGACGTACAATGCTCCGAATGGTCTCGAAAAAGTTCTGAGATTCGGTATCAATGTGAAATATATCATAGTGAAGCCGAGATTGGAGGGCCAACTAGACCCCAAATGGGATCGTCAAACCAAATTTCATTAATGTTGGTTCTTCGTAACTAAGGAGAGTGCTGGCGGACGGATACAAATTCTTTTATTCCATTTTCGGATTCTGCGGAGGTTCGTAGGTAGGTACCTTGAAACGCAAACCAAATTTCGAGTGGGGGTTAAACTTTTATTTTACATGCTCGATTCCAAGGGTTCATTATTGAAAATGATTTACCAATTTACACTGATACGAACCGAGGGGCAACAGGAAGTTTCCTAGATCCCTCACAAAGTCTTGGGTGTTTTTCTCTTGAAAATGTTGCTAGGAAAGAAACCTTAATGAAACCCTCGACACAACCACACCCACTCATGTGTATTATTTGTAGTTCCGACATATTGGTACCTAAATCCATCACAGTCCTCCTTCATGTTGCTAACTTTATTATCTTACAGGATACAAACTATGAAAACGAAGCAGCTAAAGAAGAGGAATGTAGGAACATTGAAGTAAGTCATTGTGATGTTCATAGATAGGTGATGAATATCCAGTTATGTACAAATCATGTACCTACACGCACTAGTTGTATGAATTTATATGTACCTAGCGCTTCGTTTCGGAATTATAATTATAATAATAGTAACAGCTTTTGAATCGTTAATTTCTGAAATGATTACGTACTTATTCTTAATTGTGAGCTATTGAAAATTGAAGCTAAATTCACAAATCGTGTCAGCCAAACATATCTAAGGCAATGCGGAAATGTCTGGGCACAAATACTTGAAAATACTGATAAATGTCCGTGAGTTCGAGGACACCATGTTTATTTTGGCTTATAGGATTGCAGAACGATGGCGGCCCTTCCAGATTGCTTCACTATGTGAACGTGGATATAATGTTATTCGTGTTTTATTACTATGCCTATTCCTGTGCTGCTGTAACGAAATATTATGTTTATGACTTCTTGTGATTTGTTATAGTCTGATAAAGATGAAACAATTAATGAACTAACCAGTCAGCTTGAAGCTGTCGAACATCAAGTAACGGTTCTTCAATCTCAACTTTCTGAACAGGTAGGCACCTGAGTAGTTTTGTACTCCATACCTGCTCACCAGCAAACATACCTACATACCTTAGTTTGGTATTATAATACCCAAAATAATTTCTGCTAACTACTGTCTTAAACTTTCTGCAACTCGCAGTCACATCTGATAACATTATGAGATCGTGGGATGGTATTTAAATCAACGCATATACCCTATGGCTCCTGTTAATGAATGATGAAGGGGCAATAATAATAATAATACTGAAGTTATGAGCTTCATCCTCATATTGGAAAATCCTTCAGCTTTGGGCAATAATTTCCATGGACGATAACTGTCTCAAATATATTTCAGAGCATGGTATCGAACTCAGGCATATATTCCTGCATCTGGTTTTATGATGCAGTAGTACTCATTGCATAGGTATTTTAATCTATAGCAAGCTTTTTATTCGATTAAAGTTAAGTCATCCTCTTCACCCAGCCCTGTCTTCCTTTTCCAGGCTGAACAAAAAACATCTTTGGTCACAGAGCACGAGCAGACGATGGAGAAATTACAATTTAAGGTGAGCGCAATATTATTACTTCCAACAGCACTAGCACCAATGGCTTTGTCACAAATTGTTATGCCTTGTGCAACTTCTCTCTTTACAAATAAAATTTAAATCTGACCAAATGAAACCAGTGATGGCTCAGGTAGATGTCAATGGTGGGCAGGCAACTAAAGCTTTGACAACGGATGTCACGAATTTTGCAGTAGGTGCACTCATAAAGGCGCATTCGTCCAGCTGTACCGAACTGGAAAACTAGAACCTTCCCCTCAGCATCAAACTCTTGTCTTTCAAGACCAATTTAAAACCGAGCTTGTAATTATGCATGGAAGGTTAGACGAACCTTAACCCGCATGCTCCAGGTTTTTGTGAACCGATGTTTACAGAGAATATTGGGTTTATGATGGCCAGATGTCATCTCCAACGAGGAGTTGTTGGAAAGAACCCAACATAGAACCAATCTCAGTAGATCTCAAAAGAAGGAAATAGATGTGGATAGGGCAAACCCTGAGAAAGGATGAGACTGCAGTAGAGAGGAGGCAGTGGATTGGAACCCTCAGGGGTACTTACAGGCCTCCGTTGAGGGTGACCAAGGATGATGTGGTTCAGTCGAGGTGGAGGCCGGTGAAGATAGAAAATCGTGGCAGGAAATCAAAGTCTTGGCCAGGAACCGGGATGGACGGCGGTCTTTTGTAAAGGCCGTTTGCTCCTCTTAAGAGTGCCATGATGTGTCAAATAAGACACTCATAAAAACTGCTGTCCCAAAAATGTGAGGGTATACAACATTACGAACCCCATCAGGGTGGCCGCCAGTCAGGGAAAATCTGGAAAAGTCAGGGAATTCCGTAAAAATGGACAAAAGTCAGGGAATTTCACAAATACTCATATAGGGAGTCGTATACTAGGCTCACTAGGTTTGAAATTTGGAGTGTAATAAATAAATAATTAAAGCTGAAACTTTGCATTTTTACGAATGTTACCTTTGACTGATTTACTAATCTTGAATTTTTCTTCAATATATTGATACCAAATTGGCAATAGACTGTGATACATTTTACTGTTTATATTGAAAAATAAATTAGTAACAATAAGGACTGTTGAACTTGATATTGTGATTTTTTCATACTCTACTTCTAACTTGAAGTTAGAACTCATGGTTTTGGTCAGGGAAATCTTGGAACAATCAGGGGAATGTCAGGGAATTTTGAAATCTTGATTTGGCGGCAACCCTGTAACATACTGACTATATGAACTGATCAAATTTTAATTGAACCTGGTTAGAAAGCCCTTCTTAAGGCAACATTTTGATGAAAAGGCTATTCTTGTATATGCAAAATTGCGAGGAAAGGGTTGAGGTACCTACCTGCTTTTTAGTTATCCTCGCCCACCTTGAAAATAGTAAATCTTGGAGTGGACCCCTACCAAGCCTCGTTACCTACTTTTTAACAGTATCTGTTCCATTGTGACCAAGAGTCAATGAAACAGTAACAGTTTCCTGCATCCTTATGGCTTTTCTCTTCTAGGTGCTGCATGGAACTGTTTCCATGTATTTGCTTCACTCCACCATGTATTTTACCATTTCTAACAGTTTCATTTGCATTTTTTTTCTTCAAATTATTCAAGTATTTTATCACACACACTAAAATGTTCAAATTTTTGCCAAACCATAAGCTCAACGGCTAGGCTTTGCCTACCTTGCCTGCCCCCTCTGCATGAATCATGATTTTGTCTTTGATATTTCACAGATCACCAGACTGCAAGCTGAGCTCCAAGAAGATAAAGCAGCTCCAGTAAGTAACAAGTTCTCTTGGCTACTCCCTTGGCCACTCAGCAAATCCCAATCTAGACATACTCATGACATCTAGTTGCTAAACCATCTGCACCATGAATAATCATACAAATTGCAACAATTTCACTTTGTAGGGCACCACGAAAATGGGCTGTTGGCATTCTTGTATGAAGCGATTATTTTGACACCACAGTTTTTATGAAGGATCTAAGGTTTGATTTGATGGTTTGTCCATGGATCTGTAAAATCCATAGAATTTGTATGTGATGGTCCCTTAATGAATCTCATTACACCATAGATTACGTATTCCAAGTATTAGGAACGTAGTTACCATAATAGTTGTGTTGAAACAGTTGGATGTAAATGTTTAATTTTTATAAATAGTTATGATTACGTTGTCTGGTAGGAACGAAAAGGTTCTGGTAGGAATGAAAAGTTAGGTACTTACCCTGTTGAAATATCAGGTGGGAAAGATTTTCACAAATATCTGAGTTGACAATTGTTTGGACTAGTTCCCTGGTGATGTCTGCTTATTATGTACTTAGGTAACCTAACTTGAATTTTATAACCTCGCAATTATTTGGTTTGAAGTAAAGTTAGCTTTATTGTAGTTTATCGCTCTTAAGCCTAGTAGATTTTGGAGATCTTATTTGAGATATGTTATCACAAATTGTTAGTTAAGTTGAAAAAAGTCATCATCAGCAACATATTCTAGTTTGAAAGAATCGAAAAATGGTTCGCCATTGATTAGTGTAGACACCTTAATAGTGCCATGGTCATCTAGGTCGTTATAATATTGATCTGACTTATCAAACAATTACTTTCTTCAGTTACATTGTTTTAACCTTAATAGGTCCATTTTTATGAATCGAACCTTTTTTAAATAGATGATTATTTTCTACTTGGTATCTACTTAGTAGAACAAGACTGTGAGTCAAGATCTAGTTGAATCTCAGGGTTAAAATATATATCAAACAGAGAAAGCTAACAACTCGTGCCTGTAACGGATGAAGGAACAATACATCTAATAATGTACTTAGTATTATTATGATTTGACTGTTATAATGATAGTCAACATGTTTTGCCCTGTCCGCTTTGGTGTGAAGATGTATTAAATGCGCCGTCTACTTGTTTGTAGCTCTATTAGGAGCTAAAGCTCAGTCAAATTAAGCTAGATATCTTTGGTCCTCTACTTCTTACTACACCTAGCTTAAGGTCATGGAGATAAGAATAGCATGATCAAAAGGTCTGGTTAACACGTTCCGAGCGGAATGGATCGATCGATCCAAGGCCTGCCGTTCAATTCACCCAGCCTGGATCTATCGATCCAGCTACGGGGAGCGTTTCTACGATAAGAGGCCTCTACATTCTGCTCTGAAACTGAACTATCGCGCACTCTAGTGACTGCTGAGTTTAACACCTTTATTCTAGATGATCTGACCTCCGAGAGACTGCGTTCCGTTTCGTTATTCCAAGCCGTTTGTTTACCAACATTTTCTTGCCGCGTTTGGATGATGTTTTCGGGTACAATGTTCAGTTTTGTTGTGATTATTGCGTTCCTTTTTTCCTCGAGGAATCTGTTTCAGTTCCCCTTTGGCATCCAACCACGGTAGGTCGTTATTCATGAGTCTAGGCTTCAAAAGACCGCCGATTGTATTGCGGGTTGCCTTACCGCCGAAGTTGATCGATAGATCCAACGTCTTTAAATCAATTATTTTCATCCAATTTTGGTTCCACATTGTTGTTTTCGTTCATAACTAATCATGATAAGCAGTTATCAACAAATAACTCGAAAAAACGGGTGCCGTCACAGGGAGTCTCCACCAAAACCCGCCGATTGTATTGCGGGTTGCCTATTCCGTCGTACGTTACCGCCGAAGTGGATCGATAGATCCAACGTCTATAAATCAATGATTTTCATCCAATTTTGGTTCCACATTGTAGTTTTCGTTCATAACTAATCATGATAAGCAGTTATCAACAAATAACTCGAAAAAACGGGTGCCGTCACAGGGAGTCTCCACCAAAATCGGCGCCGCTCGGAACGTGTTAAATCCAACCCAACATGGGATGTGCCCTCCTAAGGAGCGTCACCTTCTGTTATGGCGCTGGTGACAGGGCTTAGTTTCACAGTGAATTAATTGGAAGTGGCATTTCATATTTTTTATATTTATCTACCCAAGTGAATTTTATGCGGAATTCACAGATCTCCTCATGATTCCTGAAGTCAATTCGGTCAGTCCCTGTGGGTCCTAAAGGCTTCGGCACACAGAATGCGTTATACCGCGACGCTTGGCGTTTCTGTACTGTCGCCTTACGGCGATACGGTTGTATGACACAAGTTTGCATCATCCCTGCCACAATGGCTGCGTTAAAACTCAGCGCGTAGTCCCGGAGCGTTGCGTTAGCTATTTGGGTTGTGGAAAATTACAAAAGTTAACGCGCGTTAGTGCATCAACATGGGTGAAGAAACAGAAAAACTTATTGAACAAGTGCGAAAGTTTGTGTATTTGTACGATACTTCACATGATTATTACAATAAAAGTCTTTCCCTAGTTTCAACAGGTCTCCTCCAGTTCGTGGTGATCTTCTCAATACTCGGCTGCAGTAGATCATGCAGATCCTCAAAACTTTGTCGAGACATGCGGAAATATACAAAAAAACTATCTTCATCTGAGCACAGCTCTCGACACAGACGGTGGAATTCACCAGGTTCTTCTCTTTTTTTTATTGATTGGGTGTCCATTCACAGCTCTCAATTAAAGCTAGAAGGAGCAGAACTCCTTCCTCATCTGAACTGCTCATGGCTTAATTCAGTGAACCTACACAATACTGGATCTGCCACCCAGATAACGCTGTGTGTGTGACGTAGCCATATCGCTGAACACCGAGAAGAACGTGCGTCCCTTACCGCCACGTTATAACGCGGCCTTTGTGCCGAAGCCTTAAACTAGAGCATGACTCCATGACTCCACTCCGTTAGTATTTTCTAAAGGTGTCGTCGATCCAATGCCGCCCCTTGTTTACCCTGTATACTCTTTCATTAGCCTTCGATCGGACAAAGCTCCACTCCTTGCTGCCATGAGGAGCAAAGTTCACGTACATGTTGGATATTAAGTGATGGAATTATGCCGCACCCTATTAAATGTCCATCAGCCCCTCCAAGCATACCAACCCTAGATTCCCAGGTAGTGACAACTATATACAGTTTCGACCTGTTGCTCCTTATCTCTCAGGGAATGCTTAAGTGCAACGTCCATGTGGACATCTTTGGGTTATTGGAGATTCCATATTGAGCACAAGCATGGAGGCTGGAGGAATGTGGAGACTGAGGTTTTTCAGTTAGTCTCCATGTAAGTAGTGTTTGGAGTGATTACACCATCCGAAAAAATACCTACTGCTGATCTCATGCAACTAAAATCTTTGTTACCTCCTACGTATTAGCTTATCTAAAACATAAATACTTGATTCATTCCGGCTAACTAATATCTAGGAGGACATCAAGTAATCGTTTGAAGTAGGCAAGTAACTTATTTATTCCACTTGGTAGTTAAGTTACTTACTTATATTGCACTCGGTTGTCTCTGTGGATGAGTTGTGGTGTATTTTTCCTACTTCCCGTACTTCCTCCCTCGGTCTCGATTCGCCTGACGATTCTCGTAAAGTGCTCAAGTATTTCTCAGAGTACAACGGAATTAGTCGGAAATTCAGAACAACCCCGTTTAAAAAGTATTTTTTCCTAAAATCTAAGTGTAGTTATTAAGAACGTCTGTGATATGTAGTCATATTGTGTCATATAATTGGTACGAGTTGTATTGCTGATATCTTTAAGTTACTGTAATTAGAATCGTATTAATGTTCCAGATAATGTTTTTGCGTTATGTCATGTGCTTTTCTTGTTATTGCCTGATGTTTACTCCTTGTTGCATTTTTGTTTCTTATCATGACATGACACTGTGGAATCTCTTTTATATTTTCCTCGTCATAGCAGTAGTTCAAGTAAACTGCGTTAGTTGTGAAAAATTATGTTTTATTTGCATACTTCCATTCCCCTGTTTGGTTTAGATTGTGGGTATGCAGTTAGTTCCTACCTATTCATGTGGGGTTAGTTCCTACATATTAAATTATACCTACTCTTGAGTAATTAACAATTTAGTTAGGTAGGTAGTTATATACTTTCCTTTAACGACATTCAAATTACGAAGGTTTAGTTCTGTTTAAAGGATGTCAAACTTGTTCCGTTACAGTGGAATGAATCGCTGGATAGGAAGTTGAAAGAGCTCGAAGAACATCTAACTTACAAGGATCAAAGAGTAATTATTTTGAACTTGCTAAATCAATAGATCGGTTCAACAGTACGTGCCGAGTAGCTGCATAAGGTCATGTACCTAGGTAGGAAGTTACAGAGTTGTGATATTTATTGGATAGCATACCTAATGTACCTATCATGAACAATATATGGGTACCTACCGAAACTTATAGACTCAAAATCAAAATTGAGTAAAATCAATCAACTTACCTGAATATTCGTCTGGGGGAGAGCAATCAGTATGAAAAAATCAGTTCCTTCATCTCCAGCTCAATCACAAGCGTAGTCTTAGTGTATTAGCTACCTACACACTAAATAGAAAAACGAAGTTATTGAAAAAAATAGTCCATTTCCACTAGTACACGAAAAAAACGAAAATCGCACTGTTATACCGGTTTCGGTGATCAAACCATCGTCTGTAACATACATAGCTGAAGGCACATTGGAGAGGTGACCTTATAAATAGTCGAAAAGTGAAAGGTGGTCTATTGGGATTGGTTGTGAAGAAGAATGGTGAAGGGAACAAAGTAGGGGGCATATATAGGAAATATACTTATGGCGATATTACCATTCATAGTAATTCAAATCATCCAGTAGTCCACAAACATGGTGCTTTCCATAGTATGATTAACAGCGCTTTATCTATAACGATGAGTGAACAGAATTTAGCTAAAGATAACTATTGAAATTATAGCGGCGAGTAATGGCTATGAGGGGATATTATATGGAACAGGGTTCTTTAGAAAAAAGAGTAGGGAAGGAGTTTCAAACATAGTTAGGGAAGCTACGACCGAGTAGAAGATTCGGATCAGTATACTGTATTACGGAAAAATTTCGGATTAAGTTGGTAAAATATGAACTTCTAAATGGTTCAAAGTAGGTTATAAAACTAAAAATAATCTCAGATCTTCATTAAGTTCAGTTAAAGATAAAATTAATGTTCAAGATAAAAGTGGTTTTATAAATTAAAGTGTTCTTGTGGACTTCACGATATTGTGGTCAAACTGGTAGGAAGTTTAGAGAAAGAATGAAGGAACATGAAAAAAATTTCAGGGATAATAGAGAGTTTTTGCAACACACTCACGACGAAACGAACGAAACGAAAGCAGTGCTGCGCATGCGCACTTAGGACACCGAAAAGTTTGACGAACCGTGACGACGAAAAATACCGGGATCTCACGGTGTCAGCTTTCGTCGTGTTGAGATGACGAAACGTAATTTAACCTTACATCTGTATGACGCTACCTACCTTCTTCTGTTTTCCTTGGAAAATAAAAATGTCGAGCGTCGTATTCACAGCTGCTTCTTAGCGTCTTTCTATGTTAATGCAGACTTGACGCCATGTGTGGAAATAGATTTGTATTAACCACGGAGTGAAATGAAACGTTAGCGTGACTTCACCAGCCGGTAGATGCCAAAGCTGACGAAAACTGAACAAAAAAAGGTTAGCATCTGACTTCGGTCGCCCTATCCGCCATTTCCGTTTCGGTGTCGATTTCCGTTTCGTTTGGGTGCGAGGGTGTTGCAAAAACTCTTTATTAAGGGTGATTCGGCCTTTGCACGTCACTTGAAAGAATCCAGTCATAGCTTCAATTTTTATCTTACAGATAGACGGTTTGTTGAATATCTTCATTTCTGCCCAAAAAGGAGCATGTTGGATGTAGGTACTTGAAAAATTCGAAATTATTGAGAGTGATAGGTTGGGTAAATCTTTGAATGATGTAATTCCTTCAAGTTGTTCTCCATTATTGCGTTCATTTCTGTAACATCTTGGTTCCTCCCCTCCACTCCCACACCTTTCACCTTATGATTCTTTCACTTTTTGGCATTCTCCTCCTGGGCCAATCAGAATCGACCCCCCCTTCCTTTGTTCCCTTCACCATTCTTCTTCACAACCAATCCCAATCGACCACATTTCACTTTTTGACTGTTTATAAGGTCACCTCTCTCATGTGCCTTCAGTTATTGTGTGTTACTGACGATGGTTTGATCACCGAAACCGGTATAACAGTGTTTTTCGCGTTTTTTCGTGTATTAGTGGAAATAGACTATTTTTTCAATAACTCCGTTTTTCTTTGAAATGGGTTTCCACGATTTCTTCGCGAGTGATTTAGTTCTTACCTATACACTGCCCCCCTTGTGTCAGTACCGGTGTAGCTAGGTTCTGCATATGAGATCTAAAATGGCAACAAAAATTTTAATGAGAAGTACCCACGTATTTTCTTCTTGTAGGTAATTCGTTTTGTAATTGAAAATTGTAATAATTTGGATTTTTAATGTAACATTCAGTTATTGTACTAATTGGAAGTACAGATTGAGATGAGTTAGTTACCTGCCTATTTCGGGTTTGCACAATTCGTGTGGTTGTTTTATCAAACATTCGTTGAGATTTGATACAGTTCATCAGTCGGTCGAGACAGGAGTAACGTTTTGGCCAAGATTTTGGATCAAGATGATCACTTTTGGTGTGTTTTTACGAGGACTATAATATTACAAATTGTTGTAAAAAACATCCATTTGTAGAAACATTCATTTGTTTCTTTCATGCGAAATCATTGAAATAACTAAGTATTTGATGGTTTACGCCAATTTTAACCCCCCAAAAACACGAATTGCGCTCCTTTTTTTCAAATTATCTTTGACCATTGATAGTGCCATTTAATTGTCTTGATTCACCTGTTGACACTGTTTCTAATTTTATTATACAGATTGATGGTTATTTCAGATATTTCCCAGGTTTTTGACTCATAAAAAATGAATTTTTGGAGCTGAACCTTCGTTCCAACCTTAATTCTTCACTCTTTGGTCAAAATTGACTTCATATTCGGTCTTCCCGCCCTAAAACACATAGAAAAAATACCTCAAAAGCTCATTTCACTAAAACACCAAAAATCCCTATTGTTACACCCATTTTCACCCACAACACTCCTGGGTGTACTCCAGTCGGGCTGCAAAGTTTCAGGACACAACTATGGCCCAAATGGAGCCTGTGTGCGAAAAAACGAATTTTTATACCGCAAATGAATATTTATGCGTGATATGGCGGACGGACATAGCATTTTTGGAATCTACGCACCTTGGAACGTAAGAAAAAAATTTGAGGGGGTGTTATAAAAATTGTTTGCTGAGAGATTACATAGGTGTGTTATTCACAGAATAATAAACCAAAAGTCATCCAATTTCAGAACTATTAGTACCTACTTTTCATTGGGATTATCGATATCGCTGGTTGTGCCAGCAGTTCGAGATCAATTTAAAACATAGAAAACGATACATCACAAGCTCATGTTCATAAAACCTCAAAAATCAGTGAAATTGTCATTGATTGTCTTGATTCACCTGTTAGTAGGTACTACATCCTGTGTTATTATACCAATTTCTGTTGACTACAGTCATTTTCACAGGTTTTTGACCCGTAAATATTTTGAGGGGGTGTTCCAGAAAAAATTTCCGAAACGAATTCATAGGTTTACTATTCAGAGAATAGTAAACCAAAATAAATGGTGCAATAAGTTCACCAAGTTGCACCCACATAGTCCACCCACCCTCAATCTGTTTACGGCAAGCCTCAGTAGCCATTCTGGTCGGATTGTGTGGAAATAAGTGAGTAGCCGAGTGGCTACCTAAGCTTGAAGCGTTATGCAGTGCTAGGGTAGTTCGACAGGGGGACTGAGTAAGTAATAGGCTGAATTCTTCTACTCCAGATCCAGACTTTGGAACTCCACTTGGGAAAGTTGAATGAAACTACGAGTTCAAATGAAAACACGAATGAAGAGTTGTATGAGGTAAGAAAGAGACAACTCTGCCCCCACCACCCCCGGGGGGATGTCTGTTTATTTTGAATGACCCGTATTTATTAATACCTGTATTGTAGGTGAGAAGATTATCAAGTTTTCAAGAAACTCAAATCCGAGCTTTGGAGAAGCGTTTGGGTGAAGCAATGAACTCTGTCAGAATCCACGAGGTACATTCATTATCTAAATCATATGAGTAAAGATTAGGTAGGTGACTTTGAGACAAGTGTTATCTAGTCCTCTAGTAAGGGAGTATTTCCTGCCCTCGCAGGCAGAAGGGCTAATACGCTGGTACGTTCATTATTTTGGTCTGATTACGTAGGTGACTTTGACAAGTGTTATCTAGTCCTCTAGTAAGGGATTATTTCCTGCCCTCATAGGCAGAAGGGCTAATACGCTGGTACTTTCATGTTCTAAATCATATGAGCAAAGTGAATTAGTTATTTAGGTCTGATTAGGTAGGTCACTTTGACAAGTGTTATCTAAACCCCGAGTAAGGGAGTATTTCCTGCCCTCATAGGCAGAAGGGCTAATACTCTGGTGCGTTCATTATTTAGGTCTGATTATGTAGGTGACTTTGACAAGTGTTATCTAAACCCCGAGTAAGGGAGTATTTCCTGCCCTCATAGGCAGAAGGGCTAATACTCTGGTGCGTTCATTATGTAGGTCTGATTAGGTAGGTGACTTTGACAAGTGTTATCTAGTCCTCTAGTAAGGGAGTATTTCCTGCCCTCGTAGGCAGAAGGGCTAATACGCTGGTGCGTTCATTATGTAGGTCTGATTAGGTAGGTGACTTTGACAAGTGTTATCTAGTCCTCTAGTAAGGGAGTATTTCCTGCCCTCATAGGCAGAAGGGCTAATACGCTGGTGCGTTCATTATGTAGGTCTGATTAGGTAGGTGACTTTGACAAGTGTTATCTAGTCCTCTAGTAAGGGAGTATTTCCTGCCCTCGTAGGCAGAAGGGCTAATACGCTGGTACGTTCATTATTTAGGTCTGATTAGGTAGGTGACTTTGACAAGTGTTATCTAGTCCTCTAGTAAGGGAGTATTTCCTGTCCTCGTAGGCAGAAGGGCTAATGCGCTGGTACGTTCATTATTTAGGTCTGATTAGGTAGGTGACTTTGACAAGTGTTATCTAAACCCCGAGTAAGGGAGTATTTCCTGTCCTCGTAGGCAGAAGGGCTAATACGCTGGTGCGTTCATTATGTAGGTCTGATTAGGTAGGTGACTTTGACAAGTGTTATTTAGTCCTCTAGTAAGGGAGTATTTCCTGTCCTCGTAGGCAGAAGGGCTAATGCGCTGGTACGTTCATAATTTAGGTCTGATTAGGTAGGTGACTTTGACAAGTGTTATCTAAACCCCGAGTAAGGGAGTATTTCCTGCCCTCATAGGCAGAAGGGCTAATACTCTGGTGCGTTCATTATGTAGGTCTGATTAGGTAGGTGACTTTGACAAGTGTTATCTAGTCCTCTAGTAAGGGAGTATTTCCTGCCCTCATAGGCAGAAGGGCTAATACGCTGGTGCGTTCATTATGTAGGTCTGATTAGGTAGGTGACTTTGACAAGTGTTATCTGGTCCTCTAGTAAGGGAGTATTTCCTGCCCTCATTGGCAGAAGGGCTAATACGCTGGTGCGTTCATTATGTAGGTCTGATTAGGTAGGTGACTTTGACAAGTGTTATCTAGTCCTCTAGTAAGGGAGTATTTCCTGCCCTCGTAGGCAGAAGGGCTAATACGCTGGTACGTTCATTATTTAGGTCTGATTAGGTAGGTGACTTTGACAAGTGTTATCTAAACCCCGAGTAAGGGAGTATTTCCTGTCCTCGTAGGCAGAAGGGCTAATACGCTGGTGCGTTCATTATGTAGGTCTGATTAGGTAGGTGACTTTGACAAGTGTTATTTAGTCCTCTAGTAAGGGAGTATTTCCTGTCCTCGTAGGCAGAAGGGCTAATGCGCTGGTACGTTCATAATTTAGGTCTGATTAGGTAGGTGACTTTGACAAGTGTTATCTAAACCCCGAGTAAGGGAGTATTTCCTGCCCTCATAGGCAGAAGGGCTAATACTCTGGTGCGTTCATTATGTAGGTCTGATTAGGTAGGTGACTTTGACAAGTGTTATCTAGTCCTCTAGTAAGGGAGTATTTCCTGCCCTCATAGGCAGAAGGGCTAATACGCTGGTGCGTTCATTATGTAGGTCTGATTAGGTAGGTGACTTTGACAAGTGTTATCTGGTCCTCTAGTAAGGGAGTATTTCCTGCCCTCATTGGCAGAAGGGCTAATACGCTGGTGCGTTCATTATGTAGGTCTGATTAGGTAGGTGACTTTGACAAGTGTTATCTAGTCCTCTAGTAAGGGAGTATTTCCTGCCCTCATTGGCAGAAGGGCTAATACGCTGGTACGTTCATTATGTAGGTCTGATTAGGTAGGTGACTTTGACAAGTGTTATCTAGTCCTCTAGTAAGGGAGTATTTCCTGTCCTCGTAGGCAGAAGGGCTAATACGCTGTACGTTCATTATTTAGGTCTGATTAGGTAGGTGACTTTGACAAGTGTTATCTAGTCCTCTAGTAAGGGAGTATTTCCTGCCCTCATTGGCAGAAGGGCTAATACGCTGGTGCGTTCATTATGTAGGTCTGATTAGGTAGGTGACTTTGACAAGTGTTATCTAGTCCTCTAGTAAGGGAGTATTTCCTGCCCTCGTAGGCAGAAGGGCTAATACGCTGGTACGTTCATTATTTAGGTCTGATTAGGTAGGTGACTTTGACAAGTGTTATCTAGTCCTCTAGTAAGGGAGTATTTCCTGTCCTCGTAGGCAGAAGGGCTAATACGCTGTACGTTCATTATTTAGGTCTGATTAGGTAGGTGACTTTGACAAGTGTGATCTAGTCCTCTAGTAAGGGAGTATTTCCTGCCCTCGTAGGCAGAAGGGCTAATACGCTGGTACGTTCATTATTTAGGTCTGATTAGGTAGGTGACTTTGACAAGTGTTATCTAGTCCTCTAGTAAGGGAGTATTTCCTGTCCTCGTAGGCAGAAGGGCTAATACACTGGTACGTTCATTATGTAGGTCTGATTAGGTAGGTGACTTTGACAAGTGTTATCTAGTCCTCTAGTAAGGGAGTATTTCCTGCCCTCATAGGCAGAAGGGCTAATACGCTAATTTTGCTGTTGTGGAGTTAGACACCTCACTGTTTTCGGATTTTCCTCGTCTATTCGAATTTAAAAAGACTGCGATAATCTATCCAGTCAGGAAGGAGATATTCAGGGAAAGAGGTAGACATTTCGGGGCGAATGTAGCAAGCAGACCGTCAACCGGCGAATGTAACATATTAGGGTTTCAAGCCCTGTGACATTCTGAAGTGGCTAAAGGAGCTTCGCTAAGGAGATTCAGAACTCTACAGGTTATTGAGCATTATTTAGAATATTATAGTTGTAGTTCGTTCGTTACCAGTAGACTTTAATGGACGTCACAAATCACCGCAGCCACCGCAAAAGGGCGAATGTTACAATGAAATCGAGTTTTTCAAACATAACTCTACCTGTATTAATGATATTAACTAATCCAAAAATGTGGAACGATTCAGTAAATAAGAATGAACCTAGGAATAACCATGCCAAGCAGAGTGGTACAACTCCTTAACGCTAGAGAAAATTGCAGTTTCCTACAAATTTGGTTTCGCTCCATTCGTCCTGCCTTTAGGGTAACGATTTTTACCTACTCATGTACCCACCATGCGGGTACCTGCGAGGTATGAGCTTGTAATGACCTTAATAATTATACTAGCCTGAGATATAAAATACCCGGCTTTTTATTTCTCGGCGTAAATACCCGATTTGGGTATTTACTCTGGTATTTATTCCTCAAAGATACAGGTTCGAAAATAAATCCAGATCGTACTCAACTCTCGAAAACCAACCTAGACAAGGCAGACTTAGATGGTTTTTGCATTCAAAATCCTTCTCATAATTTCGGAAATCTTATGAAACGGGTATATTATGTGAATGCGATGTGTGCGATGTGATGTTTTGTGTGTGCTTCTTTCCTTATAATAAAGTGGGTGCTTAAAACACTCAAATCGCTTTTTATGTTCCAAATGCGAAAATACAACATGCCTCCATGTATTTTTTTTCCCTTCATTTTCTTCACGACCCACTCAACCGTATTTTTTATTTTGAATTATGATAATAATACCATTCCAACGATTCATTCGTGTTGAGGTGTAAACGGTAAATTCAAGATAAGACGGCGATGAGATAGTTTTACGATTGTTAGGGTTCTGGCCACAACCATATTGGACACCGAGTAATAACGTTACTGGGATAGAGAAGAAAATTAGGAGTGCTAAAAATCATCAGTAGGCCCCTTCGAGGTCTATGTTAATTTTTTAATGAAAATAATAAATGCCTTTGGGTAGGTGTTTATTCGAGGCCAGGGTAAATAGCGGGTGAATAACCTACCCTGTATTTAGTACCCTTCACTTCTCATTGTGCAATCATTACAGCTGAACAACCAAATGAATATTTCGCAGGACAGTAATTCATCAACTAATGAGAACATTATAGTTTATCAGTTTAATGAAGTAATACCTTGTTGGTAGGTACCTACCTGCATATCTTGGTTATTAATCGAGTGAACATAAATTCCGAATTACTGTGATATTGTTATTGTAAGTGTATTGTAATCTTTGAAGAGGGAAATCAAGAGATTGAAAGAAGCGATAGACGAATACGAAAGTCAGATGGCTGAAATGGAAGCTCGAGTAAGTACCCAGGCCTAAGTCAGTACTGACGTGACGTTTCGCTAGAGAATAATTAACAAGTAAAAGAATGGCTTTTGCCGTCGGAACATAGCTGCTGGGTGAGGGATTGGTACTTCCTTCTTTTAGGACATGTGGGATGGGGTATTCTAGTCATTAAAAAAACAAATCCAAAGGTAAATTGCTTAGGGTTAACGATAATCGGGTCTGTTCGTCGAGAAAACGTTAACATAAAGTTAGAGAAGCAAATTCAAAATGGGGTTCGAAAAAAGGTGGGAATGACGTACAGGGAATTCACTGCCTCCTCAAGCACCACAAAAACGCACAGTATCGCAGGGACAAATTAAAACGGAATAAACAAGATCGAGATGGAAATAATATAATAGCTGAAGTTTCCTCAAAATAAACTTCACCACTTTTGAACAATAAAGTAACGTTAGGCTGAATGAGGGGAGACCATCGTTAGGATTGTCACTAGCAAAGTGACTGATACATACGGGCGAGGCAAAACTCACCAGAAATACATTTGGGATTAAAATTACTATTAATAACACTGTGATGAAAATATGTGTATCGGTAACAACACGGTTCGCTCTGAGCACACAATTTGTTCAAGAAAACGTCAATTAATTTCAGAATCACGAAGTGTAGTAGTTATAAACCAACCATTTGCGTAGGACTCCTTTAGTATAAATACCTACCTAACTGGCTGGGTACCTATCAGATGAAAGGCTGCGAAGTAGCTTTGATGAAATCATATATTACGACTATACCGTTTGGTTGGCTTCATTGGGAAAGACTGGTAAAAGGTGCTGTAGGTACCTCTGGAATCATGGCGGCATCAGTGTTAGCGCCCAACAAGACCTGTGAATAGTGTGAGTAGGTAGGAACATCTACCCATGGGGGTGGGTCGGTCTTTCATGTTTCTATACTAGGGTCCCTTCATATACTCACTCGTAACTACCTTCTGTTATCTACCTACTTCTCTTGTAGCTTACGTAGCTTGTCTTTACTACTTAAATAGGTGCCTACCTATTTAGCTGTAGAGCTAAATGAAAACGGGCAGCTCAAGGTATGCTAGTCATAGGTATCTTGCGATTAAATTAAATCGGCTCGAAGTTGAACTGATGGGTTCAAGACACTTGTAACAAAATAAAATGCCCAGTTGGACCGCTCATTGGCGCAGTTTGTTGGTTCGACACTTTAGGCTGTATTCTACTGACAGAAAATTGTGTAAATACTGACTAAAACATCATTTTGTGTCCCTCCCTTCGTTTCACCACTTTCAGATAAAAGCCAAGGATGCTGCGGCCATCGAATCTCGATCGAAGTTGTTCAAAGTCAAGGAAGGTCTAACAGTTGAACTCAGAGTAAGAAAATGCATCTTAAATCGGTGTAAAGATGTTACTTACCTTACTTTCTTTATTAACGGCCAATGGGGAATTTTTGTCAAAAATTTGTTATGGAATAAAATATTCAGAGCAGTTGGAAAAGTGGTTGTTAAAGCCCGTTTTCAAAAATAAGCGATAATTTTTAAATGAGGAATTTTTTACGATCGAAATTAAAAATGCGGCAAAAAATGACGTATAACGTATATTGACATCCGACTGGCTGTTGGCACAAGAAGGCGGAGTGAAGCCTTGGAGGCAAAGGTTCTCAGTACTGCCAACAATTCAACATTCGAAATGGCAAACCTGTGTGGCAACCTTCAAGAACCTTTGCCGTGACCTTTCCTTTGGTTTGATTTTGAGGACGTGTTTTTTAAATTTATTTATAAATTTGCGGTTCCATCCATCTGTCCATCGCGGAACATACTTGAACGGTACATTGTTCAAGTTATACACTAGCATTCTAAGCGGGATTTGAGTTGAACTACTCTGCAATTTACCTGACACGTCATTTCTAGCGGGCACACAGAAATTCAAATTTCACACTCGTTTTCTGCCTAGACGTTCCGGCATGAACACCTCATTATGTGGTCAATAAGTGTTGATTCCCGTTAACTAGTGAACAGAATTTGGCACAAAAAAAAATTTGTAACCCACAAAAATTGCTCATTGGCGCACACGAATTCCCTCTTTAAACAGGGAAAATCTAGCTGAACACGGGTGGTGTTCATGAATGTCCAGAGTTTCGAGGTCAAACGTCTAGGTAAAATTCTTTACTCAAGCCTGTTTCCAAATGGAAAAATAGGCAGTCATTGCTCACAAACTCCATGCGTTGTACTCATACACTACGAGAATGATCGAATTCCATTTTTGTAGACTCTAGAAGATGAAAATGAGTCACTGAGAGTTGAGAATGCCAAAGTTTCGCTCGATTTACGCCGTTACCGGTCCGAGATTGAGGAACTCAATTCACGAATTAACGAATACTATGGAGAGGTACGTACCTACGGCTTACCACCAATTCCATGCTTGTTGTAATCGTTGTAACATTCATATTATACACTGTTTGCTGGGTCGCCATAATTTAAGGCTCACCCAAATAAATCCTTTACGGCTACCTACATATAAAACGTTCACATGGCTACCTTCTCAATTTATCACGGGGAAAACGCGCGCAACGTGCAATACTTAACCTTTTCATAAGAGGACTCCTATTTTTTTTTAATTGCGTTCTTGGATTCTACGCAATTTTTTTATTGCGCTCTTGGATTCCACGCCATTTTATGGACAAATTGCCAATCACTCTCTTTCTTCAGGTGCGCACTGTTCTTATTTATATATTTATAAAATTGGAATAAATGAATTACGTACATATCGAGAGCGTACAGGTAGGTACAAGAAGGTTCACGGGACTTGCTGACAACTTGTCTAATGTTTGAATCCTTTTAATAAGGAATTTATTATGAACGGGAATTAAATTCTGATAACCCTACCTACTGTACACTCAGGTATCATGTTGCGATTGATTTGCGGGTCGTATACCTTCAGTTCCCAAAGAGCGCATCTCAACTAGAGCAGATAGGTACCTAGAGTAGTTGTTTGTAAATGTCATTAAAATAAAGTTAAATGGAAGTTAACGCCCATTACTGTAGGTGGAAAAGTGGAAAGATGAAGCAAGCCGCCTCAGGATGGGTCAGTGCGACGAAAATAAAATAATAGAGGCGTTGGAAGTGAGTAAATACTTTACAATAACAAGAAACTTATCCACCCATTATAATCTATTCATACGTCAGTGAGGCCTTCCTTACAGCAACATTTAATTGTATATTATGCACCTATATGTATTTCTATACCACGATAGAAGCCGTAATTTTGGGTATTATGACTTGAAATTCTGACAGTATACTCCTTAGGCTCCAGAATTTGCTGCGTAGTTTTTGGTGCCACCATGGTGCCGGGTAACGGCGCCACGCTGGCACCAGTGGCACGCTGAATCGAATGGAATAACTTTCAAAACTGTATCAATCATCCTAACAGCGATTGATAAATATTTAGCTATAAAACTATACGAAAATTAGGTCGGTAGCTATTATTGAGCGTGGTACATAGGCAGAATTTGAGCCTATTTTCAAAGTAGTGAGGCACCTGGTCAGCTGAACCACTAGTCTACCTTGGCATTACCTGTCTGTCGGTACCTACTTTATACTGACTAATGCAAGTAGGTGTGTAAATAAAGATTATCTTGTAAAAATATACAAAAACATTATAATTAACTGGAATTAGAGTGGCTTTTCTGCTTAACAGAAAATACGACAAGAAAGGAACGACCTGAAAGCTGAATATTCAGAAATGGAAAGGCAACTTTTGGAGAAGAGCAAGGAAAACGACTCATTGTCTGATGAGGTGAAGAACTTATTTTTCCTATCAACAAACGGCAGAGGAGTGCAGTCTAATGTGTATTTTGATAAAACTTGGTGCTATGAAAATCGCTCTGCTAATCGTATCGGTACAGAAGTGAGGAAACAAGCTGATGGTTACGTGGCTGGCGGATGTACCTACAGCGTAATAACTCAGCATGTCAACTGGAAATTGATAGATGCCCAACTACTTCTCAATGGCGATTTTGCAGCAGGCGTTTTAACACGATATACCTATTAGATTTTGTCAATCTCATTACTCAAAACGGCAAAACTAGACAAGCTACCACTAACTATTATAATAAATATAATTATTAGATATCGACACCTGAGAGGAAGAAGGGGCAATCTGATTTGTTTCGAAAGGGCCCATCTATTTTTCCGATTCAAGGACAAAAAGCGAAAAGGGGCCAATCTTTAAAGTTGTTATGTTGAAACAGTATAATTTGCATGCAATGTTGTGATTTATATTGCTAATAGTCGTTTTCTAAGGTTGGCAAATGGTGATTTGATATCACCATGGTGATTTTCACGGAACATCAAGGTTTTAAGTGAACTTTGAAGTGTTTTACTCGCTTACTCTCCTCGTTTGCGATATAGGGCCTACTATTTTTCTGTCAGTCTTTTCATGTTTGATTCGATCGGCTTGATAATCCTTTTAATTCACTATTTCGAAGACAAGAGGAGGTAGCATGGGGACTTCTTTCAGTTGAACAACAATTGGAATTTTACAAGTGTTCATCAAAATACGTTGACATTTTAAATTAGGACAAACTTGAGAATTAGAAGTATCGCAATTATAAAGTGTTAAATTCGAGAAATCTTGGAATTAGATATCACACCCTTCTAGACGACATATCGCATTCTTTATTCACCCCCAGCATTAACAAATTATGCCTAATGTTAGTGTCAAATTTTAAGAGTAGTTTATATTGATTTAACTTAGTTATTACCACCTATTTGAAAAATATAACAATGTGGAAACCCTTGAATAGAATGAAATTTGTATAGATTGGCCCTTTTACTTCCGTCAGTGCTTGGAAGCGCGGGAGTAAAAAGGGCCAATCTCGCCGAACGAAGCAGATTGGCCTTCCTTCCTCTCAGAGATTCGCCCAATATTTCCGTCTCAAAGGGCCAATGTGGACCTTCTTTCACATTTTTATTTTTAATAATTTTTGGGGTAATCCAAACTGAGAAAATCTTATAGATTCTTGTAGCCTATAGATGTTTACAAGTGATTATGAAAAAACAAGTGGTAAAACTCAAAAAGGGATTTAATAACAGCGGTCCGAAGTCTAGAAATGGGTGGGGAAAAATCAGATTGGCCCTTCTTCCTCTCAGGTGTCGATATTATCAGCAGCAGAAATTTCTTCGTTCAGTTGAGATCAGACTTACGCATACGGTTGGTTTAATGTTTGATCATTTTCATAAACACAATAAATTTGTCTTACAGTTTGATGGTTACCTACACATCCAAGCATAATATTAAGTATAACAAAAGTTGATGAACGGTTTTCAGCTGCTGGAGTGGAAATCCAAAGTTCACCAGTTGGAAGAACAATCTAGCCAGTTTCTTGCCGAAAATAAGTCCTTGAAAGTGAGTCATTGCGCCACGCATAACATTATTCGTTATTTAATATTATAGGAAGAACAACACATACCTGTAGGTACCAACGAGGCACAACTGTTGCAGTGACAATTCCGAAGTTATGTCTTTTGCTATAAAGGATAACTAACAATTTCGGATACCTAACGGGTATTTATAGGTAGGTCATTATACGGTCTACCTGGGTATGAGGAAAGCAATACCGACGAGAAACCTTGGAACCACCTCGTCGTCTCAATAGCACATCTTGACAACTCTGAATAGGCAGTTTCGAGAAAAATGCGTTAGGGTTTTTTCAAAATTTTGATCAAAGTTCTTGGTTAACGTTCGGCAGAAATACTATTGTTATTTTTAATTCCCCTAAGTATAGGTATTCTGTTCTGATAGGGGCTGGTTTTATGGAAGTACCTACTGTTCGGTGGGGTAAATTGGGGCTTAACTCAAAAAAATTTCAGTTACGTATCTAGTTGTTGCTCTTTTGAATTATCGACGCAGCTGGATAATTAAAGTTGTGAAGTTGTAGATTCTACAGACCTGTACAACAAATTAAATTTGCTGTACAAATAAAGCAGAATGGGTTTCCCCTGAATTCCTGTAATAATCACACATTAATTATCTAGTTTTGATTAATATCATACCTTTTAGGTTATCACAGTTTTTAATTGTTTTCAATAAACAGAGCTTTTCGCCCTCTTTGAGGGCATCATCAGGCACACAGAATCACATTCAATTTGCTTCGGTGTGATTCTGTATGCCTCATGATGCCCTTAAAGAGGGCGAAAACCTTTACTGAACCAATAAAAACTGTGATAACCTAAAAGGTGTTATAATCAATCAAACCTAGATTGATAATTGTTCTAGAAAACTGTACAACAGTTAGACAGGTTGAAAAGCAAGATGTACCATGAAACCTTGAGGCGATACCTATCCAAGTTATCCATTTTGTTCTAAATATAACCATAGCGGTTACATATTGAGTTGTCAATGTACCTTTTGGAACACTTATCTAAAAAAAAAATCATACGTCGAGGGTGTCAAGTTGTTGTAGTATTGAGGCGACGACCTGTTCAGTCGTAAGGTAGAGTGTTATATCATATGTATAATAAGGTAGATATAGTCACTGTAACACTTCAAGAAAAGAACAAATGGTTTGAAAAACAAGTTGACAGTTATTTGCGTCAAAAATTAAGGGTGGGCTTCCTTACTACCTCAAGGGAGTACCTATGGGAGCACGCCAACTTTAGGCCCTTCAAGGGCTCAGAAAGGGCTGACAGTTTTGGGGTGGAGCAGGTCAAGAAAACGCACAAATTATGGGATTTGAGCCCGGTCCGACAATTACGGTTGAGTGGAGGGGGCAAATACTGTAAATAGCTCAATGCTATCGAGTTGGGAACGTATGGTTTTAGCCCAAAAAATTATGAATAAAAAAAGGCTACCGTCCGTGGGTGGTATATTTATGTACTTACTACTTGGTACTGATAGACCCTCGAATATGAATAATACAGATTGCAGAAAGTTGAATGAAATTCAAAATAACGGAACGATTGTGGGTGCATTACGCATACAAAAGGATAGCACGAAATTTGCCACGATTGTTTGACTCACCGTAATCAAGGTAGGCCGTTGTAGCCGGGTTACGATAAGAAGCACCGTATTAAGTTCTTAATGAATCGCTTCAACAGGTATAATCACTGCTCAACATAGTTGAATCGCATAGATTAGAAGGGCTCATGATTGAGGGATCTTCAGAGCCTACACTCATTTCCCTTCTATTCATTTCATCTTCTTATTTCATTACCTTTTTCTTGATCTTCTCAATGTATATTTTTCTTTTTTGCGATTTCGGTTTTGGTTTATTATTTTCAATAATGAACCATTGGAATCGAGCATGAAAAAAAAAATTCTTACCCCCCCTCAAAATTGGATGGTTTACGTTTCAAGGTATGTAGAATCCAAAACTGCAATAAAAATATTTCTGTCTGTCCGCCGTACGCCGTACGCCGTACGCCGTACGCCGTACGGGCCACTTTTCTTAGTTACCATGAAACAAAATTGATGAAATTCGGGTTATAGGTTCCGTTCGGCGTCTAGTTGGTCCTCGAAGCTCGACGTTACTGTGAGTCATCTCTAAGGGGTTCAAAATAGGGGTTGAAATTTTCAAAACGCCTATACCATTTTTTAACGTAAATATTTTTACGGTTTTAAATAGTTCTTGAACTTGCGAGTTTTTTAAGACCATCCGGAGCATCGTACGTCCAGCCGTTCGTTCACAGTAAGGCCCCGAAGTTTGCACCGGCAGGCATTTTCGACTCCAGTGTGAATGAAATTGTATACAATTCAAACCAAATCTCGTAACCAGAGACGCGCCCACAATAGGAATTTGTGAATACGGCCAATCATTGGTAGGGATCACCTGATTATATTGGCGGAGTATGAAGTCGAGTTGGTTGTTCTGTGATATTATTTCGCTTGAAAAATGATGGCTCTTTTGGAGTTTGTTGGTAGGTAGTGAAACTTGAACAAACGTTGAAGTATTATTGATGGGTAAATTATTACTACGGTAAATCATTACTCAACGGTAAATTATTACACAACGGTTCATTATACCATCTACGTAGAAGGGGCTGGAGTTTGTTGGTAGGTACTTTTGCAATTTTTTTCACTCCTAATCAACAATTTCTTTTCAGAACTTCATTATGTGTGTTTCTTTTTGTTAGGTACTGTTTGTCATCGGCAGAATTATTTTAGCAACATTTAACTCGTGATTTAGGTAGGTACCTAGTAACGAGTACGGGGTTAGGTACTAACCTACGGAGGGTCTGCGATCTACATAAATATGCATAGAATAGTACATATTATATTATATAGACGGGTTATCTATACATAGAGCTGTGATCTGTAACAGAAGGGTATTCTATACAAAATAATAAACCGTTGTGCAGGGATTTGCAGCGTTTTTTCTTCTTCACTAACTTTATTAAATTGTAAATATTTTATATGCTATCTTGCACATTTCTGTTGTTATTGCTCTGTACAGAAGCGAATAGGGGTAATGTGATCCTTTTTCTACGAAAAACTATAAAAATAAATTTCAATTTTTAATCCTGTGTTAAGGGAATGTTTCAAACCTAATGCGTGACCCAAAAGATCATTAACAGCCACCCAAAAGAAAGTTCTTGGTTTACGGATGGTGGAATGAATGATGGCACTTATCATCATCATCGAAATTATATTTTAACTCAAGTTTGAGCCCGATTTGGTAAATCAGTATGCGCTAAAACATTTCCAACCACGTCATGAGATTTCATAGGTATTTGCGTATAGGTTTCATCCCGACCGTGGTTGAAATTATTTTAGAGCTATTACACTTCGTATGTTCATGAAGCCAATCACCTTCTCAGAACCATAGGTACCGAAATCAGTTCAGGTTTAAGCCTGTTTTCGAGCACTGGAAATTCGCGTGAACTAATAATAACGAATGGTCCAAGACTACCTATCTAGAAACCTAAATTTGGAGTTACCTATCCGGAAACCCATAGTTAGGCAGTCGGTTTATCTAATCTCGTCGTCGTATTAACAATTACCTACCTATATTAAGTAATCACAATAGGTAGGTTAACCTATAGTAACACCGGTTCACATTAGGCTATAATCATCATGAATCCAGATTTGTCCAGTTTGAAAAGTTGGGTTTACATAGGTACCTACATACTGTGTTGATTGCACATAAATGTACGTACCTACCTATCAACCTGCAAGCAGTTTTACATTATGTATACGCTTTTATGTAGGTACCTACCTACCTAACAGCAGGTTGCTAAATATTCATGTGATGAATAGGTCCATATCATAACTAGGTCTCTTAAATTACCTCTTTCGAAGAGGTCTATAAATAGTAGATAAGCATTCTGCGTTCTGTAGAAATACAACCCTTGTGCCCCTATGGACAGGGAATGGTTGGTCCTACAGTTCGATCCTAATCTGTTAAAATCGGCATAAATATACAACTCTCGACCTTATATCTATAATTATAAAGAAAAACTATATTACCTATAATAGTTATACAAAATAGGAAAGTACCTTTAGCAGAGGAAGGTCCGAGGAGTAAGGTAGTAGAAAACATACAACCATTGATTGGTGGCCAACCAATGCACACCGCTTGGTATCGATTGCCCTTTCACTTCACACAGTTAAATCGGCGGATCATACCGAGGCGATTCGGGAAGGAAACACAATTTAGCCAGGAATTATTCTTCAGGATGAATTTTGAAGTAAAACACACCACAGACCTAACAACAACTTTACGCTCAAATATTTTGTATTGTATTATTTTGTATGATATTGGCAAGAATGTACGAACAACTGATAGATGAACAGTTCAAAGATGAGGCTGGTCAGGTTCACTAGGATAAGTTCTTAAAATAATAGGTATGTCGTATAAGTACCTATTTTATTTCCGACCGACCATCCTGAAATTGAAATCTCCGTAGGTACCTATCAAAGCAATGAAAATTCTGAACATATACCTAATTCTGCTTAGGATAATACTCAGGGAAGGAATAATTGAAAAATTAAAAAAAACCTCATTTAATTAAACCACATAGGCAACAAGATTTATTCAACTCTTTGAATATTACACAATTGCCTACGTAGGTAGTGGGTATTCTACATGGTTGTGAATTTATTAGAAAAATATGGAGCACTACACAGGTGCATTCGTTAGAATAATTTGGTTCATATATTAGGATTAGGATTATTATTTTAGCGAATTTTCAACAAAAGTGAAACTATTGCAATGGGTCCAAACTTTTTAGAACATGGATTTTTGAAAATTTTTATAGGCAAATCCGTTAAGAGCATCCTGAATTCATCCATAGATTTTAACAAAAATGTATTTATATGGAATGTATTTATTATATACGAGTAATTTTTATTTATGTGTTACTCCAGACGATATCTGACCTTGGTTTTGTGATAAAAATTCCAAATTTCGCCAAAATGTTCGTATTGCCAAACAGAAGGATAAGTTCGAGATCAATTTCAAAAACAAAACAAAATCGAGATAACGGCGTCCTGGAAATGTCAACCCCTGTTTTAACAACACATTATTTTTACAACTATGTTAATTGGCATATTTTTACAACTATGTTATGTCCACAGTAACGCTGACCACTGGATCCCAAATGGGACCTACAAACCGAAACCATCAAACGGAAACCATCAAATTTTGAGGGGTCCGGGAGGGGGGATAATTTTTATTAATTTTTTAAAATATGTTTTTTGAATGCTTGACTCTGAAGGTTCGTTATTGAAAATAATAAACAAAAAGGAAGATACACTGCCAAGGTGATGGCACAGGAGCTTCCTCGTCACAATCAGAGTGACCCATTATAAAATAGAACAGACTCGGAAGCAAAATAACATAACATTACATTACATTACATTACATTACATTACATAACATTACATAACGTTAAATATACATATTACATAACATTACATTACATAACATTACATGAAATATACATATTATACATAACATGACTTCCATAATACATTACGTCCATTATACATAACTAGCCTGACCGCTCGCATCGCTCGCTATCCGAGATTCGCTGTACGCAGTATCGTGGAACCAACAAACGACGGAAAAATCCCATACCCTACCGGGTATTTGTGCCCAATTTTATCAAAATCCGTCAAGCCATTCAGGAGTTGACCATGGTCGACCATATTTCCGCTATGGTCAGGGAATTAAAAATGCGCCTACGTTCAACTTGGGAGGCTACCGGATATTGGTGCCAAATTTGGTCGATATCCGTTGAGCAATTCGGGATTCGACCATGGAGGGGCCCATGGATGCGCTAAGGTCGACCGCGGGGGTAGTCCGAAGGGTCGATCGTAGATAGAATTTCACGTAGATTACGAATACGCGATAAAAAATAGGGGTTACCATTTCAATTAACGAAGTTGACCATGGTCGACCATAGTTCCGCTATGGTCAGGGAATTAAAAATGCGACGTTGCACAACTTGGGAGCCTACTGGATACTCGTGCCAAATTTGGTCGATATCCGTCAAGCCATTCAGGAGTTGACCATGGTCGACCATAGTTCCGCTATGGTCAGGGAATTAAAAATGCGACGTTGCACAACTTGGGAGCCTACTGGATATTCGTGCCAAATTTGGTCGATATCCGTTGAGCAATTCGGGATTCGACCATGGAGGGGCCCATGGATGCGCTATGGTCGACCGCGGGGGTAGTCCGAAGGGTCGATCGTAGATAGAATTTCACGTAGATTACGAATACGCGATAAAAAATAGGGGTTACCATTTCAATTAACGAAGTTGACCATGGTCGACCATAGTTCCGCTATGGTCAGGGAATTAAAAATGCGACGTTGCACAACTTGGGAGCCTACTGGATATTCGTGCCAAATTTGGTCGATATCCGTTGAGCAATTCGGGATTCGACCATGGAGGGGCCCATGGATGCGCTATGGTCGACCGCGGGGGTAGTCCGAAGGGTCGATCGTAGATAGAATTTCACGTAGATTACGAATACGCGATAAAAAATAGGGGTTACCATTTCTATTAACGAAGTTGACCATGGTCGACCATAGTTCCGCTATGGTCAGGGAATTAAAAATGCGACGTTGCACAACTTGGGAGCCTACTGGATATTCGTGCCAAATTTGGTCGATATCCGTTGAGCAATTCGGGATTCGACCATGGAGGGGCCCATGGATGCGCTATGGTCGACCGCGGGGGTAGTCCGAAGGGTCGATCGTAGATAGAATTTCACGTAGATTACGAATACGCGATAAAAAATAGGGGTTACCATTTCTATTAACGAAGTTGACCATGGTCGACCATAGTTCCGCTATGGTCAGGGAATTAAAAATGCGACGTTGCACAACTTGGGAGCCTACTGGATATTCGTGCCAAATTTGGTCGATATCCGTCAAGCCATTCAGGAGTTGACCATGGTCGACCATAGTTCCGCTATGGTCAGGGAATTGAAAATGCGACGTTGCACAACTTGGGAGCCTACTGGATATTCGTGCCAAATTTGGTCGATATCCGTCGAGCCGTTTGGCCGTGCATAGAAGGACAGACAGACAGACAGAGCGCATGCGCAGGGCGAACCGCTGGCTCTATCATGTTGAAATTTATATGGGACCTCAATGGGCCCTATCCGCTTAATCCCTGAGAATTACATTGAAATTGGGTGAAATCTTTGGTTACTACGGCTGTAACAAGGAAATTGAATCTATTTCACGCCAGCGCATGCGCAGAGCGCACCGAGGGTCCGATCATGCTGAAATTCATACTGGAACTCACTAGGCCTTGTCCAAACAACCCTTGAAAATTTGAGCGAAATTGAATCAAAATTGTGAAAGTTATGCGTGTTTGTTGAATTTAACGTTAGCGCATGCGCAGGGCGTACCGCTGGATCAATCATGTTGAAATTTGTATGGGACCTCAAGGGGCCTTATCCGCACCATCCCTCAAAATTTGAGCTGAATCAATTCAAAATCGTGGAAGTTATGGCTGTAACAAGGAAATGCGGACAGACTCACAGATTCACAGACTCACAGACTCACAGACTCACAGACCGACAGACACGGAACCAAATTTGTTCAGTAGGCTTTGAAACGCAAAATGCAAGTGGAAATTTTGATTTCTGAAGACAAAAATTTTTTGGCTCACGAAAGTGAACACAAGGCTTCCGCTGCTTCGCAGACTCGGAAGCAAAATGCGAGGAGCTCACCGCTGCTTGCTTATGAACACCATTATTCGCTCGAATGTTTTTTAATTGTCTTATTAATAATTGGAAAATTCCGATGAAACTGTGAAGAAATCTACGTAAAACTGGTCGTTTTCAGTATTTCTGAAGGTATAAGTTATTTACGAAATAAGATCAATTCCATCAGTTCCATTATTTCGACCAGCCACCCCGAAATTTAAATCTCAAGTAGCTACGCAAGCAATAAACATAAATTGAACATATTTATAATATTCAAGAAAGGATTGCATACCTGTAGGTACCAGGTCATTTAAGTAGCCTAACAAGTTTTATTAACAAGGATGATCGAATTAGATCATATGTCTACTTGCCTTGAAGTACTTGCGGTAGGAAGGTACTCGGTGCTCAGAAGTTTCTATTAAATAGAAACTACTAAATACTTAATAGAAATAAAATCCCAAATTTTGGAATTTGTGATAATCATGAAATATTCGAACCAAATGAGGTATTGAAACTACTTATATATAGCTACAGTAAAATGTTTTTCAGAACGACTCTATAGAGCAGGGGTACCCAACCTTTTGTTAACCCCCCCCCCCCCCCCAGCTCGATGCAAGCACCATTGCGCCCCCTCCTTTTGGTTTATTATTCTGTGAATAATACACCTATGTATTCGCTCAGCAAACAATTTTTATAACACCCCCTCAAAATTTTTTCTTTTCCGTTTCAAGGTGCGTAGATTCCAAAAATGCAATGTCCGTCCGCCGTACGCCGTCCGCCGTACGCCGTCCGCCGTCCGCCGTATCACGTGTACAGGCTTCATTTTCGGTCTAAAAAAATCGTTCTTTCGCACACATGCTCCATTTGGGCCCTAGTTGTGTCCCGAAACTTTTCAGCCCGATCGGAATATACCCAGGGGTGTTATGAGTGAAAATGTGTGTAAAAATAGGTACTTTTTACGTTTTAGCAACATATTGGTAACATGAGCTTCTGAGATATCGTTTTCTATGTTTTTGGGGACGAGAAGATCGAATATGAGGTCGATTTTGACCAAAGAGTGGAAAATTGAGTTCTACCAAATGTTCAGCTCCCAGAATTGATTTTTTATGAGTGAAAAACCTGGGAAATCGTCTGAAATCACCATCAGTTTGTATAATAACACTGGAAAAAGTGTCAAGACGTGGTTCAGGACGATTAAATGGCACTACCAATGATCAAAGATAGTTAAAAAAAAAAGAAAAAAAAAGAGCGTACCTAATTTGTGTTTTGGGGGCCAAAATTAATGGAAACCATCAGAAGTAGCTATTTCGATTATTACGCATGAAAGAAACAATTAATGAACAGCCAACCTTTCTGTAGGTATGTCCAATAGAATAATAAACCCATGTGACAAGGACTTTGCAGCGTTTTGGTTTATTATTCTCTGAATAATACACCTATGTAATCGCTCAGCAAAAATTTTTATAACCCCCCCTCAAACTTTTTTCTTTTCCGTTTCAAGGTGCGTAGATTCAAAAAATGCAATGTCCGTCCGCCGTACGCCGTACGCCGTACGCCGTACGCCGTCCGCCGTATCACGTGTACAGGCTTCATTTTCGGTCTAAAAAAATCGTTCTTTCGCACACATGCTCCATTTGGGTCCTAGTTGTGTCCCGACACTTTTCAGCCCGATCGGAATATTCCCAGGGGTGTTGTGAGTGAAAATGTGTGTAAAAATAGGTACTTTTTGCGTTTTAGCAACATGTTGGTAACATGAGCTTTTGAGGTATCGTTTTCCATGTTTTTGGGGACGAGAAGATCGAATATGAGGTCGATTTTGGCCAAGGAGTGGAAAATTGAGGTTGTACCAGATGTTCAGCTCCCAAAATTGATTTTGTATGAGTCAAAAACCTGCCAAATCGTCTAAAATCACCATCAGTTTGTAGAATAACACTAGAAAAAGTGTCTACACGTGGATCAAGACGATTAAATGGCACTACCAATGATCAAAGTTAATTTGAAAAAAAAAAAAGATCGTACCTACCTACCTAATTTGTGTTTTGGGGGCCAAAATTGTTGGAAGCCATCAGAAATAGCTATTTCAATTATTTCACATGAAACAAACAATAAATGTACAGCCAACATTTCTGTAGAATAATAAACCCCATGTGACAAGGACTTTGCAGCGTTTTTTCTATGTCCCCCTCCTTCTAGGGCCCCCCCCTCAAAAATGGTAATGAACAAATTCAAACTCAATTTTAAACTGAACTTTCTATTACCTAACAGTAGGTAGGTACCTAATTAAAATTTTTAATTTTATAAAATTTTATTCTATTAATTTATTAACTATTAGTTCTGTGGTCTATGTGACACTTGACTTCGTTTTTCGGTGACTAATTTCTCTATGTTCGGAGTGATTTTTCGACATTTTAAGCAGTTTCTGGTTTTATATTTCAATGACAGAAAGTGTGAAATCCCGATTCACATAGTTAGGTAGAAGAGAAGAGCACGAGAATTTTCAAAGCAACCATAGAAATATTTGGACAAATAGGAAGGTACTCAATCCTATGTTTCTCCAACTGTGCTGCTTCAAATGTCATGTTCCCAGTTGAATCGCTCTGCAAATCTGTCGCTTCTTCTTGAATTTCGACTGGAAGTGAATCCACCTTTACAGTAATCGGCGACAATGTTCATGGTTTGCCAGCCAGCGGTGTTTGTTTCAGGAAAATAGCATTGAAGTTCATCATCCAGCCTATCGAGGCGTTCACAAATGGTTTTTTCACATTTAATGAATAATTCGAGTGGTTTACCGTCCAAAAGGTCATTCAGACGACGGAATTACGAGAAGTTGGGTAGGGCCCTCGAGTCGTCGCTTCCACAAACGCATCTTCTCTGAAAACCCTGTTATGGAATCTGACGCAGAGATTACGGTTGACTTTCCTAAATGTTTGTCAAGTTTATGGGCCCCGCTTGCGCCTCCCCAGGTTGGGTGTTCCCAAAATAATATCTATAGTATAGCTCTGTAGTATAGATATCTATAGTATAAATATACTATACTATCAATACTAAAATAATATCTATAGTAGGTATAGATATTATTATCAAACTAAATGCATTGCTACAGGCCTTTTGAGTTATATACTCAAAATTGAGTTATAACTGTTGTTGTTTTTCTTGAGAATGCCGCCCGCGAAGAATTAGTTATTTGACGATGAGTTATGAACTTACTTGCTTCTAGACTTTTGTCCTTACTGGGGGGGCTGAGGGTGATGCCTTCTGTTGTCTGTTGTGACAATGCTTCTGGACTTTCTTCCTGGTATACCTAAACTTCTAGGAAGAGCTAACGGTGGTAGGTGGAGGTGAGTGGGACCCATTCGTTTTCATCGTTCCAAGTGACCGCCTGAATCAGGAGAACCAGGGCTCGGGCGGCACAGCCAGTTCCACGTGCAGATTGCTAATTTGTACGTCCCCTCGATTGTTTCAGGCGAGGACAGGAAAAGACAATGAGAAGTCAGGTAAAATGAAACGGGAAAATATCAAGTTCCTACCTACGTACCAAGGTTTCTCCACCCCGCCAGGGTCATCCTAATAAGATCACTCGAATGTGCAGGATTCCATCCCCATCCAAGAAGACGGCATAAAGCCAATGGGCGTCCTCGTTCTATTTGTTTTCAGTGAATTGTTTTGAAGCCCAACGTGGCTGGATAGTTGTGTAATTTTCTGTAGGCCTTCGTTGGATGATGCCCTCTCAAAGGGCAAAGTCCGTTTTTTTGGTCCCCTCCCTAACGTTTTCGAGTTTTTCGCCCCTGAAAGTCAGTCAACTACAGGTACGTGTTCAGTGTAGTTCTCGTGGGTTGTTTCTTCCGTTTTTCATTGAAGATGAATGCAAATGGCTCTAAAAAGGTAAGATATTAGCAGTTCTTACTGAGTACCACTACAATATTTCGGAATCTCTCCACTTTCTAGAATATTACTTGTGTTCATTTTTGTATGGACAGCTTTATACGACAGAGGAAGAGATTCGTGAGCTCCTTGAACAGCTTTGTTCTGACGATGAAGACACTACCGAGTTCGTAGACGATTTTAGGGAAAATATTGAAATAGTTGATATTTCCGGAGTGGAAGAAGATAATCCACCTGAGGAGATACATTCCCCATTCCATTGTGAGTTGTGAATATTTCATTATTATTTCGTTCACGAAAAACCTCAAATAGGTTACGATGAAGTCGAATAAATACATTGAAATTTGGTCTGAAGTTCCCAGGTCCTTCGTCAGATGTCAAAAAACATGTTTTTCCTTCCACTCAGCCTGAAGCAGGATATATGTCTGCTTCTTGCTATACTGCAAGCCAAAACAAAAATGGTATTATGGTTTCATTTCCTATCCATAAGTCATTTTAGCGAATTTTCGAAGAAAAGGAAGCTATTGTTCTCGGTCCAAAATTTTTAAAACTCGAATTTCCGAAAGATTTTTATACCAAAATCCGTTTCAGACTATCCTGAATTCCCTGCCGAAAGACACCAAAAATTATATGTATATATATATATATATATTTATATATATATTTATATATTATGTATGTGTCACTCCAGACGATAACTCTCGAAAGAATTGAGATAAAAAGTTCAAATTTGCACGAAAAATCTGTCTTGGCAATCGACAGGCTAAGTTCGAAGATGGGCAGAATCGGGTCACCCTAAGGGGGAGTTTTGGGGAGTTTTAGGGGGGGGGAAATTACCCATAAATTCCCAAAATGAAAAAGTCTGACAAGTGACACCTCATTTTAAAGGTTTTTGTACGCTGAACACGATGGTGAAATCAGAATTGCGATATCTCATTCCATTCTCAAACTGGAGCACTTTGAAGATGAAGGAACGTGGTTATTTCTTGAGATGTTTTTCCTGGTTCGTCTGCTCTAATCTGATAACGGAATGGGATATCGCAATTCTGACTTCACCATCGTGTTCAGCGTTGGAAAATCTACAAACCGAGGTGTTACTCGGCAAAAAATGGAACAAAAAATTTGTTACGTACCCAATACCTACTCTTCTGGTATTCAAAACATTTTTGATTTCCCCCCCTCCCCCTCCTTCCACCCCAAATTTTACTTTGCGTAAAACTACTCCTGTTTTAATTTTGTATCAAGTTGGGAAAACATTGGCCGAAAATTAATTTTCAGAAAATTTTAGGCGGAGGAGGAAGATGCCGAAAACTTCGAAAATTTGCTCTTATAGCCATGCTGCATGACTGTGGTTTTTTTTATTAAAATGTTGGATTAAATAAATAAATAAAAACGAAAATTGTAAAAAAGTCAGAAGCGCAATGAAGTTTTGATTTGGTTTGAAATTCTAGGCCTTCTAATTCTACTAATTCATACATACTTTTGTGATTCTTACGAAATTTTTTTCAGGTACATTTATTTTTCGATTTGTATATGTTCTTTTATAATGTTCAATTATTGTAATTTCTTTTGGAATAACTTTTGTTCTGTTTTCAGACCAATTATACTGTTTTATTATACGAGTCCTGTCTATTACATTTATTCCCACGAAAAGTAATGGTCATACTTACTGCTGGAAAAAATAATGTTCATTGGAAACTTGACGAAATAGATGTAGAACATGCAGAATAGATCAACCCCCCCCCCCCCCCCCCTTTATCTACTCAGTAAAAGCCGGCATAAGAACAACGACATGACGCCGATTGGCGTCAGCGCTCAAAACAATCCCTGCCAAAACAACGGCATGGCGCCCATCGGCGTCATTAATGAATTGACTTATAATCACATTTATATCGATGTAATCTTGAATTTTCTTAGCTCAAATACATAGTAAAGCCTTCTAAATTCAAAAAATCGACTTGCAGGTCTCTTATTGAATGTGTTTATCCTGAAATGCGTGATTTTCCTTCTGGCCGTCGGACTTTGCCACACAATACTTCCACGTTCTTCATAATAGTATGGATACAAGTCTGGCGGCAGAGGCTCCCCATTCCGGCCCCACTGGTCGCCCATTTCTGTCAAAATCCGTAAACTTGCATAGAAATCTCACTTTCAACCACTTACTGACACCACACCAACGTCATTTAGCTAGTGAACCTAGAAAATGACCCGTTGACATATTTGTTTGCTGTTAATTAGCCATATCGAATGCGATCGAGTTCAAAATCGTTAGGCATGGTCTAGGTCTAGACATCCTAACGGACATTTTGGTACCAAATGTACAAGTTTTGGTCCATTTTTACGGCATCGAGCAATTAGAAACACCGTCATATCTCCCTTAGTTTTCTACCTAGAAAGCCCGATCTCATCTCAAACTGAAGATTCCAACGAGCTGAACATAACCCTAAAAGAAAACTTGAAAAAGACCGTGTTTTGAAGAAGTGTGACCATTTAAAATTCCAACATACATACATGCATACGTACATGCGGAGCAACATCAAGCGGAAAACCGTTTAGAAACTTGTTTTGAGCACTTCTGAATAAGGTTCCATGGTTTTCTCGAACACCTGTTTTTGACTGTATCACCATACTTCCATTCCTATGTAATAGGATCATGGAAGTAAATAATTAAAAAAAAACAAAATTAGAATGTTCCTTCGCCAAACAAAGAGGTTAGTAGTACCTACCTATCAAGGTATTTTTTTACAATACCTAAGTACGGGTCAACTTCGGGTCTTCTTCCACTAATGGAAATAGACTATTTTTTCAAAAACTCTGTTTTTATTTGAAATGGGTTTCCACGATTTCTTCGCGAGTGATTTAGTTCGTGTCGGGTGGTCAGTTTAAATACTGCATACTTAACACGGTTGTGTATAATAAGATCTGCTTGCCGATTAAAAGTGCAGCTACCTACCCAAGGCGTGTAGAGAGCTGCACTCCCTCAACTCTGCCTTGCTACCTATCTATTATAGCATTCAAGAAGAACGGTAGATAGTTTGGAAGGTTTGATAAAGAACGATTAACGACTCCAACCTCCGAATTGAGTTTTTTCATCGCAGGAAAATGACAAGACGCTCTAAAATGTGGCCACAATCGTTCCTGCTGTTATGACCCTCGGAATGTTCGAAGGTCTATCAGTAAGAAGTTTAAATGTATAGGGCTAAAACCACACGTTCCCTCCTCGGTTGAATTGAACTTGTCCGTACAGGTCTCTGCCTAGCGGATATTTAGGTGCATGGATACACTATTTTTCGCCCCTCCACGCCACCCTAATTGTCGGACCGGGCTCAAATTTCGAAAAAATCTCCAATCCCAAATTTGCAGTCCTTTCTGAGTCCTTGATGTAGACCGATGATATAGACCGTGGGTCTATAATAGTAATATTATATAATATTACCAATCGGGCATATTATTGCCAAATTTCAATTGGCATATTATTCCATATTATTGCCATTTATTGCAATTATTGCCTTACTCATATTTACTATGATGCCCAGGGAAAAATTGTGCTGTATCATGAAACTCAAATTATTGTACGAATGTGGATGTTACTGTGATCCAATAATTCCCATCTATTGATCGTGCAGGGTTGCAAGCACCAACCTACGTCCCAGTCGAAATATCTGGGACCTAATAACCTATTAAGTCGTTAGTTACGTAATATTTGCCCGTGTATTTATTTAGCCTGCCTACCATTTACATTAAATTGTGCAACGGTAATACAGGAGCAGATGGATAAAATGATCGCTGAAGTCGGGAAGGAATGGGATATCTTCAGAAAACGTTTAGACGCGGCACAAGAAAAATGCAATCAGCTCAGCAACGAGCGAACCGCTATTATGAAGCAGTGCCAAAAGTTGGCAGAGGAAGCTGTAAGTTGTTCGTTCCACTAGTTATTCAACAAGAAACTGCTGAAGAACATCAATAGCGTTCAGTACCTACTTACCTAGTGAATGTAGGTACTTACTTACCTAGTGAGGTAGGTGAATGCAGGTGGTGTATGGTGAAAACCATAATTATACACCATAATAATATATCTGTATTTGGGTGTAAGCGCTTTGGCTGCCCAGGAAATGGGAAAGAGGTTTTAAGCATCAGTAGAGCCACTCATGCAGCATGGCTATAAGAGCATATTTTCAAATAAATATTCGTGCTATTTCGTAAAAAGGTGATATAGCGAGAAACCGTACCACTTTTCGTAACTTCATATTTTTTTGGGTGGTTTTAGCCATTTTTACCTATTTTTGATCCTTATAAAGTCAAACGTGACCCATTCTTTTTTGAGAAAAATATTTTCATAATAGAAATAGTCCGTCGTGTGTCAGGTTAGTTAATATGGACTTTAGCCCTTAAAACAAATTGTTGACCCCCCCCCATCCAAATTTGACCCCCTAATCTGTTTGAAAAAACAACACGAATGGTATTTGTGTGCCTTTACTCACCCTCCTATTCTACAATCAGTGATTTCAGTTATATCAATTATTGTTAGCATTTGCAGCCGGGTTTTCAGATTTTTGATCCCTAAAAACTCAAATTTGACCCCCTTAGAATTTTTCAAAATTGCTCATCTTACTACCCTCATATTTTTGTTTGGTATTGCGAACATTTTTGTGAAATTTGGACATTTTCAAAGATTCATTTTCTGAACATTTTCGACCCATTTCAATTTTTTTCTGTGAAAATTCGCTAAAAAAAAAGTTGGTGACAATACACTAAGTTTCCAATTCCCCCCCCCCCCCCCCAGATCTTTCTTATACACTGCATCCTGGATAAGTGGGAGTTTAAGGGAACAGATTTTCAATCCCGCTCATGGAGGTTTACAACTTAAAGAAAAAAGTACAAAATAGATAAATTTAGAATGTATTTGAATGAAATTCATGCATTTTGCCATGTAGTTATGGTAAAAAAAGATGTAGAGTTAAAAAAAATTAATTTTAATTAAAAAAAACGCTGCAAAGTCCTTGTCACATGGGTTTATTATTCTATTGGACATACCTACAGAAAGGTTGGCTGTTCATTAATTGTTTCTTCCATGCGTAATAATCGAAATAGCTACTTCTGATGGTTTCCATTAATTTTGGCCCCCAAAACACAAATTAGGTAGGTACGCTCTTTTTTTTCTTTTTTTTTAAACTATCTTTGATCATTGGTAGTGCCATTTAATCGTCCTGAACCACGTCTTGACACTTTTTCCAGTGTTATTATACAAACTGATGGTGATTTCAGACGATTTCCCAGGTTTTTCACTCATAAAAAATTAATTCTGGGAGCTGAACATTTGGTAGAACTCAATTTTCCACTCTTTGGTCAAAATCGACTTCATATTCGGTCTTCTCGTCCCCAAAAACATAGAAAACGATATCTCAGAAGCTCATGTTACCAATATGTTGCTAAAACGTAAAAAGTACCTATTTTTACACACATTTTCACTCATAACTCCCCTGGGTATATTCCGATCGGGCTGAAAAGTTTCGGGACACAACTAGGGCCCCAAATGGAGCATGTGTGCGAAAGAACGATTTTTTTAGACCGAAAATGAAGCCTGTACACGTGATACGGCGGACGGCGGACGGCGTACGGCGGACGGCGTACGGCGGACGGACATTGCATTTTTGGAATCTATGCACCTTGAAACGTAAAAGAAAAAAGTTTGAGGGGGTGTTATAAAAATTTTTTGCTGAGCGAATACATAGGTGTATTATTCACAGAATAATAAACCAAAATCGAGTGAGCTCAATAATATTATGAGGTCGGCAGATCAACGAGTCCCACTGTTGTCGCGCTCTCACTCAGAGGCTGTGGCGGCTGAGATTCCCTCTCATGGAGGCTGTCCTTGAGAAAATAAATCCCACTCATTGAGGTCTCATTTTCCCACTCAGTGAGGTTTTTGGTCTTCAAGGGGGTTGGACTGGACCTTCGTTCCCAGATATAGAGGTGTCCCATTTACCCGGGTCTCATTTATCCAGGTTCCACTGTAGTAATTTTGCGTTCAATGATTTTTTAGTAGGTACTTATTCATACTTCAAGACGTCTTCTATCATTTACAATAATCAGCACTTCCACTGATTGCTATTATGATTACCCATCCAGTAAATTTAAAAGTTCACATCGAGAGCATCCTACCACCTGATCTCTGAGGCAGGTACTCTACCTACAAAAAGCTTTTAGAAATCCTCGTTATTGAAAATTGTTGGTGATTTTATTGTTTTCATGTACCTAGTCGGTGATCATTCAGCATGTGCGTGGGTAGGTATGTCATAATTAAAATCTACATAATGTAGGTTTGGTTTGTGAGGTCTCAGAATTTTTCTGTTGGCAGGGTAGGGACTAAGCACGCAGCAATGAATGTTTTGGAACATCATTGATTTTTTTACCATGATTCGTGAGATTCATCCAGAATCTAAGTAGATGGAGCGTGTTGAAGTGTGCCTACATCTCTAAACACAGGTTTTCAAACGTGATTAAACGCAGTTATACTCGTAATCCACCGCAGGTATATTAGGTATAACCGAGTTGTTCCGTATGCACTGAGTACTAACCTACTTCAGAAAACGCAGATTTTAGTAGACAAACACATTCACAAATATTGGCGCCGAGAGGGTACCATATTGGTAGACACTAAATGAGAGGGTGATCTTGAACGATGTTCTTCGTAGTCAAAGTGTTTGTATTTACAGGCTCGTTGGAAGGAAATAACTGAAAATCAAAACTTGAAGCTTCTCGAATCTCAGAAGGCTTACGAAAGAGTTGTTGAAGAGGTATCAACCCTACGATTATTATTCAAACTTGTATTTATAGATGGATAAGCAATGTGCTGTGTGCATTGGTCACAAAGCGGTTTATATAATTTTTTTTTAAATGAAACTAGATTCCATTCTGAGAACTTTGACACCAACCGCAATGTCCTATATACCATAACATAAGTACCTAGTTCTTTTTCTATCATTTTTAAAATGTGTACAAATTCTGACGTCGCAGGGGCGTCCCAGGTCGGGACAGGTGCATTGACGTCAGAATTGGTTGAAACTTTGAAAAATCATAGAAAAAGAACTACTTATCATAGGACAGTGTGGTTGGTCAAAATTCTCAGGGTGGAATCTACTTTCATTAAAAAAAATAAAAATAAAAATAAAAATGAAAAAATACATGCACATACCCCGTTACGTGCCAATAATTTATTATGTATAAATAATGGTAGGTATGTAGCCGTCCAGTGTGTGCTTGCCAACTTTCACCACCCTCAGCCGTAGTTGTTGTACTCTTACTTATATCAAAATGTTCTTCATAAAATTGACTAATTATCAAGCCCGTTGAACATCAGTACGACGATTCAATTGCCCTTTTCTTTATTCAGAACGAGCTGATTCAGCTAGAGAGAGATGCCACTGTGAGCACCTTCAATGACAAGATAGTCCGATTGGAGGAATCTCTTGTCCATAAAAGCACGAGACTTGAACATCTGCAGCAAGAACTGAAGAATGTAAAGAAAATACTTCACAGAAACTTCTCTCTTGTTAAGCATTCATTGAGGGATTTGAGCCACCACGAGTATGTGGCCTATCAATCTTCCAAAGCCGCTGGTTTCGTTAAACATTACTATTTATATTCAACCACGCTTCGATCGAATAGTCATGACAAATGAAATAACAGGAGATTCGTGGTTTCACTATGAAGATCGCAAAATAGGTAGCAGAAACTAGTAAAGCTGACGAGAGTAGACTTATTCTACATTTCAGGATTTAAACTCGAGTGTTCTAGCCTTGGGGGTGGGAGCCTAGTTTGGCAAAATGTAGAAACCGATAATTGTCATGTATGGAGGTCATGTTTTAAGCCAAAATAGAGCCCAGATAGAGTATGTACCTACCAGACATCTTACTTCAAAATTCCAGTAATGGAGATACGAGATTTTTGGGTAGCACAGCAGTATAAATTTATTACATACTGCTGTGCTATAGTATTTTAACACGATTGTTGTTGCACTGTTCAAAATGCAGTTCTTCTACAACATTCAATCATTCTCATTCTAACCATGACCGCTAAGTGATAAAGCGGTTTTGACAATGAGGAATGGACGTACCGTTCTTTTAATTCTTTTAAATTGTAGGTCTAACGGAGAGCTTTCCAAAAAGGTGCGATATGATGGGTCGGAAATCAACGGAAGTGGGTGAAGAGGGGAAGGAAAAAGCGAGCTACGTCATCTGGTATGACGTACATTGTATTGCCCTCTCCCTCCCGCACGTGGGATTCGAGTGAGAGGGATATATATCCTACCAGATGACGTCACGCGTTTTTTGGTTTATTATTTTCAATAATGAACCATTGGAATCGAGCATGAAAAAAAAAAAAATTCTAACCCCCCCCCCCCTCTAAATTTGATGGTTTACGTTTCAAGGTATGTAGAATCCAAAACTGCAATAAAAAAATGTCTGTCTGTCCACCGTACGCCGTTCGCCGTACAGGCCACTTTTCTTAGTTACCATGAAACAAAATTGATGAAATTCGGGTTATAGGTTCCGTTCGGGGTCTACTTGGTCCTCGAAGCTCGACGTTACTGTCAGTAATCTCTAAGGGGTTCAAAATAGGGGTTGAAATTTTCAGAACGCCGTAGCTCGAAAACTTTCGATTGAAGGGTATGGTTTTTTTTTACGTTATTAAATTTGTCTTGAGCTAAACAATTTGGTACTTGAGTATTAAACGGAGGCCACCATTACGAAACGCGCCGCGGCACTTACAGAAGGTTAAATTGTTATAGATGTTGTAGTAGAACTATTCTAGTATTGTTGTGAGTCGAGCGTTCCATTACATTCCACTAACCGAAAAGTATCTACCGAAAAGTACCTACTGCTCGCTGCCGCTCGCATTGTCAAGCGATCTGGATGCTCGCTAGCGCTCGCATCTCAAAAAAGATAAACAATCCCAGAAACTATCCCGTGAATGAGCAGGTTGTTTGGGACTTCTGAATAGATTAGTGGAATGTAATGTTAGGTATAAAATACCAGAAAACAAGACAAGTAGAGCTGGGACGGTGGGCTCTTGACTGGGGGGGGGGGGGGGGGTATAACCGAAAAGAACCATATTTACTAACCAATACTAGCAAAAATATTATTGATTTCTGGTGAGCCACCGGTAGGTCTAGTAATACCTACTTAGGGATATTAGGTGTACCTACATTGTATACCTATACTTAGGTATATACCCCCTCAAAACTAGTGGCCTCCGTATAATACCTAAGTACCAACAATTTTTTGAGACCACCCCGAGCATCGTACGTCCAGCCGTTCGTGTGCACCAAAAAGCTTCGTCAACACGATCGTGAATCAAACGGTATAAATCCGGCCCAGATAATCATCACTAGGGAGCACCTGATTATAATCAAGAATGGCTGTATGAAGTCGAGTTGGTTGTTCTGCGATATTATTTCATTGATAAGTGATGGACTAGGTATTGGATTTTGTTGGTAGTTACTTCTGAAACTTGAACAAACGTTGAAGTATTATTGATGGGTAAATTATTACACAATGGTAAATTATTATACAACGGCAAATTATTAGACAACTGTAAATTATTACAAAACGGTAAATCATTTCATAACGGTAAATTATTACACAACGGTAAATTATTACACAACGGTTCATCTACCAAGGAGGGGCTGGATTTTGTTGATAGGTACTTTGGCAACTTGAACAAACGTTGAAGTATTATTGATGGGCAAGTTATTACACAGCGGTTCATTATACTTGACCACGAGGATAGGTATTGACCACAGAAAGCAGTGATCTACGCAGAAGGGGCATCTATTTCACTCCACATCAACAATTTTTCTTCAGAACTTCATTATTTGCGTTTCTTCTTGCCATTTTAGTTACTGTTTGTCATCAACAGAATTATTTTAGCAACATTTAACTCGTGATTTAGGTAGGTACCTAGTAACGAGTACGGGGTTAGGTACTAACCTACGGAGGGTCTGCGATCTGCATAATATGTATAGAGTAGTACATAATTATATTATATGGACGGGATATCTGTACAGAGAGCTGTGATCTGTAACAGAAGGGTATTCTGAACAAAATAATAAACCGTTGTGCAGGGATTTGCAGCGTTTTTATTATCTTATTCCTGCCGAACTACTCGGATTTCGGACCTGAAAATGGGGATACAGGGGTTTTGGACGGTGCTGATCCGATTATGAGGTCAACAGCAGCAAATTCCGACCCACATTCATTCCTCATGGGTTCTACTTGGTCTATTTGGGTTTGCTGTCAGTGTTATGTACCTTAATTGTCACAATATTATACTCTATTTAACCATATTCTCGCCGAGGTGGTTGAGATATAGGTCCGTCGTGTGAAGTTCACTGTATTAGGAAAATAGGAACCCATAATAGCACACCGATCTTTAGGTCTGTAGTCCCACGTCTTACGTACCAACGCTATGCTGTTGAAGGGAACAATGAAGTCAGAAAAAATTGAACAAATGTCAGCGAGTAATAAACAGGATGCAGAATATGAGGAGAAAATTAGAGGCCTCCATGAATACAACGATGAGCTAACCCAAGAGGTATCTTAACTAGTTTGCAAGTTAATTTGTGCAGTTCATATATATCCGAGGATGACTGACAATAGTTTCAAGCCCATTTTCTGATTTGATCAATAATCTAATATGTTTACCGTTGCAGATAGTAAAATTGAAAGATCAAGTGAAAATAATGATGAGCAGAGGAGGCGATATTGGGTATAACTTCGGGGAAGACCTGGTGGACATACCTCCACAGGTGCAAAGTGTAATCCGGATCTACCAAGCAAAAATCAACGAACTTTTGAACGAAAGAAAGTACGTATCCCTTTACGTCCAAATTTGCCTGTTTACACCATCTAAATCAGCTGCCTGCCCAATTACTTGGCTGATGTGGTACCTAACGTATTGCGTGTGTGTATATTTGAACTTGTGTATCTTAATGAAGGAACCACATTTTGATGATGAAGAGAATGCGCGATTTCACTAGACAACTTTCGAAGAAACGGTTGGCAAGGGGAGACGCGGATGACGAAATCAGATCGAGCCATTCTTCAACAGGCAGCGATTGCACTGGAACCACAGTGCCGTCTATCACAGTATGTATCGGTTAGGTAACTACTGTAATATACATATCCATGTATTGCGTGGGTTTGATTACAGAATGCACAATTAAGGGAGTAGATGGATGGTGGGATTTAATTAGGAGAGTTTGCTAATGAGGTGATAGATAGGTACGTATCGAAGCAATGGCACGGCTGTATCCTCACTTTACTAACTCACTACTCTCCATAAAAGCTATAATCAACTTGGAAGCATAACAACAACTACAACTCTATCATACCCAGTCTTCCTAAGGCACAAATTGTGAAATAAATTGAATTGAATTGAAAAAAAAAAAAAAATTTATACAAATCTCTATGATGTGTTGTCTTAGTAGGTACCGAAACGACATAATGCACCTATACGTTATTTGCATATTTATGTATACGTAGGTACCTAAATTTGTTGCATTATTAAATTTGGCCTCAGTGAAGATGTTTTGAATTTCAGAGCACTGATGAGGCTACGGAACCTTGGTATGAAGAGGAATACAAAAAATTCTTCGGGTAGTCTGGTTCGTCTATTAGAACCTACAGTTAGAAACTGTTCCGTCCAGTCCAATGTAAATAAATGAAATTTGCGTCCCCAGACCCCGAAGATGGCTCCAAAGTTATAGTGTGGTTCTTCATTGGGTTTCGAGTCCTCTATTGTGGTATTTCCTTTCGAAAATCCGGTACCTACAAGTACAAACTCCAATGCTCTGTACACACCATTTAGACTTAGATGATGAATTCAAACGGTTTTCTTTTGGGCTGCCGGGTCATCCATCATTCTAGGATTTGTCCATGGTGTACTTTGGTACCACCCTTAAACGTTTGAATAGGTAACTAATTTCAATAAGCGTGAGATAGGTAGCTTGATCAAACGCTCGAAATCATGCTGTATTACGAACTAAATCACTCGCGACGAAATCGTGGAAACCCATTTCAAAGAAAAACGGAGTTATTGAAAAATAAATAGTTTATTTCCACTAATACACGAAAAACGCAAAAAACACTGTTATACCGGTGTCGGTGATCAAACCATCGTCAGTAACACACAATAACTCCGGTTATTGTGTGTTACTGACAATGGTTTGATCACCGAAACCGGTATAACAGTGTTTTTTGCGTTTTTCGTGTATTAGTGGAAATAGACTATTTTTCAATAACTCCGTTTGTCTTTCATGCTGTATTCATAATCAGCCCTCTTTCTGCACTAAAACACTGATACCTGGACCTGTTTCTTTTTGAAATTATTTTTCTATCTAAAAGCGCCTTTAGGCTTCAATAGTTGTGGATGGCGAGCGATTTTTAAATTTTTTGGTCATGGTTCAAGCTATCGGTATGTGTATGTCTCATTACACCAGATTATTAATTTGACCCCTGTCCATCTTCTTTCGGCTAATAAACGATCTGATGCTATTATAACATTTCCAGTAATACATCCGCTAATCACTACACATACGTGTAGTTTGTTCCACGGAACCTTCATCGTCCTCTTCGAACGACTTCCCCATTGAATAATTTATGTCATAGATATGTACCGGTAGCGTTGTGATCCACATTGTGGAATTCTCATTTGCATGCAACATTCGAAACAGCGTTCCCTTAATATGTCCCTTAAATTATAAACACGCTAATTATGAGCTAATAATTTGTGATAGTCCGAAAAAAACGAACGCTCCTTCATCAAATAAAAATTTGTTGTTACGAGAAATCCGTAATATTGGTATATTTCGCCTTATGTCTGATATAAAAATAAGCGTGGTGTGATGGCTGTTTTCCTATGTTTATTTAATGCGTAGATCGATTTCACTACTGAGCTGTGGAAGACAGCGTGAGCTATGACAGTCTTTTGCAAGATTCTCAGGATGTCGTTCATCTTAGATTATTTTGACAGATTTGAGGAGATGAGGGATGATGGGGTAAAGAAATTTAATAGAGACCACTACAGTATTTTGTTATTGGCTGGTAGCATTGACACTAACTTGAGTAGGAAATATCTGTTTCGGACATTACTTCTCGCCTTATTCAATTACGTTGTTCTGGCGAATCAGGATTGGATGTTACTGTACACAACCTTTTTGCTTAGAGATGACTTTGAAACTGGTAGCGGAGTCTTGAACTATGGGCTGCTCATTACAGTGAGTATTGGGTTTCTATTCAACTTCCACTACTACAGAGGAGAGTTCTTGCACTGCAGCCGAATAATGAGCAGAGGTATTTTTCACTACGCGGACAAGCAGTTGGAACTTGAAGATATGGTAAAGTTCAGGAAACAAATGAAGTTTCAGCGGAATATTTTGATAGCTCTGGCCACGTACGTGTGCACGATAGGAGTGATAGTGGTGTTGGGGCCAGTTATTGATGACCACATGGGCAACGGATATGATGGAACTTACGACGAGAACGGAGTCAACAGGCGCCTGCCGGTGCCGCTGTTTTTCCCTTTTGAAACGACGGATGGTATCGGCTATTTAGCCGCTCTCGCCATGACGACAATTTCTGGAACTGTCACCTGCACTGTTATTGGTACTCATCCAAATCTTCCTATAACATTCTAAACCTGTAAGCATGAAGTATTTGTGTGTGTAGGTTATAGGCGCCTTCATCATGGCCAACCGATTGAACTGGTTTGATTGAAGTTCGTGAATATGAGCAATGGCTGGGGGCGATGGAGATGGGGAGTAGAAAATGTTTATAATGCTGGTAACGCTTTTGGTGTATTACGATCAGTAATTTACTCGTATTATCCAGTGGAATCTTCTTTCGTCAACCCCATAAGAACACGTGGAAAACTTTATTGGTTCATATTCAAAACGTAAAACTTCAAAATCGAATCGCTGCAACGAGACTTTGTTTTTAACCATGTGGATCCTAAAGGCACCCGAGTTCGAAACACAATCATTTCGATAGCAAGTATTCAGGTCTCCGGGGATTACACCCATTGAGGTGAGGGCATTAAAGAAATTGAACTTTATGGTTAATAATTATTTTCAATAAAGAATCTCTGGATTCGAATGTGACAGAAATTATTATAACTCACCCTCAAAATTTGGTGCTTTTCATTTCAAGGTACGTAGAATTTTTGTCCGTCCACCGTAGGCCGTAGGTACTTCGCACTTTTCTTAATAACCAACCACGAACCAAATGAAATTTGGTTTTCTTGGTCCAGCTTGGGGACTAGTTGGTCCGCAAAGCTTGGCGTCAGCACTGTCAGTCTTCTCCAAGGGGTGAAAAATAGGGGGTTATAACTGTTAGAACGTTGTAGTTCGAAAACTTTCAATGAAAGGTTTATGATGAATATTTATATGAACATTTTCATGACGTTTTTGAATTGTTTGCGAACTTGAGACATTTTTGAGACCACCAGGAGCATTGTACGTCCAGCCGTTCGTTCACAGTAAGACCCTCCTGATATTTGCACCGAAAAGCTTCGTCAACATGAGTGTGAATCATACGGTATACATCCAGCCCAGATATGATTGCTGGGGAATAGCTGAGTATAATCACGCATGGCTATATAAAGTCGAGTTGGTTGTTCCGTGATATTATCGTCGGCACTACGCCAAACCCACCAATCTAGAATTTCTGGTGAAGGCAGATTTTGCGTTTCTTCTACCCCACAGTATACTAAAAGCAAAACTAAATATTTCAAACCCAAACATGCGACTTGAGTAGGTATTGTTCAGTTTAGCCAAAGTGGAAATATTGTAATTTTCACTTTGCACAAGTCACTGACACCAGCGAGTTTGGCATGGTTATTTTTCCAAATTTGCCAATTAGGTATTCTGCGTCCCCCAGAATTAAACCCAGCCTCGTTCTCCAGCTCATAGGAATTTTTTGTTTAAATATCCATTGTTAATAGGTACTAAGAGATCAAAAGAAGAGACTGCGACATTACTTGATCGACATAATGCAGTGTTAACACATAATGCATTATGCATTATGTGTTTTGTGCTTGCTCTACTCTTTGTCAAAGACGTGCTTTAAGTTAATCAAGAATCACGTTATCGTACGTACGCTCGGAATCGGAACTCACTCGTCGCAATGTCTCTGTTCTCAACAAAAACGCTGCAAAATCCTTGTCACACGGGTTTATTATTCTACTGAACATATGTACAGAAACGATGGCTGTTCATTAATTGTTTTTTTCTAAAAACACGACTTAGGCTCCTCTCTTTTTTATTTTTTAAACAAATTATCTTTGAACATTGATAGTGCCATTTAATTGACTTGATTCGCCTGTTGATACTACTTCTAGTGTTATTATAAAAATATATGATGATTTCAGACAATTTCCCAGGTTTTTGACCCATAAAAGATGAATTTTGGGGGCTGAACCTTCGTTACAACAACAATTCTTCACTCTTCGGTCAAAATCAACTTCATATTCGGTCTTCTCGCCCTAAAAAACATGGAAACAATACTTAACAAGCTTATGTTTACTAAAACCTCGAAAGACCCTATTTTTACACCCATCCCCCCCCTCCCACTTCATAACACCCCTGGGTGTATTCCGATCGGGCTGCCGAGCTTCGGAGCACAACTAGGACCCTGTGCACGTGTTCATAAATGAGGACTCAAACTGCGTGCGGACGTACGGCGATTTTAGACCAAAATTTAACGTAAATTTAAGGCTGAAACTTCCTTAGAACCTCAATTTTCCAATCTTCGGTCAAAATCGACTTCATATTCGGTCTCCTCGTCCTAAAAAACGTGAAAAACGATACCTCAAAAACCCGAATTTTACATCCGTTTTCACCCATAACACCCTAGGCCTAGGGTATATTCCGATCGAGCTGCAAAGTTTCAGGACACAACTAGGGCCCAAATGGAGCTCGTGTGCGAAATCATTTTTTAGACCGAAAATGAAGTAGATATGGATGATACGATGGAAGGACATTGCATTTTTGGAAATTGGGAAAATTTGAGGGGGTTTTATAAAAATGTTTTGCTGGGCGAATACATAGGTGTCTTATTCACAGAATAATAAACCAAAAGAAAACATAGGTATTAGGTACAAGTTGACAATCTACATGTGCCATCTGAAGCCTCGATTCCCCAGATTTAGAATGGTACGGTCGCACTTGGAACGATGAAAACAAGTAGGTTCCTTCACCCACCTCCACCTCCTACCATTTGCTCTTCCGATGGTTCATTTTCATCTCCAAGCGTCTGCAACGCCACTTTGCAACAAAATAATAAATATCCAGTTTATACAGTAACGAACTGTTAGTTTATTATTTTCAATAATGAACCTTAGGAATCGAGCACGAATAAATAAACATTTTAACCCCCCCCCTCTTTCAACAGGAGGCGCGAGCTTCTTGTTTTCCACATTATCTCAGTTCATACTCACAGAGTTGAAGACACTGTCGTGTTCAGTTAGAACAATTCTTTATCGAGCATTGAAAATGTACTGTAGAATTCACAACGTGAGCAAGAAATCATTGAACTCGAAGAAAATCATCAGCGATCCAGGATTCCAAGACTGCATAACAGAATGCCTGAAAGAAAATATTAAACATCATATTGAAATCCTCAGGTAGGTTTCATTCCTGTTATCACTTAATTATTTTCTTTTATCAAATACGTATGATGTTATAGTTGTTTTGAATTGAATTATTGAAGGTTTCTTGAGGTCTTCCAACGGCTTTTCAGGATTCCAATAATGTTATGCTTCCTCATTGTTACACTTGCAATTGGGCTGTCTATGATTAAACTAAATGAGGTAAGTTGGAAACTTCCGGATACTTGCATTAACGATTAGCATAATCTTAGCTGCAGCCACCAGGATTATCTTATTTATTCCTGGAGCTATTCAATGACCCAAATGATGAGTGGCTAGATGAGTCATTCCAGCTAAATTTTACCTTGACTGCTCAACCACGTGGCTGCATTCCAAAGAAGTGAATACCGACCATGCTGAGTCACTCGACAATATCGCAAATAGATATTTAACTCAATTCGTGCTCAATTTCTGCGTTGTTGATGCAATTCTGAAAATCCATTAATTAGTCATTAGTGCAACTTTTATCTATCTTAACACATCAAGTAATGAGTCCACTAGTACCTGTACACTTGCTTTGCTCACGAATCAAGCGTTCTTTTTCAGGACATTGTTAAAGTTGGCTCAAGTATTTCATTTGCATCAGTCGCTCTTGGCCAGTTATTCAACATGCTCAACGTTGCAGTATATGGAGAATATTTTTTAACAATGGTGAGTGATTTCTTAGAAAATGGAGCAGAATGTCTACATTTGCAGTCTACATTCATAGCTTTTGAATGTAGACCCTTTAAAACAAAATCCAGTTTGCCTTTTACCAATCAGCAAAAATCGAGCATTTTTGCAGTTTTTGGAGAGAGTGGTAGGTATTAGGGGTAGAATAAGTAAGATACCAACAAAATCAGACCGTAAATTCTGCCTCTGCATGGGAAACATGAAGTTTTCTCGTTCTCTCACAACGTCGGTTCAATCAAACCAATTTTGATGAATTTGTCAGGAATCTATGAAGGTGAAGGTCCCCTATGAATTTGAGAGCGTCCGAAAACCTCGTAGCACCTGTATTATCTGCAGTTGTATTCAACCGACTCCGATAGAATTTTGGTTGCATATAATTATGTACTAACGAGCAAGTAGGGCAGGGGCGTTGCATCCATAAGGCCACTTCGGCCACTGCGCCGGCACCCACGGAGTAAAAAAAAAATCCAACCACTGTTCAGTTGGCATTTGAATTTTCATCCGTACACTGTAGCTACCTAGCATTTTTCACATAGTTCAACAGCGACTCGCCAGATTTCTCTGGCTATGGATATTCAATATTCTAGTAGAGCATCCATGGTGGTTCCTTCATGTTAGCTCCATAGACCAAGCATGTTATCGGAATAAAGCGACATTAATCGACGTCCTGCGATCGAAATCGAAATCTATGCTCCTGAAACTGGCAGGTAGGTCCTGGGACCTGGTGTTCCCATAGCAACTGAGAAAAGTGGCCCGTCCGCGCATGCTTAGTCGAGTAAAGATGTAGTTCGCCACGCCCACTTTGGGCCTCGTCCCCAGAATCTAATTTCCACCCAATAATGGTTCCTTTTCACAATCGATTCGATCCATTTGATTCAATTTATCATCTCGATACGAGATGCTTTTTCTTCTTCCGATTTTTTTTTTGTCTCCTGAATAAAATTCGCTTTCTCTGTTGAATCTGTAGTCAGTTTTCAATTTTTTGCGTCAAATTTTGTGCGTTTTGCCTTCGGTCTGGTTCCGTTTTGTCCTGTTTGCTTTTTGTGGTCTTGTGGTTTGTGGATTGATCAGCGTCGTAACACACAGATAAACTACCTAGCTTCAATTCAATAGCTCCTCCATTCAAGTAGGTACCGGCCGACTGTTCATTGTTTTGTTATATTTCAGTTTACTATAATTTTGTAACACATGAATTCGGAGGCTAATTTGCAGTAGAGATTGTCGACGTTTTTGTATGACGGTAGTGTGTTGACTAAAAGAGATAAGCTTTGCTGAATATCACTCTATCAGTAAATAAGGGAAGTGTGTTGTTGCCTTGAGGTATTTTGTAGACAAATCTGTTGGTTTTGTGTTCTGGTTTGGTGCCCCCGTTTTCAGAGCCCACGTACCGCTACTAAATAGGGCCCCAAATTATACCCTACGCAATAAAAATAACCTTACTCTGCTTGTATCTCGGGTTCTATTCAATCGATTTCGATGAAAATTCAGGTTGGGTCTGCGCATATGCAAACTTGAAATTTAGTGGATTAGATCACTTGAGTACACCTTCGAGGATAAGTCGTCCGATTTTGCCCAAAGGTGATTGATAGGAACTTGATTGGGGAGTGGGTTATCATGATACATAATATCTCAAGTTCTGCTATTATAGTTGATAGGGTGACCTGGGCAGAACAAGTTTCAGTTTCAAAACGTCTGGTCTCTAGTCAAGTATTGTAGTGTGTTTTATTTTCAAGTGCCTTATTAATTATTCAAGAATCCAAATATAATAAAAACTAGCTGATTCGTCATTTTATATTGCATTTTCGGATTCTAAATACCTTGAAACGGAAACCATCAAATTTTGAAGGGGGTTAAATTTTTTTCCTTTTTTTTTTTCATGCTCGATTTCAAAGGTTTATTATTGGAAATAATAAACCAAAATAATATAGACACGTTTGCTTCTATATTAGTAGACGGGGGTTCGCAAACTTGAAAACAACTGATTTGTGAACCTGTCTGTGAATCCCAAATTAAACACCTGAATCGCAAAAACAAAAAGAATCTGAATCATTTTTCAGGTAGAAAAACATTATAAAAACAAATAAATACCAAGAAATTGAGAGCAAAGTGATGGGAAGTTGATCTGAATGTAGGTACTTGAAATAAAACGAAACCTTATATTTATTTACTCGTGTTTACACCTCTTTTCTGGAGGGCCTTTACTGAAATGGCTATAACAAATTATAACTTCACAGAAACCTCTGTGAGATAATGAAGCGACTAGAAAAAATAGGTGGATCCATATGTTATGTCTTTATTCCAGCCATTTATTTCAGCACGTCCCTGTCTGTGGACTGGGGGTCGTCCAGAAATGGACAGGTTACCTACCCTACGTCACTTGGTAATTATTATGTGAAGAAGCCATACCTACTACCCATTAGTCAGACTTTTTTTGTACCTATAAAGGCCATAATATCAAATTTCCGAAATATGTTTTTTTCCAGAGCCAAGAAGTCAATTGGGAAATTTATTTCACTCCATGGTACAAATTTAATTTGAATAATAAGAAAATGATCCGACGGTTCTTACTAAGCACTCAAAAGCAGATGAATGTTTCAGCTTGGATCGTGCGTTTAGACATGGAAATGTTTTCCTCGGTAACTACGACGACAAAAAACATTAAAACATTATTATGTGATTGCACTTATAAAACTTGATTTAGTCAAGCTGCCGTTCAAGAAATCCCCTTTTGTACCTTAATAAATTTGCATGTATATCTTTGCTCCTCGATCGATGCCCGTACTTACCTAATTCAAAATTGAGTGTATTTATAATGAATACAAATAGTTAAACTGCAGTGGATAATTTATACAAGTTTCTTTTTGTTACAGGTAATTAATTCTGCTTATTCATTCTTCAATTTCGTCAAACTGAGCAAGACGATAGAAAAGGATGACGTGAAATGATGATTTACTGAATTGATGTTAATTAGAAATAGGTATCTGGAATTAGTAGATTTGCTTTCCTTTCCATCCTAGAACATTCATGAAAATTTGACATTTAATTATTTGCGGCTTTTAATATTCATTTTTCGCACTGACAGATTGTTACTACAACATATTTGTTGATATTATGCAATAAAGAGGCAAACTAAGATATATCTGGTATAATAATTATACCAGATATATTATACAAATAATGATCCCTGGATTATACTTGACTCGGAATTCGAATGCAAATGTAACCTATGAGGTCATTTTGGTTTATTATTTTCAATAATGAACCTTAGGAATCCGGTATGAACAAAAAAAAAAAAAAAAACCAGTCATGCAGCATGACTTAATGAGCGAATTTTCAAAGAAATACTTCTCACATTTTTCAATCTGACCACTCTAAGGGGGTGGGGGGGGGGGGGGGTAAGAGTTTAAAGATTATCCTAGTTTTGGGTAATTTTTGCGCACTTTAAATGCTCTAATTTAAGAACGGATTTAGATATCTAAAATCCGATTTCACCATCGTGTTCAGCGTGCAAAAACCTTTAAAATGAGGGGTCACTTGTTAGAAAATAACATTTTGGGGATTTTTGGGTAATTTTTGCGCACTTTAAATGCTCTAATTTGAGAACGGATCAAGATATCTAAAATCCGATTCCACCATCGTGTTCAGCGTGCAAAAACCTTTAAAATGAGGGGTCACTTGTTGGAAAATAACATTTTGGGGATTTTTGGGTAATTTTTGCGCACTTTAAATGCGCCAAAACCCTCCTTAGAGTAGGCCAATTTCGCCCATCTTCGAACTTAGCCTTTCGATTGCCAAGATAGATTTTTTGTGCAAATTTGAGCTGTTTATCTCAATTCTATCGAGAGTTATCGTCTGGAGTGACACATATATAAATATATATATACATATAAAAAAGTGTTAAATTTCAGGAATCGTTTTAGAATGGTCTGAAACGGATTTCTATGAAGAAAATTTCCAAAAATTTATATTATTTAAATTTCGAAGCCATTGCAATAGCTTCATTTTCTTTGAAAATTCGCTAAAAGTGTGGATTTTGAGTCCCCCATGCGACTGTAGACTTTCTTCGAAAATCCCGTACCTACAAGTAGGTAAATACAAATTCCGATGCTCTGTACACACTATTTACATCTGTATGATAAATTCAAACGAGTTTCTTTTGAGCTACGGTCATCCATCATCCTTTGTTCAAGTTGTACTTTGGTACATCGAAACGTTTGAACAGATAGGTAACTAATCTGAATAAGCCCATGGTAGCTTGTTTGAAATGCTCTTATAACAGCAAAATCTCCAATAACAACCCTCTAAGCCTGTTCAGTCTTCGTTCTTGTCTATAACGTTAAACCATTGAATAATTTATTGATATCTGCCGAATTTAATTTTTTTCTTTTTCTTATTTTGCATGATACCGGTAACATAACTGACCCAAGCCTACCAAGTTAATTGATAAAACAGGATTTGCCGAGTAGGGCTGTGTTCCACATTGTTCTCATTAGTATGCAACATTCGAAACAGCGTTCCCTTCATCGTTCCCTTTAAATTATAAACACGCTAATTGCGCGCTAATAATTCGTGATATTCCAAAATAACGAACGCTGCTTCATCAAATTAATATTGTCGGTACAAGAAATCCGTAATACTGGTAACTTCGCCTTATGTCTGATATACGAGTCAGCGTGCGACAGCTAATAATTATTTAATGCATATATCGATTCCACTGCAGAGTTGTAGAAATCAGTATGATTTATGACAGTCTTATGTAAGATTCTCAGGATGTCGTTCATCCTAGATTATTTTGACAAAAATGTGGAGATGAGGGATGATAGGGTCAAGAAATTTAATAGAGACCACTACAGTATTTTGTTATTGGCTGGTAGCATTGACACTAACTTGAGTAGGAAATATCTGTTTTGGACATTACTTCTCGCCTTATTCAATTACGTTGTTCTGGCGAATCAGGATTGGATGTTACTGTACACAACCTTTTTGCTTAGAGATGACTTTGAAACTGGTAGCGGAGTCTTGAACTATGGGCTGCTCATTACAGTGAGTATTGGGTTTCTATTCAACTTCCACTACTACAGAGGAGAGTTCTTGCACTGCAGCCGAATAATGAGCAGAGGTATTTTTCACTACGCGGACAAGCAGTTGGAACTTGAAGATATGGTAAAGTTCAGGAAACAAATGAAGTTTCAGCGGAATATTTTGATAGCTCTGGCCACGTACGTGTGCACGATAGGAGTGATAGTGGTGTTGGGGCCAGTTATTGATGACCACATGGGCAACGGATATGATGGAACCATCGAACTGTATACTGCCGTGTGAAGGAAGAACGACTCAACTCAAAATTATTGAGTTTTCAGAAATCAGCTTCGAAGTTTTCCAACGAAAACTCGCTATAGTTTCACTACAGGGCATTCCCGCAACCCCTTTTTTTCCCAAATGTCCAATCATGTTCAACTTGATCGATAGCTGTCAAAAAATACTCCAAACACACATTTTTTCGATCGATTTATTGCAGTGGAGTCGAATTCATGGTTGATTTTTGAAATGTTTGTGGAGTAAAAACAACTCAAATCCCCTTTGAGTCCAACGTTTGGACCCCGATCCTGAAGCCAACGGTTTGGAGGAAAAACGACTCAACGGCGTTTTCAGCTAGTTGAGTCGTTTTTCCTCAACAAATAAATAACAAAACTCGTAAGTTAGGGTGTTTCGATCGAGGCGATGAGATGTTTTTACTAAAAAAACTCGGAGTTGAGACGTTTTCCCTCAAAATTAAGCAATTTCCAGATTTCATCCCTAACAATTTCAATCCCTTCTGGGTCGAATTTTGGAATTTCGATTTGACCATTAAAAAGGTGGGGTTGAAATTAGGGGGGTTACGTGAAAATCCCGTTTTTGACCATTTTTGAGTTGAGTCGTTCTTCCTTCACACGGCAGTATATAGGTATATATACAGGTATATAGAACTCGGCCCTTCGGGCCTCGCCAGGGGGCAAGCCCCCTGGACCCCCAAAGGGGGCTCCGCCCCCTCGGAACGGCTTCGCCGTTTCTCACCCCCGAAGGATGTGTTCTTATACTTCGTATAACAAAGGAGAATTTGCTATGCAATTTACCCCCCCCCCCCCCACACCACCAACACACAAAAAAATAAAACGATTCTGTTTAAACAACAGATAACGTTGGTAATTCTTTATCACATTCCTCTTTGTGCTCATCTTCATCACATTCCTCTTTGTGCTCATCTTTATCATGTTCCTCTTTGTGCTCATCTTCATCACATTCCTCTTTGCGTGACGCGTTTTTGTGACAGGATATTGTGACAGGACATTTTTTTCACATGACCCCCGGCGTTAAAATTGCATAGCAATTAATATATAGGCGGTATAGTTCGAAGGATGGAACTTACGACGAGAACGGAGTCAACAGGCGCCTGCCGGTGCCGCTGTTTTTCTCTTTTGAAACGACGGATGGTATCGGCTATTTAGCCGCTCTCGCCATGACGACAATTTCTGGAACTGTCACCTGCACTGTTATTGGTACTCATCCAAATCTTCCTATAAATATCAATCAAAGCCTGTGAACAATTTTGGTTCTTTGGTCAATTTCGTTTCCCGGGTAAAATTATCGAAATTATGATCCGATTTTGATGAAATTTGCATGGATTGTGCAGGTACGCCCCTAGACGGTCCCCTATGAATTCCATAATCTTCGGATCAATGTAGCGTGTGAGCATGCGCAAAAGTGAATTTCATGAAACACCGATTTAATAGTTCTAATGGACCGATTTCTCGGGGGGGTCTAATGGATTTTTTGAGGGGGTGTTATAAAAATGTTTTACTGAGCAATTACATGGGTGTATTATTTACAGAATAAAAAACCAAAAATGAGCCTAATTCGTGTTTTTGAGGGCCAAAATTGGTGGAAACTGTCAAAAATAACTATTTCAATTATTGCGCATGAAAGAAACAATAAATGAACAGCAACATTTCTGTAGGTATGTCCAGTAGAACAATAAACCCATTTGACAAGGCCTTTGCAGCGTTTTTCTTTTTTTTATATATTATCTGAGTGCCATTTAATCGTCTTGATCCACCTGCTAATACTACAGCAAGCTAGTGTTATCATACAAGTTTTCATTGCAAAGGTTCATTAGGTATTGAAAATAACAAACCAAAAAAAAACTGTGGACCGTATAGCCAAGAAATTAATACTTACATGTTAATTAAGTGAAGCAACTAAATAATAATATCAATCTGATCTAATTCTATAGAAATGATAAAACGCGAAATAAAATTATGAGCCATCGTCAAGAATTGAAAAAAGACACTGTATTTTTTGAACTTTGAAAGTATGAGGTACCTACTACAATAGAATATAAAATATCTACTTACTTGAATAATTTATTTAAAAAAGTAAGTCTGGTAATGAAAAACGGAGTTATTGAAAAAATAGTCTAGTTCCACTAATACACGAAAAACACTGTTATACCGTTTTCGGTGATCAAACCATCGTCAGTAACAAGCAATAATAGTAAAAGTTAATTGTTTGTTACTGACGATGGTTTGATCACCGAAACCGGTATAACAGTGTTTTTCGCGTTTGTTCGTGTATTAGTGGAAATTTTTTCAATAACTCCGTTTTTCATTGAAATGTTCCCGCGATTTCTTCGCGAGTGATTTAGTTCGTATAAGTCTGGTAACCCAGCCCTAACTATAACCCTACCGGACTCTCCGTTGCTGTCTCAACCACAGAGGTTTTATGGCACAATGTTACTGCGCGCTTTCGCGGGTTGAAGGACTCATCAACTATTCCACGTAGGCCAGGGAAATATTTTCCTTTCAAGTTCATCTCCCCGGTTCTCGTCGGGCCACGTTCGTGAGCTGCGGATTAGATACAGCCTCATCAAAACACGCTCCGAAGAGCGCCTGCCTCCAAGAGCCTCTGAAATTCCAGTATCCGCGGGAACCGGGGACCCCTTCGCCACGCGAAAATTCCTTTTTGACCTTCCCGGTCTGCCCGCGGAGTGTCCATATCGGGAGAATCAGCGACTCCGTCATTCCTCCGACTTCTTTCTTCTCGTCGTCTTCCCGTCCGGACGTCCACTCGGATAAACCGGGAAAGGGAAGGTGAAAAGTGCGGAGATCCGAGAGTGGGGTCCGCTGGGCTCCGGTACTCACTGCCTTCAGTCCTCTCGTCGACCCTGCCGCGGCGAGGCACGTCCGCGAGTGAGTAACTGAACTTCGCTTTTGACGTCTTCTTTACTTTATTAACTGCTCGTCTTTTCATTTGGATGCTGGTGTTGTTTCGTGTCAAGTGTCCTGTGAAAATATTTGGGATCGCGCCCGACCGAATGCGGCGGAGGCAAATATTTCAGAGGCGTTAGGTAAGTGCAGTTTGAAGAATTGCATTGCCCGGTCTCTTTGGCCGGCTTGCTCTTTCATACCAGTTCATATGAACACCTGTTCAATAATCACGCAGATCCACAAGTCACAGCACACTGTTACATTTTTACAATGCATTCCAACACAAAATAATGGTAAAATCCACATTAAACTACTCGAAAACCTCGCAAACAAATGTTAGGACCATGGTAAACAAATCCTCTTTGAAAAGTTTATGTTTCATTGAGTAAAACTCTGAATGTCCAGTCACCGTTGGCAATAAATTATTAGGTTGAAATTATTGTTTAGCTGTTCATGAATTCAAAATTAACAATTACCATGAAGGGCCAACCTGTTGAATTTAATACCCTATTACCAACCAATTAAATTGTCGATTACAAGTTAGTACGCCAGATTCGTATTTGCAAGTAATAATAATTACGTTTTCCTACTTCTCAATTTTGTCCGTGTTCTATATTCAACAACTTGAGGATCTAATGAATGCGCAAAATTTATATTAAATAAAAATAAAAAGTGTTCATTCATAATATTGCAATGGGGCGTAGGCATGAATTCTTTTTGTACTACTTTCCCGTTTTTAAAAGAAAGTAGGTTCCATTCTAAGAATTTTGTGACCAACCACATCCTCCTGCAGGGAACAGTTCTTTTTCCAAGCTTTCAAAGTTTCGACGAAGAGTGACGTCATTTCACCCCTCCCGCCTGGGCGGGAAACCTTGCCCAATGTGACGTCACTTGTGGCCGAAAATTTTAAAATAGAAAAATAACAGTACATCGTAGGAGAGTGCGGTTGGTCTCAAAATTCTTAGAATGGGACATAATTTCATTTAAAAATATAAACAGAATTCATGCGTCTCCTCATTACAAAATACATGTTCAATTACATTCATTACATAACAAATTTTGTAATCTTCTGTTTTTCTTAGTAATAAATTACTACCTATATACTAGTTTTTGTAATTTTGCTGAAAATTACCTATAAAAAATTAGATGTGGTTCTTAATTAAAAATTTAGATATATGGTTGTCGAAGTAATAAGTCATTGTTACTTCCCATCGCTGCTTCAACGAATGCTTGATACTTATAATATTTATTGTATTTTAGCTGGTTTCAAATAATATATTTGAACAAACAATTCATTATAAACAACAATTATCAATTATAATCATCCTGTGTAATGATAAGTTTTGTGATGAAGTTACGAGTAAGCATATTGCCGCAAAGAATATAGAGCTTTCAATGAAGGGAAAAACTTGTTTGTACCTATTTCTGGCTCAAAATTCTAAGATGTGTATATTTTGTAGGTATCACAAGTTCTTCTTTTTTAAATTTCGTCTTCAACGTTGGACTTGTCCGTTTTCGGTAGGTACCTATCTATAGAACAGAGGTTTTAAGGCATGTCATGAAGTGTTACCTGATATTTCTTCTACTGATTTCTATAGGACCTATGCCCCGTATAGTTTCCACACGAATTGTATTAGTATGTAATCAGCGGTGAAAGACCATAAATTTGGGCCGTGTAATTCATGCAAGCTTTTGAGGCTTGGAGTACAAACTCGCTCGGACACTCCCCTAGACAAACTCGTTAGATTTGCTCAAACCTAATAAGCACTATGATTCTTTACGTTAGTGTGTGATGGTAAAATCAAACATGCATTAAATAAAAACATACTCATGAAATTCTTTAGTTCATTCCTACTTAATTAATATAGATATAGAATGTAACTATTGCTGGATAGCGCTTGTATTCATGTGTACGACGCCAATAATTGTATACTGCACAAAATACTCAGCGGGATTTTCCTGAGCAGTATCCAAACGTCAACACAGCAGTAACGAACGTCACGGTCACCTTTTTAGAGAGCGCGTTCAAATATTTGCACAGGTTCTTCGATAACAGCCATTTGCCAATGATAAAATCCAGAATTAACAGGCAGGTGGTATATTGATTCTTGTTCACCAAATGCCGTGAAATTCATAACCATTAATCATACTATTGATACATATCATCATACTGATCCCTGATGATTTCCCACGCTATTTGTCAACTTATTTTTCGGTGGATTTCTGGGATACAACCCGAGTGTAGCGCAGACTTCATGTTCGATATGACTTTATGAGTATCTGCTTTATTTTTGAAACTGCATAGGAAATAACTTTGATCAAGAATGTAGATTACATACTTCTACATTGCTTGCTTATAGAAGCTTAGTCTGCTTATTTCTAAAGTATGGATCAGTAGGTAAATTGGTGGGGTAATGAATTACAGGTGGAACCGATAATATTGTGTAGTACTATAATACAAGGCTACTACAGTACTCTGTATTTTGTACTGAGTTTCGCATTGCGTTTTGTGTTCGATAATAAATATATTGCAGGAATCAACAGGAATATCACCTTATAATATGAATCACTTTACCAAGGCAAGCGATGCATGAAGATGCAGTAGCGAATACAAGTTTTTCAAATCTTTAGTAATAAGCTACTAAACTGTAAATTTAGGAACATGAGTTGCATTCAGAATCAGTGACAAATTTTGTATTATCATGGAGTACCTAACACATATTCAAGGTCTTACGGGTTGAACTTTTTTTATTTACATGGTGGACCGCTTATTTTGTTGTATACCTTTAGGTAGTATTCGGTGCCACGAAGGCGTCAGGAGTTGGCGTCATGGCACCTGACACCTAATTTGAGTTCTGCGATTTGAAAAATGTCACGAGTCTGCTTTTATCGTAAGCTTGTATATAAAGGTTTGTCAAAAGTACCGATTTAAATTTCACTTTGGCAATTTCTCAAATGATATATTATTCAGGATAGCAACTTGAGTTTGAATCGAACTTAATATGAGCTCCGTTCTCGACAGCCTAGCTTTAGGGGCATTGGTGAGTAGAGAATTAATATTTTTCCCTACAGCAGATTTTTATGACCTGCTGTCAACAATTGAATGTGAGGCAATACTACTGGCGAACTCACGCTGTCAGAAATAAATCAGTTTTTCTCAAATTCTTTTTTAAAACGATAAACGAACTTGGTTAGGTACCTTCCTAGCGACGCGACGAGGCGTAGTATTCGCGATGGGCGAGTAAACCTCATTCCTACATAAACATTCAAGACATGAATGAAAAAATCGTTTTAGGTTCCGTCCGTGGGCACATATTATAGCTTGAACATGAAACTTTCGGAATAAACTCAAAAGTATACCTTTGTCGTACTTCGAAATCAAAATGGTAATGGCAAATGGTCAGTGTGTGTGTGCGAAAATTTTGGGTTGAATAAAAGGCGTTTCAACGAGTACCTGTGTGTTTTTCATATTTATTGTTAGTTTTATTATTAATTTTTCAATTCAAAATGTTCATTAGTTTATACTTATATAGGTATATATAAATATGGGTATATTTATAAATAAATATTGTTATATTTATAAATGAATATAGGAATATTTGTACCTATATTTATACCTTCGTCGGAACATGATTATAGATAATGATGACATTCGTATATAACTCGTGATGAGTTTCGTTTATAACTCTACAATATTATTCCGACCCCAGGGTCGTGTCATCCAAATGGTTACTTTATAGGTACCTACCTCATATTGCAATTTCACCAGAAGACCGTATTGCTGTTCTTTTTAGAGTCTAATAAAAATCTAAATTGACCCCCTTCTTCACAAAGTATAATTATCTTCATCTGGAATGATCACAATATCCAGTTACAGTTTTATAACGCCAGAAGAAGATTCCGGTACCTATTCACTATTATGGTATTTTTACTTAGGCACACTAATGGCAAGGTGACGACCAACTGTGATTTTCAATCCGTAACTCTAATCAACCTAAATATTATTAGATGTTATATATGACATTCAATTCTACAAGTGCCATAAATATACAGGTGTACAAATACTTCAACTGAAAAATGAAAGTAATATTTGAATAAGTTGGCAGTTTTTCCAGAACACGGCAATCATGACGCTGAATTTTGATTAATGTCTTTTGTAAACGCATTAAACCAGGTGTTGAGCTCATTAGAATATCAAAACCTAACAATGACAAGACCTGATTGAGCAGGCATGTTGCGGTTACGCTTGTTGCACATAGCTGTCCCTTGTCCCTACTACAAGTTTTTCCTTCCCGAAGCAGGACTTCTTGTTCTATCAGTGTCGTACTTTAACCTCAGCGTGGGCGAATTGCTAAGTTCTTGATAATTTCCTCAAACGCATCTCTGTCGGCTGCAGCAAGGAACAGCTCTTCCACGTTCATCTCCGTCCAGCGGCATCTTCTTTCTTCCAATCCATCTTCTGCCTTCAAACTTCCCTTGAATTATCAACTTGAGAAGTTGGTATAGCAATATGACCAAAATGAGCAGTCGGCGATAGCACCACATTTCGAATGCTTACAACTAGTTCACAGTCTTTACTTTCAATGCCCAGGCTTCACAAAATGGACCAGACATAACATTTCAACACAAGCATGCGAGTATGGGTGGATGTGAGCTGTAATTGGATGATAACGGCATCCAAGAGGCAAATGCAGCTCTAGCAATTTCAATTCTGGTTACTATTTCACAATCAGCGCTCAAGTCCTCATCTAATAAAGCGACTCACCATGTCTACGACCTGTCCATCAAGGATTAAGTCGTGACGGTCCCCATCATTGTGATGGAGGGAGGGGGTCTGCTTCGCCCTCTACTTACTCAAAATCTACTAAAGAACATCGAACCAGGGCAGTAGGAAAAAGGAAAAAACGCTGCAAAGTCCTTGTCACATGGGTTTATTATTCTACTGGACATACCTACAGAAATGGCTCTTTATTTATTGTTTCATTCATGTGTAATAATTTAAATAGCTATTTTTGATGGTTTCCACCAATTTTGGCCCCGCTAACTCGATTTTGAGCTGAACATTCATTAAAACCTCGATTCTTCACTCACTGGTCAAAATCGACTTCATATTCGGCCCCCTCGCCCTAAAAATCATCGCAAACGATGCCTCACAAGCTCAAGTTCACTAAAACCTTTTTTTTTAAAAATCACGAAATACCGTCATTTTCCCCCCATAACAACCCTGGGTGTATTCCGATCGGGCTGCCGAGCTTCGGAGAACAACTAGGACCCAAACGTGTTCCCAAATGGGGACCCAAACTGTGTGCTGAAGAACGACGTTTTTAGACCAAAATTTAACGTAGGTAATTTTAAGGCTGAAAATTCGTTAACCTCGATTTTCAACTCTTTGGTCATGATCGACTTCATATTTGGTTTCCTCGCCCTAAAAAACATGGAAAACGATAGGTACCTCACAAGCTCATTTTACTAAAACACAAAAAACAACATTTTTACCCCCATTTTTCGTCCATAACACCCTTGGGTAAATTCCGATCGGGCTGCAAAGTTTCGGGACACAACTAGGGCCCAAATAGAGCCTGTGTGCGAAAGAACGAATTTTTAAACCGAAATTAAAGGAGATATGGATGATGAGGCGTACGGTGTACGGTCGACGGGCATTTCGTTTTTCGAATCTACGCACCTTGAAACGTAAAAGAAAATAAAACAGTCATGCAGCATGACTTAATGAGCGAATTTTCAAAGAAATATTCGAATTAATGGCTATGGTTTTGAATAAAGGAAAACTTCGGTCTAAAATTTGGTTTTCTATGTATATTCTCTTCGTATTTATTTTAATTTGTACGTTTTGTCCATCCTGATTCTACCGTTTGTTTATTACGTAATTGTACTAAGTGCTTATTTATTTGATCGCTGTGGGTTCATATTAGGTAGGATAGGGTAGTTAGGACTTTTGACTTACCTACTCAAGAGAGTGCAGTAGGTAAAGGAGTTGTTATAGAAAATCATGAGTGCTTCAAGTGCAGGTTGTTTTTCATGCAGGCTCAATCTTGAAATAAACTATGAAGGAAGGATGTGGTTTCTGGAAGGATCACTTGGAAAAACATGTGGGTGCTACGTTGAAATATTGTTCTATTCTAGTATTCAACATTGAGTGGACCTGAAACTGCTTGAGAATTATTGGAATCGAAAGTTGCCTGTACGGATACATCGCAACTTTCCATTCCACGTTATGGTTCACGATGTAAACAGGACCAATGGTGCAGTATAATTCGGATCGGTACCTAAGCACCTCTCATGTGATTTCCATATCTGACCACTCTAAGGGGGTGGGGGGTAAGAGTTTAAAGATTATCCTAGTTTTGGGTAATTTTTGCGCACTTTAAATGCTCTAATTTAAGAACGGATTTAGATATCTAAAATCCGATTTCACCATCGTGTTCAGCGTGCAAAAACCTTTAAAATGAGGGGTCACTTGTTAGAAAATAACATTTTGGGGATTTTTGGGTAATTTTTGCGCACTTTAAATGCTCTAATTTGAGAACGGATCAAGATATCTAAAATCCGATTCCACCATCGTGTTCAGCGTGCAAAAACCTTTAAAATGAGGGGTCACTTGTTGGAAAATAACATTTTGGGGATTTTTGGGTAATTTTTGCGCACTTTAAATGCGCCAAAACCCTCCTTAGAGTAGGCCAATTTCGCCCATCTTCGAACTTAGCCTTTCGATTGCCAAGATAGATTTTTTGTGCAAATTTGAGCTGTTTATCTCAATTCTATCGAGAGTTATCGTCTGGAGTGACACATATATATATATATATATATATATACATATAAAAAAGTGTTAAATTTCAGGAATCGTTTTAGAATGGTCTGAAACGGATTTCTATGAAGAAAATTTCCAAAAATTTATATTATTTAAATTTCGAAGCCATTGCAATAGCTTCATTTTCTTTGAAAATTCGCTAAAATGTTGAGGTATTACAAAACGAGGGTATTACAAAAAAAATTGAATTCCAATATTGTCGTGATTGGATCGTCAGGGCTACCACTTGATTGGATTGTCGAGGGTCACTAGAATGGTGTATGGCTGGTACGCCTGGGATAGGCATGACTGATGGGGGGAGCCGGCACTAGTGATGGGCTAAAGCGTTTTTCTGATAACGGGTTATTCGCTAACAGTTATCGGTCAGTAACCGGTTACGATAACCGGTTATTCTGATAACCGGTTACCAGTTTAGTGACGGGGGTACTTTTCACTCCGGAGTAGAGAAACAAACATATGAGTGATTACCTGAGAGCCGATGTCGAAAAGTACATGTTTTGAGCATTGTTGAACTACACTAGCTTCAGCTCTGTATTGCCCACGTATTGGCCCTGGCCTACTGTGGGATTTCTACCATACTAAATACCGACACTTACTTCGATTACGAAGTCTCAAATTGTTATAAAACTCACGTAATATTTTTGTAACTAAGATTTTATTTTGATATCTATAAGAACTTAACTTGGACGTAAGTAAAATATATGTAACCACTTTAAAAAACCAAACTTTTTATTGAACTTACCATATTTGTATATTTCAAAATTTATCTATAAACTTTTTTAAGGAATAAAGCAATTTCTCTGTCTTCTCTCTCTCTCTCTCATCATATGATGCCTACCTGCCTATTGCTTCATCATGTGAATCTGTCACTTACACTGATAGGGCTTAAATTCAAATGCTGACCATAAATATAACAGAAATCAATTGTTGATAGAGGAATAAAAATTTTGAAATTTCCTAATCTCAACCCCCCCCCCCCCCCCCCTAAGGGGATCTCACAAAATTGAGTTTAGTAACTATGGTTATGTCCTGCCTACAGTTTAATGTGACCGGTAGATAAAATCTTGAATTAATTATCGGCAATACGATTTAGAACTTCCTGCATCACAACAAACTGGAACGCGAAACGTTATGGAGCTAGTTTTTAGGCCCTTCAACATTTTTAACGTTATTACTCGATAACGTTATTACTGAGAGCATGAGGAATAACTCTTAATTTTTTGTTGAAGGGCGCTAAGCTGAGGGATACCGTCCTAAAATAGGTAGGTAGCCTGTTGGGTATGGAGTGAAGAGCAATGAGTGATCGCTACAGGCACAGAACAGGAGACTATACGCTGTCCTGTAGCGTAGGATACCATCTCACGTCAAAGGGAAGCGAAAGGTCCTAAGCTGATGGATAACTGTCAGGAAGTCGATAACCGGTTACGGGGTAAAGCGTTATCGGCGGCAGGTAGTTACTCAATACCATCCCCACATCAAAGGGTGCGAGAGCGAGACAGTTATCTGTGAGCGACTAGCCTGTAGGTACCGTCTCTTTAGTACCTACTGCCCAGGAGAAGCGAAGTAGTTATTCCAATAACGTAGGTTTTCTCGTAACCGGTTATCGCAATAACCGGTTCTTGGTCGATAACCGGTTATTCTAAGCGGTTCCGTTATTCAACGCCCATCACTAGCCGGCACCGTTGGACGCCTCCCGTCTCTCCTAGACCCCTTCCTTCCACTTGGTTTATTGAGTATAATCTATGACAGAGTTGAGTGGTATAGTTATACCACGAAAAATATAATAATATTTTGGTTCGTAGACCCTTACGATCTTCAGCTGAGTTTTCTTCTGATAATTTATATAAGAGTAGCATGTTGGTAACGGTCCATACAAGCACAAAGTTGAGATTGCATGACGGTTCTAACCACTAGTCAGGGGCTATGAGAGGTTAATTGATATTCTAATAACTGAGTTTCTAGATAGTAAAACGTGTATTAGCAAGTAATTACCATAGTAACGTCGGCTGTCAACTTGAAGAGGATAAAGCTCAAGAGACGGGTTTTGGTTTATTATTCTGCGAATAATACACCTATGTATTCGCTCAGCTCAAAATGATTTGAACATCCCCTAAAATTTTTTTCTTTTACGTTTCAACGTGCTTAGATTCCAAAAATGCAATGTCCGTCCGCCGTCCGCCGTATCATCCATATTTACATGTATTTTCGGTCTAAAACATCCTTTCTTTCAGGCATTGGCTCCATTGGGGCCCTAGTTGTGTCCCGAAACTTTGCAACCCGATCGGAATATACCCAAGGGTGTTATGGATGAAAAATGGATGTAAAAATAGGGGTTCTTGGTTTTTAGTAACGGGAGCTTGTGAGGAATCGTTTTCCACGTTTTTTATCCCGAGGAGACCGAATATGAAGTCGATTTTGACCAACGAGCGAAGATTTAGGTTCTATCAGAGCTTCAGCCTCTAATTTACCTTAAATTTTGGCCTAAAATCGTCTATCTTTCGCACACAGGCTCCATTTGGGCCCTAGTTGTGCTCCGAAGCTCGGCGGCCCCATCGGAAGGCACCCAGGGGTGTTATGGGTGAATGAAAAATGAGTGTGAAAATTGGGGTTTTTGAGGGCTTTTTGAGGTTTTAGTGAACATGATTTTGAGGTATCGTGTTCCATGTTTTGAATTGATCCCGAACTTGAGAATTTTTTTGATCCATCCGGAGCATTGTACGACCAGCCATTCGTTTGCACCGAAAAGCTTCGTCAACATGATCGTGAGTGAAACTATATACCTACATCCAGCCCAGAGACATCATTGCTAGGGAACACCTGATTATAATCACGCATGGCTGAATGAAATCGAGTTGGTTGTTCCGTGATATTATTTCATTTGAAGAATGATGGTTTTTTGAATTCTGTTGACTGGTCTTTTGTAACTTGAACAAACGTTATGCTTCATGAATAACAATAAATATTCAATGATAGTTGAATCCACCGAATATATATATGTAACTGTCATTCCCCGGCTAGCTCCAATACTTGATTTCTCTAGTGGGGACCATAGAAAACAGTGATCTACACAGAAGGGGCACAGGTAAATAATAAACCGTTGTGTAATAACTTGCAGTGTTTTTCACTAATTTGGACTCTAATTCAGTTTCAGATCTCCTGAAATTATTTGGATTTCCTTCTTTGTACCTGAAAACCCCTTTTCTAACAAAAATTATGAAATGAGATTCATTTCCGTAAAATGACGCAGGTTTAATATTAGGTTTGTTCGGATAGGCAGTCCCGGACCAGTCCAGGATGGAACTGCGTTCTGAAAAAGAAGGGATAGAACTGTCCAGGATCGAGTCCAGAACTGTGTCTGTTCAAACGTGCGTTGGTGACTCTGAACGGATAACCTGAAGCATTTTAATCTTCCATATAAGCTGAAGGCAGAAGCATTGAGTGCGCATGTGCAGGATCAACAGCCCTCTAAAAAATCCAGGACTGCTAGAACTAGTCCCGAACGGTCCTGAACTGTCAGTCCAAACAGCCAACTCTCGATCCAGGACCTGTTCTGGTGCTGTCCGAACGCACCAAAAGGGGGCGTGGCTTGAACGGTTCAGGACTGTCTGTCCAACCGAACTTGTTACCAGTATTTTCAAACAATGATAGCCAGGTAAGTAGACTTACTGAACAATAAATTCAACTACACAAGTTGTGTAGAACTATCCATTCAGTAGTGGATCCGTTTTCACGAAAACCCTCTCATACTCTCGGGATACCGGGAGCAAGGGCCAAAACCCAGGATATTCCGTTGAAAATACGGCAGTCTTTCGTCCAAGTACAGTACTTACGCAGATTATTATGCATCCGCCTTGCGGTCAGCCCAATCTGATTTACTGCGCAATCAACGGCGTTGGGAAAAACGAGTTTTTTTTTCCTTTCCCCAAAGTGCCGAAGCCGGTTCTTTTATTGAGATCGTTTGACCGATATATCAAAGAGCCCTTCGGAGCCCGTTTGGATGCTTTACGATCACTCCGCGGACACAGGAAAGCGGTCCATCTCAGGGAGCATATCAAATCAGCTATAAAGCCTCCGACTGATTGCTTCCCTTTTCCTGTCGACTATCCGAGAATTAATCCAGTACCCCCAATTAGGCTCAAGACAAACACGGCGCGTAGGCGCTAGCCGTTTACCCACCAATAATAACAGCTTCCAGTATTCGTTGAGGTTGTTTCTTTCCACTTCCCCTGCAGGCTGTTCGGATCCCTTCAAGCAGCATCATGAGGCGCGGGGGTGTCGTTCTGGAGCTGTAGCCGATCTCGTCATTTGATTAGGTTTACTTCTCGCCTTCTTTTCCCGCCACCTAACGATGTTGAGCCATAACGCATAATGCGGTGCGTTATTTATTGTTCGGTGCAGCTCGGATTTTGATCGGTTCATTTTTATAATCTAACATCGCCTTTTCCCAAACGAACGGAAATATTTCTTCATTCCGCTCACAAAGGCCGAGTGGATATTATCGTAAATTCGAATCAGTTTCTCGCGCCGGAGTGTGCAGTGCCTAATTTTCGTCGGCACGTTCGATCCAGTCTGCAAAGCAGGTCAGGAAGAAATACACTGCCAAGGTGATGGCACAGGAGCTTCCTCGTCACAATCAGAGTGACCCATTATAAAATAGAACAGACTCGGAAGCAAAATAACATAACATTACATAACATTACATAACGTTAAATATACATATTACATAACATAACAATACATAACATAACATTACATAACATAACATTACATAACATAACATTACATAACATAACATTACATAACATAACATTACATAACATAACATTACATAACATTACATTACATAACATAACATTACATAACATAACATTACATAACATTACATTACATAACATAACATTACATAACATAACATTACATGAAATATACATATTATACATAACATGACTTCCATAATACATTACGTCCATTATACATAACTAGCCTGACCGCTCGCTTCGCTCGCTATCCGAGATTCGCTGTACGCAGTATCGTGGAACCAACAAACGACGGAAAAATCCCATACCCTACCGGGTATTTGTGCCCAATTTTATCAAAATCCGTCAAGCCATTCAGGAGTTGACCATGGTCGACCATATTTCCGCTATGGTCAGGGAATTAAAAATGCGCCTACGTTCAACTTGGGAGGCTACCGGATATTGGTGCCAAATTTGGTCGATATCCGTTGAGCAATTCGGGATTCGACCATGGAGGGGCCCATGGATGCGCTAAGGTCGACCGCGGGGGTAGTCCGAAGGGTCGATCGTAGATAGAATTTCACGTAGATTACGAATACGCGATAAAAAATAGGGGTTACCATTTCAATTAACGAAGTTGACCATGGTCGACCATAGTTCCGCTATGGTCAGGGAATTAAAAATGCGACGTTGCACAACTTGGGAGCCTACTGGATATTCGTGCCAAATTTGGTCGATATCCGTCGAGCCGTTTGGCCGTGCATAGAAGGACAGACAGACAGACAGAGCGCATGCGCAGGGCGAACCGCTGGCTCTATCATGTTGAAATTTATATGGGACCTCAATGGGCCCTACCCGCTTAATCCCTGAGAATTACATTGAAATTGGGTGAAATCTTTGGTTACTACGGCTGTAACAAGGAAATTGAATCTATTTCACGCCAGCGCATGCGCAGAGCGCACCGAGGGTCCGATCATGCTGAAATTAATACTGGAACTCACTAGGCCTTGTCCAAACAACCCTTGAAAATTTGAGCGAAATTGAATCAAAATTGTGAAAGTTATGCGTGTTTGTTGAATTTAACGTTAGCGCATGCGCAGGGCGAACCGCTGGATCAATCATGTTGAAATTTGTATGGGACCTCAAGGGGCCTTATCCGCACCATCCCTCAAAATTTGAGCTGAATCAATTCAAAATCGTGGAAGTTATGGCTGTAACAAGGAAATGCGGACAGACTCACAGACTCACAGACTCACAGACCCACAGACTCACAGACCCACAGACCCACAGACCGACAGACACGGAACCAAATTTGTTCAGTAGGCTTTGAAACGCAAAATGCAAGTGGAAATTTTGATTTCTGAAGACAAAAATTTTTTGGCTCACGAAAGTGAACACAAGGCTTCCGCTGCTTCGCAGACTCGGAAGCAAAAATGGGTTTATACGTGCGTGATTCGGCCTGCAATTCCTGACATGACAAAGAACTTGCATGAGTCGGATGTTGCATTTTGGTTTATTATTTTCAATAATGAACCTTTGGAATCGAGTACGAAAAATCATTACCCCCCACCCCGCCCAAAGTTAATGGTTTGCGCTTAGAAGTGCCAACGTAGAATACAAAAATGGAATAAAACACGCAGCAAATTATCACATAACAATTTATACCTATTTTCCTTTACCTATGCCCTTCTGCGTGGATCATTGTTTTCTATTTGAGGAGACCTGTGATCTGTAACAGGACGGTATTCTGTACAAAATAATAAACCGTTGTGCAGGGATGTGCAGCTTTTTTTTTTTTTTTTAATATTTTATTTAAACTGTAGTTGCACCACCTTCCAGAAAACTTCGAAAAATCGCTAGGAGCAGAACAGAAACTATTTTGATCGATTCCAAAGACGGAAAAAGGAGAATTTTGAAGTTTTATGAGAATGTTGCAGCTAGTCAGCTCATTCAGGTATGGGTGTGTTTGGAATAAGCGAGAAATAGCGTCCTACAGTGAATGAAAATTAAACGACATAAACATTCATTGCCGAAGGAGTGATAGTTGAGGTATTTTGATGGCTGGTATTTCCATAGTGGGATTCATTTAAGCTCGTTTTCAAATTCAAGCATAAATTCATCATTGAGAAGTATTTTCCTGAGTCACGCTTTCAGGGCGTTAGGTAACGTCTCGGTGCGTATACCTACCCGAATATGAAGAAGGTTGTACCTAATGTTCACGCAGGCCACCTGCGAAACCTGATTACCTCATGGGAAATGAGCTAACAACTAAAAGAGCAACCTTACGGTAGAATCGTAGGAATAAATTGGTTTAATTTTTGTTTGTGATAATTGAAAAATTGAAGTAAATTGAAGTATTGAAGTAAATAAAAAACATTTTTGTGGTGATTGAAATTTTTAATTAATTAAAGTACCTACCTATCTGTTGAAGTTAAAAAATTTTTTTTGTGATGATTGAAAAACAGAAGTAAATTAAAGCATTGAAGTAAATAATTGTACAATTTATTCATAACGTTTCATGGTTTATTGTCAAATCGAAAACTTTACGTAGGTGTACTAACATTACATAGGTAGGTACAGCTCCAAGGGAGGTTAAACGATTTACTACAATAGGTAACTGTTATATTTCAGGGGTTCTAGTTACAGTTTACAACTGTTGCAAGTACCCAGGAGTAAAATACGCTGCAAAGTCCTTGTCACATGGGTTTATTATTCTATTGGAGTTCTAGAGATTCTTGTTGGCTGTTAAATTTATTGTTTCTTTCATGTGGAATGATTGAAATAGCTATTTCTGATGAATTCCACCAATTTTGGCCCCCAAAACATGAAATAGGTACGCTTTTTTTTTTTTTTTTCAGATCATCTTTGATCGCTGGTAGTGCAATTTAATGGTCTTGATTCATCTGTTTACACTTTTCTAATGTTAGTATACACATTGATGGTGATTTCAGACAGTTTTCCAGGTTTTTGACTCATAAAAAACCAATTTTGGGAGCTGAACCTTTGGTAAAACCTCAATTTCCGCGTCTTTGATCAAAATTGATTTCATATTCGGTATTCTCGTCCCCAAAACCATGGAAAACGATACCTCAAAAGCTCATTTTACTAACATGTTGCTAAAACGCAAAAAGTACCTATTTTTACACACATTTTCACTCATAACACCCCTGGGTATATTCCGATCGGGCTGAAAAGTTTCGGGACACAATTAGGGCCCAAATGGAGCATGTGTGCGAAAGAACGACTTTTTTAGACCGAAAATGAAGCCTGTACACGTGATACGGCGTACGGCGGACGGCGGACGGACATTGCATTTTTGGAATCTACGCACCTTGAAACGGAAAAGAAAAAAGTTTGAGGGGGTGTTATAAAAATTTTTTGCTGAGCGAATACATAGGTGTATTATTCACAGAATAATAAACCAAAAGGGGTCCTGTGCCCAGAGTCTGATTTCCAGCCAAAAATCGTTCCTGTTCACAATCGATTCGAGCCCTTCGACACAACTTGTCATCTCGATACGAGATGCTTTCGTTTTGTTTTTGTTGTCCGGTGAATCACATTCGCTTTCTCTGTTGAGTCTGTTGTCAGTTTTCCATTTTTTTGCGTCAAATTTAGTGCGTTTGCGTTCGGTCAGGTTCCGGTGACAGATTTGGATTTGTGGTTCGTGCATTTTGTCCTGCTTGCTGTTTGTGGTCTTGTGGATTGATCGACGTCGTAACAGACGTATAAGTAGGCTAGTTTATAGTCAAGTAGGTTAGCTTGAGTACATAGCTTCCATTCAAGTAGGTACCGGCCGAGGGGTCATTGTTTCGTTGTATTTTAGTTTACTATATTTTTGTACCATGTGAATTCGGTGGCTAATTTACAGACGAAATTTTCGACGTTTTCGTACGACGATAGAATGAAGGTAAAAATAAGAGATAAGCCTTTGCTGAATATCACTCTATAAATAAAGGAAGTGTGTAGTTGCCTTGAGCTATTTCGTAGAAAAACCTGTCATGGTTTTGTGTGCACCCCCGTTTTCAGAGCCCACGCACCGCTACTGGTTGCAAGCATGATAGGACTTTTAGCAATTTTAAAGAGTAAAAAGCTCTGGACTGACATTCTGCTATAAGAACCAGTTATTAAAGATGTGACGTTCGAAGGCTCAAGAGATAAAAACTCTGACGCATGTTTTAAATCCATAATTTGTGACAGTATCCTGTTTCTTTTCTTTCGTGGCACATGTCGGTCCCGTTGCAGTAAAATATTGATCCTTGCATTCAACTTCAGCTGCTCTGCACGGCGGCGCGTTACACATTTATGGTAGAATATTAATATGTAATCCTTTTTGATGGTCCTCTCATAAAAATAAGCGCTCTTTCATCCAATACTAGAAAAAAACCACAGTCATGCAGCATGGATATAAGAGCGAATTTTCGAAGTTTTCGGCATCTTCCTCCTCCGCCTAAAATTTTCTGAAAATTAATTTTCGGCCAATGTTTTCCCAACTTGATACCATACAAAATTAAAACAGGAGTAGTTTTACGCAAAGTAAAATTTGGGGTGGAAGGAGGGGGAGGGGGAAATCAATAATGTTTTGTATACCAGAAGAGTAGGTACCTATTGGGTACGTAACAAATTTTTTTTTCCATTTTTTGCCGAGTAACACCTCGGTTTGTAGATTTTCCAACGCTGAACACGATGGTGAAGTCAGAATTGCGATATCCCATTCCGTTATCAGATTAGAGCAGACGAACCAGGAAGAACATCTCAAGAAATAACCACGTTCCTTCATCTTCAAAGTGCTCCAGTTTGAGAATGGAATGAGATATCGCAATTCTGATTTCACCATCGTGTTCAGCGTACAAAAACCTTTAAAATGAGGTGTCACGTGTCAGACTTTTTCATTTTGGGAATTTATGGGTAATTTCCCCCCCCTAAAACTCCCCAAAACTCCCCCTTAGGGTGACCCGATTCTGCCCATCTTCGAACTTAGCCTGTCGATTGCCAAGACAGATTTTTCGTGCAAATTTGAACTTTTTATCTCAATTCTTTCGAGAGTTATCGTCTGGAATGACACATACATATATAAATATATATATAAATATATAAATATATAAATATATAAATATATAAATATATATAAATATATATATATATATACATATAATTTTTGGTGTCTTTCGGCAGGGAATTCAGGATGGTCTGAAACGGATTTTGGTATAAAAATCTTTCGGAAATTCGAGTTTTAAAAATTTTGGACCGAGAACAATAGCTTCCTTTTCTTCGAAAATTCGCTAAAATGCTTTTAGGGCGACAGTCGGAAACGAATTTTATAATATTGGGACCCGTCTATTTCCCTTGGATGTGAAAGGTTTAATGGTTACGCAGACTGTCTGAGGAATTTCATCCGTTACAATCGACAGGTCGTGAAGCGCTTTCTTATTTCATGGTTTGCTATCATTTACCGCTGTAAGGAATTCCCAGCCACTTTGACAAAGAAATAACAGTGGTAGAAAAAGGACACTATAATTCCTTGAAACCTCAGTCGTATGTTGCTGGTCCAACACATGACATGGCAGGAACATGACTGTGAAGTATTTGAATTGTGGTCACCATAATGTTGTTGGTTAAAATGAGTCAACTTCAAGTACATAGTATACAAAATGTGAGAGTGACAAGCATATCATGTTTTCTCACAGTAAAATTTTTTTTCAGTGCTGTCTCAGTGTTCGAATGGCCTTGCGTTGTTCCGTATGAACCCAAAGCCCAATTGACACTTTAGTACCTTTTGAAGGTTGCTATGTATTGTTATTTTAGTTTTCTTTACCAGTTCGGAATAGGTTTTACGATTTTTTTGGATCTCCCGGATTTTTGTGTACTACTGTCGAATCATCAACGTGAGTGCGAATAAAGCTGTAGGTCTTCAATCTTTCCCGATTTTGGGGAAGAGCTAATGACAGTCACACATGGCTTTGTGGTCCCTATCAATCTCTTTGTTCTAAGGTACATTTTCTTGACCGCAGAAAGAAGGAAATTTTTGATACTGGTTGTTAAGTTGGTTCTTCGTAATTGAAATTGGAGATGTGGATATGCCCTGGATTCGAGTACCTACCAGCAAATATCTATACCTAATAATTAGGTATACTGTAAGTAATACTGTAATACTATAATTATATACTCAAAGCTATATATCTATGTAAGTATTCCATGGATTGCGCGGGGCGTAGTTCCCAGAATCCATAAGCTGGCCACAAAGCCAGACTTACTGTCGGATTTCAATGGATGGTGAACCATTTGGGAACCAACACGCACCTACCCTAAATATTCCAACTTTTAAGACCGCATGATGTGTAATTAATTACTACTAATTATTGACCTTACTACGAAGGGAAGTAAACAAAGTTCATTAAATAAAATGTTCAATAATAAAAAGATCATTTATTAAACTTCGGTGATTGTCTGCTGGATCAAGTATTTATATCTCTCAGTATAATACTTCACGCCTCGACGATGACAACATGCTTTGAAAGATTGCTTGTTAAGTTATGCAAAACATCTGAGTCGTCGATTGGATGGAAAATGGCTAAGATCTGGCAGAGATGCAACGACTTCGGTTACATGACGCCAGCTCCGGTAGCTGTAACTCAATACCGTCCTTGTCCACATCAGTTAAGGATCTTGCACAAAGAAAATTATTTTCTATTGTCTCGATTGTCACGCAGTGTAAGAGCTTCATCGTATTCTAACCTGAATAAACTAGGCCATCATTGATTGGTAGGTATTTACCAAATTTTTCAAGAAAATTAGGCTTGCAAAAAATGTAATACACCGGCTAGAACAGCATGTTGCCCATGGAAAGAATTTTCATTCTAATCAATCATCAATAAATTGGATCACACAAGTTGTTATTTTATCGCGATTCGGCTGTATCATCCCCTCCCCCCACCGCACCTTTCTAGTTTTTGAAATTCCATGATGTCATATTGTTCTGTCCGATTATGCACAATTGTATTAGGTTACAGTCCATCCAAATTGTTACCTATTACAGTAGATACAATTATATGTTCAGTATGTACACAACTGCCCCCTCTCAACCTTCCTTCTGGTCTGATTTTGGTTTATTATTCTGTGAATAATACACCTATGTATTCGCTCAGCAAAAAATTTTTATAACACCCCCTCAAACTTTTTCTTTTCCGTTTCAAGGTGCGTAGATCCCAAAAATGCAATGTCCGTCCGCCGTCCGCCGTACGCCGTCCGCCGTATCACGTGTACAGGCTTCATTTTCGGTCTAAAAAAGTCGTTCTTTCGCGCACATGCTCCATTGGGGCCCTAGTTGTGTCCCGAAACTTTTCAGCCCGAACGGAATATACCCAGGGGTGTTATGAGTGAAAATGTGTGTAAAAATAGGTACTTTTTGTGTTTTAGTAACATGTTAGTAACATGAGCTTTTGAGGTATCATTTTCCATGTGTTTGGGGACGAGAAGACCGAATATGAAGTCCATTTTGACCAAACAGTGGAAAATCGAGGTTCTACCAAATGTTCAGCTCCCAAAATTGATTTTTTATGAGTCAAAAACCTGGAAAATCGTCTGAAATCACAAGCAGTATGTATAATAACACTAGAAAAAGTGTCAACACGTGGATCAAGACGATTAAATGGCACTACTAATGATCAAAGATAAATTGAAAAAAAAAGGAGCGTACCTACCTAATTCGTGTGTTAGCGGCCAAAAATGGTGGAAACCATCAGAAATAGCTATTTCAATTATTTCACGTGAAATAAACAAGAAATGAACAGCCAAAATTTCTGTAGGTATGTCCAATAGAATAATAAACCCATGTGACAAGGACTTTGCGGCGTTTTTGGTTTATTATTCTGTGAATAATACACCTATGTATTCGCTCAGCAAAAAAATTTTATAACACCCCCTCAAAATTTTTTCTTTTCCGTTTCAAGGTGCGTAGATTCCAAAAATGCAATGTCCGTCCGCCGTCCGCCGTACGCCGTATCACGTGTACAGGCTTCATTTTCGGTCTAAAAAAATCGTTCTTTCGCACACATGCTCCATTTGGGCCCTAGTTGTGTCCCGAAACTTTTCAGCCCGATCGGAATATATCCAGCGGAGTTATGAGTGAAAATGTGTATAAAAATAGGTACTTTTTGGGTTTTAGTAACATAGTAGTAAAATGAGATTTTGAGGTATCGTATTCCATGTTTTTGGGGACGAGAAGACCGAATATTAAGTCGATTTTGACCAAAGAGTGGAAAATTGAGGTTGTACCAGATGTTCAGCTCCCAAAACTGATTTTTCGTGAGCAAAAAACCTGGAAAATCGTCTGAAATCACAAGCAGTATGTATAATAACACTAGAAAAAGTGTCAACACGTGGATCAAGACGATTAAATGGCACTATCAATGATCAAAGATAGTTAAAAAAAAAAGCGTAGGTACCTAATTTGTGTTTTAGGGGCCAAAATTAATGGAAACCATCAGAAATAGCTATTTCGATTATTACGCATAAAAGGAACAATAAATGAACAGCCAGCATTTCTGTAGACCAATAAAATAATAGAATAATAAACCCATGTGACAAGGACTTTGCAGCGTTTTTCTTTTGCGTTTCAAGGTGCGTGGATTCCAAAGATGCAATGCCCGTCCGCCGTCAGCCGTACGCCGTCCGCCATACGTCGTATCACCCATATCTACTCTAATTTTGGTCTAAAAAATTCGTTCTTTCGCACACAGGCTCCATTTGGGACCTAGTTTTGTCCCCAAACTTTGCAGCCCGATTGAAATATACCCAAGGGTGTTATGAGTGAAAAATGGGTGTAAAAGTACGATTTTTTGGTGTTTTAGTAATATGAGCTTGTGAGATATCGTTTTCCATGTTTTTTAGGACGAGGAGACCGAATATGAAGTCGGTTTTGGCCAAAGAGGTGAAATTTGAGGGTCTAACGAAGTTTCAGCCCGAAATTTATGTTAATTTTGGTCTAAAATCGTCGTTTTTCCGCACACAGTTTGGGTCCCCATTTGGGGACACATTTGGCTCCTATTTGTGCTCCGAAGCTCGGCAGCCCGATCGGAATACACCCAGGGGTGTTACGGGTGAAAAATGGGTGTAAAAACATAGGGTTTTTCGAGGTTTTAGGGATATGAGCTTGTGAAGTGTCTCACTAGAACTAGTACCAACAGATGAATCAAGACAGTTAAATGGCCAAAGATAATTTGTTTAAAAAAATAAAATTTAAAAAAAGGAGCCTAATTTGTGTGCTTTTTGGAGGGGGGGGGGGGGTCAAAATTGGTGGAAACCATCAAAAATAGTTATTTCAATTATTGCACATGAACGAAACAGCCGAAATTTATGTAGGTGTATCCAATAGAATAGGTAATAAACCCATGTGACAAGGACTTTGCAGCGTTTTGAAATTCCGGTGATCCCGAACAAGTGACCCTAGAATATTCAAGATACATCAGTCTACCAAGCACAGACATTATTAGTCTACTCACCATGGGGGATTGTAACTTTCATACCAACATGTTAAATACGAGCTCGAACTAGTTTGTCGTCCCATTTGTGCAGCTGTGTTGAATTCCTCCGCGCAGAGCGACTCGCCTCGGATTCGGGAAGTAGCGGTAACAGCAATTTACAAAGCCTCTGGGATAACGAATATTAGCATAGCTAATAGCTCGAGATTGCTTGGCCAGAACAAGCCTCCAAGTTATGAGGGTATCATTTTCTTTAAAGCCTAACATGCTTTGGGGTGTAGATTCGATTTATTTTTGAGGTCATTAACCTAAATTTCTTCCGTATATAATTTCACTGTTTCCACCACATGGTAAGGGAATATATATATATATGTACCCAATTTAGGCTATATCTATGTATATACTTACATCTCCATCGTCAACTGTCTTGAATGTGTAAGTTCTTGGAACCGTTGATTGTTGAAGTTCTATCATGTTCCTGTATGATGAATAATTTATTTCGCAATACAGCGAAACGAGATATTTTTGCTGGTATTAACCCAGGTAGGTTTCCCTGAGCGAAATGAAACCTCCAATACTCCCCAGTAGAAACACAGTCATAAAAGAGATATCGTTGAGGCTGCCTAAATTATTGAAACTGCCTTGATGTACAGGCTCTTAAAACCCATCAAATGGATCGTAAAGTTATAATCTTCTTATTCTTTCGGTTTCATTATTCCTGCAACAGGAAACGGTTAATTGCTTTAGTCGAGTCGACCAAGAAACGAACGAAAAATCATTTCTCGAGAGGATTTTGGTGCCAAGAGTCCCAGTAAGTGCCAGGTTTATAAGAAAATAGCTGGATTACCCGTGCGCTGCACGGTGAACAGGCATAACTCCGAGTGCCAGTATTAATGTTTCACCTACCCACCAGGCAACATACAGTTTGTTATATTTATTATTAATTTATTCACGTTGTATTACCGTGGTATTGGGAAATAAAGAAAATTGAAGTGAACGTTCTCTACGTCCTCTTATAACGGACGAACGGTTCATAGCACAGAAATCGTTTTGGAGTCGCTCGAATCAGCGAGAAAACCTCTTTCCATCAAATCCTATTTCGTCCGACAGCGCTGTTAAAAAGACCGCCGGAAAAAACCGTGTCAAGATCCGTTCAGTCGTCTGGCCATCCTCTCATGACATACAAACTAACAAACTTTGAGTTTTATCCATATGTGTTGTGACTCCTAATGGTAGGGTAGGTTTGGGTAATGTGAAGGACGAGAGTTTGCCTCTTAGGAGTCTTTTCGGGTTGCTAACAGCAGGCATTAGTAGGAGAGGAGGCTAGCACCCCGCGGTTATCACCACAGCAGGTGCTAGACGAAAGGAAGGTGTCCTGCGGTTATCACCACAGCAGACACCAGGAAGATGGAGGCTAGCACCCCGCGGTTATCACCACGGCAGGTGCTAGAGGAGAAGGAGGCGTCCCGTGGTTATCACCACAGCAGACGCCAGGAGGAAGAAGGCGAATGCCGCGGTTATCACCGTAGCAAGTATTGAAGAGGGAGCACCCCGCAGTTATCACCACAGCAGGCGCAAGGAAGGGTAAGAGGGAGAGGAGCAGGCGCGTAGCGTCAGGGGTACAGGGGGTACCGGCGCTACCCTACACAAAAAATGAAAAAATTACATTCCGTAGGTAGGTAGCAATTTGAATTGTCCACTCATAACTCCATCCTCCATGACTCTCCCTCCATGAACTATCCTCCAACCTCCATGTCTGCCAGCATGGACGAAAAACAGCCAAGTATCGATTATTCGATTAGAATCATATGGTTTTCAGCAGGTTTCGAATATTTGAAATCTCAAGGTCGCTGGGGTACCGCTACCAGTCTGCAGAGGCCCAGAATCCGCTGTGTGTGTGTCTCTACATCGTCTGTGTGAGTGTGTTTGCGTGTGTGAGTGAGTGTCTTACACATCTTCAGGAGACTGTGTTAGTAAGTTGGGCTAGCGCAAATATCCAGCGTATCCAATCTTGGTGAGGAGGGATACTGGCGTATGGATCGATTGTAGCTATCAATTAAAAACTCGAGAAAAAAACTTTGACAACTTGTCACTGTCATCCATTTTGCTTTTCGGAAGCTATTCTTACGACGGCCTGTTTTCTCATAATTTTATTACTTGTAGTTTTCACAATAACTGTTCCTAATTTCAGGTTTAGTTGTTTGAATTCGAATCTTTCCTAGTGTCCTAGGCTCCTCCTAAAATGGATAGTTGTTGCGTTAATTGTTCCGTGGTTCGGCGTTCGTTTAGTTCTCGTAGTTTTAGCGAAAAGAACGACATCATCAGAGCCGGCCGTTCAATCTCAGCGTTGCCAGATTTAAAGAGAGTTGTGAAGGAACGTAACCGTGAGTACACTCAGCATTTCACTGTTGAAACATACAATAGGTACCAATGGTTATCAGGCTGTAGTTCGAAAAACCTTTTATTTTTTTTGCAAGGGAATGTTATGAATTATTTCTAATGAATTTGGAAGATCAATAATATCATAAAATTCCTTTGACAAACAGCTTGCAAAGAACTGCTTCACATTTACATTTTTAGTGTGTGTGAGGAAGTGTGAATGTTGGGGTGGGGGGGGGGGGGGGGGGGGGTGGAATTCATTGCGGTACCCCCGTCATCAGAGGCACGCTACGCTCCTGGAGAGGAGGTGTAGGTCGAAAGAGAGAGAGGTCGTGGGTAAGAGTGGGATCGGTCGAATGAAGAGTTGGGCTGGTGGGGCTGCTTATAAAGGCCCATTTCACCTCGTCACCCATCAATCAAGGCTGTTACAACCACTGAGGGACGATGGAGTTCCATGGAGGGGAACCCTTCCCGTACGTTCCCCGAGGCGTCGCTCAGCTCGTCTTTCCTCTCGTTTATTTGGTTAAATCTTTATCATATTACATAGGAGTAGTAAATGTAGGAATTTGAAGGGTACCACGACAACGGGGTATAAGATAACACGATAACACAATTTATTAAGTTAATTTTATTGGAACACACGTAACAACTCAAGAGAACGAGTTGAGATTTGACGGGCCAAATGGGCTAGGTCCGTGATTGACCAAAATTGGACTGTTTTCTATTGTTCTATACAAGTTCTAGTTTTTTCGTGTACTCGTGACACATTTAATCTTATTCCACTGATATTAGAAACAAATGCATTTACCTGTTTTATTGTACTATATTTTTTGAATGTGTGTAACTGCGTCAGCTGGGTGCATTTGGAATTAATTATTTACATCCGGTGTGTGTGCGTTGCTAAAATTAATCACGTATGTTTACTGATGAAATCAAAACTGCACAAGTTCTTCTCAGCCTTTCAGTGGCTATTAGGCACCAATGTAGCGTTTCGAATAACAAACCTACTTACGTTTTTACCGTCATACTGGCCTGTCTGAAGGAGTTGTCATAACTTCAGGTGGCGTGTTCATTCAGTCAACATGTGTTCCAGTGCCACTATAAATTTATATTTGGGACAAAAACTACAGTGAGCAGGCATTCTTAATTTTTCGGCTTATTTATTTATTTATTTACTGAATACGGGCAAGCTCAATTACACGGATAAATGCAACGTGGAAAAACAAAGAAACAAGAAAATAATATTATTTAACACCATTGGAGAAATTAAAATACATCGAGTTCACAAACTTGGTGAGGAGGCTATGATCGATTTCCACCTTCAATGACTGACAATTAGGACCTATGTAATTCAAATTTCTTGCGTTTTTGCCCTCATATTGGCCTAAATCTATTAAAATTCAGATCTCACGATGATTACATCTTGTATTTTGAACCCGTAGGTCGAAGTACAATGATTTGTATGAATTTCCCTACATTTTTCAAGAATTTCTAGATGATTAAGTCGCCAGTTGGTCTGCCTGGAGGAGGTGACGCATCATTGCAAATCACTTTAAACTTAGGATATTGATGAATTTGAAGAAATTTGTTCGGCTATTCATATTGAGCTTGTCAGTGTGGAAACCAAAATTTAAAGTTAATTATCCGACCTCAGCCCCCACCCTCGTTTTCCAGGTTGATAACCATACTTTTCCAACCAATTTTATACTTTTATCAACCAAATTCATCATGTTTAAATCCTTTTCTTACTCTATAATAGTCATAATGTTGCGCATGCGCACTATACGTTATCCATCTGTTGGAAGTAAAAGCGAGGAGAACTGACTCACTTCCAGTGCTGCTTCTCGGGCGTGAATAAGCAGAGTTTCCTACTCCGTAAACCGTGCAGAAACTAACCTAATTTTACAAATCAGCTCGTGTAAACGGTTCTGTTTTTCTGCAGTCCGTTACAGCTCCTCAGTTCCGGTCTGCGGTGCAGTTCCACAATGTCGCCCACGTTTCTCCGTAAGAACGACCTGTAGCGTGGGCCGTCCAGGTCTCTCCTCGTAGCCTAATGATTGTTTACGGACAATTACACCATCGACGGGCATGTAAATTGGCTCGGTAACCGTGGGCGAGACCCATTGACTGCGTTCCGAACACGAGGAAGTTGGAGAGTGTTGGGGAAGATTAACTGCCTCTTTACATATGCAACGGTTTTTCAATCTGCGGCAGAAACAAACAAAAAACCAAATAATTCTAAAAGAGAAATCGGTGGTCTATGCCAAAAGGGGTTTTTCAAGTTCACGTACACTTAGATTTCGCGATTCATCATGCAAGGTTTCATGGCAATATGTCTGCTTCAAGCGAAGCTGGTTATTATGATCGCAAACACTACCTGAGAAGGTAGGTAGGTATATAAAATGTTTTATGGGCTTTCCACCGTAAAATACCATTGTTCAATCCAGCAATAAATTCAGTTAGAGTTTTCCCCCTTTTTTCGATTGAGAACATGAAACAGATATAAGCTCTAACGGTACCTACCTGTATAATAAACGATGGGTTGCAACTTTTGAGGGGGTGGCTCCTGTAAATCACGGTACTTACAGGATAATAACATGTAGTTAGACTGGCATATCTCTCGATCACCTTGCCTTAAATGGTATATCATCAAGCGCGCTATTCGTTTTATATAGTCATAGTGGATGGAATTTCAGTAGCTGCATCCAGGGGCCCGTTCCTAAAGACTTTCACTCTTCACTCTGCACTCTTCAAATCCACACTCTGCACTTTGCGAACGAATTTCCGTTCCTAAAGAACGCTCTTGATATGAACAGGAAGAGTGAAATGCAAAGTGTAGAACTGCAGAGTTTTACCCTGTTTTGAACAGTTCCGTTCCTAAAGGTTATCTTTCGCAAAGTGCAAAGTGAAGAGTCTGCGTTGCAAACGAAGATTTTACAACATTTTTGCAGAGTCCCAAATGACTCTGCGGTAGAATGAAATACTTTTCAAATCGGTTTTTCTGTTTTAGTTCTTCGTTAAATAAAGTTGTTGAAGTATCAATAAAAAGAAGAGAATTCAGTCTCTCGATTAGGTCTAACTGTGGTCCGATTAGTGTGAGGACAATCATATATAATAGCACCGAAATTAGCTCCACTAAGGCCATCAAAATACTCTACATTTGGGATGGAGGAATGGTGAGGAAGCGACAGGTTGTTGTTGTTAGTGGATAAAAAGTGACAACCTACCTAATTGTTTTTAATGGAAATTTTCAGATACTTCTCATCAGAGGGGGTTGGTGGCAGATGCGTACATGACACTTGCGTACGCAGCATGAAAAGTCGCTTTTGCGTACACCTTTGCGAAAACTCGGGGCACTTGCGTACACTTTTTTGCTTCCCCTTCTTCCCGAACTTCCCTTCACACTTTATTTATCCAGGCTTAGGACTGGCAGGTGAATGATCCATGCTTCTTCCGTCTAACTCTATACAGGTGAGATTTAACTTCGCTGAATTTCGGCAGTTCGGTCACCAAATCGTAGCCTAAGTTCGTCCTGAGAATATTTCCTGCAGAGACGACGATTCTTCCACTACCAATCTTTTCTTGACATTTGCCAACGCTTTTCGCACGCCACACTTTGCTGCTTCCGGTACACACTTATGCTCGATCCTACTCAACAATTCGCCGTTAATGCTTTTCAAACTTCCTCTGCACTTCTTTTCATTAACACACAGCCAACTAATAACACCACTTTTACTAATTCGATGTAACCGATATTGGTGCCCTTCGTAAATGACCGAACGTTTGCCTTTAGTTCACGGTTTCTTCCATCGCGAGACAAAACTTCTTCCTTTTAATGCCGGAAACAAACTGAAGAAATCTCTCGCTGTCGAAGGTCAGCAGCGACCTTCAGTTCATATTACATAGTGCAATGTATAAATTACGAATAGGCCAGCTGTGTACGCAAGTGTCACCTACCGTACGCAATTGCCACCAGTTAATGAGGTGTACGCAAGTGTCACGTACGCATCTTTCACTATACGCATCAGAGGATGATGATGATGAGGATGTTGAACATGTTTGACTCTCCGTCGGCCACATTCGTCGAGCGCGAATTAATTTCGTCGTCAGCGACACAACTTTCAGGGAGTCGTTTCTTGGTTAGGCGAAACCAAATCCCAAGTAAGTTAACTTATAGAAAGACGGAAGACTTGAAATCGGATTCGGAATAAAACGATCGGAACATCCATTGATAAACTGTAACAGTTATACCACAAAACGAAGGTTACTCTACAGAACACTTGTTTCGAGTAGAACTGCAGAATGGGAGCGCGAAGTCTTTAGGAACAGAAAGTCGTCCTGCTTTTCATAATTCGCAAAGTGGAGAGTACAAATGAAGACTTGCAAAGTGAAAAGTTGTTTATTTCTATTATTTATTTCTTCGAGTAGGTAAACAAACCTTCATAGTACGTAGTAGGTACTTGCAGACTGCGCTAATAAGTACATGTATAACTTCTTCTGCATACAGCGAATTATTGTAAAAAAGTAGATACCTTTTATAAAAGAGCCTAGGCAGGCTATCTATAATTTATTACAAGAGCAGTAGGTAGAATGGCAATCAGCTGTGTCGAAAGATGTAAGATGATCTTTTGTAGTAATGACAGAGTGGGGTCGAGTGCATGTTCTCAGAATGACAGAGGCATAAGTGAGAAAAAATCGCGAAACTTCCGCACCTGGTTACTATTATACAGTTTAATGTCTCCACAACAATGGATGGCGGACAAAACGTAATTATCTATAGAAGAAATAGCACAGATCCACCACTCATGGATGAGCATTTCTCCTCCATGTCATCTGCAATAGGGAATTGGTGTTTCTGGGGATAGCAGTGCTGATGCAAACTAAACAATCTCGGCTTAAACCCAAGTTCGGCTAAACCGCGGATCAAAAACGTTGGTGAAACTGTCGAAGCTCTGAACCGCAAATCAAATTTGAATCCAGGATTTATTGATACCAGGTTTAAGCTGCGTTGGTGAAACCGGCCCTAAGCCCCACATCTTGGCGGCCAGTGTAGGGAACCCGTGGATTGGACGACGCGGATGATATCACTCAGCGTTGCCTCGAGCCCCACTTGGATGGATACCACTTCATCTAATCCTGTAGTCAGACCAAGTGAAAGACGCACCTAACGGGTTCCTTACTCTCTTACAAAAGGTCAGGCTGGGCCTCCGCTAAATACAGCTGTGACCCCGGAACTGTACCCAACCGAGTGTCTGTAAATACTTCGGGCCCGCGATGTCGAGTCACGTCAGATGGCGAAGCGGGCCCACGATCCTTGAAAATGCAGTATCTCAGATCAGTGTCCACGAGGCGTCAGGTCTGGGAAAGCACTCACACCTCCCTTTCACGAAGATGCCTGATCGACCTCAGAATGAATGACTCTATCTGAAGATGATAGTACCTTATCTATTAACACGACTAGGATTTCTATGTAGGTAATTAGAAAATCTAAATATGTGCCTATATACTTATTATACTATGAAGGTACGTTTGTTAAATAAATACGTAAAATAATACTAAAAATATGTGAGTTCAACGAAAATATTTCAATCCAAATTCGACTGAATATTGCTCTGAAAGTTGTTACTACTTACCTCTCAGTCTTTTGGTTTATTATTCTGTGAATAATACACCTATGTAATCGCTCAGCAAAAAATGTTTATAACACCCCCTCAAAATTTTTTCTTTTACGTTTCAAGGTGCGTAGATTCCAAAAATGCCGTATCACGCGTATCTACTCTAATTTCGGACTAAAAAATTCGTTCTTTCGCACACAGGCTCCACTTGGATACTAGTTGTATCCCGAAACTTTGCAACCCGATCGGAATATACCAAGGGGTGTTGTGGATGAAAAATGGGTTTACAAATAGGTATTTTTTGTGTTTTAGTAACATGAGGTTTTGAGGTATAGTTTTCCATGTTTTTTTAGGACGAGAAGACCGAATATGAAGTCGATGTTGACCAAAGAGTGGAAAATTGAGGTTCTAACGAAGTTTCAGCCTTAAATTTACGTTAAATTTTCGTCTAAAATCGTCGTTTTTCCGCACACAGTTTGGGTCCCCATTTGGGAACACATTTGAGTCCTAGTTATGCTCCAATGCTCGGCAGCCCGATCGGAATCCACCCAGGGGCGTTATGGGAGAAAAATGGGCGTAAAAATAGGGGTTTTCGAGGTTTATTTTTGACGTTTTAATGAACACCAGCTTGTGAGGTATCGTTCTCCATGTTTTTTACGGCGAGAAAGCCGAATGTGAAGTTGATCTCGACCAAAGAGTGAAGAATTGAGGTTGTAACGAAGGTTAAGCTCCCGAAATTCATTTTTGATGGGTCAAAAACTTGGGAAATCGTCTGAAATCTCCATACATTTGTATAATAACACTAGAAGTAGTATTAGCAGGTGAATCAAGACAATTAAATGGCACTGTCGATGTTCAAAGATAATCTGTAAAAAAAAAGGGGAAAAAAGGAGCCGAGATCGAGTTTTTGGGGGGCCAAAATTGGTAGCAACCATCAAAAATCACTATTTCAATTACTGCGCATGAAAGAAACAATAAATGAACAGCAGCATTTCTGTAGGTATGTCCGACAGAATAATAATAATTTTTGATTGTAATACGTTGTATCTTGTGTGTACAAGAACCCTTAGAACCAGCAAACTGAAATAATCAACCTACCATCAACATGTTCAAAACCGCATTCCCCAGGAACGTGACAAGTAGTCGGGATCGTAAATATTATATTTAATTTTTATGGATGGTGAAAGCGTTAGATGCGAGAACGGTTGTGTTAATTAATAGCGAATTTTCTAGGTGTAATTTATTCCATTTGCTCGTTTTTTGCAAATTGATTAGATATGAAGCCAAATATGTGTTTTTATGACTTGAATATTTACAAATTATTATTCGAATTCAACCTATATTATGTCAAATAAAAACGGTCTCAATCGATCCAAACCCATTTGAAACATAAGGTGGTTGAAGACAGTGGGTAACATCGGGCTCCTACCAAACCTATGTACCAAATACATCAACCCCGCAAACGTCTGCAGGACTCTCACTCACACAGTGCGCGTTATATGACCAGCTGGCATATCCCCAATTTATACTGCTCAAAGACCATGGGTACCTCCTACCCTTGAGTGAAAGCCTGCAGTTGGAAGTCTCTATCGAATCAAATGGTGCATTTATTGGTTTCAATTTTCGGGAAGGGGGCAAACTAAAGCCAAGAGAAAAGAATACAAATCTACTTCGCACCATTATACAACTGTAACCGAAAAACTAACACAGGATGCGCCTGTCTGTGTGTGTGCGCGCGCGCACGTTGCGCGTGTGTTTTAGAATGCGTGTAGGTACTTGTGTGCAACAGAAATTTTCCTCAAGCCGACGCCGGCTTTACATTTAGTTTTCATGGTTCATTTTGCAATCGACTCAGTTTTAGATCCAGTTGTGCGAAAAACTTCGGAATATCGAAATTCATGTGTGGGTGGAGTTAGCTGGTTAGCGGAACGATGCTATTACCCCAGAAAGTACCTACTTGAGTCATTTCATTAATTGGTAATTATTCAAATATTGGTACGAAAGTGTCATTAATTATCAAGGAACATACCTGTCGTGAGTCCCTCCAGGAACCACTCCAGCTAACTTTTCTCGCCAATTATTTGACCGCTAAGTATAGTTTCTACTAATAAACGGTACGAGTGGGGAGACAAGCCGCAGGATCCAGAGTACACAACCTGGAGCCCCTCCATCAACCCCTAGCAGGGGGTTGGAAGGAGAAGGCTCCCTTTCCTATAAAAACTCGGATCCTGCGCCTTTTTAACCATTCGACGCTTCCTCTAGCCGCTGGCTACTCTCTCTCTTCCTACCCTGCTCTCTCTCCTAAAACCTAAAAGATCCTAGATGACGGTGGTGGTCAGCCCATAACCGCCTAGGCAAATTCTCCCAAAAGATTCCAGATGACGGTGGTGATTCGCTCATAACCGCCTAGGCAAAACCTCTCCAAAAAGATCCCAGACGTCGGTGGTGATTCGCTCATAACCGCCTGGGCAATTCCTCACACCACCGTGATGAATACACGCCAATTTTAAATTCATCACAATACCTATTCAATCAGTATCTTCAAATTCAATATTAGGGGTGCATAAACTAAATATCCGTGTAAGGGAATGTCCATGCTGAAATACTTGCTTCCTTCAGCAGCCTTCTACGAAAAGCCTATACTTACATTATTTTTAAAGAAAATATGTGGGTACTTGTTGGGGGGGGGGGGGGATAACTACCACTATTCATAGATGGATTCGCCACTGAATGTGGTATTATGATACAGTTACTACGTTGTTTGTGGTTGAGTACAACTCTATGCGGTTCTTCTTTAAAAATAATTATGTAGTACTATTGTGCAGGCAGTGATAGGTTATTTACAGCTTCCCCGCACCGTCAGTCTCATTTATACGAATAAGACTATTGTATCTACAATGTTTGCTGCACACTGACCAGTAGGTACCTACGTAAAACAATCAATACCTCTCAAACTCAAGAAGAAAAAGTTAACAGATGACCTTTCATGGACCCAACGTACATAATCTGCCAAAATTGTATTAAAATAGTGTCGTGAGTCCCTCCAGGAACCACTCCAACTAGGATTAAGTTCTCGCCAATTATTTGACCGCTAAAGTTTAGTTGCTACCAATAAACGGTACGAGTGGGGAGACAAGCCGCAGGATCCAGTGCACAACCTGGAGCCCCTCCATCAACTCCTAACAGGGGGTTGGAAGGAGAAGGCTCTCTTGGCTATAAAAACTCGGATCCTGCGCCTTTTTAACCATTCGACGCTTCCTCTAGCCGCTGGCTACTCTCTCTCTTCCTACCCTGCTCTCTCTATCCAAACCCAAAAGATCCTAGATGACGGTGGTGGTCAGCCCATAACCGCCTAGGCAAATTCTCCCAAAAGATTCCAGATTACGGTGGTGATTCGCTCATAACCGCCTGGACACAACATCCAAAAAGATCTCAGGAAAGGGTGGTGATTCGCTCATAACCCGCCTGAGCAAATTCCTCAAAAGATCCTAGATGACGGTGGTGATTCGCTCATAACCGCCTAGGCACACATATCCAAAAAGATCCCAGGAAAGGGTGTTCCTTCGCTCATAACCCGCCTGGGCATTTCCTCACACCACCGTGATGAAATACGCCAATTTAAATTCATCACAAATGGGTTGACTAGAATCAGTATACGTTCAGGTTTCAGTAATTAGCGCATGCGCATTATGGCGTTGGAATTCATAGTGAACGAACATTTTCATCGCACAAAATCAACGGCTTAGTGAAAGAAAAACCCGGTTTCAGAGACGGGAGCAGTGAACCCACAAAGATAAGTTGGTCGGTGCAAGTAGCGACCCTGTTATAGCTCTTGAAGAATGGGACATGACAAACCAGAAAACAGAGTTCACCCCGGGGAATCTGCCATTAATGAAATTAATTCCCTCTGCCCCAAGACACTCTAACCTTGGCCTGCCAAGCTAGAAAGAACGGAGAAGAGCTACTTCTTCTGAAAGCCACCTCCTTCATCTTCTTCAGATTAATCCGTGATAGTTATCAGGACTTCGGTAATGAAGCTGCCGTTCTCTTTTATTTAAATCAGCACCTTACAATGTGAGAGGTTTGAAAAAGAAGTCTCGAGTGGTGCCACTGGTCGGCGTTCTTCGTGCGTTTGGTTGTAAACCTTGAATGCATAATAAATCACTTTTTTGTATGTTCGTAAAAGATGAAGGGTTCCGTGAGGAATGGAAGAGCAGTGTAATAAGGTAGTGACTCGCTCATGGCCCGATTTCTGCACTATCAGAAATATTGAGGTTGCAGGTAATAACTGCAAGTTCTAAATGATGAACAGCCTTCTGTTTCTTGTTTATTCACCAATGGAGAAAGCCACGTCTTTTTTACTTTATTTTAATTTTAATGTAGACGCTGAGCTGAGATGGTGCAAATTTCTCATTTGGACGAGATATAAATAGTTAATTATTAATAACTAAATGTCGCCTTTCTATGGATACAACTTGTTTTATATAGTCCACGTCGTTGAGGTGAGCTGTTTATACTACCTCCCGAGAAGTCTGTTCTGCTATGCTGTAGCATGGAGGAACACGTTGTGGCAATGACGTCAATGCCGCGCTCCACGTAATCCTGGAAACTAAACAATTATAATATAATACCTATGCTATTCTGGCTAACCTGTTCTATTTTCATCATCAACCAGTGCCACAAAAAGAAAATTTGAAAACAAAAAAACGCTGCTAAGTCCTTGTCACGCATGGGTTTATTATTCTGTTGGACATTCCTACAGAAATGTTGGCTGTTCATTTATTGTTTCTTTCATGTGAGATAATTTAAATAGCTATTTGAGATGGTTTCCACCAATTTTGGCCCCCAAAACACAAATTAGGTAGGTACCTACGCTCCTTTTAATTTTTTTTTTTTCAAATTATCTTTGATCATTGGTAGTGCCATTTAATCGTCTTGATCCACGTGCCGACACTTTTTCCAGTGTTATTATACAAATTGATGGTGATTTCAGACGATTTTCCAGGTTTTTGCCTCATAAAAAATCAATTTTGGCAGCTGAACCTTTGGTAGAACCTCAATTTTCCACTCTTTGGTCAAAATCGACTTCATATTCGGCCTTCTCGTCCCCAAAAACATGGAAAAAGATACCTCAACGGCTCATGTTACTAACATGTTACTAAAACACAAAAAGTACCTATTTGTATACACATTTTCACTCATAACTCCCCTGGGTATATTCCGATCGGGCTGAAAAGCTTCAGGACACAACTAGGGCCCAAATGGAGCATGTGTGCGAAAGAACGACTTTTTTAGACCGAAAATGAAGCCTGTACACGTGATACGGCGGACGGCGGACGGACATTCCATTTTTGGAATCTACGCACCTTGAAACGGAAAAGAAAACGCTGCAAAGTCCTTGTCACATGGGTTTATTATTCTATTGGAAGTACCTACAGAAATGCTGGCTGTTCATTGTTTCATTCATGCGTAATAATCAAAATAGCTATTTCTGATGGTTTCCATTAATTTGGCCCCCAAAACTTGAATTAGGTTCTACGCTCCTTTTTTTTCAAATTACCTTTGATCATTGATTGTACCATTTAATCGTCTTGATCCACATGTTGACACTTTTTCTAGTGTTATTATACCAATTGATGGTGATTTCAGACGATTTTCCAGGTTTTTGCCTCATAAAAAATCAATTTTGGCAGCTGAACCTTTGGTAGAACCTCAATTTTCCACTCTTTGGTCAAAATCGACTTCATATTCGGCCTTCTCGTCCCCAAAAACATGGAAAAAGATACCTCAACGGCTCATGTTACTAACATGTTACTAAAACACAAAAAGTACCTATTTGTATACACATTTTCACTCATAACTCCCCTGGGTATATTCCGATCGGGCTGAAAAGCTTCGGGACACAACTAGGGCCCAAATGGAGCATGTGTGCGAAAGAACGACTTTTTTAGACCGAAAATGAAGCCTGTACACGTGATACGGCGGACGGCGGACGGACATTGCATTTTTGGAATCTACGCACCTTGAAACGGAAAAGAAAAAATTTTGAGGGGGTCATTTTTTACTGAGCGAATACATAGGTGTATTATTCACAGAATAATAAACCAAAACATACAGAATTGTCCATTAATGCATAGGTACCTACATGATACTGCATAAGCTTGCAACAAATTTGACAATTTTTTGGGATACCGGGCCTGTTTGATAGATATAGTGCATATCATAATCTATGGCATTGTAGTTACCTAAGTGGTGACCAATGTCGGTTTCATCTTGGATGACTTTTGAAGCTCTCATGCAATCCTTTATTTAGAGGAATGGCTATGGGCCAATCATAAAGCAATGAATTACATGATGAGCAATGAGGAATGCAATTTGCAATACCTACACGTAGGTATGTGATTTTTAAAGTAGGTATGGAGTACTCCCTACCGAAATACAAAATGTGCGTTCGTTGTCTCGAAGGGCGTTGGCAAATTTTAAATATTAGGTACATAGGTACCTATACCTTGAAAACTTCATGAGAAACCATCTTATTAAATTAGGTAGTTAGATTATTCATGTTTGCGATGTACCGCCTCGTAAATCTTGAAACACATAAAACCTGTTAATCTGAAGATAAGGCCTTGGCAGGGGTGAATAAATAGGCAAGTAAATACAATTCTCAAACCTTCTCATCTTGTTTGATCAGCACCCCAAGACCGCCTTCATCCTTCAGCTGGTTTAGCCATCATCTTTTAGTACAGTGATAAATTGTCCAACAAACTGTTCATTGTTCAATTGGATCAAGGTGTAGGTAAGTAGTTACTCAAGGCCTCAATTATTACACTTGCATTTGAAACTGAACCTAGCAATCTTTTTATGGATTCTGCGGGTAACGAAATCCAAAGAAACCTTTTTGTTTTTTGACCTTTCCTTCTTCACTTGAGTCATGTTGAAATTTTCTTTTCTCCCATGGTAGGTATTATTTTAATATTTGTAGGGCTCTAGGGAAAAACGATCAAAGCCATATTGATAAGCATTTATGTATAATAATTTCAAAAATTGATTTTACAAAATGATTAAGAAATATAGAAGGAACAACATGATCTTAAAATAATCAACAATAATAATAAATGATAAATAATGAGTAACTAATAATAGAAAACACTTATGGAAGATGGACCACACGATGGTGTTCTCGCCGGCAGATCGTGAAGGCGGAGTTCACGAGAAACGTGCCGCCAGAATGCGGGGATCATAATAAAACAGCTCGACGTGATGACGATTCCATATCTTCCTCGTTTGCATTTCTCGTGTCTGTCCGTCCTCCGGTGTTCAATTAAGGGATCCTTTGATTGTTTACGTTTGCCGATCCTGAGGTACTCGACTGCAGACTTTTCACTAACAAACATGCAATAACTGCTAACATGAAATTCTAGGTACTCACTCCAGATAAGTAGTTTCCAACAATGAAAATCGTATTGATACAACTTCCTGCTTCAAATGCACCACTACCAACCAACTTAGCACTAAGAGATACGATTACTAATTACGAGCAGATTAGGTACATAACAATATAACTCCGCGCTAGAGCACACCATCACAACATGACGCTTTCTAGCGCAGCCCTAAGAATTTTAAACTTACTTATTTCTTAAATACGAAAGTGATGTGTACCTATATCAATTGTTTTGTTTATTAGAGTATTAGTTTACATTGTACTATTAAATGAGGACAATAAAATTTATTATTATTATTTACCATTATACCTACTTCTAGCCCATAATGTCGAAACGTTATTTTACGCTATTTTTCGCGTAGTTAGAAGCGTTATAAGGAAACGGTCAACATTTCATGTTTGCGCATGCGCAGAGGGAAATTACAGTAAGATTCCAATGAAGTTCATAATGGAACCATCAAAGTATTATACTGGTCGACCCTCCAAATGTGAACTTATTTCCCTCAGAATTTCAGCTCTCTGCGACTATTTATCGCGTAGTTAGAAGCGTTACAAGGAAATGGTCAAAATTTCATGTTCGCGCATGCGTAGATCAAAGTTGCGACTCCAATGAAATTAATTCGGAACTACCAAAGTATTATTCCTGACCGACCCTCCAAGTTTGAACTCATTTCAACGATATTTAGGGTACTTATGAGTGTTCCAATTATTTCACGTTTGCGCATGCGCAGACGAAAGTTAAGGTACTTTTTCAATTATTTTGGTACGGGACCATCTGTGAATCAACCCGCACCCACCCTCAAAATTTCAGCCCACTTCGACCTTTATTTCGGGTGGTTATGGGTGTTGCAAGGAATTACCACAGACAGACAGACAGACACGGAACCAAATAATGTTCCTCGATGTCTGAAATGGAAAATGTTTGTGGGAATTTTAATTTTGGAGGACATACCTTTTTTTTCTTTTTTTTTTTACTCAATCACGAATGTGAGGAAGCAAAAAAACTTCGTGGGATTTCCAAGCCTTGGACCAGCATCCTAACGCAATGTAATGTAATACACGTCGTCAGCTGCTTTCAGCGTTTTTCTCGTAGGTAGAGGGCCCCCCTCGGCATTTTTCGGCGGAGTGGGGTCTGGCGGTGCTCTCATCGGGGAAGGTGTGGGAGGAGCGGTGGTGAGTTGGGTGGTAGGAGTGGGGTAGAGGGAGAACTGTGCGGGCGACTGGGAGGGGGCCGAGTGTTTACGCGGACGCGGACGGGACGCACTCCCAGCCCGGTTTACTCCCGTAAAAACATGTTCCATGTTAAAAAGAAAATTTTCCTGCCAGTTCAGACTGGGATTTCTCGCCCGACTGCCCAGCGGTCATGCTCGACTGTCTTCATGAAAGGATCAGAATTTACCGTCCTAGTTTGTGACGATGGGCGTTGGGATTCGAACCGACGGACCGCAGTCGCCGTTCCGATCCAACCATCAAGTGACCGAGTGGGGCGACAGTTTAACAATTCATTGACGCACAGAAACATGATGATAACAAACCAACACACAGAAGAATCAATTGTAGAAAGGAATGAAGAATAAATCTAAATATAACCAGGTTATAGGATCTTGGGAGGCGGTCAGAATATAGATCTTTAGAATTATTCACATTTTTGGCCAGCATCAACATTAATTGTGATCACCATAGTGACTTATCATCTCCATGCCATATTTCACCCACCCCTATAACAGTTCCCAGGTATGTCACACTGAATATTATTTCTAGCTCGCACTTTTCTCACTCAGTCATTCCTTCAATCGTAACCTGTCTGTGCCTACTTTATTCTGTTCAACTTTATAATCTGTACCTATTATCCTTAGTAAGGTAGTACCGTTAGGTTTAGATATACTATAAGTTCCTCAAAATAATCATTCATTTTCGGATTCCTGTTGTTTTATAGCCTTGAAGATTTAGTAGACGTATTATGGTATCAACACGTCCACTAAAAAATGAATGAAATCTCAAAAAGCTGCAAATGATCACAGAACGGTTTATTATTTACCTGTATAGATGCCCCTCCTGCGTAGATCACTGCTTTCTGTGGTCAGTACCCTAGAGCTCCTCCCAGGAAAGGCCTAAATTACTAGAGCCGGCCCGGGAATTACAGTTACAGCTACAGAAGTACCTATCAACAAAATGAAAAAGAGCCATCGTTCTTCAAATGAGATAATATCACAGCGAAGCTTGTCGAAGCTTTTCGGTGCAAACGAACGGCTAGTCGTAAATGCTCCGCGTGGTCTCAATAATTCTTTAGTTTGAGATCAATTTAAAAACTCTAAAAAAACATACCCTTCTGTTGAAAGTTTTCGAGCTACGGCTTCTGAAAATCTCTCTTACATGACTGACAGTAACGCCGAGCTTCGCGGACCATCTAGATCCCAAATGGAACCTACGTACAAACCCAATTTCTTCAATTTTGGTTCATGGTAACTAAGAAAAAAGCGAAGTACGGCGTACGGCGGAGGGACTGAAATTTTGCTTTATTATTTTCAATAATGAACCTTTGGAATCTAGCATTAAAAAAAATTGTTAACCCCTCCCATAAAAATTGATGGTGTACGTTTCAAAGTATACGCAGAATTCGAAAATGCAGTAAAAAAATTTCTGTCTGTCCGCCGTATTCCGTACTTCGCACTTTTCTTAGTTACCACGAAACAAAATTAATGAAATTTGGTTTGTAGGTCTCGTTTGGGGTCTAGCTCGTCCTCGACGCTCGCGTTACTGTCAGTCATGTAAGGGGTGAAAAATAGGGATTGAAATTTTGAGAACGCCGTAGCTTGAAAACTTTAAATAGAATGGTATGGTTTTTTTTAAGTACTTAATTTAATCTTGAGCTAAAGAATTTTTTGAGACCACCCGGAGCATTGTACGACCAGCCGTTGGTTTGCACCATAAAGCTTCGTCAACATGATCGTGAATCAAACGGTATAAATCCGGCCCAGATACCATTCCTAAGGAGCACCTGATTATAATCACTGATGGCTGTATGAAGGCGGGTTGTTCTGTGATATTATTTCATTTGACAAATGATGGATCTTTTGGATTTTGTTGATAGGTACCTACTTTTGCAACTTGAACAAAATTTGAAGTATTACTGGGTAAATTATTACACAATGGTAAATTATTACACAACGGTTCGTTATACTATCTAAGTAGAAGGGGCACTTATACAGGTAAATTATTACACAGCAGTTTATTATTTGCTTTATGCTTCATGAATAAAGACAAATAATTAATAGTTGAATTATCGAATCCCGCGCATTTGTATGAAACTTCAATTCCGGGGCCGGCTCCAGTAAGTACTCGATTTAGGGCTTTCCTCGGGGGAGCTCGAGGGTATTGACACCAGAAAACAGTGATCTACGCAGAAGGGGCATCTATACAGGTAAATAATAAACCCTTGTGTAATAATTTGTAGCGTTTTATTCCATCTTCGGATTTTACATACCTTGAAAAGGAAACCATCAAATTTTGAGGAGGGGGGAGGGGTTAACAATTTTCTTTTATGCTCGATTCAAAGGTTCATTATTGAAAATAATAAACCAAAACTCCTTTTCAGATTACACGAACTATTAATAATTAATCTCACCGTTCGTATAATAATCACTCTTCACATCATCTGATTCTATGTAGGTACGTAACACGCTAGGTACATTTTATAACAAAAACGTTGCCTCTTAGGAAAAATACGTTCATGAAATTTTTTGTATACTGTGCTTACGGTACGTATTTTTCGGAGCTGCGGTAGAAGTTCAACGTAGAATTCGTTATGGGAAGAAGTTGTGGTATCTCATTCCTATTTTAACCAAGAGGCGAGTGATATTCTCGGTAGGTAGCTCGGTCAGACTATGGAACGGCTTTATGGCGTTGTCAGTGAATAGTTGATGATATATTAGTGACTGCATACTTGGAAATAACCTATGCTCGAATGATAACGAATGAGATGGTAGGTCCTGCATTTTAAATACGAGTGGGTGTTGGATAGGTACCTGGAATCGTTCCCACGTGTCCTTCCACGTGTCGAGGTACCAAGCCCACTCGCTATCACATCGTTGATTCTCTATGGGAAGTAGGCGCATCCAAATTATGGTGCTCATGACAACTTTAAAGTAAGCCTGAACTCACAGTATCGAATTATATTATGATCACAACGTATAATGTGTAGGTGGCAGTGTCCCATAATACAGAATTTATTGGACGTCATTTTGTAGTCTAAATATTTATAAAACCGAGTGTCTGTGTGTACGTATGTGGTAACATCAATGTCAAAAGGCTCAACCGATTTAGATGCGGGTTTCGTTATAAATACGTACATTTCATTCCATGACTGCAGATAGCTGATAAGCTATGGAATACCTAAAATGATCAAGTACCTACCTGTGCAGTTGAATACCTAAAATTATTATCGAACTAGTCATTTTCGAACAAAAGGAGACGTTCAGTTAGGTCATTCAGTTGTCCGAGCAACCAAATTTCTTGGTGTTTGATTGGATAAAACGTTATAATGGAAAGCAAAAATTAACTATTACATTACTGAGAAAGCTGATATACACAACGTTGTCCATATTATACTAGAGCGCTTATCGAGTCGTTGCACTGCGATTTTGCACTCATCACTCGTGCCGTTTTCGAATGCCGTTTAAAGACAGCGCTATCAAACCTTGATAAAATCCACGCCTATATCTTACTAATAGCAAGTGGATGTCTGCAGTCAACGCCTAAATTTTTAATGATGAAAGACTGAAACGAGCCAGTACCTACTTTATTTACGTAGACCAAATGGTATCCATTTTTGCGGCGTGTATTCGTTTTGGTTTATTATTCTGTGAATAATACACCTATGTATTCGCTCAGCAAAGAATTTTTATAGCACCCCCTCAAAATTTTTTCTTTTCCGTTTCAAGGTGCGTAGATTCCAAAAATGCTATGTCCGTCCGCCGTACGCCGTATCACGTGTACAGGCTTCATTTTCGGTCTAAAAAATTCGTTCTTTCGCACACATGCTCCATTTGGGCTCTAGTTGTGTCCCGAAACTTTTCAGCCCTATCGGAATATATCCAGCGGAGTTATGAGTGAAAATGTGTATAAAAATAGGTACTTTTTGTGTTTTAGTAACATAGTAGTAAAATGAGCTTTTGAGGTATCGTATTCCATGTTTTTGGGGACGAGAAGACCGAATATTAAGTCGATTTTGACCAAGGAGTGGAAAATTGAGGTTGTCCCAGATGTTCAGCTCCCAAAATTGATTTTTTGTGAGTCAAAAACCTGGGAAATCGTCTGAAATCACAAGCAGTATGTATAATAACACTAGAAAAAGTGTCAACACGTGGATCAAGACGATTAAATGGCACTACCAATGATCAAAGATAGTTAAAAAAAAAAAAGCGTACCACCTAATTTGTGTTTTAGGGGCCAAAATTAATGGAAACCATCAGAAATAGCTATTTCGATTACCATGCATAAAAGAAACAATAAATGAACAGCCAGCATTTCTGTAGACCAATAAAATAATAGAATAATAAACCCATGTGACAAGGACTTTGCAGCGTTTTTCCAACTGCTCCAAGGTTCGAAGACTGACTATACTATTTGCAAGGCGATTTTCGGGTAATGAGCCCTCCACTTGTCGATGCAAGTTTAGCATGAGTGAGGGTTTGGTAGTAATGCAGTAAACAAAATGAAATAAGGGGCTCAAACTCCGTGTGGCACCCCGGTTGTGGAACACTGCTATAAATACATCTGTTCATTCACAGAAACTCTCCTATGAAAGTGATCACGTTTAACGTGAGACACAATACTGTGACAGATACAAGTGTGTATTAATAGCGATCTCTTAAATGTTTTTAGGCGTTTTGTTTGTTCATGAAGGCAGCCACGATGTCAGTGTGACAGGAAATATAGAGCTTGTATTTTTAAATCGTAATAATCGAAGGCTGGACTACGGAGGGTTCCCGCCTGTCACGTGAATATCGTCCTCAGACATTCCTAACTACTCCAGTTTATATTTCCAGAGTAAATCAGAGCAATTATGCCCGAGGAAGATCCATAATTACCAATCCTAATAGTCATTGTAATGACTGATATTATACATCTTTCCTATAGCAGTCCTTATAGCATGAACCCATCCCTCAAAACCGGTCGTGTGAACTCTAACCAAGGAGTAAAAATAAAGCGAAATGCAACTGAATGAGGTTCACGTGTACTTGGATTTTCAAGATTTTAATATGTCTTCTTAATACGTGTTTTAGTAGGTACCACTAATATAACATATAACCTGTTCTGTTATGTCGATTCCTATTTATATTGATCTTCTGGATAATGAAGAGAACGACATGCAAAACCCAACGTACGTGAAAGGTCGACTGAACTATCCAGTTTTGCAAGTGCACTCTGGGCTCAATGTAAGTGACATAGGTCGGTGCCTATCTTAACGGACCGCACTTTCTTTCCGTCCTTCACTGCTGCAAATCCTCCACTGGCTTTCTTGGTGGCATCAATATTTTTTCAAGTTGCAGTGAAAGGTCAGCAGTATTTCAGAGTCAAATGGTGACTACATAACTATGTAAAGGTAATTATTTGAAACCAGAATGATGAAAAACCGTTTTACAGTTAACGAGAGACCTCTTAAACAGGATGGAAAATCATATTTCTGTAATATAGTCGTTTCCAATACAAGCCTAGGTCTGCTGGTTATGACCTAAGAGCTTTACGCTAAGAGCTTACGCCTTACACATACACGAATCACGATACGTTTCGTAAAATAACAAGTAGCAAATTTGCAGCGTTTTTGAATTAGAACCGTTGTTGTTTCGCACAGTACAAGTGGTATACTTATACCCTATAAGGGACGCGTTAGTTCACTCTGCGAGGGATGTTTCTTTGTTCTTTGGACTGTACAACAAATTCCGCAGAATGCAGGCACAATACAGAGAAGAGCTAGCACAGTTTTGGTCAAACAGTACCTACGAGTCCTTTTGGTTTATTATTCTGTGAATAATACACCTATGTATTCGCTCAGCAAAGAATTTTTATAGCACCCCCTCAAAATTTTTTCTTTTCCGTTTCAAGGTGCGTAGATTCCAAAAATGCTATGTCCGTCCGCCGTACGCCGTATCACGTGTACAGGCTTCATTTTCGGTCTAAAAAATTCGTTCTTTCGCACACATGCTCCATTTGGGCTCTAGTTGTGTCCCGAAACTTTTCAGCCCTATCGGAATATATCCAGCGGAGTTATGAGTGAAAATGTGTATAAAAATAGGTACTTTTTGTGTTTTAGTAACATAGTAGTAAAATGAGCTTTTGAGGTATCGTATTCCATGTTTTTGGGGACGAGAAGACCGAATATTAAGTCGATTTTGACCAAGGAGTGGAAAATTGAGGTTGTCCCAGATGTTCAGCTCCCAAAATTGATTTTTTGTGAGTCAAAAACCTGGGAAATCGTCTGAAATCACAAGCAGTATGTATAATAACACTAGAAAAAGTGTCAACACGTGGATCAAGACGATTAAATGGCACTACCAATGATCAAAGATAGTTAAAAAAAAAAAAGCGTACCACCTAATTTGTGTTTTAGGGGCCAAAATTAATGGAAACCATCAGAAATAGCTATTTCGATTACCATGCATAAAAGAAACAATAAATGAACAGCCAGCATTTCTGTAGACCAATAAAATAATAGAATAATAAACCCATGTGACAAGGACTTTGCAGCGTTTTTCCAACTGCTCCAAGGTTCGAAGACTGACTATACTATTTGCAAGGCGATTTTCGGGTAATGAGCCCTCCACTTGTCGATGCAAGTTTAGCATGAGTGAGGGTTTGGTAGTAATGCAGTAAACAAAATGAAATAAGGGGCTCAAACTCCGTGTGGCACCCCGGTTGTGGAACACTGCTATAAATACATCTGTTCATTCACAGAAACTCTCCTATGAAAGTGATCACGTTTAACGTGAGACACAATACTGTGACAGATACAAGTGTGTATTAATAGCGATCTCTTAAATGTTTTTAGGCGTTTTGTTTGTTCATGAAGGCAGCCACGATGTCAGTGTGACAGGAAATATAGAGCTTGTATTTTTAAATCGTAATAATCGAAGGCTGGACTACGGAGGGTTCCCGCCTGTCACGTGAATATCGTCCTCAGACATTCCTAACTACTCCAGTTTATATTTCCAGAGTAAATCAGAGCAATTATGCCCGAGGAAGATCCATAATTACCAATCCTAATAGTCATTGTAATGACTGATATTATACATCTTTCCTATAGCAGTCCTTATAGCATGAACCCATCCCTCAAAACCGGTCGTGTGAACTCTAACCAAGGAGTAAAAATAAAGCGAAATGCAACTGAATGAGGTTCACGTGTACTTGGATTTTCAAGATTTTAATATGTCTTCTTAATACGTGTTTTAGTAGGTACCACTAATATAACATATAACCTGTTCTGTTATGTCGATTCCTATTTATATTGATCTTCTGGATAATGAAGAGAACGACATGCAAAACCCAACGTACGTGAAAGGTCGACTGAACTATCCAGTTTTGCAAGTGCACTCTGGGCTCAATGTAAGTGACATAGGTCGGTGCCTATCTTAACGGACCGCACTTTCTTTCCGTCCTTCACTGCTGCAAATCCTCCACTGGCTTTCTTGGTGGCATCAATATTTTTTCAAGTTGCAGTGAAAGGTCAGCAGTATTTCAGAGTCAAATGGTGACTACATAACTATGTAAAGGTAATTATTTGAAACCAGAATGATGAAAAACCGTTTTACAGTTAACGAGAGACCTCTTAAACAGGATGGAAAATCATATTTCTGTAATATAGTCGTTTCCAATACAAGCCTAGGTCTGCTGGTTATGACCTAAGAGCTTTACGCTAAGAGCTTACGCCTTACACATACACGAATCACGATACGTTTCGTAAAATAACAAGTAGCAAATTTGCAGCGTTTTTGAATTAGAACCGTTGTTGTTTCGCACAGTACAAGTGGTATACTTATACCCTATAAGGGACGCGTTAGTTCACTCTGCGAGGGATGTTTCTTTGTTCTTTGGACTGTACAACAAATTCCGCAGAATGCAGGCACAATACAGAGAAGAGCTAGCACAGTTTTGGTCAAACAGTACCTACGAGTCCTTTTGGTTTATTATTCTGTGAATAATACACCTATGTAATCGCTCAGCAAAAAATTTTTATAACACACCCTCACAATTTTTCTTTTCTGTTTCAAGGTGCGTAGATTCCAAAACGCTGCAAAGTCCTTGTCACATGGGTTTATTATTCTATTGGAGTTCTAGAGATTCTTGTTGGCAGTTCATCAGGAATAGCTAATTCAATCATTCCACATGAAAGAAACAATAAATTTAACTGCCAAACATCATTGTTTTGGCCCCCAAAACATGAAATAGGTACACTTTTTTCCCCCCAGATCATCTTTGATCATTGGTAGTGCGATTGAATGGTCTTGATTCAGCTGTTTACACTTTTTCTAATGTTAGTATACACATTGATGGTGATTTCAGACAGTTTTCCAGGTTTTTGACTTTAAAAAACCAATTTTGGGAGCTGAACCATTGGTAAAACCTCAATATCCGCGTCTTTGGTCAAAATCGACTTCATATTCCGTATTCTCGTCCCCAAAAACATGGAAAACGATACCTCAAAAGCTCATTTTACTAACATGTTGCTGAAACGCAAAAGTACCTACCTATTTTTACACACATTTTCACTCATAACACCCCTGGGTATATTCCGATCGGGCTGAAAAGTTTCGGGACACAACTAGGGCCCATTGGAGCATGTGTGCGAAAGAACGAATTTTTTAGATCTAAAATGAAGCCTGTACACGTGATACGGCGTACGGCGGACGGCGGACGGACATTGCATTTTTGGAATCTACGCACCTTGAAACGGAAAAGAAAAAAGTTTGAGGGGGTGTTATAAAAAATTTTTGCTGAGCGAATACATAGGTGTATTATTCACAGAATAATAAACCAAAAATAGGTACTTTTTGTGTTTTAGTAACATGTTAGCAACATGAGCTTTTGAGTTATCGTTTTCCATGTTATTGTGGACGAGAAGACCGAACATGAAGTCGATTTTGACCCAAAGAGTGGAAAATTGAGGTTGTACCAGATGTTCAGCTCCTAAAATTGATTTTTCGTGAGTCAAAAACCTGGGAAATCGTCTGAAATCACAATCAGTTTGTATAATAACACTACAAAAAGTTTCAAGGCGTGGATCAAGACGATTAAATGGCACTACCAATGATCAAAGATAATTTGAAAAATAAAAAAGGAGCCTACCTAATTCAAGTTTTAGGGGCCAAAAATGGTGGAAACCATCAGAAATAGCTATTTAAATTATTTCACATGAAATAAACAATAAACGAACAGCCAACATTTCTGTAGGTATGTCCAATAGAATAATAAACCCATGTGACAAGGACTTTGGAGCGTTTTTTATTTTACGAAAAACTTGTTCCAGCTGTATCTTGTCCGAACAAGTAACCCCCAAATAAAGAAGAAGAAAGCACCTGAAGAGTGGCAACTCAAAAACAAATCCCAAGAACTCAACATAATAAATGACATCCCCCACTTTCTTCCCATTGGTCGAAAACCCTGTAATTCTATCATGGACTGTTAGAGCAATAATCTGGGTGACGTATCGTCAATGTGACTTGGAAAAGAGGAAACCGGAAGTGAAGATGTGTACAATTTTACGGAAAAATCGCAGTTTCTTTTGGTCTTACCCTTATTCTGCGACAGCTGTGTGATTTAATCAAACTGCACACAGACAAAATCAATCCGTATTTATCGTGGAGTGTAATCCTCTCCACGATAAAATTGCATGCCTTAGCATCGATTTATGCTTACATTAAAACGTGGTGGCATAGTTTAATGTAGAAGGTCGAACAAATTAATGTGCAGGATGCGCAAAGGGTGGACGTGGAGACAAGTTGTGTTGGCGGGGACCGCATTTGCATACATGGACTTGTCACCTACGACTCCTGTCGTTCCCAACGGCCCCTTTTCGCCTTAACGTGGACCAAATGAACGGCGAGGTCCCTTTCTTTATGTTCCATTGTCACATCACTTACTCGTGTTCGCCACTTCTTGTTTTCTTGTTCGGTCGAACATGTTGGCAATAACAAATGTCTGCATGTTCGTTGTCGGTTACTTTCTCCGGATTGATAGCTCCGATAATGCTTGAAGGAAAAAACTTCTTTCGCGTCTACAGCAAAGAAGTCGGTTTTCATGGGGTACAATTTCTCGCTGTTTTGGCCAAGTTCTGTTCACCAACGGAAATTGATACTGACCGCGTAATGAGGTGTTTATGTCGGAAAGTATAGGCCTAAGTATAGGAAGTATAGCTCGCTAGAAATGACGTATCAGGTAAATCGCCGAGTACTTACTTCAAATTAAATCCCACTTATTAATGGAACCACACGTTTATAAATAATTTTTTTGGTTTATTATTTTCAATAATGAACCGCGCATGAAAAAAAGTCTAACCCCCCCCCCCCCCCTCAAAATTTGATGGTTTACGTTTCAAGGTATGTAGAATCCAAAACTGCAATAAAAAAAAATCAGTCATGCAGCATGACTTAATGAGCGAATTTTCAAAGAAATATTCGAATTAATGGCTATGGTTTTGAATAAAGGAAAACTTCGGTCTAAAATTTGGTTTTCTATGTATATTCTCTTCGTATTTATTTTAATTTGTACGTTTTGTCCATCCTGATTCTACCGTTTGTTTATTACGTAATTGTACTAAGTGCTTATTTATTTGATCGCTGTGGGTAAATTCAAGGAGTTGTACTAATCGTTTGCCTCCCCCTTTTTTGCTTCGAACTCTCGTCTTCAATTAATACTTCTCACATTTTTCAATCTGACCACTCTAAGGGGGTGGGGGTAAGAGTTTAAAGATTATCCTAGTTTTGGGTAATTTTTGCGCACTTTAAATGCTCTAATTTAAGAACGGATTTAGATATCTAAAATCCGATTTCACTATCGTGTTCAGCGTGCAAAAACCTTTAAAATGAGGGGTCACTTGTTAGAAAATAACATTTTGGGGATTTTTGGGTAATTTTTGCGCACTTTAAATGCTCTAATTTGAGAACGGATCAAGATATCTAAAATCCGATTCCACCATCGTGTTCAGCGTGCAAAAACCTTTAAAATGAGGGGTCACTTGTTGGAAAATAACATTTTGGGGATTTTTGGGTAATTTTTGCGCACTTTAAATGCTCTAATTTGAGAACGGATCAAGATATCTAAAATCCGATTCCACCATCGTGTTCAGCGTGCAAAAACCTTTAAAATGAGGGGTCACTTGTTAGAAAATAACATTTTGGGGATTTTTTGGTAATTTTTGCGCACTTTAAATGCTCTAATTTGAGAACGGATCAAGATATCTAAAATCCGATTCCACCATCGTGTTCAGCGTGCAAAAACCTTTAAAATGAGGGGTCACTTGTTGGAAAATAACATTTTGGGGATTTTTGGGTAATTTTTGCGCACTTTCAATGCGCCAAAACCCTCCTTAGAGTAGGCCAATTTCGCCCATCTTCGAACTTAGCCTTTCGATTGCCAAGATAGATTTTTTGTGCAAATTTGAGCTGTTTATCTCAATTCTATCGAGAGTTATCGTCTGGAGTGACACATATATAAATAAATATATATATATATACATATAAAAAAGTGTTAAATTTCAGGAATCGTTTTAGAATGGTCTGAAACGGATTTCTATGAAGAAAATTTCCAAAAATTTATATTATTTAAATTTCGAAGCCATTGCAATAGCTTCATTTTCTTTGAAAATTCGCTAAAAAGTGGCCCGTACGGCGTACGGCGTACGGCGGACAGACAGAAATATTTTTATTGCAGTTTTGGATTCTACATACCTTGAAACGTAAACCATCAAATTTTGAGGGGGGGTAAGATTTTTTTTTTTCATGCTCGATTCCAATGGTTCTTTAGGTATTGAAAATAATAAACCAAAATTTCTGTCTGTCCGCCGTAGGCCGTACGCCGTACTGGCCACTTTTCTTAGTTACCATGAAAGAAAATTGATGAAATTCGGGTTATAGGTTCCGTTCGGGGTCTAGTTGGTCCTCGAAGCTCGGCGTTACTGTCAGTCATCTCTGTGGGGTTCAAATTAGGGGTTGAAATTTTCAGAACGCCGTAGCTCGAAAAATTTAGATTGAAGGGTATGGTTTTTTTACGATATTAAATTTGTCTTGAGCTAAACAATTTTTTAAGACCACCCGGAGCACTGTACGTCCAGCCGTTCGTGTGCACCAAAAAGCTTCGTCAACACGATCGTGAATCAAACGGTATAAATCCGGCCGGGATTTCATCACTAAGGAGCACCTGATTGTAATCAAGGATGGCTGTATGAAGTCGAGTTGTTTGTTCTACGATAATTATTTCATTTGGCAAGTGATGGACTATTGCATTTTGTTGGTAGGTACTTCTGAAACTTAAACAAACGTTGAAGTAGGTATTATTAATTGATGGGTAAATTATTAAACAATGGCAAATTATTACACACCGGCAAATTATTACACACCGGCAAATTATTACACAACGGTGAATTATTACACAACGGTAAATTATGACACCACGGTAAATAATTACACAACGGCTCAACTACCCAGAAGGGGCTGGATTTTGTTGATAGGTACTTTTGCAACTTGAACAACCGTTGAAGTATTATTGATAGGTAAATTATTACACAATGGCAAATTATTACACAAAGGTAAATTATTACACAATGGCAAATTATTACACAAAGGTAAATTATTACACAACGGCTCATCTACCCAGAAGGGGCTGAATTTTCTAGATAGGTACTTTTGCAACTTGAACAACCGTTGAAGTATTATTGATGGGCAAATTATTACACAATGGCAAATTATTACACAACGGCAAATTATTACACAACGGTAAATTATTACACAGCGGTAAATTATTACACCACGGTAAATTATTACACAACGGTAAATTATTACACAACGGCTCATCTACCAAGAAGGGGCTGGATTTTGTTGATAGGCACTTTTGAAACTTGAACAACCGTTGAAGTATTATTGATGGGCAAATTATTACACAACGGTTCATTATTCTATCTCCTTAGAAGGGGAACCTATACAGGTAAATTATTACACAACGGTTTAGGTAGGTACCTAGTAACGAGTACGGGGTTAGGTACTATCCTACGGAGAGTCCGCGATCTACATAATATGTGTAGAATATTACATATTATATTATATAGACGGATTATCTATACAGAGAGCTGTGATCTGTAACAGAAGGGTATTCTGTACAAAATAATAAACCGTTGTGCAGGGATTTGCAGCGTTTTTAAAACGGGCTTCGAACCTCCATTTTCGTTTATTATTTTCGGTAATTAAGCTTTGAGAACTGAACATGAAGATTGTATTAACCCCCCCAGACGTACGCACGCATACAATTTGATGGGTTCCGTTTCAAGGTACCTACGTAGAATCCGAAAATGGAATAAAAGAAATTTCTGTCCGTCTGCCATACACCCTACGCCCGTACGCTGTACTTAGCACTTTCCTAACTTACCGTGAACCAGAATTAATGAAGATCGGTTTGTAGGTTTTTCGTGCTCGATTCCAAAGGTTCATTATTGACAATAATAAACCGAAAAAGAAGTTATTTTACTATTGTACTGCCATTTGCAATAGTTATCTGTTATTTCTGTGTACAGTTTTAATATGGGGCCCTGAGCCCTGAACTGTGGAAATAAAGAAATTCTAAATTCTAAAATTCTAAAACTCATTCATAAACGCTGATGACGGTAATTCTTTCCCTTCAGGCATCATGATAATCATCTCCTCCTTACTGAGAAGTTGACTTGCCCGCCACTCCCGGGATACTTGAAAGTTTTTTCTTTTCCCCGGACCTCTTTGACGAGATATACCTAGCCATAGTGTACGATACATTATTACTCTCGATCAAAGATGCAGCCATATAAAATTTTGAGCGGTAGATACCCTCAAAGTGACTTTGACTTTGAGGTATCTCCCCTTCAACCCATAAAACCAAGTTTTTATTGCATTCACGTCCAAGTTCTGGACGCGTACTCCAACCTCGGCTGCCCTGCATTGTGAGAATCTAATATAAATTCACCTGGGAGCTTAGTGGGCGTTTATGCAAGGGTTATTCAGTTTAGATGGCACCGTCACGTACTCTTCGCCGGGCCGACGGATCGGGTTTCGCGAAGAAAACCTCTCCCAGGAATTCCCTGGATGGTAGGAGTTCTGGAGCCTTCTAAACTACTACAAATATCTTGGAAGCCGTCAGAGCGGCAGACCATGCAGTGTGTTGTATCTCGTCGTATACGGTCGGGTTGGTAATGCGTTGTCGACTATGGGAAAATAGATAATAATATCTGAATTATATAGACAAATCTCTCAATAAAACTGGGTCTCTTTCATTGTCAAGAGCTATCAAATTACACCTTTAATTGGGGCTTTAATTATTTCAGGGAAGTGTTCATACGAGAGCCAAGAAACTGTATCTCCTCCAAAATCAGAATTTATTTATTTATTTATTTCTGACAATGACCATAGGAGCTTTTGTTCCCTCATTGCGTACATATATAGAATAACTATAAACTTAGAAGACAAACTTAAATCATAGAGAAAAAAATGTTCAAAAATGCAAAGGGACAGCGGTGAAACTTGGAAAACAAAAACATAATTATAATAGCAAAAATGTAGCAAGTATGAATAGCAATAATAAGTAGGTATTTAGGGAGGTATGTGTTATTGGCTGAAAAGAGGAGGAAAATGAAAATTATTAATATGAAATAAAATAAAATAAAGAATGCCGTTTCAGTAAAAAAAACCTGATTCAGTAAAAAATTGCAGTAAAAAACTGGGCAAAAAAGGGCAAGAGCCGAAAAAAAGGTGACGTGGACACGCTCACAAAAGTGAAGACAATCTACCAGGTGCAGAAGAAGCTGTAGCCATGGAGACGGTTTTGAACGGAAATCAGCGTTTCATACGGCAAGGAAAAAACGCTGCAAATCCCTGCACAACGGTTTATTATTTTGTATAGAATACCCTTCTGTTACAGATCACAGCTCTATGTATAGATAACCCGTCTATATAATATGATATGTACTATTCTATGCATAATTATTTAGATCGCAGAACCTCCGTAGGTTAGTACCTAACCCCGTACTCGTTACTAGGTACCTACCTAAATCACGAGTTAAATGTTGCTAAAATAATTCTGCCGATGACAAACAGTACCTAACAAAAAGAAACACACATAATGAAGTTCTGAAAAGAAATTGTTGATGAGGAGTGAAAAAAGTTGCAAAAGTACCTACCAACAAACTCCAGCCCCTTCTACGTAGATGGTATAATGAACCGTTGTGTAATAATTTACCGTTGAGTAATGATTTACCGTAGTAATAATTTACCCATCAATAATACTTCAACGTTTGTTCAAGTTTCACTACCTACCAACAAACTCCAAAAGAGCCATCATTTTTCAAATTAAATAATATCACAGAACATCCAACTCGACTTCATACTCCGCCAATATAATCAGGTGATCCCTACCAATGATTGGCCGTATTCACAAATTCCTATTGTGGGCGCGTCTCTGGTTACGAGATTTGGTTTGAATTGTATACAATTTCATTCACACTGGAGTCGAAAATGCCTGTCGGTGCAAACTTCGGGGCCTTACTGTGAACGAACGGCTGGACGTACGATGCTCCGGATGGTCTTAAAAAACTCGCAAGTTCAAGAACTATTTAAAACCGTAAAAATATTTACGTAAAAAAATGGTATAGGCGTTTTGAAAATTTCAACCCCTATTTTGAACCCCTTAGAGATGACTCACAGTAACGTCGAGCTTCGAGGACCAACTAGACGCCGAACGGAACCTATAACCCGAATTTCATCAATTTTTTTTCATGGTAACTAAGAAAAGTGGCCCGTACTGCGTACGGCGTACGGTGTACGGCGTACGGCGTACGGCGTACGGCGGACAGACAGAAATATTTTTATTGCAGTTTTGGATTCTACATACCTTGAAACGTAAACCATCAAATTTTGAGGGGGGGTAAGAATTTTTTTTTTCATGCTCGATTCCAATGGTTCATTATTGAAAATAATAAACCAAAATGCCACACAGGTAATATAATAACAGGGTAAAACTGAGATGAAATGTGGCGTGTAAATGCGGGTCCCCATTTGGTCCCACTTGAAGTTCATCATAATCCGGCTGTATAGCGCGGTTAGAAACAGCCTGATTGATAGAGTTCATGATTAGATTGACTGCCCCCACCGGCTGCAAATGATTAATATTCATGCCCCCCTGCACCACACTAGAAGTAACGATTTATTTTATGTCCCGTCCTGTACCACTAATTATTTATTTAATAATCCCATTCTCAGAGCACAGCGAACCCTAAACTGTTTGGTAGCGGATGACGGTTTTGATTTGTTTTACGACTCTGTTGGTCATCTGAAAAGATTAATTCGGAATAGCATTTAATTTAGTAACACATATTTATTTTGTATAGTTTTTTTTATTACTTCTCATTTTTATTTCCTTTTTGTGTACTCTGTACGAGGCTGTTTTTTATTCTGTTTTTTCTTTGTAATTGGGCGTTGTCCGTATATTTCTAAATGAATAAAATAAATAAATAAATAAAGTCATTCAAACCCGAAAATTTTCCTGTAGGTACTGCACATCTCCTGCTTTTAACCACATTCTCGAGCTTTGTGGATAAGTACCTACATAAGTACCTGTAAATTTCATAAACTACCCCCTCTCATCCATTTACTTCGTCTCCTATTATATCCCTCTATCTCTATCGATCTGTACAGTTACCTCGTAATAACAAACCATGGACACTTCGATTGTTCCGATGGTGAAACCCGTTCAGCCTCACTCCTATGCAACACTCCCGTATGTCTATAAGCTACTTTACTACTTGCTTCCTCACTTACACGAAAAATCCCGTTTCATACAACTTTCTCGCGTGATGAAGACCCGCTCCAAGTAATAATACCATCCAGAACTCGTTGCACCAAAAGAAATACTGGCAATCGGGGAGACGATCGGTTTTAGCGAGTTTAACGACTTGTTCTATTACTTGGTTCCTTAATGACGAATTCTATTCCTGTACCACAATGCCATGAGAGCGGTATTTGTACTCCTGAATAGCAGTTGTCTTGAATCATTTCAGTTTCTATAACCTATTTGGGAGAAAAGCACCTATAATTGGGAAATGAAATACCTATTTATGTCACCCCGGTCGGAGTGACATAAATATAATAATATCATCTTCTTACACTAATTCCTCCTTTATTATTATGGACCGGTTTTATTCATGGTGCTGTAAATTTAATGGTGTAATTTTACCTAGGTCGATTTTGAATTTTTTTTACCTGGCTGACGGGAGACTTGTCGATTCCCGGATGGACTCAACCAACTATACGAATTCACCTGGTCCTCAAGTAAGCAAATGAAAAGCTACCTAAAGAATGAGTACTCAGCTTTGTCCGAGGCTTCACAAGCCCCACCGAATATTTGCTATACATTTTGTCTAGGAATTATTTCGAGATTTTCTTCTTCTTACCTGTACTTATTTTCCTCGGCGTTTCCTCAAAGAAGGCACTTCCAGCGTATAGCGAGCGGGTTATTCTTGGATAGCCCCACGTATCCTCTTCCCATCCTGCTAATCATTTAGCTGGATATTCCGCACCGACTTGGAATTCGGAGGGGGAATGTTGGTAATCGATTAACCAAATGATGAGAACGATGGGGTGGTGGTTGTTTCATGCATATAAAATCGATCGGTTGGTGGTAAATTTTTGCTACAACCGATGTACGAACAAGGCTACAGTTCGGTTTATTATTTTCAATAATGAACCTTTGGAATCGAGCACGAAAAAAAAAGTTTAGCATCCCCTCAAAATATGATGGTTTCCGTTTAGAAGTGCGCAGAATCCGAAAACTGAATAAAACGCTGCAAATCTCTGCACAGCGGTTTATTATTTTGTACAGAATACCCTCCTGTTACAGATGACAGCTCTCTGTATAGATAACCCGTCTATATAATATAATATGTACTAATCTACACATATTATGTAGATCGCGGACCCTCCGTAGCCCCCCCCCCCCCTAGCGTACCTAACCCCGTACTCGTTACTAGGTACCTACCTAAACCGTTGTGTAATAATTTACCTGTATAGGTTCCCCTTCTACGGAGATAGAATAATGAACCGTTGTGTAATAATTTGCCCATCAATATTACTTCAACGGTTGTTCAAGTTGCAAAAGTACCTATCAACAAAATCCTGCCCCTTCTTGGTAGATGAGCCGTTGTGTAATAATTTACCGTTGTGCAATAATTTACCGTTGTGTTATAATTTTCCGTTGTGTAATAATTTACCCATCAATAATACTTCAATGGGTGTTCAAGTTGCAAAAGTACCGATCAACAAAATCCAGCACCTTCTGGGTAGTTGAGCCGTTGTGTAATAATTTACCGGTGTGCAATAATTTACCGTTGTGTAATAATTTGCCGTTGCGTAATAATTTGCCATTGTGTAATAATTTACCCATCAATAATACTTCAACGTTTGTTCAAGATTCAGAAGTACCTACCAACAAAATCCAATAGTCCATCACTTGTCAAATGAAATAATATCGCAGAACAAACAACTCGACTTCATACAGCCATCCTTGATTATAATCAGATGCTCCGTAGTTATGATATCCGGGCCGGATTTATACCGTTTGATTCACGATCGTGTTGACGAAGCTTTTTGGTGCTCACGAACGGCTGGACGTACGATGCTCCGGGTGGTCTCAAAAAATTGTTTAGCTCAAGACAAATTCAATAACGTAAAAAAAAACCATACCGTTCTATCGGATGTTTTCGAGCTACGGCGTTCTGAAAATTTCAACACCTATTTTGAACCCCTTAGAGATGACTGACAGTAACGTTGAGCTTCGAGGACCAACTAGACCCCGAACGGAACCTATAACCCGAATTTCATCAATTTTCTTTCATGGTAACTAAGACAAGTGGCCCGTACGGCTTACGGCGGACAGACAGAAATATTTTTATTGCAGTTTTGGATTCTACATACCTTGAAACGTAAACCATCAAATTTTGAGGGTGGTAAGAATTTTTTTTTTGTCATGCTCGATTCCAATGGTTCATTATTGAAAATAATAAACCAAAATTACACATTTCTCTCCGTCTGCCGTACTTTGCACTTTGCTTAGTTACCATGAACCAAAATTAATGAAATTCGGTCTGTAGATCCCATTTGTGGTCTAGTTCGTCCGCAAAGCTCGACTTTACTGTAAGTCGATTGAAAAATGTGTTGAAAGTGGGGTTTAAAATGTCACGACACCGTTACCTCGAATTTTGTACGTTGATTGATCTCGAACTTCGGAATTTCTTTTAGACCACCCGGAGCATTGCACGTCCAGCCGTTCGTTCTTAGTAATGCCCTGAAGTTTGCATCGAAAAGCATCGTCAACGTGATCGTGAATGAAACGGTATACATCCAGCCCAGATATCACTGCTAGGGAACACCTGATTAACGTAATCACGCAAGGGAGTATGATCGAGTTGGTTATTCCGTGTATTGACCACAGAAAACAGTGATCTACGCAGAAGGGGCATCTATACAGGTAAATGATGAACCGTTGTGTAATAATTTGCAGCGTGTAATAGTTTGCTATCTACGCGTGGAGGTGGGGGAAGAGAGATTCAGGTTTAGTTTGGCCGGATCCCGTTAGATAGCAATCACAGTCCGGCTGCCACTGGCAAGGCTCGGTTCCTATTATAAACTCCGCAAATTATTACACAACGGTTTACTATTTTCCTGGGTAGGTGCCCCTTCGGCGTAGATCACTGTTTCGAGTGTGGCCAATATCTACCCACCTACCCTCGTGCTCCTCCCAGGAAAGCCCTAAATTACTGGAGCCGGTCAGGGAATCACAGTTTCATAAAAATGAGCGGGACTCAGTACTTCAATCATTAATTATTTGTTGTTATTCAGGAAGCATAGCGTTTGCTCATGTTACAAAAGTACCTCCCAACAAAATCTAAAGGAGCACAGCACGTTTGGAGGGCTGTGTATTATATCATTTTTCAAATAATGAAATTATATCACAGAACAACCAACTCGACTTCATACAGCCATCCGTGCTGCATTGGGTGCTCCCTAGCAATGATATCTGGGCTGGATGTATACCGTTTCATTCACGATCGTGTTGACGAAGCTTATCGGTGCAAACGAACGGCTGGTCGTACAATGCTCCGGGTGTTCTCAAAAAATTCTTTAGTTTGACGTCGATTTAAAAACATTAAAAAACCCTTCTAAAAAACCCCTTCTATTGAAAGATTTCGAGCAACGGCGTTTTGAACATTTCAACCCCCATTTTTCACCCCTTAGAGATGACTGACAGTAACGTCGAGTTTCGCGGACCAACTAGACCCCAAAGGGTCCTACAAACGTTCGTTTGCACCGAAAAGCTCAGTCAACATGATCGTGAATCAATCAGTATAGATCCGGCTCAGATATCATCGCTAGGGAGCACCTGATTATAATCACGGATGGCTGTATGAAGTCGAGTTGGTTGTTCTGTAGCTTCGTTCGCGGTGTGTTTTTCTGACGGTCAGGGACCGTCTGAAGCCACTTTTCTGATCATGCCAACACGCATGCGCCACTAATACCAACTTTCAAACTCACAATGGACCGGGTACACCGCGAACGCTTGGGAATGAAATCTGACTGCAAACGCTGTGTAACCTGCAAATGTCTAACCTTCCTGATTGTGTGGTGTCGTCGTCGATCTTGATTTTTTTCTGCTTTTTGACGTTTGTTATACAAATCATACCTATTAAGGTTTATTGAAAGGCTGTGACTTGTGCATGTGTGAGAAGTTCATATCTCATCATTGATCTCTGCTAATTTATTTCTTCTTTTTATAACAATAATACTAACGTTCGTCCTGTAGGTCATCGTTGATTTCGGCTAATTTATTACTTTTTTCATTCTTCTACTTACCTACTCAAGTCTTATATTACGATTATTCCTATGCTTCTGATGAATGGGTAGACTATCTTCTATATGTTCCTAGTTGTAATATAGTTCCATGTTTTGCATTGAGTATTCATCTCTTACCAATGTTACCTATGCATTCCTTCATCTCAACTTGTACTTAGTCGAAGTACTTTTAATAAAAATAAATCGAAATCTCTGTAGTTTTCTTCCTAACTAATGACCTAATGGGATGTTTATCAAATTCGGTGATACCAGTGTACTTCTGTGGAATAATAATTGGTGACTGAAGAAATACCTAATCGAAAGTTTGAAGTTCGTTGTTAGGTAGGTACCTAACTAATTTTGCTGATAACTGACTACACATTCTTCATGTGCACATTTTTTGTTAATATAGCTATGCATTCGGTTTCCTCAAGGGTCAATAATCTGATAAAACGGCTGAAATCACCGGAAACGTCTACAAAAAAAAGGTAGGTAGCATAAACTGTGAATTCAGCCAGAAAAATACAATTTCAACAATCGAAGATAATTTTTCAAAATTAGGAGTCTTCGAGTGGGCCAAAATTGGCAAAAACCAACAATAAATTGCTAGGCCAGTTCTTGGAACACCCACCGTAATCGTAAAATTAGGTAGGTAAGTGGCACTAAGTTTTTCAATTGGGATATTCAACCGACCACCTCATTATTACGCACGAAATAAATCTATAGGCAGCAATTTTGTATGTCCATTACAATTTTTTTGTTAACCCCTCTAGTTATTTGTGCCAGTAGAATTTGCGGCGTTTATCGTTATGGTAGGAAACTTGATTCAGGGACATACAAGTGCTCACTATAAGATCAGTCGTTGAAGGATTATGGTGATTGAAATACAAAAGCTTGGGTAGTTATGTAAACAATACTATAATAAATGAATTCAAGACGCTAGTAGAGATGCCAATCTGTCCCTAACAGAACGGCCAGTGACGTCTTCTGGATGAGAATGAACAAAAAAAGTTTCCTCGTCGTATACAGGAAAAACTTCTTCCAGATAGTTTTCATTTTTTTTTCACTGGATGGAGTAAGTCCAAATCATCTTCCGATGACACCTCGATAGGAGTGATCGACCCCTCATCACTGGATGAACTCACGGCGAGAAGTACCAAAACGCAAGTGAGAGAAGTGGGTAGGGTTATTAGAACGAACACACAGAACGAATAACAACGACGAACGAAGTGCGATGAGAAATGATTTGATTGGCTTAAGCGGGCGAGCGGTAGTGGGGGGCGAGCAGTCAGAAAGGAGTACATCGGAAAATCGGCGGACTGATCTGACGGTCTTGGAACTGTCTTCGAACCGCCAGAAAAACACCGCGAACAGCATCCCATGGATGCTATACAGTCCGAGACGAGTCCGCAAGACCACCGCGAACGCCAAATGATGGATCTGACGGTTTGAAGACAGTCAGATGGCCACCGCGAACGAACCTATTATTTCATTTGAAAAAAGATGCATCTTTTAGATTTTGTTGATAGGTACTTTTGCAACTTGAATAAACGTTGAAGTATTATTGGGTAAATTATTACAAACGGTAAATTATTACAAAATAGTTTATTATACTATCTACGTAGAAGGGGCATCTATACAGGTATAACACAACGGTTGTTATTTACCTTATGCTTCACGAATAACGATAAATAATTGATGACTGAATTTTTGAATCCCGCGCATTTGCATGAAACTTTAATTCCACTACTCGATTTAGGACTTTCCTGGGGGGGGGGGGGGGGGGGGGGAGGCTCGAGGGTATTGACCACATAAAACAATGATCTACGCAGAGGGGCATCTATAAAAGTAAATAATAAACCGTTGTGTAATAATTTGCAGCGTTTTTAATTCCATTTTTGGTTTCTATATACTCGTACCTTGAAATCAAGACAATCAACTTCTGATGGTGGGAGGGGGGGCGGTTAATTTTTATTTTTTATTTATTTTATTTTTATTTTTTTCTTCATAATAATTATTATGCTCGATTGCAAAGGTTCATTATTGAAAATAATAAACCAAAAATTAACGTACGAAAAATTAGATAACTTATACACAGCTAGTTGAACTCAACGTTCAACCTAATACGTTGCGCAGAATCTGGAAATGGAATAAGACAAATCTGTTTCCGTCCGCCATACACCGTAATTCGCACTTTCCTTATTTACCATGAACCAAAATTAATGAAATTCGGTCTGTTGGTCCCATTTCTGTTGGTTTCCTACTAGTATAACTGGTCTCAATCGACGCATAATTTTATGGTCTTCAACTTTTCTTTGACACAAACACCAGTTAGTAAGAGTAACCAGTTAATAATTGCGGTTTTTGGTGAGGTCCTAAATTCTAGGTAGGTGTAGCAACGAAGAATATTCGGAAAGAGCGCCATATCTCCCAGAACTAGGAGTAGTTCATTTAAAAAAAATAAATTCATTATAAAACAATGTGCGACGTCGGTTGGCACTTGATCACTTAAAGTGAACGAAAAATGAAATGCCATATTGCACGGAGCATTTGACTACTTGACATTCATACGTAGGTACGTACTCGGAATGCGAATTTGTTAGCCTTTCAGTACGTTGTTGATTCCGTCCTCCCCCTTTGCAATAACCGTATAATACGAGAGTAATGAAATCCCCAGATGCCCCCATGAGCGTTATTGCGTCTATGTAATGACATCAGGCGGCGCCATAGAGGGAGAAATTGAGTCTGGGCCAGGATGCCCTAAGGGCGTGGATGGTAGCTAATGATTGCTACACAGAGGGTTGTCCCTTGTCACGTGTGTATTCAAATGATTTGTTCAGTATTTAGAAGGGCTGCAGGATGTTGTGGTTTCCAACGCTGTTTATACTTCTTACACGTAAAACAATCCACGCAGGTACAAGACCCAACCCTGTTCAGTCCCTTGACTACCCAGAAACGGACTCTTGTCGTCCCTCTGACCTGAGATCCCTGGAACCAGGGACTGGTTTGATCACGAAAAGCAAAACCCTTGGAAAGGTGACAATACAATTCGTGACGTCACCAATATTCGCCCAATCAGAAGCTCTCTGCATGAGGTGATCGTGTACTTGGCCGATTTTGAATGGTGTTGGCCTGTTGCCTCTCAAGCCTTCCCCTTTTGTTTGCGGTAATATTTCCCGTGAAAACCCCTCCCTTTGTGTAACCTTTCTTCCTGGGGTCTACTACAGAATAGTAATTTCTGACAGTTCTCAGTTAGTCAGTTAGGTAAATCCCGAGTGATCCGTCGCGAAGCTGAAAGCAGTGCAGCAGATCACATCAGGAATGGGCCTCCAAACAAATTTCCTCCTTGGTATGTTTCGAGTTGTATTTGAATTTTCCCTTAAAAGTTATTTTAAAATTTTTCCCACATATCCTGTACTTAATCTACAATCATTTCCAGACACCATACCTAAAATTCAATTTCTATGAAGGGTGGGGAAAAAATCAAATTAATACTTCCAGTCATGCAACATGGCTATTAAGATCAAATTTTCAAAAACATGTTCGTGCTATTGTGTAAAAAAATTATTGGTAACCAGAAACCGGAATTTAAATATGGAAAATCTTAAATAATATTGGGATTTAACAAGAAGGTATGGTAGTTTGTTTAGCCAATAAACAGTAACAGTATTGTGTGTTTTGACCGATACTTTTTAAGATATTCATTATTCATCTAATAGTAATGGGTAGGTATTCTAACTTGATCAGCTATTCTATGACAGATATTTCGAATCAATACAATATACTATTATTTTGGTAGTAGGTATAATTAATCATGGAATAGCAGTTGTTCTCGACAAATAATTTTACCCCTGTTTCATCATTTACTCCACACCTCTTTCTACGAGTAAATTATCAGTAATACGGTAGGGATTAGGTATTATTATTGTTACCAACACTTAAATCGAATTATTGTGATCGTATTGTTATATATGACCAGCTTTCTCTTCAATCGAACAATGGAGGAAGGATTAGCAAATGAAAAAGCTTTCAGTATCAGATCACAATTCCGTACAACTTTTCGTAAAATTAGAATAATTTCTTCCTGATTTTTTACCGATCTTTGACCCGTACAAAGTCGAATTTGATCCACCTTTTTTTTGCAAAAATATTTTCGTCACCGAAATAGTCCCGTTTAGTTCATTATTCTGTGAATAATACACCTATTAATTGCATGAATAATACACCTCAAAAATTTTTCTTTTACGTTTCAAGGTGCTTAGATTCCAAAACTGCGATGTCCGTACGCCCTATCATACCGGCTTCATTTCCGGTCTAAAAAATTCATTCTTTCGCACACAGGCTCCATGGACCCTAATTGTGTCCAGAAATTTAGCAGCCCAATCGGAATATACCCAGGGGTGTTATGAGTGAAAATGGGTATACAAACAAGTATTTTTTGTGTTAGTAATATATGAGCTATTAAGGCATCGGTTTCCATGTTTCTTGGGACGAGAAGACGGAATATGAAGTCGATTTTGACTAAAGATTGAATGAAAAATTGAGGTTCTCCCAAAGGTTCTGCTCCCAAAATTGATTTTTTATGAGTCAAAAACCTGGGAAATTGTCCGAAATCACCAACGATTTGTATAATAACACTAGAAAAAGTGTCAACAGGTGAATCTAGACAATAAATGGCACTATCGAAGAAATTTTTGAAAAAAAAACCGTACCTAATTCGTGTTTTGGGGGCCAAAATTGGTGTAAACAATCAGAAATAGCTACTTCAATTATTTCACGTGAAAGAAACAATAAATGAACAGCCAACATTTCTGTAGGTATGTCCAGTGGAATAATAAACCCACGTGACAAGGACTTTGCAGCGTGTTTTTTTTTACACAAATTAATTATCATTGATTATTGATAGTGCCATTTAACTGGCTTGATTCACCTGCTGATAGTACTTCTAGTGTTATTATAATTTATGGCGATTTCAGAAAATTTCCGAGGTTTTTGACCCATAACAAATGAATGCTGGAAGCTGAACCTTCGTTACAACCTCAATTCTTCACTCTTTGGTCAAAATCGACTTCATATACAGTCTTCTCGCCCTAAAAAAACATGGAAACCGATACCTCACAAGCTCGCGTTCTCTAAAACCTCAAAAAATCCCTCGAAAACTCCAATTTTACACCCATTATTCTCCCATAACACCCCTGGGTTTATGCCGATCGGGCTGCCGTGTTTCGGAGCACCACTAGGACCCAAATTTGTTCCAAAATTAGGACTCAACTGGTGCGGAAGACCGAAGATTTAGACCAGAATTTAACGTAAATTTAAGTCTGAAACATCGTTAGAACCTCAATTTTCCACTCTTTGGTCCCAAGCGACTTCATATTCGGTCTCCTCGTTCTGAAAAACCTGGAAAACGGTACCTCACAATCATCATGTTCGCCAAAACCTCCAAAAACCCTCGAGAACTCCTATTTTAACACCCATTTTTCGCCCATAGCACTCTTGGGTATATGCCGATCAGGCTGCAAAATTTTGGACACAACTAGGACCCAGTTGGAGCCTGTATGCGAAAGAACGACTTTTTGACTGAGAATAAAGTAGATATGCATGATACGGCGGACGTCGGACGGACATTGCATTTTTGGAATCTACGCACCTTGAAACGTAAAACAAAAAATTTTGGGGGGGTGTTGTAAACAATTTTAGCTGAGCGAATACATAGGTGTATTATTCACAGAGCAAAATGCAATGTCCGTCCGCTGTATCATCCACATCTTCTCTATTTTCGGTCTAAACAATTCATTCTTTCGCACACAAGCTCCATTTGAGCCCTAGTTGTGTCCCGAAACTTTGCAGCCCGATCGGAATATACCCAGGGGTGTTATGAGTGAAAAATGGGTGTACAATTATTTTTTTTTAATGTTTCAGTACATAACTTTTAAGGTACTATCTTTTTCCGTTTTTGGTTTATTATTTTCAATAATGAACCATTGGAATCGAGCATGAAAAAAAAATTCTTACCCCCCCTCAAAATTTGATGGTTTACGTTTCAAGGTATGTAGAATCCAAAACTGCAATAAAAATATTTCTGTCTGTCCGCCGTACGCCGTACGGGCCACTTTTCTTAGTTACCATGAAAAAAAATTGATGAAATTCGGGTTATAGGTTCCGTTCGGCGTCTAGTTGGTCCTCGAAGCTCGACGTTACTGTGAGTCATCTCTAAGGGGTTCAAAATAGGGGTTGAAATTTTCAAAACGCCTATACAATTTTTTTACGTAAATATTTTTACGGTTTTAAATAGTTCTTGAACTTGCGAGTTTTTTAAGACCATCCGGAGCATCGTACGTCCAGCCGTTCGTTCACAGTAAGGCCCCGAAGTTTGCACCGACAGGCATTTTCGACTCCAGTGTGAATGAAATTGTATACAATTCAAACCAAATCTCGTAACCAGAGACGCGCCCACAATAGGAATTTGTGAATACGGCCAATCATTGGTAGGGATCACCTGATTATATTGGCGGAGTATGAAGTCGAGTTGGTTGTTCTGTGATATTATTTAATTTGGAAAATGATGGCTCTTTTGGAGTTTGTTGGTAGGTAGTGAAACTTGAACAAACGTTGAAGTATTATTGATGGGTAAATTATTACTACGGTAAATCATTACTCAACGGTAAATTATTACACAACGGTTCATTATACCATCTACGTAGAAGGGGCTGGAGTTTGTTGGTAGGTACTTTTGCAACTTTTTTCACTCCTCATCAACAATTTCTTTTCAGAACTTCATTATGTGTGTTTCTTTTTGTTAGGTACTGTTTGTCATCGGCAGAATTATTTTAGCAACATTTAACTCGTGATTTAGGTAGGTACCTAGTAACGAGTACGGGGTTAGGTACTAACCTAAGGAGGGTCTGCGATCTACATAATATGTATAGAATAGTACATATCATATTATATAGACGGGTTATCTATACATAGAGCTGTGATCTGTAACGGAAGGGTATTCTATACAAAATAATAAACCGTTGTGCAGGGATTTGCAGCGTTTTTTTTTTTTTTTTAAGGACGAGAATACTGAATATGAAGTCGATTTTGAGCAAAGAGTGAAGAGCTGAGGTTTAACGAAGGTTGAGCTCCAAAAATTCATTTTTTATGATTCAAAAACCTGGGAAATTATCTGTAATCATCATAAATTTGTATAATGACACTAGAAGTAGGACCAACAGGTGAATCAAGACAATTAAATGGCACTATTAATGATGAAAGATAATGTGTACAAAACTAGGAGCCTAATTCATGTTTTTGTGGGCCAGAATTGGTGGAAACCATCAATAATAGCTAGGTATTTCAGTTGTTGCATATGGAAGAAACAGTAAACAAACAGCCAATATTTCTGTTGGTATGTCCAATAGAATAATAAACCCATGTGACAAGGGCTTTGCAGCGGTTTTAGAATCTACGCACCTTCAAACGTAAAACATAAAAATTTGAGGGGGTGTTATACAAATTTTTTGCTGACCGCTTACATACTAGTATATTATTCACAGAATGATAAACCAAAACGCCTTGAAGGATCTGAATGTTCTCACGACTCTTGAGCCGCCTGCAAAGTTTAGATTAGACTCAACTGCATGACGTTACTGTAACTCTGTATAGACTTCTTGGGAGGATTATTCATTGCAGGCGAGATATTCATCCTACACCCAGACACCACCCCAAAATTCATCTCCCCCATAAAACAAAAGCAGCGCTCTCGCTACCCCTCAGTGATTGAATTAATTCAAAAAGGAGCCCTCGAAATGCCCTAGTCGGTAAATAATTAGAGCGTTTATAACGAAAGGGGCAACTCCCCTCTTCTCAAGCGAAGAACACTGTTAAGAGTAATTCGGAGAATTTCAATCTTTACTTAGAATAACGAAATATCCGTTTGGGGTTCAACCCTACTGGTTGACATGGTAACACCAGATATGAACATCCCTTTACGGTTTTGTGCATGCACGTTACGTATATTATTTTTATCTACACTATAATTGAGTAATTCTGACGCGTTCATGTTTTAACGGTTGGACAGAGTTTAGTGCATTTTTGATTTATTATTCTGTGAATACCTATGTATTCGCTCAGCAAAAGTTGTTATAACACCCCCTCAAAATTTATTCTTTTCCGTTCCAAGGTGCGTAGATTCTAGAAACGCTGCAAAGTCCTTGTCACATGGGTTTATTATTCTATTGGACACACATACGGAAATGCTGGAAATACATTTATTATTGTTTCTTTCATGTGAAATTATTGAAATAGCTATTGCTGATTGTTTCCACCAATTTCGGCCTCCAAAAACACGAAACAGGCTCCTATTTTTGAGAAATTATCTTTGGGGTAAAAATGGGTGTAAAAATAGGGTTTTTTGGTGTTTTAGTAAAATGAGCTTTTGAGGTATCTTTTTCATGTTGTTTAGGGCGAGGAGACCGAATATGAAGTCGATTTTGACCAAAGAGTGAAGATTGAGGTTGTAACGAAGGTTCAGTTCCAAAAGTTCATTTTTTATTATTCAAAAACCTGGGAAATTGTCTGAAATCACCATAAACTTGTCAACAGGTGAATCAAGACCGTCACTATCAATGATCACATGAAAGAAACAATGAATGAACAGCCATCATTTCTGTAGCTATACGTCCAAAAGCGTTTTTGCATAAAGCTTTGGCTGGACGACTTATCATAATATATTATTTCTTGACTTCCCATTTATTTGTAAATCGGCCGTCCCTCGCGAGGGCGTTCTGACAAAGGCATTTTTCCTTGAATTTCGGAAATAGGTAAATCAGCGGTAGGCATGAACATGTGCGTTTCTTTGCTTCTTGCAATCATTTGGACTGATCCAAATTTCAGTGGGTTCACTGTTTGATTAGTGACGATTAGTAGCGGTGCGTGGGCTCTGAAAACGGTGGGGCACCAAACCAGAACACAAAACCAACAGATTTGTCCACAAAATACCTCAAGGCAACAACACCCTCCTCTTATTTACATATAACAGTGATATCCAGCAAAGCTTCTCTTTCAATCAACAATCTATCGTCGTACGAAAACGTTCACAATTTCTACTGCAAATTAGCCTCCGAATTCATGTGTTATAAAAATATAGTAAACTAAAATATAACAAAACAATGTCCCGTCGGTCTGTGCCTACTGGAATGGAGAAGCTGTTGTCTAGAAGCTAGGTAGTTATCTGTGTGTTAGGACGCCGATCAATCCACAAGGCCACAAACAGCAAACAGGATCAAATGCACGTATGTACCACGAATACAAATCTGCCATCAGAACCGGACCAAACGCAAAACGCGCACAATTTGACGCAAAAAATTATAAAACTGACAAATGGCTCAAAGAGAAAGCGAATATAATTCACGAGACAACAAAAACAAATTAGAAGACGAAGAAGCATCTCTATGACAAAGCAAGCAAGCTCGAAGCATCGAGATGTCAAATTGACAAGTCCCAATATAGTTGTTCGATCTCAACGATGGAGGTTGATCACCTAGAGGTTGCTTAGATGAGCACATTCACTGGACAACAACCTCTGACAGCATTATCCGCCAATACTCGTATGCAGGAGCTTTGTTCTCCACCAGTAAAATATTATTGAGTTACATAATACCACTACGATGGAGGTTACACCTTGAAGTTGTTCAGATGTCTTTTCCTGAACCAGAACTTCACACTACTTTTCATTTCCCCTTTTCCCTCTGATACTTCTGCTACCCAGAAGTACGTCATGGGGGGAGGAGTGTCTCAAAAAATTCTTGAGTTCAGTGTCAGTTTAAAAAGTAAAAATACCGTACCCTTCTACCAAAAGTTTTCGAGCTACGGCGTTCTCAAAATTTCAACCCCAAATGTTTACCCCTTAGAGATAACTGACATTAACGCCGAGCTTCAAGGACTAACTAAACCCCAAATGGGACCTACAAACAAAATTTAATTAATTTTGGTTCATGGTAAGGTGAGTGCGAAGTACGGCGGACGGACAGAAATTTTGTATTCTATTTTCGGATTCTACATACCTTGAAACGGAAACCACCAAATTTTGATGGGGGGGGTCACAGGATCATTATCAAAAATAATAAACCAAAATTTCTGTCCGTCCGCCTTACACCGTACGTCGCACTTTCCTTAGTCACCATGAACCAAAATTGATGACATTTGGTTTGCAGGTCCCATTTGGGGTCTAGTTGGTCCGCGAAGCTCGGCGTTACTGTCAGTCATCTCAAAGGGGTAAAAAATAGGATTTGAAATCTCCAGGACGCCGTTACCTTGAATTTTTTTTGCGTTTTTAAATAGTTCTTGAACTTGGGAGATTTTTGAGACCACCCTGAGTATTGTGCGTCCAGCCGTTCGTTCACAATAAGGCCCCGAAGTTTGCAGCGACAGGCTTCGTCAAAAGGAGGGTGAATCAAACGGTATGCATTCAGCCCAGATATGGTCACGCAACAATATGGTCACGTCTTGGGAATTGCCCATTATTGGGCCTACAATATTGGGGGATGGGTGTAAATTGGTATAAGATCATTGGAAGAAGATGATCCACAGTGAATTTCAATCAATCAATCCATAAATTTATTCACAAAGTTGAGTGAATACATGAGTGAGTTTATTCACAGAGATTTTTGTGGGGAATAATAGACTTGTGTGTGTGTGCCTGTTGTGATGAGCGGAGGAAAATTGTAAATGGTGGAGGTGGTGAAAGGCAAAGTGCTGTGAATTTCAAAGCGCTTGGATCATCGTATGACTACTGCGCATCAGCAAACTCGCCATTTTAATTGGCCTTTCGAATACCTCGGATTTCTCGCTGAGGCGCTGGCTTGTGTTTCTCAACGGGACGTTTCTTCTGTCGAATTTCTAACCTCATGCGTCAATCCACTGTACGGCTCCAATTTCTATGTGTGGTTACATAGGTACTCGATTTTTGGGCTCTCCTGGGGGAGCTCGATGGTAGGTATTGGCCACAGAAAACAGTGATCTACGTAGAAGGGGAATCTATACTGAAAATAATAAACCCTTCTGTAATAATTTGCAGCGTTTTTCATTTCATGTCATATTCATCATGATTGTAATCCCAATTTTAAAGCAGAAAGATTTTCCCTTGACTTTTTGTGATAATCACACATAATGTAGTTAACATGTTTAATGTTTTAGGGCTGGGGGTCATTCTGTGAATTCCGACACGCAAATATGCAACGTTTTTCATTGGTTACTACACAGTTACTACCTTCTGTTGTAGCAACCATAAAGAATATCGCACTCGAAAGAAACAAGAGTCAATAGCTACGTTTTTCATTGGTTACTACACAGTTACTACCTTCTGTTGTAGCAACCATATGTTGATGGCGAGTTCTATAATAAGTACAGTAAATGCAACATTATACTTGTAGAGTTCAGTGAAATTGTGGCTTTCATTTTTTCTTGACATTAAAAAACTATATCTAATTTCTCCCTTGCGAGGGAAAAACATTAAACATGATTTAATGTTTTTCCCTCTCAAGGGAGAAATTTAATTGTCACCATTTATACCTTCTCCTTGGATTTGAATTCGAATCTTTCCTAGTGTCCTAGTTTACTGTTGAGAGAAACTTTGAGTACTTATGTATGTGGGTTCAACTTATGCCTTTGATGACCTTTGACACGAGTGTTGCTCGGGAAGGTACAGAGTTTTGGTTAATATCACGGAACACCTTTTAGATTATAACAAAAATTTTGGTCGCAAGTTTGCTAGTAGGTAATTTATTATAAGTCTAGGGTCTAGGGTAAAATAGCCATGGTAGCTAAGTAACGAGGGCTGCGCCATTGGTTTGTGAGATCTACTGTTGGTCCTACTACGCTATGTTGGGAAGACTTGCAGCGATCGCCGAAGCCGAGAGCCGGGACATTTTGGCTGTTGCTGTTTGATCAGTTCTTCTTGGTTCGGTTAGCGCACCAAAAATTATGGTTTAGAATTTATTATACAATAGTGAATGGCGAACGGGTGTTTCCGCTAACTGTCGCCTTGGTTATGCCCTCCTATTCTTCAACCGAGACGGCGAAGATTAGCGTAATTTATTAGTATCTATCTACGTACTCGTACATTTTTGTGTGTGGCTGATTCGCAAATTATGAAATTAGTTGAATAACAATACAAGTCGCATTAGAACTAAAACTGTGAAACGAAACAATGCATGGCGATCTCCACACGAGTAACCTTCAGAGGTCTTTGATCCTAAGGGCGGCTGACGTCATGTTGCATGAAGTACCTCCAACGTCAGCTCTGCCTGGAGTGCGGAGCAAGTGGGGAAGTGCGAGCTTAGGGGAAAAGAAAAAAGAAAGAAAGAAAAAAACTTGCAGTATCTTCTTCCCGCTTCTGCAGTCCTCTATCTACGCCCTGCAGTCTACTGAAGAAAGAAAAACTTGAGGGCCTCGGCTCGTCAAGGACAAAAGGAAGAGTGGCGGCAACGCCTGACAACGCAGGAGAGGTCTCAACCTATCACCGGATAATATCGCTGATTAGCTCCGTCTTCAAAACTCGTTTTTGACCCAGATACACAATAACGGGATAATAATAATAATGATACGCTAATCTACTTGTGAAACAGGGAAGAATCTGATAGATAACCTTCTCACCCAAATAAACCTGGTTTGAAGTTAATACAAAGTGATCCAGCGATGCCAAAAACAACTCAATAGACGATCTAATGCGACCGCAGATAAAATTAAAATACAAACGAATTTCCGAGATTTATGAGGAATCTTTAAAGAAATGCAAAGGATTCAATGGGGGTTGATGGTTTGTTGAAAAATGGAAAAATATTATACGTTTATTGAACTCATCCCATGTTTACATTTGCCGATTGTTTAGCACTTGGTTATTTTACCCTTACTGCAGTAGCGGTGGGCTCTGAAAACGGTGGGGCACCAAACCAGAACACAAAACCAAGAGATTTGTCTACAAAATACCTCAAGGCAACAATAAACACCCTTCCCTTATTTACTGATTAATATTTACCAAATTCCCTTTCAATCAACAATCTACCGTCGTACGAAAACTGTGGACGTTTCTACCGCAAATTATCCACCGAATTCATGTGTTATAAAAATATAGTAGGTAAACTAAAATATAACAAAACAATGACCCGTCGGCCGGTACCTACTTGAATGGAGAAGCTATCGACTTGAACCTAGGTAGTCATCAGTGTGTTAGCACGCTGATCAATCCACAAGACCACAAACAGCAAACAGGACAAAATGCACTTAGGTACCACAAATACAAATCTGTCATCAGAACCGGACCGAACGCAAAATGCGGTCAGTTTGACGCAAACAATTAAAAACTGACAACTGACACAACAGAGAAAGCGAATTTAATTCACAACAAAAACAAATCAGAAGACAAAGAAGCATGTCGTATGGCGATGTCAAATTGAATGCATAAGAAGAAAAAACGCAACCTCTAACCACCAATGTCGGCATGAAGTGTTTCTTCGCGGCACCCTCAAGAAAAAAAAAACAACAAATTGAATCGAAGGGATCGAATCGATTGTGAAAACGAACGATTTTGGAGTAGAAATCAGATTTTGGGGACTGGGCCCAATGTGGGCGTGGCAAACAACTTTTTTACTCTACTGATCATGCGTGGATGGGCCACTTTTCTCAGTTGCCATGGCGACACCAGGTCCCAGGACCTGCCAGTTTCAAGATCCTAGGTTTCGATTTCGATTGCTTTATTCCGATAGCATGCTTGGTCTATGGAGCACACCATGGATGCTATACTATAATATTGAATATCCATAGAATTTCCATTCCATAGCCAGAGAAATCTGGCGAGTCGCTGTTGAACTTTGTGAAAAATTCTAGGTACAGTGTAGAGGGAAATTCAAATTCAAATGCCAACTGAACAATGGAATTTTTTTAAACTTACCTATACCTATACAGTGTTTTTGGGTGCCGGGGCAGTGGCCCAAGTGACCTTATGGACACAACGCTCCTGCCTTACTGTAATAAGTATTATACGGAAAGGGGATAAGTATTATTTAAAGGCGTGTTTTCATAATCTCTTAGCTCAATATTCAAGATAATCATGTCATTAAACTCATACTGGTAACATTCTGACACGGTTCGTTCACAAGTACACTATTTTGACCGCCTTATTTTTGATGTAGAAACCACTGAAGCCGAAATTAGTTCAAGGTAACTAAAACTGCGTACTTCAAGTGCTCATTATTTCCTCAACTTGACAATCGACCCCGCTTTCTTTTGTGTTTTCCAAAAACTAGAAACAAGGAAAATCATCTTCCTTTGGCAACATGTAAACCAGCTCACTCAAAGAAGGTACTTAACGGACAGGAACTTTCATAATCCATTTTCGGGTTCTACCTACATACATTGAAATCCGATCCTTTCTGTCTGTTCACCCTACGCTGGCCATATATTTAGTTACCAAAAACCAAAATTAATTAAGTAGGTAATTTTATAGTTTGTAGGGCCAATCTGGGGTTTAGTTGGTCCTTGAAGCTTGGCGTTACTGTCAGTCATCTCTAAGGGGTGAAAAAAAGGGTTGAAATTTTCAGAATGCCGTAGATCGAAAATTTTTAATAGAAGGGTAGTGTCGTGGTTCCCCTCACCACTCCTATGCAATATGGAACGATATTACCAAATAAACGAAGGGAACGACGAGCCGGGTAGCGCCAAGGGAGAAGGGTCCCTTCCATCAACCGCCATCGCCCTTCAACGGTCATAACAGTCGACTGTGGACGGGGGACGGGTGGAAAGAGCCCTTCATAAGCAGCCCTTATAGCCCAGCTCTTCATTCCACCGATTACTCTCCGACTTAGGACTTCTCTCTCTCCTACTCTCCTCCTGCACTCGCTGTGGTCTTCTGCGGGGTGCTTCCCTCTAAGAATACTCGCTGTGGTCCATCGACCCCGCTTTCTTTTTTGTTTTCCAAAAACTGGAAACAAGGAAAATCATCTTCCTTTGGCAACATGTAAACCAGCTCAAAAAAGCTTCTTAACGGATAGGACTTTCATATTCCATTTTCGAATTCTACTTTCTTACATTGAAATCCTGTCCTTTCAGTCTGTTCACACTATGCCAGCCGTATCATTAGTTACCAAAAACCAAAACTGATGTAGTAGGTAATTTTATAGTTCATATGGCCAATTTGGGGTTTAGTTGGTCCACGAAGCTTGGCGTTACTGTCAGTCATCTCTAAGGGTGAAAAAAAGGGATGAAATTTTCAGAATGCCGTAGGTCGAAAATTTTTAATAAAGGGTATTGTCGTGGTTCCCCTCAACTCACCACTCCTATGTGATATAGAACGATATTACCAAATAAACGAAGGGAACGACGAGCCAGGTAGTGCCAAGAGAGAAAGGTCCCTTCCATCAACCGCCATCGCCCCTCAACGGTCATAACGGCTGATTGTGGACGGGGGACTGGTGGAAAGGGCCCTTTATAAGCAGCCCTTATAGCCCAGCTCTTCATTCGACCGGCCACTCTCCGACTTACGACTTCTCCCTCTCCTACCCTTCTCCTGCGCTCGCTGTGGTCCATCCGCGGGGTATTCATCTACCTCCTCCTGGCTCCTGCTGTGGTCCATCCACGGGGCGCCTTCCTCTCTCTCCTCTAGAACTCACTGTGTTTCATCCGCGAGATGCTAGTACTACTTCCTTCCAATCCAACCCTACCCTACCGTAGGGCACACCACATAGGTAACCCGGTTAGGGAACACCGCATTGGAGACCCCTGACATTAGGGATCACCACAGGTGTGGTTCTTATGACGTTTTTAAACTGATAGAACATTAGGATTTATTGAGGCCACCCAGAGCGACCTATTATGTAGGTTTTGGGTTGGAAAAATAATTACGATAAAAATCGATTTACAATCCAATTTCCACCCCTCAGAGTGGAGACAGTTTTAAGAGTGACTCGTCTTCATCATTTTCAGCTCACCCGTTGAACGCTTAGCGAACTATTAACTGGGACAGTGATCCACCGGCCAGGGTGAAAGGGGGATAGCGGAAGGACGAGGAAGTGATGAGAATATTGATGGGAGCTCTCAGGAAGTAATCTCAAAAGGTCTTCAGGATTACGTCTCAGTGTCAACAAAGATTACCGCGTTACTCTGAATACAGGGGAAAAACAAATGCTGATCGATAGCACCGGGAGATTCCGCCATGATCCAGCGCTTGCAAGACTGCAGTAAAAAATAGAGCTTTTATCACTATCAGATTGAGACGTAATCGTGGTACAGTGAGAAATGGACGTGCTTGTTTTTTTAAATTGTAGATCTAACGGAGAAGTTTCCAAAAAAGTGCTATTTGAACGGAAGTGGATGAAAAAGGGGAAGGAAAAAAACGTGCGACGTCATCTGGTATGTATAATTGCCCTCTCGCTGCCGGACGTGAAAATTGTGATAGGTACAGGGGTTTTCGAGGGTGCTGAATCCGATTCAGGAGTCAAAAACAGCAAATTCTGACACACGTCATTCATGAAAATTCAAACATGATAATATACTAAATTATGTAGGATACCTACTCAGTGTACTGATACACAGTAATTTGATTTTGCACCCAAGGCTCGGTTTCACCAAATTCGGCGGGGTACTGCTGTAGTAAAAACATTTGATTATTTGACACACTAGCTCATAGGTATGTACATCATAGTAACGAGGTTATGAAGCTTTTCTGCTCACCGACTTGGCAGGCGTTTTTTAACATGGAACATGCGTCCAGTCCAGGGGAACTCCGCTCCCCTCCCCGTCGCCTGCACAGTTCTCCCTCTACCCCGCTCCTGCCACCCAACTCCGAGGAGAGCATGGCCCACTCCACCGAAAACTGCCGAGGGGGTTCTACCTACCCGAAAAACGCCAAAAGCAGCTGAGGACGTGTATTACATGACATTGCGTTAGGTCGCTGGTCCGAGGCTTGGAAATCCCACGAGGTTTTTTTGCTCCCTCACTACCAAAGGTAGGGAAGCCTTGGAATCGTGAATGAGTAAAAAAAGTTCATGTCCTCCAAAATGAAAATTTCCAGATACCATTTTCCGTTTCAGACATCGAGGAACATAAATTTGGTTCCATGTCTTTCTGTCTATGGTAATTCCTTGCAACACCCATAACTACCCGAAATAATGGCCGAAGTGGGCTGACATTTCGAGGGTAGGTGCGGGTTGAGTCACAGATGGTCACATACCAAAATCATTGATAAAGTACCGTAACTTTCGTCTGCGCATGCGCAAACTTGAAATAATTGGAACACCCGTAACTACCCTAAATATCGTTGAAATAAATTCAAAGTTGGAGGGTCGGTCAGGAATAATACTTTGGTAGTTCCAAATCAATTTCATTGGAATAGTAATGTAACTTTGATCTACGCATGCGCGAACATGAAATGTTGACCATTTCCTTGCAACGTAACTAACTACGCTATAAATAGCCGTAGAGAGCTGAAATTCTGAGGGTATACGCGGGTTGGATCGTAGATGGTCCCGTTTCAAAATCATGAAAATCATTCAGTCTGTGCATGCGCAAACGTGAAATACTTGGAGTGCCCATAACTACCTTAATTATCGTTGAAATGAGTTCACATTTGGAGGGTCAATCAGTATAATACTTTGATGGTTCCATATGAACTTCATTGGAATCTTACTGTAATTTCCCTCTCCGCATGCGCTAACATGAAATGTTGACCGTTTCCATATAACGCTTCTAACTACGCGAAAAATAGTCGTAGAGAGATGACATTTTGAGGGCACACGCGGGTTGGATCGCAGATGGTGCCGTATCATAACGACCCTACCCAACTATTCTATACGTTCATGTGATTCAAGTGAGGAAGCTATAGTGCCTACTCGAATTGGCAGACGTTTTTCTACATATCTCCATATCCTCTGTTATCATGTACCTATTCGAAAAACGTGTTCCATGTTTCCTTGCTTTGATCCTTGATCTAAACTGTTATAATCCGGGGGTCTGGGGGTGTCCCCCAGATTTCATTGGACAATAAACGTACCGTCATGAACAGAAACCACTGGCTGCTAGGAGCCCCCTACGGCAACGCATTTTTTTTCCCCCTACCTTTTTTTCAAACCTGGTGAATAACTGAATATGCCTTCTCCCCAGAAGATAGGGGGAAGTTTTGACAATAGGAGACAGGTCCTCCGAATAGCTTCATATCAATACAGAAAACTTTGAGACGTCAACACAATATCGAGGAAGAGATCCCTTGAGGCATGTCATGTTGAGGAAAGCCCCAAAGTTAAATACAGTGGGGGAATACGCCCTGGAGCACCACAGGTTTAGCTCGAGGCTTTATTATGTGGGGAGGAAACTCACATTTGACAGCGCTCGTACGTGAGAGTTTCAAGACCCGGCAATTCAATGAAAAAGAGACCCTTGTGCACGAGTTCTCAAGTTTCTCCCGTTTCAGCCTCCCACACGCGTTCAATCCCCTGTCAATCTCCAGCTTTCCTGGTACTTCCACTGGCCGTTCACCCTCATAACCAACCCTCTGATTGCCCGTTTCAAGGGTCCAAGTTCTTCTGGACTGTCAAGACACATTGTAGTGCGAGTAGCTACCTACCTATGTTGTCGGAATGAACTCGAAATCAGAATGAAGAGATACAGAAATTTTCGTGTGTTTCCTTTTTTGCCATTTCTCCCAAATGACTCGATCGATTTTGATGAAATTCACTTGAGTTGGGTACTCTTTAGGTGGGTACAAATGATATCCGATACCTACCATCCCGTCATTATACTCTGAGGGTTCTGGAAGCACCAAAATATCGTAAGGAATAGCAATTTTTATGGTTTTAGACAGGACAACAACAACAGCACCCATGAACGTTGAACACGAGTACATGTTGGGAAGGTAGTCGGAAGCCTCGCAGCAGATGTTTTTAGTTTCATATTTTACTAGGTAATCATGGCCCTCATGATAGCAACTGTGACGGAATAAAATTATGTTCTCTTATCAATTTCACTATATCAGTCAATGGCAGCTATGTAAACATCATTCACTATTTACTCACTTCATTCACCTATCTGCACAATTTAAAATGACGTTACTTATATATAGTTCCTAGCTCCTATTCTTTCTTATTAGTCAACGATGGAATGCCCAGCGTGTTCTAAAACGTTACTCGACAAGATAGCACTGTAGGATCATCGGTCGAAATTATCGGGCTCCGAACTCGGTACGCATTCACTGCCACTACACCACTAAATTTAAATTTCAACTGGCAAAGCAAATGCATATTCATTTAAATGCTAACGGACGGTTGTCATTTCATACCAGAAGAAGCAGTGTTCCTTGCTGTTTGTGTAGTTCGTTCGAATGTAATGAACGCAGCGAGACGATCAAACATTAGATTCATGTTCACGACACGACGTTCAGATCGCCTGAAACAATTATTACCTTAAACAATCAGTCAAATAAACTAGGTTTTTAATATTTTTGTGATACCAATGGTTTTATGACACAAAGGAAGAAAAAATGTATTTAAAAATTGTACCTACTAAGTACTTGTTTTTTAATAAAGATTTTGAGATTTTTATTTATTTTTGTTGTTTGCTTTTGCTTCTTACCTATGTAACTACTCAAGCTGAAAACGTATGTAGGTAGGTAGTAGAGATAAAGTGTTCAATATCTATAAGGTTTTTTTCTCCAAAAATCACAATACACAAAGACAATACATAATACATTAATAGTGATGTAATATAATTATATTATTATAAACCACAAAAACTGCACTTATTGAATGTATGAGTAGGCTGTACTCTCACGACGAAACCGGATACTTTGGGTATTTATGCTAATGGTAGAGATTGTGGCTCGTAATGGCCCTGATCTATTGGTCATCATAGGATGCTGTTCCCCCAAAGATAGCAAAACAACCAACTAACATTGGTTCATACCAAGATACCGAGTTATGGTCGTCTTGAATAAGGATTTTTTGTTGTGCTGCTTCTATTCATTTACGTGCCGTGAAGATATATGCTAATCTTTATAGCGTCTTTCATAAGCTTATTCATTCACTGGGAAGAGTCTGTGTTGAAGGATATGAATATATTGTTTATGAAAGCCTTTATTGAAGTCTACAAGAGCGGCCCCCGTTATTAAAGTCACAAGATGCCTCGTGGAGGCACATTTTTGCAATTGTCCAAGCCCTACCCCCATTATCATTGCAGAGCGGACCTAGCCATAACAACTTTTTCCCCTCATTGTCGGGGGCGCTACGGGCAATTCTTGGCTCAGAAATGAAAACATCCGACGGGAAAATGAGATGGAAAAATTGTTTACGTGGTTCTATCGTCATGAGCTGCATTCTCACTTCATTAATACACAACATGGGGAGGAACAAAGTCCCATCCAGACTCTGGAAGGGGTTGTGCGCCCTGAGGGAACAGAAAACAGGAAGACTGGAAATCGAATCAGCTCTCGGGAATCTGCACCCTCAGAATGTCACAGTGATAAATTATAACGTTATTAAGGGAGCAGAGAGTAATGTTGGTTGGGTGGGGAGACTTCCAATGGAAGAGGGTTAATGCATGGCAGTCCCCTCCCTCGGATGCTCTCGCACTTCTTATTTTAAACAATAACTTCCCAACTGATGAAGTTTTACCTTAACGGTCGCCATAACTTGAACGTGGCGGTGAAAGTTGGGTACCTACCTTCCAAACTTTGTAACCTGATACGTTAAACAAAGACAGTAGGTGAGACGCTAAAATTAATAGAAATGCAACTTCGTGTAATTAGTTCGTTCCCCTTAAATCTTGTTCCTCCTTCTATTATTGGTGAGCAAGATTCCATGCAGCTAATTGAAAGGCGAGTGGTGGAACACCAGATACTCTGTAATCAGGATTTCCCTTGAAAATCAATAGGTTTCTACTAATTCAACCGTGAGCCAGCCTTCCTTCTCATCAGTTAGATAGCGCTGCTACATTGAATTCACGCGATCCGTCTTACAATAGAAAAATAAAAGTTATTTAATCTATCGTCCAATGAAAATCGGGTTCCGTCCTGCATCTGGATCTGAAACGCGTTGTCTCCTGCTTGTAGGGGCATTCGTAAGCTCCTCTCAGCCCTGGAAGACGAAATTGGCTGTCCGTAACTCCCAAGTACAATTATTTTGATAATTTGTTGCCAGCATCCTCAGCGCCCCCATTCGTACTCTCAAGGGTTTTTAGCATACCCCACTTCGATGTTTACAATTATTACAATTTATTGAAGATAAAAATAAACAAAAATACACTGCCAAGGTGATGGCACAGGAGCTTCCTCGTCACAATCAGAGTGACCCATTATAAAATAGAACAGTGACCCATTATAAAATAGAGGATTACATAACATTACATAACGTGAAATATACATATTACATAACATTACATTACATAACATAACATTACATAACATTACATGAAATATACATATTACATAACATTACGTCCATAATACATTACGTCCATTATACATAATTGCGAAAGTTATGCGTGTTTGAAGAATTTCACGTTAGCGCATGCGCAGGGCGAACCGCTAGCTCTATCATGTTGAAATCTATATGGGACCTCAATGGGCCCTACCCGCTTAATCCCTGAGAATTACATTGAAATTGGGTGAAATCTTTGGTTACTACGGCTGTAACAAGGAAATTGAATCTATTTCACGCCAGCGCATGCGTAGAGCGCACCGAGGGTCCGATCATGCTGAAATTCATACTGGAACTCACTAGGCCTTGTCCAAACAACCCTTGAAAATTTGAGCGAAATTGAATCAAAATTGTGAAAGTTATGCGTGTTTGTTGAATTTAACGTTAGCGCATGCGCAGGGCGTACCGCTGGATCAATTATGTTGAAATTTGTATGGGACCTCAAGGGGCCTTATCCGCACCATCCCTCAAAATTTGAGCTGAATCAATTCAAAATCGTGGAAGTTATGGCTGTAACAAGGAAATGCGGACAGACAGACCCACAGACTCACAGACCCACAGACCCACAGACCGACAGACACGGAACCAAATTTGTTCAGTAGGCTTTGAAACGCAAAATGCAAGTGGAAATTTTGATTTCTGAAGACAAAAATTTTTTGGCTCACGAAAGTGAACACAAGGCTTCCGCTGCTTCGCAGACTCGGAAGCAATAGGTACATTCTATACAGTTAGGTAAGTGAAATTATAAACCATATCATGGCGATGCCCCGTGTTTTTACCCACTACTTATTATTACTATGATTGCCTCGGTCGAACATGGGTCACCAGGCTATAACAAACTATCTTCTCAAGCCTTTCCTCTCTATTGTCCAGTGAATGAAACGAATGAAGGGGTGAGCACCCACATGTGTGCACTCTTGTCGGTAGTAACCGTTTCATTACTTACTCGCCTCACGCTAGGCGTGACCGCCACATGTGGGCTGAAGATGTTTTTACAAAACGTTATTTATGGGCGATTCTCGTGAGCCGGTACGCACTTGGTCTGCTTGTTCTGTACTTGTTTTTAATGCATCCCGACGATTCATTTCAGTGTCTGAACGATCCCAAGAGGTTACGATGCACAACCGATCTTACTTCGAAATCTACCTACTCCACTGCACTCAACGCGATCATCAAAATGCAAATGTCGTGCGATTATTGCGTTGTTATTGCAAGTATCTTCTATTGAAGGCTTTATCACCTTACCGATAAGTATATGGCCTAGAAGTTAACCATGGATGACATGGCTCGGCCTTGTTACTATCTGTGGGATGAATGACTTTTTCCGTGTTCATAATAGTTAGCATTTTGTACGATATTTTCTAGGATAGTTGGAAAGAGAGGATTTTTTTCAATTAACAATCCGGGTCATTGGGCGAAATTAAGAAGCGGCGTTCCCCGTATTAACGAGATTAGATTATGGACCACTAGAGACAGTTGGACCAGAATGAAGAAAAGCGGTTTGGACCACTGGGTCGTGAGTTATGGCGATTCGCAGAAATGCGTACACACGCACGCACGCGCTCACACGCATGCACGTACGCACATTATATGTATACTCACTCAACTAGGTACCTGAAGGAGCTGCAATTTCCTTTTTCGATGGATTCATGCAGAGCTTGGTTGAAAATAGGGAAATCCGCTTTTTCCCTTAAAAATAATGATAATTGTCCAAAAAGTGTAAAAACTAGGACATAACGCCTCGGCCAACTCTGAGGGGGCGAGCCTAATAAAAATGCTACATGTAGCCGCTGGCTTCAATTCGTGGAAGTAATTAGGTAGGTACCTACTTACCTATTAAAAAAATGAAGAAACAATTTTTTTACGATCGGGACAGCGTGAGGAAAGGCGGCAATGGTGGGCCGGGCCTTTCGCTTCCAACAGCGCAGCTCCGCGGATTTTCGACGACTGACCCCGATCGTATTGTTGTACTTATCGGGTTTTATACGATTTTTCCGTAGCTTCTTCCTCTTGATTTTTACACGTTTCATTTGGTAATCAGTGTAAGGTGCCCACACACGTGCAGGATTTCCTCAAGGTTTGGACTGAACCGTCCAGGCCTTGAGGATTTCCTTCACGTGAGTGTTGTAGCCTCGAGGCCTACGAACGGCCTGCGCAGGCCAAAACGGACGAATCGAAAAACAATTCCGACGGCCTCTGAGACCGGGACTGTGCAGGCCGCTCCCTCACGTGTGTGCCGTTTCCTTCAGTCTGCTTGGATTTTTTGAAGTGTTTGCGCGTCGGTCACGTGTTTTTCTTGTTTCGACTATGTCGGATCGCGAGAATTTGGAACAGTTTCTCACTATACACGAAAATGAGCCTTGTTTATGGAAAGTGCAGAGTAAAGAATACCATGACACATTCACATGGGAAAAGCTCCTTCTTTTTAATAACCACTGTTTACACCACGTACTTTTGAACACTCTTTTCTTTTTTTTTTCGAAATGTAATTTTTTGCAATTAAGCAGCTCGTTACTGCCAACAACATATCGTCCTCCATTGCTGTCACGAACTGAACTGAAGGAAAAATTCCTCACGTGTGTGGGCAAGGACTGTTCAGGCCAAACCTCAAGGCCTAGGCCTTGAGTCCAGTCCTCAAGGCTCGGCCTGTACGTGTGTGTACCTTAAAGAATCCCAGCGCCAAATTGGGTTCTCACACCTTATTGGGAAAAACCAAAGATCATGGATATGTATGTATCAAATTTCAAATGCGCTCTAGGCAATACACTTAGGGCCGGTTTCACCAACGCGGATTATCCAGAGTTCAATCTCGGCCGAGGTTTAAGCCACCGATTCTGAGAAAAGACTGTTTCACGAACGCCTAATCTAGGAATAACTCGCGCCAACGGCGCATTAAGTTAATACCTCGTTTCAGGAGTTTTAAACCTCTGATCGACGGTTGATCTCCGATTCTCCGCCAGGCCATCGCCATTTTGAAATCTATTTGATCAGTGTTTTTCATACTTACCAACTTGCATCAACATTTAGTGCGATGAATCGTTTCATTGAAGTGTTCGAGTCATCCTTGGATGAAGATTTCAATGAACTTCTGGAAGTGGCCGTGCCCAGACGGCGATAATTCGCGAGGTTCCGCCGCCTTCCCAAGGAAGGGATGAGCTTAGTGCTCGATGCAAGAGAAAGCCTAGTTTTCGAAACAGAATGGTGAGTCCAACCAAAAATGTGTAATAATTATAATTTTACACCAAATCAGGTAGGCAACAACGTCGGACCCATAATTATTTATTTCTTCGAGTACAGTATACAGTGATTAATAATTTATTACAAGAGCAGTAGGTAGAATGGCAATCAGCTGTCTCGAAAGATGTAAGATGATCTTTTGTAGTAATGACAGAGTGGAGTCGAGTGCAAGTTCTCAGAATGACAGAGGCATAAGAGAAAAAATCGTGAAACTTCTGCACCTGCGGTTACTATTACACAGTTTAATGTCTCCACAACAACGGATGGCGGACAAAACGTAATTATCCATAGAAGAAATAGCACAGATCCACCACTCATGGATGAGCATTTCTCCTCCATGTCATCTGCAATACGGAATTGGTGTTTCTGGGGATAGCAGTGCTGATGCAAACTAAACAATCTCGGCTTAAACCCAAGTTCGGCTAAACCGCAGATCAAAAACGTTGGTGAAACTGTCGAAGCTCTGAACCACAGATCAAATTTGAATCCAGGATTTATTGATTCCAGGTTTAAGCTGCGTTGGTGAAACCGGCCCTTAGTCCTACCTACTAAAAGAAAAAAGGTTCAACCGTCAAACAGTACAAACGTATTTCTACCTCGAGTTAGTTGAATTTCTTAAGGGTACCTAGTGGGTAGGTAAAAATGGAGAAAAAAATCTTTTTAGCGAATTTTTAAAGAAAATGAAGCTATTGCAATGGCTTCGAAATTTAAATAATATAAATTTTTGGAAATTTTCTTCATAGAAATCCGTTTCAGACCATTCTAAAACGATTCCTGAAATTTAACACTTTTTTATATGTATATATATATATATAATATGTGTCACTCCAGACGATAACTCTCGATAGAATTGAGATAAACAGCTCAAATTTGCACAAAAAATCTATCTTGGCAATCGAAAGGCTAAGTTCGAAGATGGGCGAAATTGGCCTACTCTAAGGAGGGTTTTGGCGCATTTAAAGTGCGCAAAAATTACCCAAAAATCCCCAAAATGTTATTTTCCAACAAGTGACCCCTCATTTTAAAGGTTTTTGCACGCTGAACACGATGGTGGAATCGGATTTTAGATATCTTGATCCGTTCTCAAATTAGAGCATTTAAAGTGCGCAAAAATTACCCAAAAATCCCCAAAATGTTATTTTCTAACAAGTGACCCCTCATTTTAAAGGTTTTTGCACGCTGAACACGATGGTGAAATTGGATTTTAGATATCTAAATCCGTTCTTAAATTAGAGCATTTAAAGTGCGCAAAAATTACCCAAAACTAGGATAATCTTTAAACTCTTACCCCCCCCCCCCCACCCCCTTAGAGTGGTCAGATATGGAAATCACATGAGAGGTGCTTAGGTACCGATCCGAATTATACTGCACCATTGGTCCTGTTTACATCGTGAACCATAACGTGGAATGGAAAGTTGCGATGTATCCGTACAGGCAACTTTCGATTCCAATAATTCTCAAGCAGTTTCAGGTCCACTCAATGTTGAATACTAGAATAGAACAATATTTCAACGTAGCACCCACATGTTTTTCCAAGTGATCCTTCCAGAAACCACATCCTTCCTTCATAGTTTATTTCAAGATTGAGCCTGCATGAAAAACAACCTGCACTTGAAGCACTCATGATTTTCTATAACAACTCCTTTACCTACTGCACTCTCTTGAGTAGGTAAGTCAAAAGTCCTAACTACCCTATCCTACCTAATATGAACCCACAGCGATCAAATAAATAAGCACTTAGTACAATTACGTAATAAACAAACGGTAGAATCAGGATGGACAAAACGTACAAATTAAAATAAATACGAAGATAATATACATAGAAAACCAAATTTTAGACCGAAGTTTTCCTTTATTCAAAACCATAGCCATTAATTCGAATATTTCTTTGAAAATTCGCTCATTAAGTCATGCTGCATGACTGGTTTTTTTTTATTGCCTTAAAAAAACTACATAATGTGACGAATACAATGACGTATTGAAAACGTATTTTGAGTGCTCCTAAGGGCATAATAAATTGGGCTCTAGAACTGCCCGGCGCCGTAGGATGGGTTGTCCGCTTCATCCTCAGCAAATTCGTCCTCTAGTTTCTTCCTGGCAACTCTTCTTTTTGTCCTGGCATCTTTTGTGATATTCTGGACAGCTCTTGCAGCTCTTTTCATTCTTTCTATATCGCCTTGCTCACAGAATCTGATGAAATTGCTTCCAGGATCCACATTTAGAGTACTGAATATTTTGCATTTTGCGAGGTTCCCGATGTTGAATGAGCCAATCGCTTCATAAGCCCCAAGATGCAGGCTGATCAACTTCCTGCAAAGGTTCATTACCCCATCTCTTAGGAGGAACCTTTTTTTGTCTTTTGAAAACAGGTTTCGCCTTCCCCATTCTGACGAAAGTTGTGAGCTAAAGAGTAAAAATATAAAAATCGCGCACCAAAAGTAGAGACGACAAACAGAAAGTCGGTATAGCAGTATATGGATGCTCAAAAATTAGATAAGATGAGGTGATAATAACATCAGTGCAATGTTATTCTTCTCCCTTCATTCCACGTCACATCCTCCATCATCACTGTACGTGCAGGACACTAAAAGCTGTGTTGAGATGCGTGGAGGAAAGCTTTTCAGAAAAACTGCTCTCCTGAAAAATTACCTTTTTTCAACTTTCAGTATCGTTTTTCCCAACAACGGTTCATCGCAGCGTGGTGATCCAATTTTTTCCTGATAGAGGAATAAAAGAGCTTCAAACAAGTCGGATAGTTTTATGAAATATGGCTTGGTTCATGTGGTACGATTTTATGAATAACAAAAAATGGGGGTCAAAAAAGCCACTTTTTGGATCGCATGTGAAAATTTTTTTTTTATCATCGAAAAATTATCCGACTTGATTGAAGATAAAGACTTTAAGTAAATGCTGTAAAAATTTTAACGAAATAGCACTGACAGCAACCGAGGAAAAAGTACTTGAAAATCGTCAAATAGCCTATCTGTTCTGGTAGTTACCCACTACCCTTAAATTTTTCGTTAAATACGAAATTATTTATGCAGGCGATGTCGTTAAGTAGTTTGTGTACTGGTATCGCGTTACATTTTTCGTGGTGGAAAAAATGGGGCACCAATTTTTGGTTGAACCCCCCCCCCCCCCCCCCAGTAAAGACATATCCATGTCTTGGATATGGAATGATTAACATAAAAAATCATTAAAATTCCCTAAATGGTCTTCTTTAGACGTAGTGTAGGTACCTTTAGTAGGGCATTTGTATTATCTATTTTATAAGTAGAGTTAGAGATAATAATCTAGTATTGGTTTATTATTTTCAATAATGAACCTTTGGAATCGAGCATGAAAACTAAATGTTGACCCCCTCCCCTCTCCTTAACATTTGATGGTTTTGTTTCAAGCTAAGTGGAATCCGAAAATGGAATTTAAAAAAAAATTTCCGTCCGTCTGCCGTACTTAGTTACCATGAACCAAAATTAATGAAATTTGGGAGGAAAATAATAAACCGTTCTGTAATACTTTGCAGCGTTTTTATTTTAGGAATAGGTACGATCGATGCGAAGGAAGAACTACTGTCAATTTGTTAGCAGCAGCCAACAGGTACTGTGGATGAAGCCGCTACAACCTCTCCTCTCCTCAGTAGGTAGTTCGGTTCTAGCGGCTTCATCTACAGTTTAATTGTATTTATTTATTCACCTATGAATTTCCCGAAGCAAACTGCATAGAAGCAGTCAGCTGTAAACAGCTAATCACAGCCATTTTACAGAGTGCCGGATTGAAGTTTACCCCTCGTTTTATTGGGTATTCGGGTTTTCAATCAAAGAAGTCTGCAGCTGCAAAACCCGGTACAGGACGACCCTGGGGAATTTTTCGAAGACAAAGCCACCTCAATACCATCGCACGAGTTTGTCGGAGGCCTCCGGCAAGCAATTGGGTTGTTGAAACCTCAGTTGTTGTTATTGCGTAGATCATGGTATAGCAAAAATAAATTTTTTTAAATTCTATTTTCGGATTTTACGTACTTACCGTGGAACGCAAACCATCGATTTTGTGGTTTACTATTCTATGAATAATACACCTGTGTATTCGCTCAGCAAAAAGTGTTTAAAGCAACCCTTAAAATTTTTTTATTTTACCTTTCAAGGTAAGCAGATTCCAAAAATGCAATGTCCGTCCACCTTACGCCGTATCATCCGTATCTACTTAATTTTCGGTCTAAAAATTTCGTTCTTTGGCACACAGGCTCCATTTGGGCCTTGGTTGTCTCTGCCGAAACTTTGCAGCCCAATCGGAATATACCCAAGGGTGTTAAGGGGGGGGGGGGGGGGGGGGGGGGGGACGGGTATAAAAATAGGGAGTTTTGAGATTTTTTTGAGGTTTTAGTGAACGCGAGATTGTGAGGTATCGTTTTCCATGTTTTGTAGGGCGAGAAGACCGAATATGAACTTGATTTTGACCAAAGAGTGATGAATTGAGGTTGTAGCGAAGGTTCAGCTCCCAATATCAATTTTTATGGGTCAAAAACCTGGGTAAATTAAATTGCACTATCAGTTATCAAAGATAATTTTTTAAAAAAGAACCTAATTCTTGTTTTTGGGGGCCAAAATTGTGGAAACCATCAAAAATAGCTTCTCCAATATTATTGCACATGAAAGAAACAATAAATGAACAGCCCACATTTCTTCAAGTATGTCCAATAGAATAATAAACTCCTGTGACAAGGATTTTGCAGCGTTTCCTCGGTTCCAAAGGTTCATTATTGAAAAAATGAAGCGTGGGTAGGTGGGTAACCACTGTAAAAATGACCCTACTAAATCACGGTCTTAAGCTAATAGGAACTCATTGATCTACAAAGAAGGGGTTTCTGTACCCTACAGGAAAATAATAAACCGTTGTGTAGTTATTTGCAGCGTTCTTATTTTAGGACTAATTAATCGACAGATGCGAAGGAAGACATGTAATTTCAATAGCAATAAGAATTTCGAAGTAGGAACTAAACAGTGGCTTCGGGAAATTCAATATGAGAGAAATAAATGAAATTGTACATGACATAACTACCCATAACAATATGGCGTACTGCCAGCACAGTGGCACATGAGTTTGCCCATACTTGGTTAGTTACCAATCCTACTCAACACCCACAAGTAGATAGGTACCTAGTTGCTTAGTTATTGATTAACCCTCACTCGCCACTGCTGGCAGTCTACAGCCTCATGTGCGACCATTCCATCCATCCATGGCCAAAATTAACGGAGTTTTGAGCTGAAACTAGGAACGTTGGCATTTCCAACTCAACAGAGCGTGTTGATGAAATAAAATGTGGCGTTTAGACCCACTGAGTTTCCCCATTTCATGCGGTATTCCCATGCACAGTTGACCATGTAGGTACTCATGCGGTTTTGGGTTTGTACTATCAGGAATCCGCAATTCCTATTGCGTCGGATTTGATAATATTACATGGTGAGTTGTGCCACTCACCGGAGCCACTGTTGTCAGTAAAATTTCATGCTTGGTATAATTTTATTTTAAAACATTAACCGATACTTAGATAAGCATGCTTCAACTTGGGTTAGCAACTTTATCAAGTCGACTGTCAATACTAGAACATTATAAACTGTTATGGCTTTGTAACAGCTAAAAAACTACAGGATAAAAATTTTAAAAAATAGTCTATTTCCACGTAAAGTAGCAAACTGTAGACCGATTTCGGTTGTTACACCATCGTCAGTACACAATACGCGCGCCTATTGCGCGTATTTGTTGCGCGCGTATTGTGTACTGACGATGGTGTAACAACCGAAATCGGTCTACAGTTTGCTAGCTAACGTGGAAATAGACTATTTTTTTAAAGCCTGTAGTTTTTTGCTAAGGATTTCCACTACGCCGCCGCAAGTGATTTAAGTTATAACAGCTATATTATAATTGATGAGATTGGTATTAACTGGCCTTTGGATAAATCGAATTCCGATATAATTACCACACCAAAGACAACCAATATCCTCCTACAATGGCGAGGCAGTCTTTGCAGTTTTCAACATGGCGTGGTCACTTGGAAATGTCTTTTCTCGTACAAAAGGGAATATCCTTTATAAGTAGACGGAAAGAGCGCTGAATCTCTTGAAACGTCACTCGAATAAGTTGGCTTCGAATCCACTTGAAAGAGTTTCACCAACTTCACTAAGAAAACTACAGCTGCCCTGTAAACTTTGGATCGAGTTAAATTTCAATTTGACATTGGTTTTAGTTGTGATGCCACGAGAACCATAGAAAACGATAGCCGTTTCCTACCTGAGGGGAGTTTTAAAATAACAAGTTTTTTAAAGACACCTTAAGTTCTCTGCAGCGATGATTTCTCATCAAGGCCACCAAGTTTGAGAAAACAAAAAGAACCTTCACATTAAAATAACTGTGCTCGGCCCGATTTGTTAACACGGTAGGAAGGCAGCCGAAATTCTTTTGAATTTGACTTGCATAAACAGGTTTTTCCAGACGTTGCGGTTCCTAATTTATGGTGCCGTCGCCCAGAATGATTGGCGCTACTTTTTTTGAATATCGTTTCTTCAGAGCATAAATTAGCAAAGGTGCCAAGGCCTGGTTATTAGCCTGAGGGAGCTTATTCCTGGGAGGCGTGATGGTCCGGTGCTGACATCATCGGGTATAAGTGCTGATGTCGACAAAATCAAACTGCGCTAACTCGTCGATGCAACGCTGCGTGGGCTGTGGACATTCGAGACCATAAAATATGGAGCTATTGAAACGTTGTTTATTTCTACTGAGAACAAAACTCAGTGTTATACCGTTTCCGTGATCAAGCCGTCGTCACTTCTATTGTCTGTAGTGATGGCGGTGACTACAGTCAGTAAATTTTTACTTCAGTGGAAATAGGCAACGTACCTATCAGTAACTCCATTTTGGTTCATTATTAACATGGATATGTTTTTGGGCTGGGGGACAATCGAAAATTTCCGACCGACCCCAAGAAGTGTAACGCACTACCGATAAACAATACCGGTGTCCATACACCTGATGTCCTAGAAACCAAAGTAGTTGTTAACTAAACTCAAGCGGAACTGAAGCCGATTACTAAATGGAGCCACTGTAGGACTGATGAGTAAGAATGACGAGGTGAGGACCCTTCATAATCAGCAGCGTGAGCCCTGAGGCTAGTTTTCCTCCTGTTTTGACATGCAAGGATGAAATTCGAAATGGAGCGTCTGTAGAACTGGTGAGTACAAATGGCAAGGTGAGGGCCTTCCCTTAATCAGCTGAGTGAGCCTTTCTTCAGTCCCCAAATTTCTCCGTTTACAAAAAAAAATTATACCTAATTTTCACCGTTTTTACGGAAAAACATTGAATGTGGATATACAGTACGGTAGGGGAAGGTGGGGGAGTTATAGACGAGAAGGGGTAATAAGAGACAACATTTTTTTTCCCGGCCAAACCATTGAGTTTTCAGGGTCGCGGATTTTTGTTCTTATTACAAGTAGAAAACCACAATTTTTTTGAGATGTATAGCAGAATCCAGGTAGGAGAGAAAAATCGTCGAATTTTCACGAGCGGTCATAGTCTCTTATTCCCCAAGTGGGTAAATAAGAGACAGATGTCAAAATCACCATTAGCGTAGTCAGAAAAATTACCAGGGGACTTCTGGGGTATTAAGAGACAAGTTGCAACATGTTTCTAAATATCCTGAATGTTTCACCTCATTTGGCTCAAACCAAATAAAAGTTAGAAAATGTCAAAATTGGGAAAATAAAACGTAAGCCAAAACTTTCGGCTCAGAAGTCCTGTGAATTTAAAAACGCTACTGGCAATTCGTGCGTCCAAAAACATGTCCGTGATTCAATGTTTCTCCTTGAAAACGGAGAAATTTTGGGTTTTCTAAAACATTTTAACCCCCCTTCACCCAAGTTTGATGGTTTCCATTTCAAGTACTTAGAATCCGGAAATGGAATATAAAAATTTCTTTCCGTCGGCCTTACATCCTTTTTCTTAGTTACCATGAACGGTAGTTGATGAAATTTGATTTGTGGGTCCCATTCGGGATGAAAAATAAGGGTTGACATTTCCAGGGCGCCGCTATCCCGAATGTGTTTACGTTTTTAAATTGATCTCGATCTTGAGAATTGTTTGAGTCCACCCAGAGTACCGCCCGGTACGTCCAGCCGTTCGTTCACAGTAAGGCCCTGAAGTTTGCACCGAAAAGCTTCGTCAGCATTAGTGTGAATAGTACGGTGTACATCTAGCCCAGAAAATCATTGCTAGGGAAATCGAGTTGGTTGTTCTGTGATATTATTTCATTTTATGAATGACTTTTATTTTGGATTTTGTTGATAGGTACTTCTGTGACTTACAAAGTCTTCATGAATAACAAAAAATAATAATTAATTATAGAATATTCCTCAATTCACCGCATATTTATGTAACTGTAGGTAATTGCCCGGCCGGCTCCAGTACTCGACTTATGGCTTTCCTGTGGGGGGGGGGGGGGGGGGGGATCAGGTAAATAATAAACCGTTGTGTATTAATTTGCGGTTTTGCTTCCGAGTCTGCGAAGCAGCGGAGCCTTGTGTTCACTTTCGTGAGCCAAAAAATTTTTGTCTTCAGAAATCAAAATTTCCACTTGCATTTTGCGTTTCAAAGCCTACTGAACAAATTTGGTTCCGCGTCTGTCGGTCTGAGAGACTGTGAGTCTGTCCGCATTTCCTTGTTACAGCCATAACTTCCACTATTTTGAATTGATTCAGCTCAAATTTTGAGGGATGGTGCGGATAAGGCCCCTTGAGGTCCCATACAAATTTCAACATGATTGATCCAGCGGTACGCCCTGCGCATGCCCTAACGTTAAATTCAACAAACACGCATAACTTTCACAATTTTGATTCAATTTCGCTCAAATTTTCAAGGGTTGTTTGGACAAGGCCTAGTGAGTTCCAGTATGAATTTCAGCATGATCGGACCCTCGGTGCGCTCTGCGCATGCGCTGGCGTGAAATAGATTCAATTTCCTTGTTACAGCCGTAGTAACCAAAGATTTCACCCAATTTCAATGTAATTCTCAGGGATTAAGCGGGTAGGGCCCATTGAGGTCCCATATAAATTTCAACATGATAGAGCCAGCGGTTCGCCCTGCGCATGCGCTAACGTGAAATTCTTCAAACACGCATAACTTTCGCAATTATGTATAATGGACGTAATGTATTATGGACGTAATGTTATGTAATATGTATATTTCATGTAATGTTATGTAATGTAATGTTATGTAATATGTATATTTCACGTTATGTAATGTTATGTAATGTATAATGGGTCACTCTGATTGTGACGAGGAAGCTCCTGTGCCATCACCTTGGCAGTGTATTTTAAATTATTTACTTATTTTTATTTTGGTCATGCTTGGTCCTACCCCCCCCCCCCCCCCTCCTTTTTTTTGTAGATGATCTTTGAACGGGCAACTCTTCAATTTACTATACCTCAAGCGACCGAAGCTTTATATTTATTGTTTGGTTACTTAAACTTCAAACCATGACCAAGTATTCCCCAATGTCCACCCCTCTAAATAATGGGTTTAATACGTTATGAGATGGAAATACATTTATTACAATCATAATTCAAATTTGTAGGTATTGACTATTTCATCAAGGCAAATGGACCTTTGATTGCTCTGAAGTGGGCATGATAAAATCACGTGAGCCGCATAATTTCATTGGTATTAAACACAAATATTTCATGGAGACCAGGACATTTTGATCGCACTAGCCAATTTACCTATCGCGTTTTTGTTATATCAGAATTTAATGAGTAATGAGGAACCATGATTGGGTTGTGGAATAGTCGCATTTTCATATAATATGGTGGATTTTTGATAGTCTTGTTATTATGAGTGTCCCAATAAGAGTGAGTCACCTTCCATAGTACATTATAGATATTATACTACTACTATATTGTTACTATATATAATATAGTAATATGTAATACTATTACTATAATAATTATTATTACTATGTAGTAATAGGTAATACTATTACTATATTATTACTTGAAGAGTTTGATATGTATGCACAACCACGCAGAAGGAGAAAACACCTGCGGCTCCCTGGGGCCTTACAAGCACTTTGTCCAGAGGTAAATATCCGCCTATTTGTCTCTTCCGGGCCTCGTGAATAAGTTAACAAGACAAGTGGCCTTCCATAGGACGCAAAGCTACGGTCGAGGAGCACTCACGTATTAATGAAAGGAATGCTTGTATGTTGCTTTGAGAGTGCTAGAGAAATCTGCGCTGCTCTCAAACACTGGTTTCCCTCCCGATCCCCGCCGACCTTGCGTTCGAGCTGCAGTAATGGTAGTAGAATGATAAATAGGTCATAAATAGGTGTCATGTATTAACTAAAGAACACCCAGAAAACCAACTAACTCTACCTCTAGAATTTTAAATTTTGCTGAAAAAAATCGCTGGATGTATTAAGGAAGAATCAGAAACATCTGGCTTACGCCATTGATATCCGTGTTCCGTCCGTTTTTATCGACGCGGTCATCAACCAGCCAGTTCCAAGCGACGCTTTACGAAAATGGTTCTGTATTTTATTTAAGGAAATCCATGATACCTACCTACTTTTACCTCAAGTCTCATTATTTCGAGCAGCAAGTTGGAAGTATATTTTTTCATTCCACCTTGACGAAAAGTAGATATAAAATCAAATTGTGTCCATAAATTGAAACAGTTTAGTCAACAGTTAGATAAAAGCACTATACGGACATGATTAGATTCATGCTGTAGTACAAATTTCTTACTATTTCGGCTTCACCGAGAAACTTTCTTTCCAGTGGTCTTAATTTTTGTGCTTTATGATGTCTTTATGCGGACGTACTACATCCATGCAGCGACTAAAATTACTGGCTCTATTCTCTTCTCCGGTTCCACCGCTTCCCGCCTCTCCGTCATAACTCAGTCTCATTAGTCTGTACAAACGTTGGCCTCTAGCCATTCCCGTGGGCTCTGATTACTAACTAGGGTTACTAATGAGGAATACAATTCATCCCTTTTTGAGAGTCGCATTTTAATGAACTTGAAAATGCCGCTCCCGTTGTGTTGATCGGAAAAATGGTGTCGAACCGACGATTTAAAATAAAAATAAGAAAACAGGTGAACAACGTGCGATAACTAATCGGTGAATGCAGACCAAGCACTTGATCTTTTGACTTGTTTATTCATCTTAGCTCAATGAATAAAAATAAAACAAATTAGCTCCTTTCATTATAACAATAGATTCACAGCAAATTGCGGCGAGAGAGTGCTAATTTTAAAAGCTATTTTGTAAGCCTAATGTGTGCTAAAAAAAAAGTAATATTCGGAATGCGTTGCTTATAATACATACTGCAATCAACGCCATCTAGGTGGGGGGGGGGGGGGGGCTGAGAATTGTAGTCGCGTATTTGTTAAAACAGTGGAAGTTAGTAGTTACTTATTATCTAGTTAGTTAATTAGGTACTAGACCCCAATGGGACGAAATGCCGCGTACTGTGGACGAAAAAAACGTCTGCCAATTCGTAGGCATACTTACTGCCAGCTATACTAGCTGGCTGCTCACTTGAATCACATGAAGTGTAGAATAGTTTGCTAGGTACCTTTTGATATGGGACCATCGGTGATACAACCCGCGTGTACCGTCAGAACATCAGCTCTCAACGACTATTTTTCGCGTAAACAAGGAAATGGTCAACATTTCATGTTCGCGCACGCGCAGACGAAATTTACAGTACGATTCCAATGAAATTCATATGGAACTATCAAAGTATTATAATTCCTGATCGACTCTCCAATTTTGAACTCATTTCAACGATAATTAAGGTAGTTATGAGCGTTACAAGTATTTCACGTTTGCGCATTCGCAGACGAAAGTTACTGTATTTTTCAACGATTTTGGTACGGGACCATAATTATGTGACCCAACCCGCACCTACCCTCCAAATTTCAGCCCATTTCAGCCCAAGTAATTGACCACAGATACGTAGACGGACAGACAAGGAACCAAAAATGTTCCTTGATGTCTGAATCGTAAAATGCGAGCGGAAATTTTCATTTTGGAGGACATGACTTTTTTCGACTCTTGCACGAATACAAAGCTTCCCTGCCTTCGGAGGAAGCAAAATTTGTATTCCATTTTTCGGATTCCAAGTACAGTGAAATGCAAACCAACGAATTTTGGTTGGTGGTGGAGGGGGGGAGTGGTGGGGAGGGGAGGGGAGGGGCGATGAGGGGAGGGGAAGGGCGGGGAGGGGTGGGGAGGGGGAGGGGGAAGTACAGTTCATGCTCCGTTCAAAGGTTTATTACTGAAAATAACGAACCACGAACGAACAGAATGGAAATGGTGGTGTGAGTTGTCTACAGACCACCTTCCAAGAAGGGCCCGTGTTTATACCAACACTTCTAAAACAATACCTAATCACTTCAGGTTTCTGGTTCAGTAGAACTGAGTGACTTTAAAAACAGGTAAATAGGAGGCGCTAAGGATATCAGCTACCCATTGTTATTGCAATGTTACTTATTCAATACTCAACCTGAGACAGCACAAATAATTATTTCACAGGCCATCTAAAATGTTGACATTCCAAAACAGAGCACACAGCATTGAAAAAACGCTGCAAATCGCTGCACAACGGTTTATTATTTTGTACAGAATACCCTCCTGTTACAGATCACAGGTCTCCGTATAGATAACCCTTTTATATAACATAGGTATGCACTATTCGACACATATTATGTAGATCTCGGACCCTCCGTAGGTTAGTACCTAACCCCGTACTCGTTACTAGGTACCTACCTAAACCGTTGTGTAATAATTTGCCCATCAATAATACTTCAACGGTTGTTCAAGTTGCAAAAGTACCTATCAACAAAATCCAGCCCCTTCTTGGTAAATGAGCCGTTGTGTAATAATTTACCGTTGTGTAATAATTTAACCTTGGGTAATAATTTGACGTTGTGTAATAATTTGCCATTGTGTAATAATTTACCCATCAATAATACTTCAACGGTTGTTCAAGTTGCAAAAGTACCTATCAACAAAATCCAATAGTCCATCACTTGTCAAATGAAATAATATCGCAGAACAACTCGACTTCATACAGCCATCCTTGATTATAATCAGGTGCTCCCTAGTGATGAAATCCCGGCCGGATTTATACCGTTTGATTCACGATCGTGTTGACGAAGCTTTTTGGTGCTCACGAACGGCTGGACGTACGGTGCTCCGGGTGGTCTCAAAAAATTGTTTAGTTCAAGGCAAATTTAATATCGTAAAAAAAACCATACCCTTCTATCGGAAGTTTTCGAGCTACGGCGTTCTGACAATTTCAACCCCTATTTTGAACCCCTTAGAGATGACTGACAGTAACGTCGAGCTTCGAGGACCAACTATAACCCGAATTTCATCAATTTTGTTTCATGGTAACTAAGAAAAGTGGCCCATACGGCGTACGGCGCACGGCGGACAGACAGAAATATTTTTATTGCGGTTTTGGATTCTACATACTTTGATATGTAAACCATCAAATTTTGAGGGGGGGGGGGGGGGGGGGTAAGAATTTTTTTTCATGTTCGATTCCAATGGTTCATTATTGAAAATAATAAACCAAAATGCATTGAAATCTAGTGCTGCTGGTTAACTGTGCAAATGTAGTAGAACATCTTTTGCTGATTTTGGCTTCTTCTAGCCAAAGAACTCTTGACACCCATATTTTTGTCTCACATTTTTATACTATAGGTACTTCTTTTCTTGATTTGTAACACTGTAACTGAAGTCGTCCACCAGTAATTAATTGTAGTGTTTTCAGTATTATTCATTCTGTTGAAATTTTCTGAACTGTAATTGGACTCCCTTGATGCTTTCTCACACTGCTGGCCCTAATCTGAGTCCATCGAGACTCACAAATTATGAAAAAAAACAAGTTCCCAACTTGGAGTTCGTGTTATTTGCGATCTTGGGATTACCCGATAGCTCTTGGGAGGCCTTCGTGTCCGGCGCTGTCCTATGCAAATCTCCTCTGATAAAAATCTGATCGAGAATCGAACTCGATCTGCAACCGAAGAAATTAAGTCCGAAAGGGGTTTTGCGTTAGTGTACTCACCTTCCAACTCCCATTCTCCCCCTCAAATCTTTCTCTTAACAGTTTCTCGATTTCTAATGCATCGGCGGCAGGTGTAATTAACATCTTTTGCTTCTTTTTTCAGGTGGAGTTTTGCCGTTCCTGGAATGCTTTTAAACGGCTGAAGAGGTTGGTTCGCTTTTTGTAAACGTGCCTAATGCTTATTTAATGAACTCGAAATCTTAATCCTAAATGGAAATTCATCGCGGAAATGTCCAATAGGCAATTATCATGAATTCTGTTTTCCATTTTTTTTTTCTCAACAGTTTATAATGTGAGATAGGCGATAATGGGACTGACTGATCGGGAAAATATTCCTCCTTCATATTTTGAGAGACTTTCAAACTTTGAGATTTCAAAATGAGACGGGAAATGGGGCCCTGCTGTTGCATGTGACGTTATACGGCTACCGGTTCTGATTGGCTGGCCAGTGGCAGCAGATGGGAGATGACCTGTCGACGCTTTATATCCGTGTGATGTAAGCAAGCGGCTTCTTCGAACAGCCTTTGTCTTTTACGTATTATTCTTCATCCCTAAAGCAACTTTTCAAATGCGTAGAGGAAGAAGGTTATAAAATCAGTACCAACAGTGTTCTTTTTGGATAGATGATAATTCCCTATTATTCTAGTTTTGATCCTTGGAATTGCTAAAGCTTGCGACATACATCCAACTAGCGAGGTACATCGAACTAACTTAGAACCAATATTAGATATACGCGATTGGGTGTAGCCTGTAACTTTTTGTACATTACTATAGGGACATGTAATATAATTATGTACCTGTTCCTTAGGTAGACTCAGGGAAAAACTTCTCTTTTTTCTAAAAACTTCTTCCAGTTTGATTTGTACGATCTCTCCATTCTCCAAACACTTGGTTAATTTCCTGAATTAGTAATAATTATTAATCTCGTCATCTTTGTTTGACTAAGGAAAATACACTGCCAAGGTGATGGCACAGGAGCTTCCTCGTCACAATCAGAGTGACCCATTATAAAATAGAACAGACTCGGAAGCAAAATAACATAACATTACATTACATTACATTACATTACATTACATTACATTACATTACATAACGTGAAATATACATATTACATAACTTTACATTACATTGCATAACATTACATGAAATATACATATTACATAACATGACGTCCATAATACATTACGTCCATTATACATAATTGCGAAAGTTATGCGTGTTTGAAGAATTTCACGTTAGCGCGTGCGCAGGGCGAACCGCTGGCTCTATCATGTTGAAATTTATATGGGACCTCAATGGGCCCTACCCGCTTAATCCCTGAGAATTACATTGAAATTGGGTGAAATCTTTGGTTACTACGGCTGTAACAAGGAAATTGAATCTATTTCACGCCAGCGCATGCGCAGAGCGCACCGAGGGTCCGATCATGCTGAAATTCATACTGGAACTCACTAGGCCTTGTCCAAACAACCCTTGAAAATTTGAGCGAAATTGAATCAAAATTGTGAAAGTTATGCGTGTTTGTTGAATTTAACGTTAGGGCATGCGCAGGGCGTACCGCTGGATCAATCATGTTGAAATTTGTATGGGACCTCAAGGGGCCTTATCCGCACCATCCCTCAAAATTTGAGCTGAATCAATTCAAAATAGTGGAAGTTATGGCTGTAACAAGGAAATGCGGACAGACTCACAGTCTCACAGACTCACAGACCCACAGACCGACATACACGGAACCAAATTTGTTCAGTAGGCTTTAAAACGCAAAATGCAAGTGGAAATTTTGATTTCTGAAGACAAAAATTTTTTGGCTCACGAAAGTGAACACAAGGCTTCCGCTGCTTCGCAGACTCGGAAGCAATAGAAGGAATAAAGCTATTGAAGACGCTCGAAACCTAGTGCACTAGTTAAATACAGGAACAGAAACTCGTTTTATACGTGATTTGTTGATCGAAACGACTCATCTGCATGGTGCTGCAGATTAGGTAGGATTTATCGAAGTTTTGGGTTCCGCAATACTGACGGTAGGGAAACCTTGGTAACATCATCGTTGATGGTTTCGGTGGTCTCCGGCTTCGGGAGCACTTGCAGCTATACAGGGTGTCCCATTTCCTTGTGGAGAAACTCAGGGAATCGATTCTACTCTTCATTTGGAACAAAAAATGCTCAGTAGAAATTTTTCGAAAAGTTCTTCGTTTTATAGATATCCAAAAATTTGTGTTTTTCCAACTTTTCATTACCTTACCACGTAAAAACGCTAATGAATTCGAAAATATTGAGACTACAAAAAATCCAATTACACCGTTTGAAAGAACGTCAAATTTCCTGTAAGATTCTTTTGTTTTCAATGGTCAGAGTTACTTAAAATATGGTCGAAATCAGTTGGAACATTTGAAAATTTCAAAATTTAAAACTCTGAGAAAGATTGTACGTTCTACTGAGGTTACAAAAAATACCTACAACTTGTCAAATTTCACAAAAACTTCTTCATCTAATAGGCTTTACATTGGTATACTTAGATTTAAAAATAACGTTGTAGTAGAGTTAAAAGTGATAATTGAACGTTTGAAAACGTGAGCAGAGGTGAATTGTGGGGAGGGGGGAGGGAAATAATTAGACCTCGTAAAATAAAAGTAGCGCTTCCTTGACTGGTTGAATAAAAATAATGCTGGAATATGAGGGGGACATATCGAAGTTCAAACGGCAACGAATGATTAGTTCCAGCATTCAACGAGAATGAACAGGGAGGTGTCACTAGAACGTGATTTTAACATGTTTAATGTTTTAGGGCTGGGGGTCATTCTGTGAATTCCGACACGCAAATATGCAACCTTTTTCATTGGTTACTACACAGTTACTACCTTCTGTTGTAGCAACCATAAAGAATATCGCACTCGAAAGAAACAAGAGTCAATAGCTACGTTTTTCATTGGTTACTACACAGTTACTACACCGAGAGAAAAAACGCATTGTTTTACCACCTCGTGGTGCTCGCAGGCCGGTGAAAACTTTGAAAAAAACCCGATAGGGATTAGGGGTACCCGATAGGAATGAAAAACAAACCCGTTAAGAAAAAATTCTATCGGGTACCCACAAGATCATCCCTGCAAACGGGTTTTTAGTGCAGCTCCTATCGGGTAATTTGTGCAGGAAATGCCCGATAGGAATCTACTGATAAGACCCTATCGGGTAATCACAGCACGTACGTGCTGGGATACCCGATAGCAGCCGAACGTGCTGTAAAGAAACACCCGTTTGGTTTCCGATCGGGCAAAAAATTGAAAACAATCGGGTAATCCTTGCACGTCCATGCTGTTCCTAGCGGGTCTACCACCTAACACCCGTTTGATTGCAATCGGGTCTACCACCTAACACCCGTTTGATTGCGATCGGGTCTACCACCTAACACCCGTTTGATTGCAATCGGGTCTACCACCTAACACCCGTTTGATTGCAATCGGGTCTACCACCTAACACCCGTTTGATTGCAATCGGGTCTACCACCTAACACCCGTTTGATTGCAATCGGGTCTACCACCTAACACCCGTTTGATTGCAATCGGGTCTACCACCTAACACCCGCTTGGGTTCTATCGGGTCTACCACCTAACACCCGTTCGATTGCTATCGGGTCTACCACCTAACACCCGTTCGACTGCTATCGGGTCTACCACCTAACACCCGCTTGGGTTCTATCGGGTCTACCACCTAACACCCGCTTGGGTTCTATCGGGTCTACCACCTAACACCCGCTTGGGTTCTATCGGGTCTACCACCTAACGCCCGCTTGGGATCTATCGGGTTCTACGAATGGACGCCCGATAGAATCCTAGCGGGTTCTACGAGTGGACGCCCGATAGAATCCTAGCGGGTTCTACGAGTGGACGCCCGATAGAATCCTAGCGGGTTCTACGAGTGGACGCCCGATAGAATCCTAGCGGGTTCGACGAGTGGACGCCCGATAGAATCCTAGCGGGTTCCACGAGTGGACGCCCGATAGTATTCTACCGGGCGTCCACTCGTAGAACCCGCTAGGATTCTATCGAGCGTCCACTCGTAGAACCCGCTAGGATTCTATCGAGCGTCCACTCGTAGAACCCGCTAGGATTCTATCGAGCGTCCACTCGTAGAACCCGATAGGATTCTATCGAGCCTACTTCTCACTACCCCATTGGATTCCTAATGAGCCCATTTCCACCCTAACCGTTTGCATTCTCCAATGGCTCTACCAATCAGGTAATTATTAGAAGAGCGTAGGGAGATGCAAAAGGGTAGCGATGGATTGGGATTAGGAGGAATCCTAAGGAGTAGGGAGAAGGAGGATTTCGAAGCCTGGTGAGGAACCTGCGTGAAACATACTCATGAAATTGAAATCGAAATACTCATTGAAATCAAAAGTGTTGAACAAACAGTTGAACAAAGAAATGAAAGTTATAAATGTATAGAAATGTAAATAGTTGCAATAAGTAATTCTTATTTCTAAAGGTGAACACAGCTTGGGCAAAGGAGAGTTAACACAAGTGTTTAGGTCATCAATTTATTCATAAGTCAAAGTTCAAATTCACAATAAAAATCGGAAATAAATAATTTGTTTTCGTACGCAGATTGTTTATAGCAATTTGTTTCTTAACTAAGTACAACAACAAAATAAACAGTTTAACAGTATCACAGTTTATTGGACTCGTTATATGCAACAATATTTGATAACGTATGCATATTATTATATATAGGTATATAAAATTGTCTATGTTTATGTTTAATTACAGGTTGTTTCGCACTAATACGTATAGTCTAGAGCGTATAGATACGTATAGTCTAAATAATTTGTTTTCGTACGCAGATTGTTTATAGCAATTTGTTTCTTAACTAAGTACATTAACAGTATCACAGTTTATTGGACTCGTTATATGCAACAATATTTGATAACGTATGCATATATATATATATATATATATATATATATATATAATTGTCTATGTTTATGTTTAATCACAGGTTGTTTCGCACTAATACGTATAGTCTAGAGCTTTAACTACAACGTATTTGGGAAAGTATATCGGCGGTTTGACAGTTTTTAAAATGAATGAAATTCAACTTCTCTGAATGTTAAGGGACAGTAGTGAAATTTGTAATGTTCTGTACCACTCATGTTGGAACAGTGATGTATATATTATACCCAATGAAATATGGTCGACTTCAAAAAAATTTTATTTAGAATATATATTATTATAGAATGTTATTTACATATTATTCAGAATGGTCATCAAGGAACAGTTGATGCACAAATGGTAACTAACTAGCACCACCTCAGTGTAGACACGTTGTAAAGCAATCAGTGGTGAGGACGTGATGGGTATGTTAGCTATTTTTTACTCTTACTGCCACGTACCGCCAGTTTCTGGCGTTCGACCAAATCCTGCAAGGACTTGGGAGTACTGCCCGGATCGCTGGATGATGCAGGGGAGCTGCTGAAGTGTGGAGGTGGGGACACGGGCAGAGTGCTGGTATCAGACTCAGGAGTGGCTGTTGCAGTGGTTAGTTTAGATGGGGTGGTTTTACATGGTGTTGTTTTAGACGGGGTTGTTTTAGACGGGGTTGTTTTAGACGGGGTTGTTTTAGACGGGGTTGTTTTAGACGGGGTTGTTTTAGACGGGGTCAATCTTTTCGGAGTCCTACTCTCTTTGTAGAATCCAGCTTCCTTAAGGGGAGTTCTTGGCCATGTAGGAGACAGAAGGGGAGGTGGTTCAGATACACCTGAAAGGGCAGGGCTTGCCTCAGGAGGAACTGCTGTTGCTGATGGTAGATGTACCTCCTCAGATGGGTCAAAAAGTGATTTGGAACTTGAAGTGAATGGCAAATGTGACTCAACACCCCCTGAAGTTGATGGCAAATGTGACTCAACACCCGGAGTTGACGGCAAAGGTAATGATACTGAAGCAGGACTATCTGTTATGTGAAGGGCACCAAGTATTTCGGTTGTGGTGGTATCTATACTGTAAGCAATCAATCCGTGTTGTTCTGCAAACGCTTTTGTACAAGTACCATAAAGTAACAGTTCCGAATCACCAAGAATGTTAGACTGTATTATGTTGTCCCCAGTTAAGTTTAAGAAAGTTACCAATTCACCTGTTCTGAGACTCTCAACAAAGCATACACATTGACCCTCTATAATGTCGTATTTTTGTATCAACACTCGTACAAGTGATTTTTCATCACTGGAGCTACCATCAGCAGGAGCAGCAGGGGTGGGTGTAACGTGGTAACGTAGGAAGTGAGCACAGGTGGAAGCGATAGTCACGACAGAGTGGAGGTAGTTTTTAGAAACCTTTAAATCATAGCACACCCATTCTAGAGTTTGCCAGATGTGTGTACACTGAGGTGGGTACTCGCAGTTCAGCACGATTATTAATTTAAAACAAAGATCGACCGCCTGGAGTATGGTGTCAGTTCTAAGGCTAAAATCTAAGTATTTGACTAGACAATGGCTGACGGAACCTAATTTTCCTATTGCTATGACATACGGTTGCAATGTTCCGTGTTCCGCTTCCTCCAGGCGTTTGGCGTGGAGGTTGTCCACCTCAGAATCTGAGTCCAGGAATTTGACGAAGTGATCTGCCGACTCCTTCTTCGAGATCTGAACCGGAGCTCTAAGTCCTGCCCTCTTCTTCAACCGGTGAGTCCCCATAGCGAACGGGAGGGCGACGAGAGCTGCAGTCGTTCTCTTCTCCTCCTCTGAAATATCACGGAGCACATTAGCAACACGTTCGTACAGTACGATTCAGTCATTACAACCACCTCATGGTCAAATAAAGCAATTTCAACAAATCATTTGTTTACAAAGCGTGAAGAAGAAGAATCCCTGGTATAACAACAAAATATTAAAGTTGAAAAAACGATTCCTAGTCAATTTGAACACAGAGTAGGCTAATCACAATTATTTCTCACCGGTATTTTTTTCGTAGTACGACAGTAACGACTCGACGATCGTGTCCCACCCTTCCACGCTTCTGGAAGACCTGCTAGCCTCTTGGACTATGGCCGGGTGGAGTTCTCTCAGCTTTTCATACAGCCTCCCCTCCGGGATGGTATAGAGCTCCTTGAAATCAGATTCTATCTGTAACAGAAAACAACAACTATCATTAGCGATTACTAAAAAATATTCCTCGCTTTAAACAACAGCAGGCACAAGTATATAAACAGAGCACATGAAATACGTTCAAATTATGAACTCACCACTTTCGCTGCGTGGGCGGACGACTTGAAGAACGGGAAGTAGTCGAAGTAGTCGGAGAGGCTGTTGTCTTCACAGCATAGGTAGTCGTGCCGCAGCTTCGCTGTCCTCCGTAACGCCTCTTGTATCTCTTCGGGGATCGACGCTCGGTCCAACCAATCACCTCCCCTGATGGTTTGGATGGAGTGATGTTTTTCGAGTTCCTCTTTCCACTCTAGGAAAATAACATCAACGGTTACGACTCCTCACAATAAATAACACAGAAACGGCAGACAAGGAGGGTGGTAGGAGGAAAAGAGATGAATAGAGAGTAGACTCACCTGTCAGAGTTTTCCGTACGGGCGGAGGGGAGGTGGTTGGCTGCTTCGGCTTCTTCGTGTAGGCCCTCTTCTGTTTGCCTCCCTTCCGTTTCCTTGCTTCACTTGCCTTCTTGGCCTCCTTTATTTTATCGTACTTTTCTTTATTGGCCTTCCTCCAGGAGTCCTTGAGGTTGTTTACTTTGCTCCACAAGTGCCCGTAGGGGTACTTCCTTGGTTTTTTCGTCGGCGTGCTGTCACTGCTGTGTGACGAGCCCCCCCGTGTCGTTGCTGATAAAGTAAACCACAGCGAGGGGGGATCCCGGAAATATCTCGCCAACTGAGCAGCTATGAAACTGAAACGTACACAACAATTCAAAGACGTGATTATTATGTCTTTATGCAGAGGAATGTTAAGATAAGAGTACCCAACATGTATACTAACAAACAATGCGTAATCACAAATTTCAAGGTGTCACTCACTTCAATTCTTTGTAAGAGAAATGGGGGATGACGTTCGCACCCGCGGGGGTGGCTTGTCGGTGAAGGTGGTTTATGACAACATCCGCTACCGCCTTCCTGTCGGATGGGCTGACTGCCTTGGTATTCTCGGGCCTTGCTAGCTCCATGCACCTCCGCCCCTTCTCTGACTGTTGTAGTATTGCTGTGATCTGTTGGGGAGAGAGGAAGAGATGTAAATTTAATATAAAAACCCTAGGTTTGACTATGAGTACGTGATACTATTTCACCCACGGATGGTGTGATGCACATTACCTCATCTGAAGTGCTGATGAAAGCAGTCTTATCGACTCCCTTGTAACTGGCGAATTGGGGGTCGTCGTCGGTTGTGGCGGCGGATTCGTCGTCATCGTCAGACGATTCCTCGCTGAGCTGTAGTTCACTCGGCAACGAGTCTCTAAGGCGAAGCGTCGAGGAGTAAAACTGCAACAACAACACCGTTCACCTCGTAACAATACATATTATATGCAGGAAGTTATTGTCAAACATGAACACTGTTTCTGTCTGCCTGTCGTCTGTAATTGTAATTGGCAACACTCACCTGGGTAGGAAGTGTTCGCGTGGAGTCGTCACTTGATAGGGGTCTAGCAAGAGATGTCGAAGAACAACTGGGAGAGGAGAGTGGACCGAAATTCGTCTTCCACCCTGCTGTGTATCGCATCTTGTCTGTCTGAGCCCACAGTCCTGGTGCTACTGCTTCCCAGAGGATATTGTCTGGTTCTAGGTTGCGTAATTCGTCAGTTTCGAATCCGGCATCTGTGCAGGGGAAAAAAAAGTCAGCCATGAGACCAAGTGAACACCCGATACGACTACAAGCGGCAAGGCAAAGCAGTTTGTTGAAAATATTTTAAAGTACAACACTACCCGATTGGATTACTAACGGGTACTCACAACCACAAACACCCGTTACGAATGTTTACGAATATTTAGCAAAGTCCGGATGAACCCGTTTGGAACGAAGTGAACACCCGATACAACTACAAGCGGCAAGGCAAAACAGTTTGTTGAAAATATTTTAAAGTACAACAATACCCGATTGGATTACTAACGGGTACTCACAACCACAAACACCCGTTACGAATGTTTACGAATATTTGGCAAAGTCCGGATGAACCCGTTTGGAACGAAGTGAACACCCGATACAACTACAAGCGGCAAGGCAAAACAGTTTGTTGAAAATATTTTAAAGTACAACAATACCCGATTGGATTACTAACGGGTACTCACAACCACAAACACCCGTTACGAATGTTTACGAATATTTAGCAAAGTCCGGATGAACCCGTTTGGAACGAAGTGAACACCCGATACAACTACAAGCGGCAAGGCAAAACAGTTTGTTGAAAATATTTTAAAGTACAACAATACCCGATTGGATTACTAACGGGTACTCACAACCACAAACACCCGTTACGAATGTTTACGAATATTTGGCAAAGTCCGGATGAACCCGTTTGGAACGAAGTGAACACCCGATACAACTACAAGCGGCAAGGCAAAACAGTTTGTTGAAAATATTTTAAAGTACAACAATACCCGATTGGATTACTAACGGGTACTCACAACCACAAACACCCGTTACGAATGTTTACGAATATTTAGCAAAGTCCGGATGAACCCGTTTGGAACGAAGTGAACACCCGATACAACTACAAGCGGCAAGGCAAAACAGTTTGTTGAAAATATTTTAAAGTACAACAATACCCGATTGGATTACTAACGGGTACTCACAACCACAAACACCCGTTACGAATGTTTACGAATATTTGGCAAAGTCCGGATGAACCCGTTTGGAACGAAGTGAACACCCGATACAACTACAAGCGGCAAGGCAAAACAGTTTGTTGAAAATATTTTAAAGTACAACAATACCCGATTGGATTACTAACGGGTACCCATACCCTCAAACACCCGTTATGTATAGAAGGGACAACGGAAACAAGTTGGTGCAAGTATTTCACGTCTAATAATACCCGATTGAATTACTAACGGGCACTAACACACTTAGCAATTTCCCGATACCGTAACAATGCAACTCAAACCAAGATCATGAAATCGGAATATTATACAACAAAAATTAGCATTGGTAAATACGTTGGCAAAAGGAAATGATAAGTAATGCTCAACAACACAAAATGAAATTCAAATTGAAATGTCAGTTTGGATTTGGAAGTGATGTGATTAATTATATTGAAAGCAGACTGTTATACTACAAAAACTTTCATTTGGTAAATACGTTGGCAAAAGGAAATATACTCAAGAAAAAAAAATTCAAATTCAATTTGTCAGTTTGGCTGCGTAAGTCATAGCTACGTGTACATATTGAAATCGGAATTTTATACAACAAAAATTAGCATTGGTAAATACGTTGGCAAAAGGAAATGATAAGTAATGCTCAACAACACAAAATGAAATTCAAATTGAAATGTCAGTTTGGATTTGGAAGTGATGTGATTAATTATATTGAAAGCAGACTGTTATACTACAAAAACTTTCATTTGGTAAATACGTTGGCAAAAGGAAATATACTCAAGAAAAAAAATTCAAATTCAAATTGTCAGTTTGGGTGCGTAAGTCATAGCTACGTGTACATCTTGAAATCGGAATATTATACATCAAAAATTAGCATTGGTAAATACGTTGGCAAAAGGAAATGATAAGTAATGCTCAACAACACAAAATGAAATTCAAATTGAAATGTCAGTTTGGATTTGGAAGTGATGTGATTAATTATATTGAAAGCAGACTGTTATACTACAAAAACTTTCATTTGGTAAATACGTTGGCAAAAGGAAATATACTCAAGAAAAAAAAATTCAAATTCAATTTGTCAGTTTGGGTGCGTAAGTCATAGCTACGTGTACATCTTGAAATCGGAATTTTATACAAAAAAAATTAGCATTGGTAAATACGTTGGCAAAAGGAAATGATAAGTAATGCTCAACAACACAAAATGAAATTCAAACTGAAATGTCAGTTTGGATTTGGAAGTGATGTGATTAATTATATTGAAAGCAGACTGTTATACTACAAAAACTTTCATTTGGTAAATACGTTGGCAAAAGGAAATATACTCAAGAAAAAAAATTCAAATTCAAATTGTCAGTTTGGGTGCGTAAGTCATAGCTACGTGTACATCTTGAAATCGGAATATTATACATCAAAAATTAGCATTGGTAAATACGTTGGCAAAAGGAAATGATAAGTAATGCTCAACAACACAAAATGAAATTCAAATTGAAATGTCAGTTTGGATTTGGAAGTGATGTGATTAATTATATTGAAAGCAGACTGTTATACTACAAAAACTTTCATTTGGTAAATACGTTGGCAAAAGGAAATATACTCAAGAAAAAAAAATTCAAATTCAATTTGTCAGTTTGGCTGCGTAAGTCATAGCTACGTGTACATCTTGAAATCGGAATTTTATACAAAAAAAATTAGCATTGGTAAATACGTTGGCAAAAGGAAATGATAAGTAATGCTCAACAACACAAAATGAAATTCAAACTGAAATGTCAGTTTGGATATGGAAGTTATAGGGTATATGTGATTATCATGAAATCGGAATATTATAGAAAAATAGTAAAACAAATTTTTGCTAACCTTCAAATGCAGTAACGATTCTTGCATCCAATTCCCAAGACTGTAGAACATCAGTCAAGCGTTGGTCCGCCATTGCAATTAAAACGAATTGCGTAGTACAACGTACCAGGGACCGAATGTTGTTTGGTGACGGGTGAACGTTAATAATTGAAGCACAACAAACTAGAAACACAACTAATTTGAAACACAGCTGATTTGAAACACAACTGATTTGAAACACGACCGCAACACACAGACTGAATAAAGAATAAGCACAGGGAAGTATGTAGAACACGTGAACGTGAGGACGCGACTGATCGGGGAGAAGTGGTTGTCGCCATAAGGGGACGTTGGGGTTATATAGAGGTCTCCCCACCATGACCCACCTGGTAACGGGTTTCCCTGCTCCAAGCGGGCAGGCGTTGGCTCCTATCGGGTGTTTTCTACCTTCTATCGGGTGTCTGAATGTTTCTAGCGACTTTTTCAAATCCCCTATCGGGTGTTGAGATTTCCATCGGGTATCCAAATTCATATTCCTATCGGGTGTTTTCTGTCTCCCATCGGGTTCCCGAATGCCGTAACGTCTTTTTCAACTCCTATCGGGTTTACGAATGTCGTAACGTCTTTTTACCTCCCAATCGGGTTTTTCTTTCAATCGTGTCGGGTTTCCCGATTTCAAACGGTTTTCCGATTCCCATCGAGTTTCTGTTACGCCTATCGGGTTTTTCACAACTTCCTAACGGGTAGTTTGAAACTCGTAACGGGTTTTAGGGAATTTTCGAAGAAAAGGAAGCTATTGTTCTCGGTCCAAAATGTTTAAAACTCGAATTTCCGAAAGATTTTTATACCAAAATCCGTTTCAGACCATCCTGAATTCACTGCCGAAAGACATGTTCTTGGTTAAAGACTCACTGGGTTAATATAAATGTATGTGTCATTCCAGACGATAACTCTCGAAAGAATTGAGATAAAAAGTTCAAATTTGCACGAAAAATCTGTCTTGGCAATCGACAGGCTAAGTTCGTAGATGGGCAGAATCGGGTCACTCTAAGGGGGAATTTTGGGGAGTTTTAGGGGAGAAAAATTACCCATAAATTCCCAAAATGAAGCAGTCTGACAAGTGACACCTCATTTTAAAGGTTTTTGTAAGCTGAACACGATGGTGAAATCATAATTGCGATATCTCATTCCTTTCTCAAACTGGAGCACTTTGAAGATGAAGGAACGTGGTTATTTCTTGAGATGTTCTTCCTGGTTCGTTTGCTCTAATCTGATAACGGAATGGGATATCGCAATTCTGACTTTACCATCGTGTTCAGGGTTGGAAAATCTATAAAACGAGGTGTTACTCGGCAAAAAATGGAACAAAAAATTTGTAACGTATGCCCATATTTCATGCATACCGAATTAACCGAATAGCGTCATACTGGAATACCTATAATTACCCAATAAGTTTAAGATTGCCCATATTTGAATGGGATATCCCAAACATCACATTTTACATAAAATCACTTATTTCTTCGAAAATTCGCTCTTATAGCCACGCTGCATGACTGTGGTTTTTTTTTTTTTCAATTCGTATCGGGTTTTCACTCACTTGCTAACAAGTGTACGGTTTTTCTAACATTTCTGCCAGAAACTCCTACGTGCCTACCATTAGTATATAGGTACCTGTGCCTACTGGGAAAAAACATTACAAAATCCCCATCGCAAATACCCCGAGTCATTAACGACTCTTTCCATTGATAATTCAATTTAATTGATAATTTAAGCATGTACATGCTCAACATAACAACTTACAACATGTAATGGACTTAGAAATAAATGACGTATAGGTACTTACTGCCCTCAGATTCCTTCCGGCATTGAATGACACATGAAAAGTTGCAAAAGCGACGCACATCACTTTGTAAATGCTGTCGTTTTTATCAAAACTGTATGCAATACAATATAATATTATATTACACTTCATTCACAGAGATGGTCACACAATGAGTATAGCTCGGGTGAAAATGACCCGCCAAACTACTCAATTTGGCTCATGCCAAATTACTTCTCGCCCACGAATATATTATTATTATTATAGGTCATCATGCGCTCAACAACCGTTTTCCAAAATACTGTTTAATTGTTGTTCCCAATTTTCAGTTATTTCTGCTCAATCCGAACCATGACGATTCTGCCAAGTTCAGTATTTCTCCATATCCTTTGCATGGTAACAATCGGATGTCCTACAAACGTGTTTTATACATGCGTGTACAATACGTTTTTATGTGGTATACTTATATACACCTAATTTACTTGCATTGAAAAGTATGCGCTTCAAATTCAAATTCCTTGCTGTTACTCAAATTCCTGATCACTTATACGTTACGACATATTACCTATTAAACATATCATTAAAAATCCTCACATGAAACCCTTCAACGGTCACTCGGAAACTGGGAAAATATTTGTGAATCCGTCTTCAGAGCCAATGCCCCTTCGACCAAGTTCAAATTGTGGCGGGAACTAATTAATACCCGATAGAAATGTTGCCTACTCGATAGGGAATCATTGGACAACCCGATTGTTTACTAAGCGGGAGCTGTTAACAATTATATCACCCGATAGGCAGCCAACGGGGATTTTTTCGAATTTTTTCCTGCTCGATTGGTTTTCCAAAACCCGATAGGGACTCGTCTGTTCAACCCGATAGATGTTCAATCGGGTGTTGTTATCAATTACATCCACCCGATAGAGCTACTAACGGGTATTTTGTTCGGCATTTCCCTGCTCGATTGCATTGTTCAACCCGATAGACGTTGGTCGATGCAACCCGGTTGATTATGTATCGGGAGCTATGAGATGAACCGTTACGATGCTAACGGATATCTTTTGAATATCTCCCTGCTCGATTGGCTTTCATGGGCCCGATAGCGATTTCTCATTACAACCCGATAGACATCATTTAATCCTGGAAAATTTTTCGGAAAATATATCCTAAAATTCGCCTAATGAGAGGCAACATCCATTACATATTCATTTTGTTGTTTCCGTTTTTAATTTTCACGTCCAGTATCTGTCCTTCACAATTCCCTCAACTTTACCATATTTCTTCGCGTGAACCCTCCCATGGTAACAAGTACATGTCCTCCAAACGTCCTTATTTACGGGAGGTGAAGGGAAACAGTTGTTATTCTCGTATTCTCACCACTCCCCAAAAACAGTTATCCTTTAGAAATGGTGACTGCAGGCTTCGCTTCCTATACCTCCTCACAGGGATTCGGGCTACCTGAGCTATCATTAAACCACAAATATTTTCCCAACTCTTCATTCACCGTTGCAGGCTTTTGTGTGAGAATTGGACGCATCTAAATCCTCACATAAAACCTTTCAATGGTCACTCGGAACCTGGGAAAATATTTGTGAAACCGTCTCCAGAGCCAATGCCCCTTTGACCAAGTTCAAAATGTAAAACCCTTCAACGCTCACTCGGAACCTCGGAAAATATTTGTGAATCCGTCTTCAGAGCCAATGCCCCTTCGACCAAGTTCAAATTGTGGCTGGAACTAATTAATACCCGATAGACTTGTTGCCTACTCGATAGGGAATCATTGGACAACCCGATTGATTACTAAGCGGGAGCTGTTAACAATTATATCACCCGATAGGCAGCCAACGGGTATTTTTTGAATATTTTCCTGCTCGATTGGTTTTCCAAAACCCGATAGGGACTCGTATGTGCAACCGGATAGATGTTCAATCGGGTGTTGTTATCTATTACATCCACCCGATAGAGCTACTAACGGGTATTTCAACGAGGTCGAGCACCCCCCGCACCAGAGAGAAATACTCGTTGGGAGGGGAGGTAAAAATTCAATGAAAACCAAGTCTAACTGACTCTCGACTATACTGAGGACTCATCAGTACAAAAAAAAATACGGAGTCATAATTCTCTCAGGTGGGGGTGCTCAGCATAAATCTGTTGATAATATATATAAAACTCGAAAACTGGTGAAGGACGACAACATGTCAATTGGATTATGCTTGTGGACAGCCACCCTGCGGGTAAATGGGCGGGTGGGTTGGGCAATGATCAAAGATAATTTGAAATAAAAAAGAAAAAAAAGCGTAGATACCTAATTCAAGTTTTGGGGGCCAAAATTTGTGGGAACCACCGGAAATAACTATTTCAATAATTATTTTACATGAAAGCAACAATAAATGAACAGCCACCATTTCTGCATATAGAATAATAATAAACCCATGCGTGACAAGGACTTTGCAGCGTTTTTAATTTTCAGGTCCAGTATCATGTCCTTCACAATTCCCTCAACTTTACCATATTTCTTCGCGTGAACCCTCCCATGGTAACAAGTACATGTCCTCCAAACGTCCATATTTACGGGAGGTGAAGGGAAAGAGTTGTTATTCTCAAATTCTCACCACTCCCCAAAAACAGTTATCCTTTAGAAATGGTGACTGCAGGCTTCGCTTCCTATACCTCCTCACAGGGATTCGGGCTACCTGAGCTATCATTAAACCACAAATATTTTCCCAACTCTTCATTCACCGTTGCAGGCTTTTGTGTGAGAATTGTACGCATCTAAATCCTCACATAAAACCTTTCAACGGTCACTCGGAACCTGGGAAAATATTTGTGAATCCGTCTCCAGAGCCAATGCCCCTTTGACCAAGTTCAAATTGTAAAACCCTTCAACGCTCACTCGGAACCTGGGAAAAAATTTGTGAATCCATCTCCGGAGCCAATGCCCCTTCGACCAAGTTCAAATTGTGGCGGGACCTAATTGACACCCGATAGAAATGTTGCCTACTCGATAGGGAATCATTGGACAACCCGATTGATTACTAAGCGGGAGCTGTTAACAATTATATCACCCGATAGGCAGCCAACGGGTATTTTTTCAATATTTTCCTGCTCCATTGATTTTCCAAAACCCGATAGAGACTCGTCTGTGCAACCCGATAGATGTTCACTCGGGTGTTGTTATCAATTACATCCACCCGATAGAGCTACTAACGGGTATTTTGTTCGGCATTTCCCTGCTCGATTGCATTGTTCAACCCGATAGATGTTGGTCGATGCAACCCGGTTGATTATTAAGCGGGAGCTGTTAACAATTATATCACCCGATTGGTGGCTAACGGGTATTTTATGAATATTTCTCAGCTCGATCGATTTTTCTCTACCCGATAGGGATCACTCAATGGAAATGGTAGATCTTCAATCGGGTGTTGTTAGCAACAAACATCACCCGATAGGAAGACTAACGGGTATTTTTGTTCACTATTTCCCTGCTCGATTGGCTTTCATAGGCCCGATAGCGATGTGTGATGTAACCCGATAGATTATTAAGGGGGAGCTCTTGACAATTATTTCACCCGATAGGCGCTAACGGGTATTTTATGCATATTTCCCAGCTCGATTAATTTTATTTCTACCCGATAGGAATTTTGTATAAACCCGATAGATTATCAATCGGGAGATCTTAATGCTCAGATGACCCGACAGTCAGCTAACAGGTATTTTTTTGAACATTTCCATGCTCGATTGTTTTTCGTACACCCGATAGGAGGTTTGCGTAAAACCCGATAGGTTATCAAACGGGAGACGTAAATGCTCAGATGACCGGATAGTGTGCTAACGGGTATTTTTTTTCAACATTTGCTAGCTAGATCGTTTTTCATACACCCGATAGGAATTTTGCATAAACCCGATAGGTTATCAAACGGGAGACGTAAATGCTCAGATGACCCGATAGTGTGCTAACGGGTATTTTTTTCAACATTTGCTAGCTAGATCGTTTTTCATACACCCGCTAGGAATTTTGAAAAAAACCCGATAGATCATCAAACGGGAGACGTAAATGTTCAGATGACCCGATAGTGCGCTAACGGGTATTTTTTTGGAATATTTGCATGCTCGCTTGGGTTTCATGGACCCGATAGGAATTTGTTATGAAACCCGATAGACAACCAACAGACCCGATTGATTTCTTAACGGGTGTAGTTCCCATTTATAAAAGCCCGTTAGGGTTAAGTCGCCACCCGATACGATTTTGACGAATACCCGTTAGGAATTACCAAAACCCGCTTGTTTTTACGAATGCCCGATACAAAAATATCCGAACCATACCCGATAGGAGGGGCTAATCTAACAGCCCGATAGATTTTTATGGCAGCCCGATAGAAATTTATGTCGTACCCGATTGGAGTTACGTCTTCCCGATAGATTTTTAACATCACCCGATACGATTTTCACCCTACCCGCTTGGGATTAGGCACACCCGCTAGGTTCCCTATCGGGAAATCAATTCCGAGTGTTCCTAGCGGGCATGGTGCGCCACATTTTTCTCTCGGTGGGGGCAAGCCCCCTGGACCCCCGGATGCTTACTGCTTAGAGCCTACGGCTAAAATTCAAGAAACATGGAACATGCTTTAGCCGCGCTTTTTATGATTCTGTAGCCGCACTGTTATGATTTCACTTCGTCACCAGGATACAACCAAGTGACAACCAAACAAGAGTCATTGTTTACTATCCATTTATAACATCAATTTATATAGTTATAGTATGAAACTACGAAATAAATACCAAGAACAAATACGAAATAAATTCGTGATAAATCAAGAGCTTTCCAACGAATGGAAAACGATTTTTGTCCGATGAAAATGAAAGAAGTTTCATTTCCCTAGCAACTACTCGGTTGTACGTGAAAATCATCGTTAAAATATTATTAA